>CM053598.1:44125075-44163140 GCA_028646575.1 Pseudocheirus occidentalis | reverse complement strand
CCACCATTACTACTACTACTACTACTACTACCACTACTATTACTACTACTACTACCACTACTATTACTACTACTACTACTACTACCACTACTATTACTAATACTACTATTACTACTATTACTACTACTACTATTACTACTACTACTACTACTACTACCACTACCACCATTACTACTACTACTACTACCACTACTATTACTACTATTACTACCACTACTATTACTACTACTACTATTACTACTACTACTACCACTACTATTACTACTACTACTACTACTACTACTATTACTACTACTGCTACTACTACTACTATTACTACTACCACAACTATTAGTACTATTACTATTACTACTACTGCCACTACTATTACTACTATTACTAATACTACTATTACTACTACTACTACTATTACTACTACTACTATTACTACTACTACTACTACCACCACCACCATTACTACTACTACTACTACTACTATTAATACTATTACTACTACTACTACTACTACTATTACTACTACTATTAATGCTATTACTACTACTACTACTATTACTACTACCATTACTATTACTACTATTACTACTACTACTACTATTAATACTATTACTACTACTACTATTACTACTACCACTGCTATTACTACTATCACTACTACTACTACTGCTGCTGCCACCACCACCATCACCACTCCTCTTCCTCCTCCTCCTCCTCCTTCTCCTCCTTCTCCTCTTCCCCCCACTACCACTACTACTACCACTAGTACTAGTACTACATTATATTGAATAGTCAGCTGGATCTTCAGTTACTTGGCTCACATTTTTGAGAAGGAAACAAAAGGTTTACAGTTATTCTTTTTACAAAGATCTGGCTCAGCAAAATTTAAAAGTCCTTTAGCCACTCTTTTCCCTCCCCATGTCATCCAGTAGTATCCTCATGTTCTTTTTTTCTGGAGTCAGGAAGACTTGAGTTCAAATGTACCTTTAGAAGCTTAATGGCTGTGAGACCCTGGGCAAGTCACTTAACCTCTGTTTACCTCTGTAAAAATACAGCTGATAATATTACTTATCTCATAGGGTACTTATGAAGATTAGATGAGATACGTAAATAACTAGGTACATACTATACATACATACATACATACATACATACATACATACATATATATATGTATGTATGTATGTAGGGGCAGCCAGGTGGCCCAATGGATAGAGCCCTGGATGTGGAGTAAAGAAGTCTCCTCTTCCTGAGTTCTAATCTGGCCTCAGACACTTACTAGCTGTGTGACCTTGGGCAAGTCACTCAACCCTAAATGCCTCAGTTTCCTCATCTGTAAAATGAGCTGGAGAAGGAAATGGCAAACTGCTCCAGTGTGTCGGCCAAGAAAACCCCAAATGGGGTCACAGAGAGTTGGATGTGACTGAAAATGACTCAGCAACAACGATAACGACAAAGTAAATTATTGTAGGAAATCTCAGAGAGGGAGGCACTAGCGCTTGGGAAGGGCTTCCTGCAGAGGAGCTTTGAGCAGAATCTTGAAGGGAGCCGTGGAAACTGAGAGGCAGAAGCGAGGGGCAGGATGCTGAAGACACAGTGGACAACTGGTGCCAAGTCATGGAGAAGGGAGGTGAATCATCCACAAAGTGAACCTCCGGCTCAAAATAAAAGATGGTTTGTTGAATGACAGCAATGAAAGTTACAACATCCTCCTTCTACCTCTAGTAATTACAGGGAATCAAGATTTGAACCCAGATCATTCCTGACCCAGAGTCCAACATTCCTGGTACTCATTTGGGTAAAGTCATTTAACTTCCCTAAGCCTAAGTTTACTCATTGGTAATATTTGGATAGTAACAGTTTTTCTAACCTGCTCAAATAAATAGGCTCAAGTGAGAGAATAAATATATGTGAAAGACTTAGAAAGAAAATATAAAGTTACACAAAGGCAAAGGGATGTTAATTCTTTGGGTTGGAGGGTCCCTTGATGCTGTGGGTTAGGAAAGGAAGAATTGCAGTCAGCCAGTGGCGTGGAAAGCACCCAGTGTTCCAGCAGCTTCTTTTTTTGGTGTTTGTACTGGCTCCAGATTAAGGCTGAAATGTCTTTTCTGACCTTCCATTCCTCACCAAGTAGTATATGTGTTCTTTGTAACTTGCTTAATGTATGGTTTGTCAATAAGAAGCAGACAGCATAACATAAATTCACTTAGTAGTTTGAATTCGTACTAGGCTGACTTAGTCTTTATTTGATATCATAACCATTCTGGGGAAGTCAGCTCTTATTTTACATGGTGAGAAATTGAGAATCTGTGGGATTAACTGCTCCCATTGCTGCTTTGTGATTCACTGTTAAAAGCAGCAGGCCTCGTGCTCTCATTCCAAATTCCTCTACCTTTTGGTGGTGGATGGGTGGGTGGCTATGGAGAAAAGGAGCTGTTGTGCAGTCTGGTGGCTACCAGCTTTTCTAATAAATAGACCTCTTTTTAATGTGAAAAAAAATGGCTGTGATCTATACATAAAACATTTTGCTAAAAGGAAGTTCTGAAGACAGTAATGTTTTAAAACAAATTTGTGTTTTATCAATTGTGCGCTTGAAAAAAATGTGTTTTTGAGACATTTTGCCAGTTACTGCCCTATGACCCTGGGCAAGTCACTTCTGGGCACAGAAGATTTGCTTGCTAAATAAAGATAAAAATGATTATGTATAATGCCCATTTAGATTGCAGATCTTTTCTTATTACACCGTATCTACTCTCTTCTTCAATTGCACACCCTGTGTGGTTCCAGACCCTAATTTTATTTTTACATCTCTCATGTTCTCTTTACAAATATCTTTCTAACTGAACAGACAATGAGGGAAGTCTCAGAAGGAAGGTGACAACCATCTAGGGCTCTTTCCCAGATGCACAGATGTCTTAATTACTCCAAATCCCACCTGCCTCCACTTGGATCCACCCTTTGTTTGCACACAATCTAAACCATCTTAGGTATTTGCTCGGTGTTTATGGTTTATGGGCAGTTGTCTGTATATCATCTTGAGGATGTTTGTCAATAGATGATACACAGATTGTAAACCTTCGTGGGCAAGGGCTGTCTGTTTAACTCTCCCTATAATAAGATCACCCAAGTTCCAGGCAATCCACAAGTATTTACTGAGTGGTTGCTCTGGACCCTGCCTTATGCTTTGTGCTGTGAGGATACAAAAGCAATGAATAGGAGATGGGCCCTGGCCACATGGAGTTTAAAGTCTAGTTGGGAAAGCCAGACAGGTATACATGGAGCAATGAATCTGCACATACACAAATAGACCCACATATATAGTAATGATTAGCTCAAAATCATGTGCAGATATAAGATAAAGTATTAAATTACTTGTTGCTGTTAATTGGAACACAGTCTAATATTTAGTAAAGTGCCAGTAGTATAGTCCAGCTAAGAGGTGAAAAAATGAATATGAGGACAGAGTGTTGTAGTGGCAACTATGGAATTAGGGGACACCTGCCTCTGACATTTTAACTATGTGAGCACTGGAGTTGTAACTGTTCATTTTTGATATTATTAAATTATGCAGCCTTAAGATAGGAGTTTGGGGTAATTTATTATTGAGAACATAAAGAAAAAGTCATAAAGAAATAGCTTTCTTGGAAAGTATTAAGAAAATTGAATATTGATAAACAATAGCAAGGACCAGGGTAGCTAGTAATAGATAGAGCATTGAATTCAGAACTTCCTCACCCCAAATCTGACCTCAGACACCTACTAGCTGTGTGACCCTGGCGCGAGTCACTTAACCCCATTGGCCTCAGTTTCCTCATCTGTAAAATGAGCTAGAGAAGGAAGTAGCCAAACACTCCAGTATCTTTGCCAAGAAACTCCAAAAATGGGGTAATGAAGATTTGGATGTGGCTGAAAACACCTGAACTTGGTTCAGCAAGATTCAAAGAAGTACATTAGAGTGAATTTCCAATGGGTCAAGTTAGGGGAATTCTGTGTTCCCTGAGAGGAGGAGGAAGAAAGGACGACAGGTCAGTGAAGGGAGGATCGTGGTGGCAGTGACGGCGATGCTGGATTGGGGCTTTGCAATTTGGACTTCGTGAAGAGTAAAGAGGAAAAGGAAGGTTTGTTTCTGCATCCATATCCTGCTTAAGACATTTATTAGCTATATCTGTCTTTACATACTTATTTCTTTTGTTGTTAGTGATTAGATTCTTATTAATGAAAGACTGTGCATTTACCATGCTGTCCCTAAAATAGGTCTTTAGCAAGTCTCTTGTTTATATCCCATAAGAAGGATACTTGTAGGATCATAGATTAAGAGCTGTAAGGGCTTTGAGATCATCTGGTGCAAAAGTGGAGAACCTGCAACTATGATGCCTTTTGACAGAATCTCAGCTTCACAGAACAAATCCCCTTAGTAGAATGATTTTTTGGGGAGGGCTTTCTTTTGTATTTTTACATGCTGTTATTGATACTTTTTTTGGGGAGGGCGTATCTGTTACTACCCTCTAGTTTATTTCCTCAGTCTACCCTCCTCTAAACTCTCCCTTGTTCCAAATAAGTAGAATCAAGAAAACCAAGTAAATATTGCTCATGTCTGAGTATTTGTCACATTCTACACTACCACTCCATCACCTCTGTTTGAAGGAGGCGTGCTTTATCATTAGTCTTTGGAAGTCATGGTTAGTTGCTGCATTGATTGAAGTTCTGGAGTCTTTCAAAGCCATTTTCCGTTGCATTATTTTGATCATTGTGTAAATTGTCCTCCTGGTTCTACTTTTTTTATTCTGCATCAGTTCATGTTGTTTTTTCTAAACTTCTCTGAATTCCTCATATTTGTCATTTTTAAAAATAGCCTAAAAATAAAAAAAATAGCCTAGTAACATTCCATTGCATTGGTATTTCTTTAACTATTTCTTAATTGACAGGCTTTGTTTTGATTGTGGCTAAATATGTTTGTACATGATTTATTTCCCTCTGTCTTTGACCTCTTCAACGTACATATCTTTATCTGAAGCTGCCAACAGATGCTAAGATGACCACTTACTGGAGTATGTTGTTGGGATTATTTATGTTCAAATATGGATTGGACAAGATGGCCCTGATGATGACTGAGCGCCTACTAAGTACATGTCGTGACAGGTTCTAGGTGTCACAGAATATGAAGGAAATCTCTACCTGTAGGAGTTTGCAATCTAGTAAGGGGATCAAAATATGCTTACCTAAAAAGATAATAATAATATGACAACATAAACATGGAAAGGTAGAAAAAAAGATGTTGCGAGGGAATAGAAATATATTGTACGTGTGATAGAAACAATGCATAATAAGAATTTGGGGAAGGAAGAGATCTTTGTGGTCTCAAATTGTGAGAGAGGGTTTCATAGAGGGTGCAGGATGTGAATGAATTCAGTAGACAATGAAGTATTAATGCCATTGGCTTGAATGGAAGCCATAGAGGCCACTTCCTGTGTTTAGGAGCCCATTCTAGGCCTCCCAATATTTCATCTCTGGCTAATTTAGGGCAGAGTTAGAATTGGTTTTTCTTCCCATCTAAATTAATGTTCTGCCCAACTCAAACATTACATAGATTAAAAATAAAGGCAAAAATTCAGTTCAAAAGATATATATGGAGTCAAAGTTACTGTGTTAGTGGTCATCTAGGTCAGTGTTTTCCCCGTAATGCAATAGTAGTTGAAAAAAATCATTCAGTGTGCACAAAAGTTTTTTTTTTAAAGCAAAGACTTCCCCCCTCTGTGAGACCATTTTAAAAATCATCTGATTTATTCAGAAATGTTAATGGGGAAAATGGCCCAAGATCCCACACAAGTAAAACTTTATTTTTTAATCTGGGACACAGTAGGGAGCCCTGAGAAACGCATTTTCTTCCAGGATTGTAGGAGGAATACATAGTGTTTGTTTAAAGCATCAGGTATTGAGAAATGTAATGGCAGGGTGAGAAGTTTGACCTCAGCTGCCAGATCTGATCTGCTAGGGGGTAATTGAGTTGCCATGTTTTTTAACTCTTCAGTTTAAATCAAGTTTTGCTATAGCCCATTTAAATGTCAGATTGGTAGCAAAACTTGACAACTTCAGGGTACAGACTTGCTTTTGATCAGAATTTACATGCAAATCATTTTTGCCTTGAACTGTCAACTCCTGTTTCTGATACTTTGAGGGGGACGTGTCTCTCCCCTCCCTGGCCTCCCCATGCCAAGGGCAATGTTGGCTAATGTTATTAATTAGTGTGTGGAAGAAAAATTATCTTGATAAATCTGGTGGTTAAACTATATTTTCCCTTTTGTGTAACAGCAAGTGCAGCTGGACACTTAATCCCCTTTTACCTAGAAGGAAATCAGACAATAATCCAGAGCTCTGTGTCAAAAAAGGACCCAGTGAATGAGAGGTGGAGGGTCACCAATGTATTGGGGGACAGAGTTAAGCCACCAGAACCTCACAAAGAGTGCTGACAGTCTGCATTTTCTTGGGCATTAAACAAGGTCTTTGGTAACTTTAAAGAATCTTTTCCTTGCATGACTAAACTCATTGAGGGAGTTAGAGAGAAAGCTGCCTCAGAAGTCTTAAGCCTGCAACTTTTTTTTAATTCTCCTCCCGCCCAACCCAATCCTTGGGATGCTTGAAAGCACGTGAGGATGTGGGACCCCCTCCCCCCTATTCAGAGGAACAAAGAAGTGTTTGCACTCTCATAGAGTTAATAATGACAGAAGCATGTCATTCTTGTTTCTAGCCACCCTGTGTGAGAGTTTCCCCATCATCCTCCTTCCTCTAGGATTTGACTGTGGTCAGTCCAATTTCCCTCTGTAGGCTTCTGGACAGCCCCACTCTGAAAGCAAGACAATAGAGCAAACCCAGAGATCCACACACAAAAAGCCCCTGACTCCGTGACTTCTGGAACATTCTACACAGTAAGACACCAGGCCTGGGTCATTTCCAAAGAATTCATCAACTGTCCAACAAAAACCAAAAAAAACCAAAAAAAAAAAAAAACTCAACCACTGACAAAAACCCCAACAAACTTTCCTGATGGGGAGCTTGTCCCCTGAAAATAATGAAGTAATGTGAGGTTTTGACTCCAGCCAGCCTGAAATTCTTCCTTTGTCCCCATATCCCTAGCAGGGTGCACACATCAAACCCGTTAGCTTCTCAGGATGATCGATGGTGTCCTGTCGGATTTTAGACACATGAAAGCATGGGTTCCGAAGTTAAAGAAATTTCAATATTGGATTCACTTTATCTGTCTTGGAGCACTGCAACAAGCTCAGCAATCTTTCTTCCTCCTCCTCCTTCTCCTCCTCCTTCTCCTCTTCCTCTTCTTCCTCCTCCTCTTCCTCCAGGGGGGCCCCCTCTCCCTCCCAACCAGTCTTCATCTGCCCAATGTGGGCTGTGAAATTTTAATTGAATTGTTAATGACACTGAGGAGTGACACAACACATGAAAAACTTCCAAGAATCAGTCATGAAGAGCCTTTTTCTTACTGTTACAAAACAGAAGACACAGAGAACTTGACAAGTCCAAGTGTCTGAGGCCAGGGTAATAATTGATAGCAGGCTGCCTGTATCCAAGGTCCTTCACCAGTAATTGCAAGCAGAATCTGACTCTGTGATCTCACCAGTGGTATTTGCCATGCCAGAATGAGCAGGCTTTGACAGATGGCTTTCCTACAGTAATAACTTAGGCATGTTCCTCTCTCACATGAGGCCGTGCATCCCTCCCACTGGAGAAAATGAGTTGAACATTTTGCTTCTTCTTTAACAGGGCACTGTTAAAATAACTCTATTCTATTATATAAGCCCTGTAGAGCCAGGGGACGAAATTTATATGGTTATAAACAAGAGATATTACTTTGGAATACCACAATACTGTGTTTCATTCTTTCTTTAGGATTTCAAATGATGTTTTCAAAATAATGGATATGATTTCCAAAAAAATACAGAGAAGTAAGAGTGCTGTATGGTTAGGGCATTGGGAGTGGTAAGAGTAATCCCATTTCATAACCTAGCCCTCATCTGATTTTGGAATCTCTCTGTGCACTTGGACTAATTTGCTAGCCCCGTATTAACTTGTACATTTTGTATTTGTTTCTCTGGATGGACTTGATTCTCTGTGGGGACATCAGAAATATCATGTACTCCAATATTCTGAAATAAGATAGATATTTTATTTTGTGTTTTTTAACTCTCCAAAGGTTCTTCTTTATTTTTTTCCCGTCTTCTATTTCTGGGCATTGAAGTATTGCAAAACCTGAATGTGACTTTTCCTCCCTCCTTGCATACCTCCTCTCTCCTTTTTCCCTTTCTGGGATGTAATTTTGTCTATAAAATAGGATGGTAAGTCAAAATGTCCTCAGTGATCTATAGTTCTTCTAGATTTCCACTCCCTTTAATGGCAGGAACTTATTAATACTTATACAGGGTCCCCTCTATGTGTTTCCCCATGGTGGATGGGGTTCTCTGGCATATTTAAATTGCCCCACCCTGCCTCTGTCCAAACACAGTTTCACACCAGGAGCCAACATCAAAAAGAGCAATGTAAGAAAAGCCCCTTGGAAGCTCAGATCACAAGATTAACTGTAGAAAAAGAAAAAGAATGAAGTATGTGTATGCATATGGGGTGTCAATGTGTGGGGGAAGACTGTAACTCTTTGCCTAGCAATTAGAATTTACTCTAATGTGATCTGATTGGGGGTAGTAGAGTGAAAAAAAAAGCAGTTATGGCTATTACCTAGGCAGTCACCAAGTTACAACTGACATATGTTTCAAAAATTCATTTGTAAGTTGATTTTTGGAACTAGGAACAAATTTTCCCATAAGAATCATATCATAAATGATGATTAAGTTTCCTGTTTATTAAAATAATACTATTTCAGCTCTGTGCTAGATTAAATAGACTATGTGGGATAGTGTGGGAACCTAACTATCATTTAGAATATTTTCTATAGGAATTAATTTGGAGTTAAAAAAGTGTTTTATTGATGATCTTTTTTTGAATTATGAATCACCATTGACTTCTTCCCTTCTCCTCTCACCTCCACAATAGAACCTCCTCTTATCACAGATAAATATAGCCAAACAAAATAAGCCAGCACATTGATCAGGTCTAAAAAATGTGTATTTGGAATTTCATTTAGGGGGTTGGGATTTGATAAACATTTCCCTCCATTATCGACTCTTTGAGTGGGAAAGAACACCTCTCCCATTCTACTCCACTTCTCATGGTAAAAGGTCTAGATCAAGGGTTCTTGATATGCTGCTGGTGAATTTGTTTTTTGAAAATGAAATATAATTGACTTCCTATGTAATTCTGTGTATTTTATTTTAAGCATTTAAAACCATAGTTCAGAGGATGAGTCCTTGAATTGTACCAGGTACTGAAGAGTCCATGAAATAAAAAAGGTTAAGAATGCCTGGAAGTCTAGTTGGGAAAACAGAATTAAAACATATGAAATAGAGAAACATTCTGTGACAGAGTGGGATGCTGAGAACCCAGGATTTTAAAATGGCATAGAACGATAGACATTCCTGTTCTAATTGTTTATAAATAATGCTTCTGTATGAATGAGATCTAAGGGAATCTGTCCTGATTATCATCCACAGTCTTGAGTAAGGAGAAAAAAAATCATCTGTAGAAATACAGGCTGGTAGAGGTGTGCTAAGACAATAGACTGTGAAAAATATCTAGGGGTTTAGCAGATACCATGTTGAATATGAATCAACAGTGTGATGTGGCAGCCAAAAGAGCTAATGCAATTTTAGGCTTGTGAATATCCAGAGTGATGGAGCTACTAATTAGACAGTACTCTGTTCTAGCCAGACCACAGCTGGGATGTTGTGTTCATTCTCAGGCCTTGTGGGAAGGGCATTTATAGCCTAGAACATTGTTCCATCTTGCCTTGGAGGTGAACAAGATGGAAGAGGGACTGGAGACCATGCCATGGGAGGAGAGTCATAACTACAATTGTGCCCTGGAACAGTAAAATAGAGAAGATGTGGAAAAAATAAAATAATGATATAAAAAGATTGTTTGACTTTAAAATTTTGTTGTCACTGGTGTTTGCACTCCTTGAGTGGTATAGAAAAACTGCACGTTATGCCTAGATAACAATAGTAATTAGTTCAAATAGGAAACTACTTGTCTGCTCTTCTTTCATTGTTGCCACATACCAGGTGATATCTGATTGCTAGACTATAAGACACCCACTTGCACTGGCATTTGTATTCCCAGAACTTAGCACTCTGTCTGGAATAAAAGAAAGTGCTTTTTTAGTGCTTTTCATTCACTCATTCAATCTGAGGTCCCTTCTAACTCTTCAGTTCCTAGCAGTAGGAGTGGTCATGGAATGCTTGGTTTCCAATGCTTCATGATGGACTTTGGAGCCTGGTAAAACTTTGAGGTAAGCTCTTTGTAGCCTGCAAATGTATTCCTTCATTCCTCTATGATCCCCCCAGTGAGCTCTAATGTTTCATGTATTTCCCCTTTTAAAAATAGAGGTCCAGAAGAAGACAAGAATTCAAGAGACTAGTTTGGGCATAGCACTATGAAAAATGAATGGAAAAATAGAACTGGTGCTTGCCCTCCAGGGGCTTGCTTTCTGGGCAGTGAGATGAAAGTAACAGGGGTGAGACCACTAGAGAACAAGATGGGTTTTGGGGTCATCCAATGCTGGATGTTGTATTACAAGAAACTGGGGATGGTAGAAATCATTTCAGGATCCCCAAATGAAGGGAGGTGGGGAGGGAAGCCAGGACTTGGAATCCCAGGTTAGCCCACTGACGTAATGGGTGATTGCCCATCTCTTCCAAAAGACTAGTGATGAGGACAGGACCTGTGTGTTTCATTGGTATGAGGAATTCCCAGGTGAGTAAACTTCCTCTACCAAGAGTTGCCCTGAGTACTTGGGAGGTTAAATAGTTTGCAGTGGGTCATACAGCTAACAGGTGTCAGAGGTAGAATTTGAATCCAGTGCTTCCTGACTTCAAGATTGGTTCTTTCTTCCACTGTGCCTCTTGCCTTCTCCGTCCCCTTGTTTATTTACTGGTAATTCCCCATGTCTGCTGTACAAGATGGTGCAGGGTCTACATGGCTGATGACCAAAAAAAAATTATTTTTACTATTACTTTTGGAGGAAATACTAAGAAAATAGTATGAGTGGGTGGAACGAGAATCGGGGAGTGATGGTTCTCCTTGTTCCCTATCCATTAAATAATGTTCTCGTTTCTGGGCAGGCTGAAAGGACTGACCTTTGGTGAATATTTGACCCAAATGTGCAGGAACTCTTGACCGTATAGTGGGAGTCACCCTTTCATTCCTGATACTCACCCCCACTCCTAGAAATCATTGACTACTTGCTATGCCCATGTTTCACCATAGTTAGGACTGGAGTGTGTGTATGCTTCATCTTTATCAGAGATATCACATGGCATTCCTTGATTCCACTAAAAGCTTACTGCTTTTTGGAATATTTGGACTGAATACCCAATCTCCAGGCACATGTGTTTATGGTATATAATAAATCTCCATTTGTCATAATGGTTTAAATTTTTCAAAAAAAGGAAGGCAAGTTATGATGTGGGGAAAAAATAAATTTGGCTGTTATAAATTAACTTTCAAGGAGCTTCAGGTCAAGCCCAATTTATTAAAGGATGGGGGAGGGGGCAGGGAGAAGAGAAGAAGGAAAGCTGGTCCTTGCATTATGATTGTGATTTATCCACACCTTGAGCGGGTCCCTGTTGGACCTTTGTTTGAACTGCAGCTGGCCTGGTTTATGTATGACCTGCTGGGAGCCGAAGCTGTAATGAAAAACAGTTATTCTTTCAAATTACTCACAAGAAGAGGGCCCATTTTATCAAGTGCTCTTCTTAATTTGGCCCATAGTAAGGCTTTTAATATTTATTTTTCCTGCATTAATCATGCTGTATCTTTGTGGAAAGTATAAACGGAGTGCTGAAAGATGGCATATTTAAAAAAAATATTGTGAGGCCCCATGTTTCTCTAGAGGTTGGCTGTCAGGAGTTCTTAACGGATAATTAACAGAGTTATTTTGGGTTCGGTCCCGCCGCGTTGTGAACTTTTCCAAATCCTCTTCCGCGGAGCAGGAGTGGCATTTAATATTTTTTCAGACTAACCCTTAGCGATGAAAAGAGGGTGCCGGGCATTGACTTTCCCTGGGTAGGAAGGAGTAAAGAGTTGGCAGTCTCGACCAACCCTTCCTCCCTCCTCTCCCACCCCCTCCCTTTTTGGACCCAACTTTTTTGCCGGCTTATCCATTCTTGAGAGGCTTCCACAACTCCACTGTCTTTTGTTACCAGTATGCTAGGAAGGAGCCTGGTCTCCCACTGGCTCCAGGCCTGTACTGAGCCACCATGTTGGTGACTTCTGATTTGGGTCCTGGAATAATTTGGGTGCTCCAGAAATGATGGAGCCTCTCCTTCCTAAGCTACCTTCCTAGGATTAGTGGCAAAAGCATCTCCTCTCCTGTAAGCCAGTAAGTATTTATTGAGTCCCTAATGTATGCTCGGCACTTATGTTAAGTACTGTGGAAAAAGAGAAGGGAAGTGGCAGATATGTCCCTAAATTCAAGGACCTTAAAATATGATTTGGGATACCAGACAAACAGGAAACAGACAATCAAGTGCATACATTGGAGTGGCATTGATTATAAATGTTACTGATCTACAGAGGAAGGAGAGATCAGAGGAAAGTGAATTCTCCTTTTTGTCCAGACCTGTGATTTCATTGGTTTAAGAACTTCCCTTTCCTAACATAGATCCACTGCTCACAGAATATTTTAAAGCAGGAGTTCTTAACATGGGGATCTGTGGACTCATTCAAACAATTTTTTTATACCTGTATTTCAATATAATGGATTTCCTTTGTAGAAACGTCATTCTGAGAATGGATCCATAGGTTTCACCAGACTGCCAAAGATGTCTATGAAACCTTAAAGATGGTTAAGAACACTTATCTTAAAGAATTTCCTGGGGACACTGAGAAGTTACAGGACTTGCCCGGGATAACACAGACAACAGGTGACATAGAGAAGACATAAGGGGAGGGTGACAGGTTTTAGAGGTGAATTGAACCTTAGAAATGATCTGTCCTAACCCTGTCATTTTTTAACTGAGGCAACTGAATTCTAAAGACCTCTTTAAATTTAAATTTAAAGTGGCTAGAACATTGGGCCTGGAGTCAGCAAGACTTATTTTCCAGAGATCAAATCTGGTCCCAGACACTTACTAGCTGTGTGACCCTGGGCAAGTCACTTAACCCTGTTTGCCTCAGTTTCCTCATCTGTAAAATGAGCTGGAGAAGGAACTGGGCAACCACTGCAATATCTCTGCCAAGAAAACCATAGATGGGGAAACATCTGAACAACAACAAGCAGTAGTAATGGAGTCGGTATTTAAACTCAGACCCCTCCCCCCCAGACTCCAAATCTAATGTGATTTCCATTGTCTCACACTGCTTTTCTAGGACTTAGTGCTGGGTGTCCAAGTATTTTTTTTCCTGTAGTAGACCATGCCATCAGATTTGTCTTTGACACATGGATTTTTAAAAATTGATGAGACAGTAGTGAAGTATAGCTCATTAGCTATTCACAAATTGCATTCTTTTCATTTTTAGCAATGGAACAACAGTCGTCCCAAACCAGTTTAATAAAGGTTAATTTGTACCAAAGTACACCCTTAGAGTCTTAGTGCTGGTCATTGATTAACCCTTGATCAAGTCAATGATAATGTTGGTATTTGACAGGTGGAATTGTTCTCCAGAAATGGTTCTAGATGGGGAGTTCTCGGTTCTGACTCTGTGTCTGCATAACTAAGATGCAGTATGCTATAGGAAGAAGAGTGATTGGACAAGGAGGTGGGATTCCATGACTTCTCAGGTCCCTTCAAGCTCTGAATATATGATCATCTATTATTGAGCTGTAGTCTTGAAGTTGGTGATTTTTATGAAAAAGGATTTTCTTTGACAGGTCCAGGTTGATCTGAGCATTTTCTAACTTTGAATAGGTAGCCAGAAATCATAGCTGGTTAGATTTTCCTGCTGGACTACTTAATTAATCTGCTAGTAAAAAAAAATCCCCAAACCAAAACAAATAAAAAAAAGCTTGTTGTTGTTATCAGTTGGGCTGCGTGCTGGAAGGCCACATTCAGCTCAGGAACTGACTACATGTTGAACTTGAGTGAATTTTTGAGGATGGGTAGGAATCCGAACACCTAAAGGTTGTTTGAAGTGATTCAGAGATACAGAGATAAAAAGTATAATCAAGAGGGTGGGGTCCTTGGCAAAGAGGGAGGGGCAGTCAATCACCCCATAACTTTTCCTCACCAATGTCTTAAGTCCAACCTCCCATGTTGTAAAAAGGGATTTCCCTTCAGAACTGAAGGAAGAATTTTGCCATGTGTGGCTGGTGCGATGGATGCAGGAACTAATCTTTCTGGTTCTTGATTCTTCCCTGATTTGGGATGCCAACCCACTCTAAGTATCAGGCTTGATTTATATTTATTTTCAATTTATTGAAACTTGTAATATCCCATTATAGTCCTAACATACAGGATGTACTGAAAAGATTGGCCAGAAGGTGAGAATGGTTTCTGATATAGCGTAGACCTGCTTGGCTTTTGGCTCATCAGCTCTTGGACATGTAAATGTTACGTAGAGCCTGACAGGATCTAATAATGAATCCTGACTGATAATTACCTCACACTTTAAGGTGGGCAAAGGGCCTTCCATACATTATCTTATTTGTTTTCTCAGCAGTCCTGTGAAGACATCCTCGAAGACAACCAAAATGGCATCATTATGTCAGGGTCAAGATGCGATGTGTTTGGCTGTGGTTGATCAGACCAATTATGAGCTCAGAAAGCTCTACCACAGGTCGGGCACAAATAGGCTATGGGAACACTTGGAGTGGAATCCAATGCTATGTTAAGTGCTAGGGATTCAAAGAAAGGCAAAAGAGGCTTTTACTCCCAAAGAACTCAGTATAATGAAACAACATGAAAACTGTTATGTAGGCAGAGAAAGCTCTAGCATTGAGAGGGATCAGGAAAGGCCCCTTGTAGGCTTTTTAAAAATTATTTTTTAATTTTTTTGCTTTTTAGAGGGCAATTGGGGTTAAGTGACTTGCCCAATTAGGGTTAAGTGACTCGCCCAAGGTCACATGGCTAGTTTTGTGTTAAGTGTCTGAGGCCAGATTTGAACTCAAGTCCTCCTAACTCCAGGGCTGGTGCTCTATTCAGTGCACCACCTAGCCACTCACTTCTTGTAGTATTTTCCCTGGGGAAAACCATGGGAGCCACGAGGCAGAGATGAGGAAGGATGATGACATTAATTTAGAGCTGGAAAGGACTACAGAAGAATTTGACTGCTGCTCTTTTATTTTACAGATGGATAAACTGAGGCCCATGGATGCCAAGTAACTTTCCAGTGACCACAGAACTAATAGATATTCAAGAATCAGACCCAGGTCTTTCTGATATTCTGATTCCAAATTTGGTGTTTTTTTTTCACCACATATCCCATACCTTTCAGCATGCTAAAAAAAAGTAAAGACATTGAGACTTTATTAATAAAAATATATTGTCCAAAACTCAAGTAATCATAGTTATTTATTATGCCACATCTAGAGCATGGAGAAAGTCATGAACAGATTGGAGTGTGTCCAGTGGAGGGAGACCAAGATTGTGAAAAGACTCAACGTTGTATGGTATTAGGAGTTGTTAAAGGTAACTAGAGAGAAAGAGATTTGGTTTGGAGAAGAGAAGACTTCAGTGAGGCAAGGGAACATGACAGCTGGCATGTAATAGTTGAAGAACAGTCATATGCAGAAGGGGGTAAATTTCTTCTGGGTTCCTTGGGAGATGGAATGAATACCAATGGGTGAAAATTAGTAAATCTCAAGGAGGCAGATCCTGGTTCAACATAAAAAAGGATCCCCCAAGAATTATCACTGAGCAGTCTCTTAAAAGAAACATGAGATGCACAAATTTAGATACATCTCCCCTCCAAATGTTCTTATGGATTATTTGTGCCCACTCTGTGGTAGAGCCTTCCGAGTTCATATTGGCCTGATGAGTCACAGTGCGACACACTGTACCTTGACCTCAACATAGTAATGTCATTTTGGTCCTCTTCAAGCACAAAGGACAGCAACACACTATCATTGCCCCACAGTGAAACAGGTTGCTTCATGGAGTGGCCAGCTTCTCATGGAGATGTTCAAACAGAGACTGGATAACCATTTGTCAGAAATGCTGTCCAAGGTATCACTCCACTGGACAACAGGCTGAAATATATGAAGAGTTGAAAGGTCATTCAAATACTCCGTGTTTAGGTTCCTGTCTCATAAGCACTGATGGCTCTGTTCTGGCTAAAAGAATTTGTGGGTCATAGACTGCTGTGTTTTTATGTTCCTTTCTATCTTTAGGACTCTCCTAGGGACAAAATTGCTTCTACTCATGCACCACCAGTGGGAGGGCTTTTTCAAAAGCAACAGGTTGCTTTTGGTGGGAGGTTGTAGCAATTGCCAGACCCTACATAAATATGGATGCCAGGTTAGTAAATCAATTCATGGATGGATGGATCAGCAAGCATTTATTGATCCCCCATTCTATGTTCAGCAGCATGCAAGGCATAAATAAATGCTTGCTATAGATTCTATATCACTTTCTTTCCTTGTAATGCCTTCCCCCTTGACTTTCTGCCTATTGGAATCTTACTCATCATCATCCAAAATTCAGCTTAAGTCTACTCCCTTGAATCCCTCCCTGACCACCCAACTCACAATGGATTTCTTGTAACAGTCTTTGTCTGGACCCTTATTTATCATCTTATATGAATATGGATAAAGGGGCAAAAGAGTTTTGATCTACAGTGATGGGCAGGGTGCTCACATTGATGGGGTCACTGATCCATTTGTGTATGCTGAATATTATTCTCTATTTTCTTCACTGCAATGTGGGCTTTAGGTTCCTTGAAGGCAAGAATTATATCATTATTATATCAGAATGTATACCTCCTTTCTACCTCCACAGTATCATTCAATAAATGTTTGTTGGTTGGCTATAAGCAATGTACTCCCAATTCTCTTCCTTTCTTTGTGAGGTCCCTAGGGAGAATAATGAATTAGATCACTGTTCAGTGTCACTCACTAATGTGTCTTGGGGGAAAGCATATGGTCCTTTTTTGGGGGGGGGTAACACTGATAAATGTTGGTCTTTTTTCTTGTGCCTTTGTAGACTTCTGATTTTAAAGTGGAGCAGGGCTGACTGAATGCTAAGTTTGAATCCAGCTGGGAAGCCTGACTTCGATTTACAGATTGGGTTTATTAACTTATAAGAGAGAGTGATTTGCCCCGTCTGATCTGGTCATTGACCTATTATTAATTCACAACAAGTCTGTCCCCTTTTACCACACAGTGATTTATTTTCCTCAGTAGCCTCATACAAGGAACCTTATCTTGATCGGCCAACTAAATTTATGTCTACTTGGTTGGGTCACCTTTTTCTACTATTTTATTGGCCATTTCTCTCCCCCCCAAAACTCTAACAAGTTAAGAACATAGAATATCTGTACTCTTCTTCCCCCCAGCCTTTTTCTTTGGTGAAGAAACTAGGGTGGAGTGAGACTTTAAAATTCATTCCTTGTTCTTCTTGCTTTAAGCTTTATTTCTCTCTGACTTTCTAAGCACTGAGGGTAATATAGCTGATTTTGTTACCTTCTGAGGCTCATATCCCTATCTCTTCTCTACACGTCAAATGTCTCTGTGTATCTTGTTTTTCTTCCTTTCTTTCTTTCTTTCTTTCTTTCTTTCTTTCTTTCTTTCTTTCTTTCTTTCTTTCTTTCTTTCTTCCTTCCTTCCTTCCTTCCTTCCTTTCTTCCTTCCTTTCTTCCTTCCTTTCTTCCTTGCTTCCTTCTTTTTTCTTTCCTGTGCCTAGCACTATGTCTTTTTGTTAATTACATTATCTAGACTTTGGAAATAAGTTCTCCCCTTTACTGGGATGATTAACAGTGTGTCCTGAGTAAAAAATAAAAGGCTATTCTTTATTCACCAGAATAAAGCTGACCTTTCTTCCTTCTTCTTTTTTTTCTTTCTGGAGGGGGGAAGGTAGGGCAATTGGGGTTGACTTACCTAAGGTCACACAGCTAGTAAGTGTCTGAAGCCAAATTTGGACTCAGGTCCTCCTGACTCCAGGGCTGGTGCTCTATTCACTGCACCACCCAGCCGTCCCCCTCTCTTCCTTCTTCAGGAAAGAGAAGGGGGGAAAAGGGATGGGTATTTATATAGCATCTGCTCTGTGCCAGGGACTGTGTGCGCCAAGCACTTTTTGCAAATGTCTCATTCAATCCTCACCCCAACTCTACACATAGGTGCTATTATTGCCCCCATTTTACAGATCAGGAAACTGAGGCAAACATTCAGTGACTTGTCCAGAATCACACAGCTGGTAAATAAGTGTCTGAGGATGAATTTAAAAATATCCTAGGTCTTTTTGGTTCCAGGTTCACTGCACCAACCAGCTAGCTGCCTTTGCCCACTTGAGAGGGATATCAGGAAGATGTGTGGGCATGTAAACAGGCTTTGAGGTCTCAAAAGAGCCAGAGGGTAAAGAAATTAAAGGTCTGCCATTTTAAGATGGATAATGATGTACTATGTTACTTGCTTCAGTAGGCTGTTTTACAATGTCTGGAATGCTCTGTCTCCTCATCTTTACCTATAAGAATTCCTAGTATCAGGGCAACTAGGTGGCATAGTGAATAGAGCACCAGCCCTGAAGTCAGCAGGACCTGCGTTCAAATGTGACCTCAGACACTTGATACTTAATAGCCATGTGACCTTGGGCAAATCACTTAACCCCAATTACCCTGCCTTCCCCCCTCCAAAAAGCAAAAAATCCCAAACAAACAAAAAAGAATTCCTACTATCCTTCAAAGGTCAATTCAAACCCCACCTCCTCCTGTAAGCCCCTCCCCCAATTCTTAGTTTCTCTCCCTTAAAATTACACTGAACTTACTTTGTGTGTGTTTGGCATATACTTAGCTGTGAACATGTTTCCCCTGGTAGAGTATAAGCTCCTTAAAGGGAAGGGATTCTCTTTTTTGAATTTATCCCTAGAGCTTCACACACTGCAGGTGCTTGATACATGGCTGCTCAATGAGTGGTTATAAAAACCAACCAGTCAAACATGGAAGACTGGATTTTGGGTTAGCTGAGATATGTTGGGACTGGCTCAACATTGCAGAGTTTTTCCCAGTCTGCAATAGCTCCTGGTTTGGTGGCTTGCTCCCCAAGGTCCCTGTTGGGGTGAGGGCTGAACCTTGAGCCGACATGCCTATTTTCACTCCATCAGCTGACTTGACTTACCTCATTCTGTCCATCTTTAAACAAGTCCTTAGTCTTTATTCCTAAGGGCTTATTCTTTTTAAAAAAGTCATAACATTTGGGAAGTTGTGTGTCAGTTTCTTGCAGTCTGTGATCTTTCTATCTAGGCCCTTGGATGGGGTTTCAGAGGCCAGGCTTTTTGATGTGTCCTCTCAAGCTGACCCACAGACAGCAAGGCAAGACTGTCTTATTAAGTGTTAGGCAAAGCCCTTGAGATGCTGCCCTGAGGCATGAAGTCTGCAGACAATAAAAAGATTATTTTTTTGGTGGCACTGTGATGTGTACAGCCTTTCCTCTAAGTCTCAGGTGACTACAAAAGAATTTAAGTTAAAAGCTATAACTTTGAGTAACCTAGTGGCATGACCTTCAGGATTGGCCAATTTTTAAAAAAGAGTTAGTGATATTCTGAGGGTAGGGAGCAAGTTGTGGTTTCTTATCCTATAATTCCTCTTTTGACTTGTTTAGCCTTTTTCTTGATAAGAACTATCAAAACATCTTCCATAAAGTTAGACTGACAAGCAGAGAATTGAGGAACTGTTAGCCTAATCAAGAATGTGTGGTCACATCTGAAATCTGAGGAGTGGCTGTTTCTTGGGACTGTGAGAAGAATGAAAAAATATGTTCTAATAATACCTTCAGCTAGTTAATACTGTAGAATAAAAATTCTGAGCCCCATGAGCTCTGCCATTGCCTAGGGGTAGGGCCTGGGGGAAGTCCCTTAATCTTGCTCAGCCTCATCTGTAAGATGAAGTCTTAGACTAGCCAACTACTGAGCTCTCTTTCAACTCTGAAGTTCCATGATTTAGGGTCTCTTCTAGTGCTAATGACTCATTATAAACATCCACATAGAATATAAGCTCCTTGAAGTTAGAGACCATTTTAATTTTTGTCTTTGGATGCCCACATAAATAGGAAATACTTTAATATGTATTTGTTCATTGATAATATAAGAATCAGAATCACAACTCAGTTTTTTTTTGCCCAGCGCAAATACCACAAACTAGGCCTTCTGTTCAGTCAGAATTAGTGGTGGTAGGATATGATGACTATACTATTTAGATGGAATACAGAGACCGGGACAAGGGCTTCAGCAGAGAGTTGGGGGGTGGGAGAAAATGGAAGTAGTACAGTTACCTATGACCATGTCATCAATAGAATTGAATAGAAGAAAAGAGTCTGGTTGCTATTTTCTAATTGCTTTGAAAGATAGAGAATTTATTATATGGTTACTATGAGTCAGGCAGCTTGTGAAGATCTGAGAATAAAATTACAATAAAACAAGATGGTCTCCACTCTGAAGGAACATGCCTTCTAATAGGAAAGACAGAACATCACGGGGAGCTGGAAAATAGGGGCAGGTAAGGTTGCTGGGGAGGAGGAGGAAAAGCCAGAAGAGTGAGTTGGACTTAGAGTTCCTTTATTTCATTGGCATGAGCACCCCTTCCACTAACAGTTTGCTAATGATCTTACTAATAACAGCTCACATTTATATAGCACATTAAGGTTAGCAAATTGCTTTGCATACTTTTAGTGGCCCCCTTATTGCCAACATCATAAGGTTGAAGGGCAGGCTTCACAGAACCTCACCACAACCTCACAACGTAGGTCTGTATCCCAGACACTTTATAAGGAATTATCTTGGCCAAAAAAAAGTCATTAATTCGCGACTGGCATTCTGGTAATGAACTTCTCTGGGCTTAGCTGGTAGGAGACATGATCTTTTCTGACTTTGAAGGACCTGTCAAAGAGTGGGATCCATTGGCATAAACCTTGCCAAGTCAAGTTCACTCCCATACTATGATGAAGCAGTGGAAAGGGCCTTCTTTTGTTGTAGTTCAGCCATTTTCAGTCATGCCAGACTCTTTTTGACCCCATTTGGGGTTTTCTTGGCAAAGATACTGGAGTAGTTTACCATTTCCTTCTTCAGCTCATTTCGTAGATGAAGAAACTGAAGCAAACAGGGTTAAGTGACTTGTTCAGGGTCACACAGTTAGTGTGTGAGGCTGGATTTAAACTCAGGAAGATGAGTCTTCCTGACTCCAGGCTCAGCCCTCTGGCCACTGTATTACCTAGTTGACCCTAGAGGGACTTTAGTGTTTATCATTATCTTACCACAAAAATATAATGACTTTTAAAATAACCCTATAGGCTATAGGATGAGGAGATGTTTTACATTAACCTTTTAAGTGTTTCATAAGGTGGCTACCTCTTTTGTTTCCTCCCCTAAGTGACAATCAGCATCCGAGGTATGGTGATCAGAACCCAATGTAATATTACACGGTCAAGGCATATTGTGTTTTATCAACAAAATGGAGATTTGGCTGATGAGTCGCATAGTTATCAAGCATTGTCTGTGATGCTGTGAAGCAATATCAAACAACAAAAACAAAAGCAAAATAAAGATCAAACCATTCCTATCCTGAAGGAGGTAAATGAAGCAGTAGAAAAACCTTCTGTCAGGAGTCATGGGCGACAGGAGCAAGAATGTCTTTAGGGAAGCTTCTAAAATCCTGACCCAGGCCTATAGGAAGGATCCTTTGGGTGATTCCTGCCTCTTGGCAAGGTTGCCATGTGACCCGAGAAGGTTGGAGGAATTTTTTTTTGGCTGATTTTGTTTCCTTGGACCTTGAAAAAGATGTAAACGTTCTCTTTAGGAATAGAGAGGTTCCCTTTAAAAAGCACAAAGTTGTCAGGGGATTGGGTGCTGAATGCTGGCTTCTTTCACTGGAGGGGATTACCAGGGGTTACTTTGGCATGAATTTGTGGAGGGACGTTTTCTTGGAATTTGCTTCATGCTTCGTCTCTGGACTGCATGCCAGTGTGAAGGCATTAGATGAGAGAGGGCTGGTTTAATCCTTTGCTTAACTTGATCCTTTTGGCACAGCTAGGGGCATTTCCAAAGATAAAATCTGTCAACAGAGGCTAAGTCCTCATCAAACAGACAGGGTGCTGAGTTGGAGAGACTTGGAGTTGAGGCGGGAGAGAGAAATGCATTATGGGAAGAGTGAGGTTGGAGGATGTGCAAGGAGGGGAATTGTGGGGAGGTGGGGGGACTGGCCAAGCAGGGTGCCAGACCCTCCAGTCCCTGCCTGGTTTTGAACTTTAAGCCACCTATGGCAGGTAAGATTAAAAGACAAGTAAGCCACTCCCTGGGTGGTTCCATGGGTTACTCAGAGCTCTGCTTGTGTTTCTAGAACAAGAAACTTTTTCCCTAAAAACTGCCTTCTGCCCTCCTAGATTCTTATACATCCGTATATAACTCCGAACAAATTCACTTAAACACTGAGTTCCTGTTATGTACATTTATTGTTTTCTTGTTCACTCATTTTCAGTTGTGTCTGATTCTTTATGACCCCATTTTGGGGTTTTCTTGGCAAAAATACTGGAATAGTTTGCTGTTAACTTCTCTAATCTATTTTAAAGATAAAACTGAGACAAACAGTGACTTACCCAGGGCTGCACAGCTGGTAGGTGTCTGAGGCCAAATTTGCATTTACCATAGGCTGCTTCATGGTTTTCTGTTTCAGACATTTAAATATTTATCTCCACATTCACTCATTCAGTTTGTTTGGGAAGCGTTGATTAAGTATCTAATATATACAGAATGGACTGTGTTAAATCCTAAGAAAAATACATACACATCAAAGCCTACTTTCATCTAAGCCAGCGGTTCTCAACCTGTGGGTCACAGCCCCTTTGGGGGTTGAACGATCCTTTCACTGGGGTCGCCTAAGACCACTGGAAAACACATATTTCTGATGGTCTTAGGAACCGAGACATGGCTCCTCTACGGGTCTCCAGGCAGGTCTGCCCACATGGAGATACACCCACATACGAATATGAAAGGGTCGTGGCATTAGGAAGGTTGAAAACCACTGATATACTATGAGGCAGTTATCCTCAAGGGATAGAATGTTGCTGGGTATGGAATATCTGAGTTCAAATCCTGCCTCACATACTTGCTAGCGATGTGATCCTGTGAAAGTCACTTGACTGCTCTCTGCCTCAGTTTCCTTATCTGTAGTATGGGAACGACAACAGCACCCACCTTCCAGGGTTGTTGTGAGGATCAAATGGAATTATTTATGTAAAGCTCTTTGCAAATATGAAAATACCACACAAATTTAACAGTTGCAACAACAATAACAACAACAATAATAAACTATTTCCTTTAATGTGCTCCTTTTTTTGTGTGATCTCCAAACTGTCTCATAAAGGGTTGGCCATGTAGTCACAAACGTATTGACTTCACATTGTATTCTCTTCTCTCCCCCCAATGTATTTGTTTATTTATTCCCTTATTAAGTAACACACAGTATCTGCCTAAGGTGGGTAGGAATACTCCCTACCTACCAGAGCTCAGGGCTAACAGGTTTTGGGAATAGGTAGGTAGAAAAGAAGCTGGGCATCTCACATATGGATATCAGCTCAATAATCATATATGTGCATTTGCTCAAAGTAAAGCACTGTGTCAGGGTGACCTGGGGCTGTGCAAGTGCCTGGTGTTTTTAGTTTTCTGTCCAAGAAAGTTATACTGGAAATTTTGAGCCAGAGACAGAGGAGCAGGGGGGATTACTTTTGTGGTGGGGGGTGGGGAGTGGAATTCTGGGCCAAAATAGAACATTGCCAAGAAAGGAAGCTAGGGCTCCTTCCTGGAACAGGCAAGCCCCTGATCATGTCAATGAGATAGTAGGGTTTATGACTAGAAGGAACCTCAGAGATTATTGAGTCCAATGGCCTCATTTTAAGGCAGATAAAACTGAGGTCCCCAAATATGAATGATTTGCCTAAGTTCTTACAAGTAGTTAGGAGCAAAACTGAGATTCAAAATAAGAATCAAAACTGACTGCAAATCTACCACCATTTCCATTATACCACCCTGTTCTTTGGAAGATTGAAAACTGGAATTCATTTAGGTAAAGATAGTGAAATGGACAGACTCATTGACAGGAGGCTTAATTGGGCTGATGAAGTTGATGGTGTTGAGGCAGGGGAGACCAAAGTTTGAGGCAACATTGGGTTGTCATACTAGCCAAAGCTGGCTGTCAAGTGTAGGGTTTAAAAGAAGCAGTTTAGATCTTTTTGGGAAATCCTGAAGGAGGATAGGGGTTGAAGAAAAGGTCTCTAAATAATTGATAATTGTTGCTAATTGATCATTTCTCTTAGAGGCAGTGGTTGAGTCATAGAAGATTTTTAAGGTGATGGTTTGGCAAGGTTTGAAAATCTGAGTTTGATCATTGCTTTAAATCCTTAGAATCAACAAGACTTGGCAACTGATTGAATATGGGGACTGGGAGAGAGATGGAAGGGTCAAAGATATCTTCAAGGTTGTGAACCTGGATGACTGGAAGGATAGTAACGCCATCAGTAGAAATGGGGAAATTTGGAGGAAGGATGGGTTTGGAAGAAATGTAACGATTTCCATTTTGAATGTGTTTAGTTTGAATGGCTTGTGGAGATGTCTGACAGGCAGATGGTCACACAGTACTTAGATTTAGATCAGGGTGTCTTCTGCATAGAGATATGGAAGACTCTGAGATTGCTGATGGAAAGGAGAGTGTAGAGAGGGAAGAAAAGAGGACCAAGGACAAAGTCTTGGGGAATGTCTACACTTAGTGGGAAGATGCTGATGATGGCCATGATGGTTGAGACCAGTGGTAAGGAGAGTATCAGGAGAGCAGAAGCCAATGAAGGAGAAAGTAATTAGGAAGAGTAGATTGTCAGTAATATCAAAAGGCTTCACCAAAATTAGGAAGGATAATGACTGAGAAGATGTAATGGCAAGCAAACAAGTACTTAGCACCTTGTTTCAGTTGAGCCTTGCCCTTGATTATATCAAGTCTTTGCTAATAAAAAGAACTTGTGAAACCCACAGTGGGAGAAATTTGCTGATGCAACAGGAAGGGGTGGAACAGGGAGGAGCTAATGACCATATATAAGGAGAAGCCCAAACTGGGAGAGAGCAGAACTGAGAAGGGAAATGGTTGTGGAGGCTGGCACTCTGTTTGTCTGTTCTGTGTTGATTTTGTTTGTGATAATTTGTACAGAAGCCTTGGGACTTTACTGGAAGCCCTGAAAGAGGATTTTCTTGTTGTCTGTTTACAGAAGTCATGGAGGAAGGTTTCAGAGGTCCTGTGACCATATTGATGATGTGTGTTTTTGACCTCGTTGGTGGGTCTGTGTTGATTTCACAGGCAGATAGTGAATTGTTGATGGTGCTGGAAATGTGAATGAATGTTATTGTGGCTCTGTTAAGCTTTGTCTTCCCAGAAACAGAAACTGTGAAGGACTTGAGGTGGACTGGACACTGTGAGCTTCAGTATGAAATGGGAGCTGGACAAGGAGCTGAGAGCTGCCTACCTTTGAATCTAGGTGACAGCTGGGTAAATTCAGGGAAAAGTTAGGATCATGGAAGAGGAACCATGGAATCTGAGAGCCAGTTTCCAGTCAAGATGAAAAGACCTCTCCTTGGGTATTTAATGCTGACTGAGAAGATCATGAGCCTAGGGGTGGGAGAACTTTGTACTCTGAAGCTTGTACCTCTTAAGGATGATTGGAAACTAATCTCCAGTTAAGAAGAAAGAAAGCTTTTTGACTGAGAGATTAAGACAATGTTATCTAGGGGTGGAGAACTTTGACCTTTGAATTTTGTGTCCCTTAAGGAGTCTTGCTCCTTAAGGATGATTAAGTTAAGGACTTACTGAATGATATCTTTTGCTTAAAACTATGTGGCCACTTTGGTGAAAACTATGTGGCCACTTTAGCAATAAGTTGTTGTGTTATAACATTGTGAATTCTGTACTTTTCTGGTTTCTGTGAATGTTTTGTCTTTGTTTATTACTGAATAAATAGAGAGTTCACTTTACTATGTAATTAGAACCTTAGAGTTATCCACAGCAGCTGTCCTCTGGAGAGCTGCTCATGCTTCACTTTACAGAAGAGGCAGTAGATTAAATTATAAAGAGATAACTGGTGGGCAAGTAGGTGGCACAGTGAGTAGAGTGATGAGCCTAGAGTCAGGAAGATTCATCTTCCTGGGTTCAAATTTGATCTCAGGCACTTAATAACTGTGTGGCCCTGGGCAAGTCACTTAACTCTTACTGCTTCAGTTTTCTCTTCTGTCAAATGAGCTGGAGAAGGAAATGGCTGAACCATGCAGTATGTTTGTCAAGAAGACTCCAAATGGGATCATGAAAAGTCAGATGTGACTGAAAACAACTGAACAATAACATAATTGGTAGCCTTGAAGAGTACAGAGTCATAGTCAAGTGTTGGTTGAACAAGACAAGAAGTTCTTAAAGTATGGTCCACAGACTCTTGGGGATCCCTAAGACACTTTCAGGAAGCCACCCATGAGGTTAAAATTATTTTCATATTAGTACTGCAATTATTTGCCCATTAAAACATTCCTCCCTTTTCCAACTACTTGTTTGTGTGAGGCTGGGTATTCTTAATATACTTCAACCAAAAGATCGTATTACAACAAATCCATCATTTGCTAAGCACCCACTGTGTGCTGAACACATATATCTCATTTGCAAATATCTCATTTGGGTCTCAGAACAACCTTGGGAGGTAGGGGCTATTCTTACCCTCATTTTACAGATGTGGAAACTGAGGCAAACAGAAGTTAAATGCCTTGAGCAGAGTAACACAGCTAGTAAATGTCTGAAGGTTGGATTTGAACTTGGGTCTTCCAGACTCCAGTCCTAGCACTCTATCCACTGTGCTGCCTCTAATCTGGGAGACCAATCAAAAGGCCCTTGCCTCTTGCAGGCAAGTGAAGATGGAGCAGTTTGTTAAACTCATCTTTGTTGCTAGATGCAGAACACTTTTAAGGGCCATGGGCTAATACTTAAACTATATCCTAGGTCATTCCATGATGGGAGGAAGAGATGGGCTGGTCTTTTGGGGAGGGCCGCAAATGACAGGTGCATAGTTGGTTTTTTCTACTGGTACTCTTGAAGCATCAGGAGAAAGTGAGGAAGGTCTTCAGAGTATTGAGTGGACTCATAGTGACAACCTTATGGAGGAGACAAGGACACAGATTACCGTGGATAGGCTATGGGCTGCATTATCTGAGGCAACTTCCAAATCAGTGAGGTTCCAGATCCATTTTTGAATCTTTGAGTATCTTAGGCAATAATAATATTGTCTTACATTTATGTAAAATTATAATATTTGCAAAGCACTTCACATATATGTGGTCTCATTCGATCCTTGTAACAAACCCATAGGGCCAGTACTATAATTCTCCCCATTTTACAGATGAGAAAACTGAGTCTCTGAGAGGTTAAAGGGCTTGACCAAGGTCCTATCTTTAATAAGTGTCTGATGGAGGATTCAAACCAAGTTTTTCCTGAATCTGAGTTAATTTCCTACCCCATGTCCCATCCTAAAATATTATCTAATAGATTCTCTCCTCCAAATCATTACAGGGATCCTGGGTTGAATTCATTCTATGGGTGGTTGTCAAGTACAGGTTTATTTTAAGAGGTAGGGTGTAGGTGGTCATTTATGGATGGACAGAATCAGAGGCACTGGCCCACTAGGTTGTATATCTGCTTTTGAGAGATGATGTTAATATTCGCAGTCAGAATCAGGAAAAGTTGAAAAAAGACCCGTTTCTGGAATTAGCACCCAGTCCTCAAAGAGTTAAGCCAGAGCAGTTCTTTTACCATTTAATTTGTTTTCATCTTTGTTCTTAAAAAATAGTACTTAAAAAAAAATCACATTTCATTAATGTGCCAGTTCGGATTTTTTCCCCCTTGTCAGTTCAGCAATCAACAGTAATAAAAACTCTGATGTAAAATTTTCATACATTCAAAGTAGTATAAAGACATTAAAAGAAAACCCTTTAAAACATTTTCCATTTTTGTTTCACTTATCAGGTGTTACATATCAGGTTATTATTTACCCAGATAAAACACACTGAAAAGTGATAGAAGTTGGTAAAGTGCCTGTGAACCAATTACTCAGATGTTGTTTTTTCCTTCTGACCATCATGATTAGACTGAGCAGAAATAAGATCACAGGAATGCTGAAATACCTGAGGATTGGGAGCGGGGGTGGGGATGATCCACGCGCTGTTGTCAGGCCAACCTGTACAAAACATCACTTCCACCAACAACTCAGGTGTGTTGACAGGAGTTCATTTAACATATGGCGAGAGTATTCATCCCTCAAATTCATGGAGTTGAGCCAGAGGCATAGATAAAACAGCCTATAATCAAGACGAGATTTGTTAGTTGGCATAATGGATAGAGTGCTGTGACCTGGAGTCAGGAAGACCTGAGATTGAATCCTGCCCCAGACACTTGGTAGTTGTATGACCTTGCGCAAGTCATTCAATCTCTTGGTGCCTCAGTTTCCTCATCTGCAAAATGGAGATAATAATAGCACCTATTTCCTAGGCTTGAGAATTGAGTAAGTTAATATATGTAAAATGGTTTATAAACTTTAAAGCAGTAGATAGACACTGGCTTTTTAAATTTTGATTTTTTAAAGGGTCCCAAACAATTTAAAAAATATTTATGTTTTCCTCAATTGCATGTAAATGACAATTTTTAGTATTCCTTTTTAAAAATTTTGAGTTCTAAATTTTCTCCTTCCCTTGACTCCCCTGTCCTTGAGAAGGTAAGCAATTTGATATAGAGTATACATGTGCAGTCATGCAAGATGCTTTCATATTGGCCATGTTGCAAAAGAGAACATAGACTCAAAAACCCCCAAGAAAAATAAAATAAAAAAGAATCTGTTTCAATCTGAACTCCATCAGTTCTTTCTCTGGAGATATTTTTCATCCTAAGTCCTTCAGAAGTGTCTTGGATCATTGTATTGCTAAGAATAGCACAGTCATCCACAGTTACAATACTGCTATTACTATGGACAGTGTTCTCCTGGCTCTGCTTACTTCATTCTGCATCAGTTCATGTAAATCTTCCTAGGTTTTACTGAAAGCATCTTGCTTGTCACTTCTTATAGCATGGTAACATTCCATCACAATCACATGTCACAACTTGTTTAGTTATTCCTTAATTGATGGGCATGACCTCACTTTCCAATTTTTTGCCACCATGAAGAACTACTCTAAGTATTTTTTGGTACAAATTATTCCTTTTCACTTTCTTTTGATCTCTTTGGGATACAGACCTAGAAGAGATATTTCTGGGTCATAGTTTTATAGGTCTTTGGGCATAGTTCCAAATTGCTTTCTAGAATGGTTAGACCAAGTCACAATTCCACAAACAGTACATTAGTATCCCAATTTTTCCATATCCTCTCCAGAATTTGTAATTTTCCAAGGCTAGCTATTATTATTATTATTAACTTTTACATACACACACATATATACATACATATTTATTTATAGGAGCATAAATAGCAATGCCTCCCTTTTGTCTTTGCCCTGATTGGCAAATGAAGTCTTCTTGAGGAGTAAATTTTTCAGAGAAGTCAAGCTTGCTCATTTTAAGCCTCAAGCTTCTATTTTGAAAAAACTTTAATGGAAAACTTTCTAATTCATCAAATCCTATCAAAAGTTGTTTGTTAAGGGCCTATAACTATATGCAAGGCACCATTCCAGGTGGTAGGTTTATGCATTTAAATGAAAAAAGAAGTCTCTGCTCTTTAGGAAGTTACATTCTCATAATAATAAAGTAATAAGAATGATATGTTATTCAGTCACATCTACCTCTTTGTGACCTCATGGGCCATGCTGTCCATGGGGTTTTCTTGGCAGGGATACTGGAGTGGTTTTGCCATTTCCTTCTCCAGCTCATTTTATAGATGAGGAAACTGAGGCAAAGAGGGTTAAATGACTTGCCCAGGGTCACACAGCTAGTGTTTGAATCTGGGAACCTAGTTGCCTCCCAAGCATAATATAGGTAATAGTAATTTACTTCTTTAAATTTTGCAGTGTGCTTTATATGGATATCTCATTTGAGCCCAGCTAACAAGAAGTATGGGTGCTTTAAGTGTTATTATTACATCTTACAGATGAGCAAACTGAGCTTTGGAAAGGTTAAATGATTTGTCTGGGATAAGTCATGGCTAATAAGTGTCAGATTCAGAATTTTAACTAGACTCCAAGTCTAGTCCTCTATTTACTGGACCTCACGGCTTAATGCAATAACTAATATTTATATTACATTTTAATTTTTCCAAAGAGCAGTATGCATACTACCTAATTTGATTTTCTGATTCTAGCACCATATCTGACATGCCATGTTGCCTTCCTAATACCTATACATAGGTAGCTATAACATGTAGTAGATGTGATGGGACAAAGAGGTTCATCCATGATGCCTAGGAACATTTGAGAGAAGGAAGATCCCTTTAGTTATGGGGAGTGGGGGGAACGGGAAGGGGGCATCTCACTGAACCTCAAAGGGAAGCCAAAGATTCTAAAAGGCAAGGTCGAGGGTGGGGTAATGAATTTTGGATAAAGGAAATTGTGCAAATGTAGAGTAGCAAGTCAAATTAGAGAGGCAGCTGGTGAAGGTGACAGGATGAAGAATTTTATTTTATCCTAAACTCAAGAATAGAGGCTCTTAACCACAAATTAAAAAAAATATTTTGATAACTGAATTTAAATAGAATTGATTTCTTGTATAATCCTATTTATTTTATTTTATGCATTTCAAATATTATTCTGAGGTTGTGTTCCTAAGTTTAACCAATCTGCCAATAGAATCCATGATACAAACAGAGGTGAAGAACTCATCCTCCAGGCAATAGAGAGGCATTAAGAAAGTTTTTGTTTTGAGATGTGATATGGTTAGGCATGACTTAGGAAGAATATTTTGCCCACTGCATCAAATATAGAAGTATCCCTGCCCAATAAAACAGAGCATCCTGAACATAATGTACCCTTTTTCTTGATGACTTAGCATCAACTTTCTGGGTGAAGGGATAGAATGAGAATCTCTAATATTTCCTTAGGGATAGTGAAGTGCCTGGGACTGTTTGTAGACTTCAAAGAAGAGGTGAAACCTAATGTGGGCTTTGAAGGATGAGTAGGAATTGAACATTCCTGTGGCGAAGACCACAGGATAGGGAAAGATGGCCTTACTAGACTTGGTCTTTCTCTGATGGGTGCCTTACAAGTCTCTGATTGACTGTAGCAGCAGGGAGTTAACAACCAACAATGGTCTGCTGAGGGAATCGCTGACAAGGTGATAATGAGATTAGTGCCTTCTGATTCTCTTATTAACATGTAGCCAAAGAATCATTTGGGCTTATCAGGAAATAAAGAGAAGAATCAAGGGACACTAACTTTTGGACAGAGGTGTAGGTGTCTGAAATTTTGTTTTTTTTAGGAAATTTTGGCAGGGTATTTTTTTTTCTTTCCCAACGTTACATACACACCTAATTATTTCAAACAAAGTACAAATGTGTTAATTTGGACCTCACCAATGTGGAACTTTTAATTTAGACCCAAGCTAGGTTGAAATTTACCTTTGCCATAATTGTTGAGTGTTTGCCTTGCAAATCAACAGCGTAAAGTTGTTGCGATGGTAATGCTTAGCCTACTTAAGAGAATGATCGTTTTTAAGGACTTTCAGGGTAACTACTTCCATCCAAATAATTGATAAAGTGGTGAAAACCATTCTTAGATATTCCTCAGATCAGGCCCTTAGTCATACCTGGCATACTCTATTTGCCTAGCTTGCATAAATGCACTTGAAAAAGAATCAAACCACAATTTCTTGAAAAATATTGTATAATTCATATTTTTCATTAGTATAGACTGGCCTCCTTTTGCAATTAGTCTAAATAAGTGAGGTTTGATTGATTATTTTTTTACTGAGTGGTGGTTTCCACCTAAATCTAAGCCAAAAGGTTGGGTTAGATGGGGACAAAGAGTGGAGTATGTGTGGCCAATTTAGAAACCTTTTAACCAGAGCTACTGGAGTCATCATTCTGGAGCAAATGAGCGGCCTGTTGGTTTTTGTCTGTACTCCCCAAACATTATTCTGGAAGATTTCTTTTCTTCTTTTTTTGGGATCTTTTTTATTCTTTGTAAATGATAGATGAAGTCATTCCCCTTTTCTCAGGCTCAGTTTACACATCTGGAGAATGAAAGAGTTGGGGACCTGATTGCCAAGGTCTCTCCTGGCTCTAAATCCCATAATCCTATACATGGCCAAGAACTCATATGCCTGTTTTCTTTGGAGGAGTTGGGCATTTTTTCCTCTGAATCTTTTAACCTACCAGAAGGCCCGACAATTTCCCTTATCCCAGTCTACTCCTGTGTCTTTAGGCTCTGGTAGGGATTTCAGAATCAGTGATGGAGGAATGAGTCATAGATTTACAGAACCAGAGAGACCTCATAAAGCTTCTACCTGAGTCCCTGCTCTGCATCTGGCTGAGAACCTCTTCCCAACAAGTGGACATCCAACCTTAGAGTCAGAGGGCATAGATGTAAGGTGAGAGCAGTCAGATTGACTCAAGGGATGTGGTTCTAAAATGGTCTCATTCCATAGGTTCCTATGGGAATTATAAAATGGAAGTGCTAAAATGACTAGGGGCCTCTGGTCTTCTGGTGCTTTATCTTAGAAAGATACAGCAACTAGAATGTCTATAACCCATTAAGGTTTGCAAAGTGCTATATATACAGTTTTCCATTTGGTTTCCCCAATAGTCCTGTGAGGAGGGCGCTGTCATTATCACCCACATTTTACGGATGAGGAACCTGAGGGCTCAGAGAAATCAAGCAAATTCCCCAGGGTCACACAGCTGCCGTCTGAGACAGGATTCAGACTGAGGTGTTCTTGTCTCTTAACTCCGGCTACTCTAACTTGCATGATGTGCTACCTTTCTGGGAGTACCTCTCTTAGGAGAGTTGGGTGGTAGGGGTAAGAACCGCAGACAAGTGTCAAAGAGTATGAAAGTATGGTGATTCTTCATCCTTCATCTCTAATCCGTCACCAGGCCTGCCTCCATCCCAACTCTCACAACTGTCCTGTTCTCTTCAATCTCATAGTCACATCTTGCATCGTCTTCATCACTTTTCTCCTGGATTATTGAAATAATGAATGAATGAAAGAAAAAGCATTTATTAAGTGCTCACTATGTGCCAACACTACATTAAGTGATGAGGACAGAAATACAAAAAATGAGATAGTCCCTGCCCTCCAGCAGCTTACATTCTAATAGGAAAATAGAACACATAGAAGAACACAGTGCCTATGGAAGCGTGTTTTTGGACAGGGGCGTCATAGGCAATGTAGGGCTATTGACTGACTTGAAGTTCCAAGATTTGATTACTATTTTTTATTTTTGATTACTATTTCCAAGATTTGATTACTATTTTTGATTAACCCATTTAATTACTATTCTCACAGTTAGAAAAGAAATAGAAATAATTTAAGGAGGGGAGGAGGGACGGAGGAGCAGGGCATGGTGACATGTTCTTTAATTGGTCTATCTATCCCCTCATCTGTTCATTTTCCTCACAAGTGCCAAGATCTTGCTAAAAGTATGTCTAACCATGTCACTCCTCAAGAATCTTCCATGGATCCCTTCTCACTCTTGGATAAAATATAAACCCATCAGCTTGCTATTTAAAGCCTTTACATTATATCTCCAGCATATTTTCCCTAATTTATTATGTCATTCCCCTCCATGCATTCTCTGTCCATCCAAACTGGTCAGTCTGTTGTTCCTTAGAATTGACATACTGTCTTAATTTCATATTCTTTTTGTCTTTTATAGGCCATTCTGAAGGCCTCATGGTCTAATTATTAACAATAATGAATCATATTAATATTTTAATTAATCAATATTAATTAATAATTAATCACCATGTTCTAATTATTAATGCTTTTTCCCTCCTCCAATTTTCTTGTACTTTCTTATCCAATGATATGTTGTACTCCCCAGTGAAATGTAAGCTTCTTGAGGAAAGGAACTATTTTTCAGTTTTTTCTTTGTCTTCAGTGCCTTGTACGTAATAAGTGCTCACAATACTTGTTGAATTGAATTAGACTTCATTTTTACTCCCCTATCATAGTGGAATACACCGTTCACTCTTAGTTCAGTTTTGCTAATGGCCTGCAAACTTTGACTTACTCATTATGAGGTTGGTTTCAGGATGCCATAATTTTCACATTCCACCATCTGATCCAATAATAAGAATAATTAGCATTTATATTGTGCTTTATTGTTTATAAGGCATTTTACAACAACCTTTCAAGGCAGGCTCTATTTTCATCCACGTTTTACAGATACTTAAGTGACTTACACAGGTCACACAGCGTGTAGCCAAATTTGAATTTAGATCTTCTTGACACCATATCTGGTACTCTTATTTACTACAACACCTAATTGCCTCTAATCAAAACCAGTTAGTATTATTCACTCACATGTGCCTAGATGGTTTGAGGGTACCAAGATAAAATTTTAAAAAAGCAAACCAAACCAAAACAAGAGCCTATGCCTTTAAGGAGCTTACTTTCCAGACCATCTCCTAAAACTGGAGAGCCTACAGTCTTCTTTGGTGATAGGAATGCTTGCATTAATGAATTCCCAGATCCTTGATAATGAAATGGGTCTGTGAGGTCATCAATTTAGAGGTCCTGCCAACAATCCCCATTCATGACTGACCGTCTAATATGACTCTTGTCTCCTTCCTCCCAGCTGCCATAGGCCATTTATTGAACATTCTGAAGCTCTTTCTTATTTGCTCCTGCCACTGTAAGAGTACCACACTCAGGCTGTTCTCTTGTCATTCCTACCTGTTTCCATTGTATATTTTGATGATGGCATCTTTTATATCCTTGGGATTCCTTGCTGGACTGCTCACCCCATCATTCACCTCAGTGTTGCCCTCAGTGTGAATCATTTTAGATTCTATGTCTCATTGTCATATAGTAACATTGGCAGAATGTTGGTGTGGAAGAGATGGGCCTTTGCTTTCATCGTTTTATTCAAGGAATTTTTCATCCTATTCATGCATACGATCTCATTCAAGTTCACGTTGTAATCCTGTGGGGTTGGTAGGACCACCAGCTTGATCTGTTCTTCCAAGGAATAAGCCAGAGAAATTATTCCAGTTTACCCAGATAAGTTAGGTGATTCACCAACACCCCATGGCTGGTGGCAGAATTGGAACCCGATCTCCAAGCCCTAGGTCTATTGCTTCCTCTCCATCCCTACTTCTTCCTCCTCTTAAGACCCAGTAGATTTTCTCCTGTTATTTTTGGATTTTATGAATGGAAAACTTCAAATGGTTTATCCTTGGCCCGAGAGCAGAACTTCGGCAGATTCTCAGCTAGGATATTGAAAAGTGATCTGTGATACAATGGAAAGAGCACTGGATTTGGCATCAGAAGACATGGGTTTGAATCTAGCTCTGCTGCTGAGTTCCTTTAACATTAGGTAAGTTACTTTATTGACTCCACAGGATTAAGTTTCCTCCTCTGCAAAATGGAGGAGTAGTGCTGTATAACCTCTAAGGTTGCATGTGCTGTAAACCTGTGACTCTGTGAGTAGATGCCTTCTGTTAATGCCTGCGTCCCTTGTAGTACCTACTGAGGAGCAGGGAGCCTTTCTCATTGAATGACTGTTTGAAATCATTCCTGCCTTTGTTGCTCTTCTTCTCTGAAATGAGTGCACTGAGTTCTGCATGTTGGAAGCCTGGAGTGGAGTGTGTTTCAGACTAAACCAACCAACCAACTGGTTGTGTTAACATAGACACGTGGCAAGGCTCTGACCTGCATTTTGCCTTTTGTTGTTAAAGCTGAATGACTTGCCGGAGGCTTCTTTCCTTCTTCCATTTATTTGTTTGGTTTCCCTCCTCCCTACCCCCTTTATTTTGGAGCAGCTTGAGGAGCTGAACCCCATTTGCTGTTCAGAGTTATAATAAAGTCTTCAAAAGTCCCATTTCCTGTTCTGATGGGGACATCCAAAGTATAGGCTTTCCTCTTCAACGGCTGATATCTAGCACCACAAAGATATCCCCGGCATCAAGATAGCAGAAGAGGCTGGGAGAATAGCTGTCGGCCTACCTCGATATTAATTTATCTCTAATGGTTATGAAAAGAAAGTGGAAAAAAAAAGGATTGCCACAGCTCTTCTCAAGTCCAGAATAATGGTTTGTCTTACGGATCTGCTTGCCTGACATGGCAGGGCTTCCTCATTTCAGGCTCAGGCTTCTCCTGTTCTTCAAACCCAGTAAAATGGCTGTCAATCTATTTTAAGCGAGGAAAATTGAAGAGGGCTTTTGAGCAGTATCGGCTGGCTTAGTTATGCCGAGCGATTTCTTTGGATAGTAATAATAGGGGCTGTCTTCAGAAATATTTCAGACACAAATGACTAGTTTTAAAGTTTACTTCCCCCCTCCCGCCCCCACTTTGCCCCCCACCTTCTAGCGTGCCACCTGCTCTTGGAATGCAAAGATGCCTTGCACTCCAGCTCCACCCTCCCACCCCTCACCCCCTCACTGGAAAGAAAGAATGGGATGCTAGAAATGCAGGATCAAAGCGCTGAACAGCATCATTAGGAAAATGGTCAGCCCAGGGGCTCTCGCCCTCCTCCTCTTCCTCCTCTCCCCCCAGTCCACCTCAGATAATTTATTTTTTAACTAGTTTTTACCAACCAAATGTTAACGCATATGCCTTGATTGCTAACCTCCTCTGGGCACCAAACCTGTTTTTTTCTTGAGTGCAATAAGTGATTATCCAACTCATGCTGCTCCAAAAAAGAGGTTTTGTTTTAATAAGCAGTTTGCAGTTTGGCACACAATGCTGAGGAAAGCAACATTATCTCTGGCAGTAAACTCTGCAGTCACTGCAAAGCTTGACAGGAAAATGATTGAGTCTGTTTGTTATACCTTTGTGGGCCTGCCACTGCTGCTGCTGATGGAAATGTTGCTATTTATTCAGCAATGCAATAACACTTCCTGTAATTTATGGATGCACATTCCCCAGATTACTAAAGGTAATATTGTTGACTAAAGGAAAGTATACGAATGGATAGTTTCAGTTGTTGCTGTCCTTATAAACGTGATTGACTGTTCAGTTTGCACAGGGAAGCATTTGCACAGGCCTCATCCCCCTTAACAATTATAGATTTCCCTTCCTCTGACAGTTACAAATAATATGGCCCATCCTAAATGGCAAAAAATTTACTGATTGCCCCCCTACCCGGAAGCACATGCAAGGAGGGCCCCAGACTGGCACACTTTGTCCCTCTGTTCTGGCTGTGAGCCTCATGGTTCCCCCATTGGGAACCTTGGACTCTGCCCTTGAGAAGCCAGGCTCTGATAAGTGAGTCTCACCTTGCTCCAAACTAGGTTCTCTCTTTGCTTTCTGGTCATCTTCATACTATACCACCCGCCCCATGCCTTGTGTAAGCTCCTTGAGGGCAACTGTCATGCTTGCTTCTGTGTGTATCCCTAGCATTTGGTACATGTTGGAATGTTGGACATAGGAACTGCTCAGTAAGGGTATTATCTATGTATCTGCTTATCCTCCCTCCCTCTCTCCCTCCCTCCCTTCCCTCCCTCCTTCCCTTCCTTCCTTCCTCCCTCCTTCTCTTCCTTCCCTTCTTTCCTTCCCTTCCTTCCTTCCTCCCTTCCTTCCTTCCTTCCTTCCTTCCTTCCTTCCTTCCCTTCCTTCCTTCCTTCCTTCCTTCCTTCCTTCCTTCCTTCCTTCCTTCCTTCCT
>CM053598.1:44095345-44124575 GCA_028646575.1 Pseudocheirus occidentalis | reverse complement strand
CTCAAACCCTTCAGGACTTCTCTTGCCTAGAACTCAAGGATCAGCCAGGCCACCAACAAACAAAGTCCCATCCTGTTCATGTCTTCAGTCAGTTTTCAGATACTGGGAGAGGAACACTCTCTCTCTCTCCCTCTCAGCTGACTTCAGTCTCCACGAATCCTCCTTCACTGAGGAGCCAACTCCAAAATCTGTCTTGACTCTTTTAAAATTATTCCTTATAAACACTGGCCTTCTCCCAAGTCAACAGAGGAGTGTCTCAGCCAATAGCTTTACCCCATGTCAACAGGGGAGTGCAAGTCAACAGGGGAATTCACACCTTTTCACCAATGGACAGAGTTCTATACTTAGCCCTAAGTTACTGATCTACTTAGCCCTAAGTATCTGATCTACTTAGCCCTAAGTATCCTATCCACTTAGCCCTAAACATCCAACAAACTGATTACCATTACAAGGTGTAAAGCCCATTTCAGATTGCAAGCTGTCTTGGGGAGGTGAGAGGAGAGAGAGAGGGAGAAAATTTAAAACTTATGGAAGTGATTGTTGAAAACTAAAAATAAATAATTTATTTTTTAAAAATATTCTATGCTTCCCTTATCTGTTTATGGTATCACCCTTTATGTCTAAATCATGTACCCATTTTGACCTTATCTTGGTATACAACATGAGGCATTGGTCTATGCCTAGTTTCTGCCAAACTGCTTTCCAGTTTTCCTAGCAATTTTTGTCAAATACTCTGAATTTATTAATGTCATTAACAAAGTATGGCACCCAGAACTGAACACTTCAGACATGGTTTGACCAGGGCAGGTTATATCAAAACTATCATTTTTCTTGTTTTGGATATAATTTTTTCTTTTTTAAAAAATTTATTTTGTTGATATCTTTTGTTTTTATATCATCTACACTTTCCAATATATCCCTTCCTCCACCCTACCCCCACCCTAGCTATACTTTATAACAAAAAAATTTAAAGTGGGGAAGGGGATAGGGGAAAATAGTCCAGCAAAACCAATCGACACATTGAAAATACCAGATATTATATGCAATGCTCCACATCCATAATACACAGCCTCTTCATAGTTCAGTCATTATAATTTGATCATTTTGTTGTTCGTTTCATTTGTGTTGCTATAGGCACTGTGTATATTGTTTTTCTGGTTCTGCTGATTTCACTCTGTATCAGTTCATAGAAGTCCTCCCTTATTTCCTTAAATTCTTAACATTCACTATTTATTATGACACAATGATATTCCATTATATTTGTTTAGCCATTTTCCAATTCACAAGCATCTACTCTGTTTCCAACGCTGCTACCACACAAAAAAGTGCCAACAGGATATATTGGAAAAGGTAGATGACATGAAAAGATATCACTGAAATATGAATATTTTTGTGTATTTGGGACCTGCCTTTTGCTTCCTTGTAGCTCTATTAAATTTCAACTTATTTAAATGAGTCCACTATTCTAGCTATCAACATCTTTTTTATGGATTCTGATTCCTTCATCCAATATGTTAGCTATTCCTCCAAGGTCTTTGCCATCTAAAAGCTTGATACATAAGCCTTCTAAGCTGCTATCCAAAAATGTTAAATATGACCACAAAGCCAAAGAGAGATCTCTGGGGTATATTAGGGACCACCTTTCAAGGTGGCTTGGAACTAGAGGGTTTAACACAAGGAGGCATTCAACCAGTTTGGAATTACCATCCTGCCCAAATCTCTCTACTCTATCCACAAAATAGCATGAATGACGTTAAGAGCCCCTCCAAAAAAATCTATAAAAAGATAACATTTGGTAAATTTGGTTCATGGAAATGAAGGCACTTGAATGTAATAAGCATTCTTTTTTACAAAACAACCATATACTTTAGGGTTTTCATTAATTCAAATTGACCTTCCTTCGGATTAGTTTAAACTAATGAAGTTTTACTAGAATCTAGTTTTGGCTATTTTAGATTATTTTGTAATTATTTTCCTCCATCAACAGATATTTGGGAGTTGAATTAATTGGGGTAAAAAAGCCACTTATTAAGCGATGACTATGTGCCAAGCATTTTAGCACTGGAGATACAAAGATTAAAAGATACGGTCCCTGTCTTCAAGGAATTTAAATTCTAACAGGGAAAACCACGCACATACAGGGAAGAGGTGAGCAAGGAAGTGAGTTTTGTCTTGAGGAGGTAGAAAGTAGGGGATTCAGAAGGGCTCACACATGGGCAGACAGATGATAAGAAGACTTGGGTAGGTGGTTGGATTGGGTGTGTAGATAAAGTATGGACTAATGCAGTAGTGAACTCGAAACAGAAACAGAGACCACTAAACAATACATACAGATCCCTATGAGACATAGATTGACTTAGTTGTAAAATGTAACATTATCAGTATTTTGTTGCATTTTATCGATCTTATTAAATATTTCCTAAGTATATTTTGTAACAACCAAGACATGTATTTGACTGACACCTTTGGTCTAATGCAGCAGCTTTCAAAGTGCAATCTAGGACTCCTGGGGGTACCTGAGATTTTTCTGGGGGTTCATAAGGTCAAAACTATTTCCATAAGAATAGTAAAATGCTATTTGCCCATTAAATGATTCTTCCCTTTTCCAACTACATATCTATGTGATACTGGATTTTCTAAGTATTTAGCATAGTGTTGTCTGGCATGGAATAAACTCTATATAAATATTAGCTCTTATTATCATTAATCCTCAACCTGAAGAGGTATACACTCTTATTTTGCCCATTTTATAGATGAGGGTCTTAAGGCACAAAGAGGTATGTGAATTACCACGATCACATAGCTGGTAAGTGTCTGAGATCAAATTTGAACTCAGGACTTCCTGACTCAAAGTCTAGCCCTCTTCCACTGTGCCATGAAACTTCTTGTAGCTGTAAAGTCAAACATTAAAGAGATTTGCAAAATTTCAAAACAATGCCACTCTTCTCATGACATTTTTTTTTGTTTTGGAAAATTTATTTTTCATCAAAATGTATGCTATATATGTTAACATGATATTTGTTGTTTTAAATAAATACTTCAACATTTTTCATTTTAATTTCTTATATGGTAAATATCAGTCAATAAAACCCACATAAATAAAAGTTTTTGCACTCCAGTAATTTTTTTTGGCTTTTTGGAGGGGGGAAGATAGGGCAATTGAGGTTAAGTGACTTGCCAAAGGTCACCAAACTAGTTTTGTGTTAAGTGTCTAAGGCTGGATTTGAACTCAGGTCCTTCCTGGAGTCACCAGGGCCAGTGCTCTATTCATTGCACCATCTAAGCCTCCCTTGATTCTAGTAATTTTTAAGAGTATAAGAAGTTCTGAAATCAAAAATCTTGGGAGCAAATGTCCAACATAAGGCATTAGATGAATTGGCTAGTTTGTAAAAGGGTTGAAACCTATGCCTGGAGCTGGAAAGGTGAGGAGATGAACTTCCCAAGGGACAAAGTGTGGATTTAGGAGTTGAATATCTATCGATCAATCAATTGATCGATCAATCAATCGATCTATTGATCTATCAATTGATCGATCTATCTTTATTTATTTAAATATATCTATGTATCTGCTTACCTACCCACCTATCTACCCATCTATTGGTCTACTTGTCTATCTAATTGACTGACTATCTTTCTGTCAGTCTGTCTATCTACCTATCAATCTACTATCTAGCCATCCATTTGTTGGTCTATCTTTCTATCTATCTATTTTTCTATCTACCTATTGGTCTGTCTGTCTAACTGTACAGCTACCTATCTGTCTATTGATCTATCAAGCAAAGATGCAACCACAATTGTCTCTAGAGTGTTTTAAAGTTCCAGAAATGCTTTGCATGACGTTACCTCATTTGATTCTTCTGACAAGCCTGTGATGCTGGGGTGCGCTGGTAAATGTTAAACTATCTACTCTCCAAAAATAAAATGCTATAGGCTAGATCCGCTTTTTAAAGTTTAATCAACACCATTAACATTTTCTCCATTACTTTCTTAAGTCAAGAAAAACAACAAAATATTAAATGGAGCTCTGGTTTGTAGCATTTGCTGATTTCAGAAATGTGAATGCTCACACTGAACCCAGCCAGTGAGACCTGCCTCCAGCACACTCCTGCCTGGGAGGCAGGTACTACAGGGGGTCTTATTGCCCCCCCATTTTATAGATGAGAATACTGAGAGTCAAAGGACTTAAGTACCTTGTCCAAGGATTTGAATTCAGATCTTCCCGACCTCAAGTCAGCATTTGTATCTGCCACCCCATATCTATCTGCCTCCTCCATCAAGCAAGTCTATATACAACTTAGTTTCTTTTCTCTTCTCTTGCTTATGGTCAAGCAGTGGATTTTCCCAGCATATACATGGATGCCATCAGATTCACTCAGAGATTCTGAGGCAAAGAAAGGGGGAGCAAGGGCAGAAATGAGAAAAAGATTGCTAGAAATTTTGCAGAAATGGGCTTTATTGTAACAGATCATCACCTGCCCTAAATGTTCACAGTCACATAACACTTGAAAACCCAAGATAGGAAAGAAATCCACTCAAGCACAGAGCTCCAGGGAATCCAGGAGGGAGCAATGAGAACTAGAAGGGCCATGAATAAACAGGTACAGTTGAAGCTGCCCAGAGAACACAGTTTGAAATGAGCAAGAGGCAGGAATTCAATGAGAAAACAGAGCTGCGCTTCCTCAAAATTGCATTTTGGGTTTATTTTTTTCTTTCTATTTTTAATACCATCTTTACACTTAAAAAAAAAGCACAACAGGAGTTCTAGTATTTTCTTTTCTACCCCTGAATCATTGGAAAAGGAAATTAAATAGCAAAGTAAGAGGATTATGCATTCCCCTTCCTTATATACATACTCTGTCTCTCTGTCTCTCTGTCTCTTTCTTTGTCTCTGTGTCTCTGTCTCTCTCTCTCTGTCTCTCTCTCACCTTCTCCCCTCCCCCAGAAATTGATGAAATTGTTGAGAATAATCAGTAGAAAAGTCTTTACTACAGATAAGAGAAAGCTTATGTCCATGATGGGCAGGGAGAGGCAACATGGCAATCCTTCTCTAGGCATCTTCGAGCCCATATTAACCCAAACTTTCTTTCCTCATCCATCTTTCTTCTCTATGAATGTGATCGTAACATTATAGTTTCAGGGTCCTGATACTATAAGTAGAGTTATATAGTGTCCACAGGAGTAATATCAAGTACTGCTACCAAGAAGGGGTATTAAAGAAAAAGGAGCCTACTTTTCACTCTTCAATCAGATCAAAATCAGTCAATAAATAATTATTAAGCCCTTGCTCTATGTTAGGCAAAGTTGTAAGTATCAAGGATTCAAAGAATCCCTGTCTTCAAGGAACTTACATTCTAACAAAAAGAATAATATGAACATAGAGAAGCACATACCCTCAGAAGCAATGGGTGTGCATAAGTATAACCCCTTGGGTTCCTTCCTCAAAAAAAAGAGATAACTGGCTACTTGGCTTATCCCTCCTTCTGATGGAGGATGGAACCCTACTTCTGAGAACAGGGCAGAGTGATATAACACAAAGTATACTGTTCTTGGAAGTCACAAGACCTGGTTCTGTGTCCTGGATTTCTCCAAGACGTCCCATTTCTAAACTGTGTGCCCTTAAGCAAATCACTTAACCTCTAAACCTCAATTTTCTCATGTGTAAAAACAAATGTAACACCATTTCTATTCCCTATGCTTCAGAGAAATGTTGTGAAGGTCAGATGAGATAAGTAGTTATAGTTGTAGTTGTAATAGTAGTAGTAGGGCACTCATAGTAGTGGTGGTGGTGGTAGTGTAGTGTGGTGGCAGTAGCAGTAGTGATGGTGATGGTCATAGTGGTAGTAATGGTGGTGGTGGTAGTAGTAGTAGTGGTAGTAGTAGTAGTGGTGATAGTGGTGGTGGTGGTAGTAGTAGTAGCAGTAGCAGCTATTTCCAAGTGTTATATGATTAGGAGCTCTAGGAACTCCTAGTTTAGGACATGGGAAGGTAACGATCTATTATAATAGGATACACTTCTGCCAAAATTTACATAATACCTTAAGGTATGTGAAGTGTGCTATGCAAATTATTTCATTTACTGTTTACAACACTGGGAGCTCAGTGACATTATCATCTCACCTTCACAAGTGAAGAGATTGTGGCTCAGAAATACTGAGTGGCTTGACCAGAGCCACATGGCTTAGGAAGTATCTGAAATGGAATTTGGATCTGGGCCTCCATAACTCCAAACAGAGAAATGCTGTCTCCACTATGGCCATACTTAGTAAATCCATTATACTTGTAGGTCATATCCTAGATAACATGCCACTAACCCATATCATATTACCAGTAGTCCTGTCATAACATCAACAGTGCCTAGACCCACCCTAGCTCCAGCCCCCATAACCTCAGTACTCCATCACCTGGTCATCTCCTGCCTAACTGGGATTGCCCTCTTTTAGAACTTCCCCCTTGCTCCTATCTTCCTGTTAATTTGGAAGAATAGACAGGGTAAGTGTTTATGTTTTTCTTGTTATTAGGAAAAAGTTCAAACTGACCAGGACTTTCTATAGCGAAGCTGCGTTGGAATCCTGCATAACCCTAACAATGGAATAGAGTCTTCTATCATCATACTGCTGGAACCTTCCACTAAAGAACCCTCCCATGATATGCTGAACTGTCAGAAGTCACAGAAAGAGAATCAGGAGTGACAGTTACTGGACAAGAGCAGCAGTTGAGGATGCCAAGTACCTGTCCTACAGTCCCACATAAGACCAAACAACAGAAAATGAGCTTTTAAAAAAAGAGAAGAGAGGGGAATCTAGTCAGGAATGAGGAAGGAAGCAGCAATAGGGTGGTCCCAAAGTTGGGAGCAGACTATCTGGATTTAAATTCTGTCTCTGTCACAACAACCTGAGTGTCCTTAGGAAAAGCACAATCTCTCTAGGCCTCAGTTTAGAGTCCCTGGCCTCTAAATTCTCTTCCCATAGTAAATCTATGCTTTTTGTAGGGCAGTTGGGGTTAAGCAACTTGCCCGAGGTCACACAGCTAGTGTCTGAGACCGGATTTGAACTCAGGTCCTCCTGACTTCAGGGCTGGTGCTCTATTCACTGCACCACCTAGTCGCCCCAACCATGAACTTCCTTACCCTCACAGGGATAAAATTAGGACAGGTGACAAATGAGAGACATAGAATCTTTGCCATAGAAACATTGAGGAATAAAGCAGACAACTTATATGCCCAAATTATATTCATTGCCTCTACCACTCCTAGAATTATGAAAGATCTCAACAGGCCCTAAGAGATCATTCAATTCATTTTACACATGAAGAAACTGAGGCCTAGAGAAATATCTATTTTCACCGATGACACAATCACTTCTCTAGAAAAATAAAGATATTCAACTATAAATTTGAAACGAGTCCTTTAAGGCACCAAGCTCACAAAGTTAAGTCCACAGAAGACAACTGTGTTCATATATTTTGATCACCGAGATTTAAGAATTATTTTTATATAAGACATAATTTATAATGAAAAGAATCCAATATTTATTTTATCAACCGTACCTATCTAGTGGCAGAGCAAGGCCTAGAATTGTAGCTTTTTTACTTCTGGTTCAGTTCTCTACTGTGCTGTAGGGAATCATACACTAACCGGGCACAGGGCTTAGCACCCAGTAGGTGCCTAATAAAGCCTTTGTCACTCTTCCATTTATTCATATAGACAGTCTTGAACTATTGCTTTATCATCTTATTATGTGTATTTTTTATCTTCCCAACTAGATTACAAAGTCTTGGAGGGCAGTAATTATGCCTCATATGGATTTTATATCTCACCCAGCACTGGATGAACAAATGAATGAATGAATGAATTCATTCATTCATTCATTCATTCATTAAAAAATAAACATACAACTGTTATTTGTAGGATATTGCTTCCAACATATGAAGGTGGGAGAGAGAAAGGAGCAGTGTGGTCTACTACTTAGAAGAGTGGCTGGCATACAGCAAGTGTTTAATAAATGCTTGTTGTCTGCCTATTTCCCATAGCGTAATGGATGGAGTTGTGGACTTGGAACCAGGAAGTCTGGGTTAAAATCCCGACTCTGGGATTTCTTATCTATGTTACCCCCTGTTAAGATGTTTTTCTTCTATGAACTTCACTTTCCTTGACTATAAAAAAGAAATAATTATGCCTATAGAATCTGCCACTTGGGTAGTTGTGGGTTTCAAAGAGATAATGTATGTAGAGTGTTTTGCCAACCTTAGAATATTATATAAATGCTAGCTATGGTCATCATCTATGGGTGTTCCATGATTCAATGGAAGAGAGACTAAATGACTTTGGTCAAATGCCATACATCTAATTGGTAGTTAAGGATGGTTTTGAACCCATTTCTTGACTCATTGTTCTGTGCTCTTACCAATATATTATGCTCATTACTTTCTCTTCAAATAATATTTTTTGTTTGGCTTTATTTATCCCACAACTCAGAAGAGATTGGGGTTTTCGTGCAAACACTAACTTGCTGTGACCCTGGGCTAATCATTTCACTTCTCTGACCTGTGTTTCTTTATTTGTCAAATGAGAGTATTGAATGAAATGGCATCCAAGATGTCTTCCAACTCAAGATGCTATAGCTCTATATTATATCTGTCAGTGCATACATATAAACTTTTATACTTGTTATCTTGCCAGAGTAACATACATGTAAAATTATAAATTATTGTGTGTTTACTGGTAGAACCAATGAATAATTTCTGAGAAATCTGAAAAACAAAATGTTCCCCATGTAATCTAATCAAAATGAAACCATATTTCTTTTCCTTGAGGTCCAGCAATCAACTAGTTCATTTGGGTTTGTGCGTGAAGCACAGTGCATGAAGGAATTTTTACACCCTGTGACATACCAAACATTCAGGGACTCTACATCCAGGAGTTTGGGGATGTGTTAGAATAGTAGGATTTAAAAATACCTGGGAAATAGGTGCATTAATATTGATATAGATATAGATATATATACACACACACATATATAATATATATGTATGCATAGTCACTGACTAGTAAATCTTAAAGATTCTAGGAGGAAAATGTGTAAATAAACACATACTCCCATGACTCATGTACATTTTATGAACATCATTTGTCCTCTGGGCCTTTAAGCATATTATATTGCTCCAAACAAAGGAGGTTGGTACTTCAATGGAATCATGATCTCATCAACATGGAAAATGATCCTTCCATTGACAAAGATTATAACTGCTCAATGACTAATAATTCTTTGCAATACTTGCTCATGGTGTTTCCATAAACCCTCTATGTAGGATTTCCACAGTGGCTGCAGGTCTTCCTCTGGGTGTTGTGATATTTTTGGATATTAGTATGACACTTGAGACTGCCCACCTGAAGGTAATAATTCATTTATGAAGCAGGTAAGATTTGAACGCAATTTGAAAACTTCTTAAGATTTGAAATTGGACTTTTTTACCCCTGGAATTGGGATTCACTTCTTAAAAAGTAAAATTTGGAAACCAGCAAAAGGAGAATGAATTAAATCAGAGTCACAACTCAGAGACAGCAACTGAAGTTTTGTCTTAGGGCACTAAATTGTAGAAATATTTAACATATTTCTATTTTAAATTTTTTTATTTAATAACATATAACACATATGCCCCCTTCTAAGGGTGCAGAAACCACGGAAATAAGTAATTCCTCCCTCCAAACTCAATTGAATTGGTCTTACTTCTTATATGGAACTATTCTACTTCCTATTTTAGCTTCCCATTAAGAACTGCAAATTTGATTAGAGGGTATATTCCATGCCCCTTGCTCTGACGCCAAAATTTCTAGCTATAGCTTGTATAAAGTTCAAATGAAGACAAGAAAAGTAAAGCAAAGAGAAGTTTTGTCACTTCACCAAAGTCTTTTTGTTTCTTTCCTGAACTATGATTCACTGGCCTATGGAGTTCTTGATGAGGGATTTTCTTTATAGATGCAGAGGGGCACCTTCTCTTTAATATCTCATCTTAGAGACCCTGAGTGACAGTGGAAATTAATAGGTAAGTAGTTTATCTAGACAGGGTTCATTTACCCTGCCAGCATATGGTAGTGTAGGATCTGAACTCAGCTCTTCTTGACTCCAAGGTCAGCCCTCTAGCCATCACACCATACTTCCCAAACTCATGGAACGACTTAATATTAAGTCTTTAGCTCCAATTCATACCATGGTATGTGCTACTTCCAGTCGGAATCCTCTAATATGACAAACACCCTTTATAAGTACACCAATTCTTCAGTCTGACATGATGAGACACCTACATGGCCTGAACACTGGCAACACATTTTCTCCCTGGAATAATATCTTTAACCAGCAATGAACTCAGAATACAATCCCTTCTCACCATTTTTGAAACCGTAACGCTGTATGGTTTGTCTTAAATTTTGTAGCCAACCTATCTCTGTCTGCCTTTCTCTCTTACACACACACACACACACACACACACACACACACACACCATTTTCGCAGGGCATTTTCAAATTAAAGTGAATTAAAATGAATTTTTTTCTACGATGTATTTTTAGAATACATTGAGATAATTACACACACACACACCAGAGACTTACAAATCACAAGCTAGATGTCATCAGGCTGGCATCCTAGTAGCCCTATGACACTGTACTAAATGGATTTGACAGAGTCCCTCCAAAGCGGATTCTTAATAATGAAACAGACCCTAAAACTCAATTTACGAGAGAAGTCCAAAAGATGAAATTTTCATTCTTTACCTGAAATATACTTTTTTGAAATAGTGACTTTTCAAGAACTTAAGGTCAGGCTGACTGTATCTGGAATGGTAAGATCTTGAAATATAAGAGCCATTGCTATTAAGCACTATGATATAAAGGTCCTCTTTAGTATAGAGCTGGGTTACCATATAGTTGAAATCTAACTACCCATCATAAATACCTTCAATACATTTGAAATAGTGGGGTGGCCAGGCTCACTCACACAGAGGGTCATTTATGAAGCGATCAAAGGCCGTAGTGGGAGAAATGAAGTATTAAGAGGGACAGGGCTTTATGGAATGGATAGCTTTTCTCATTCTCAATATTTCTTATGTTCTTTTACAACAAATTGCTTGGCTCTCAAGAACAGCCCTATAAAAAAAGTGAAATACACTTTTCTATCCTGAATCCTTTCCGACTTTTTTTTTTATAAAGTTAGAATGACCCTTTCCAAACCACACAGGTCAATACTTCATGAATTTCCACTAGTGAAAAAGAGGACAAGACTCCTCAGATTCACCTGTGGAACCACACAGCCCTTCCACAGCTTTGTACTTCAGTTCAGGCCACAGAAGAATACCTTGAACTCGGGCCCTTTTAACACTGGCAAAAGCAGAATGAATCCAGTTGAAATGCAAGACTTTCTTCTGAAAAATAGCACCACGGATTCCAAAAGTATGGATTAAATGCCTATATGTCATGCGATATGTTGAGGAAAGGGACAAAAAGAAAAAAAAAAGGAAGAAAGAAAACGTCTCTTTTCTCAAGGAGCTTACGTTGCACTGACAATAAAGCAGCACAGAATCAGGTTGTTGTCATTCAGCCCTATCTGACTTCCCATTACCCCATGTGGGGCTTTCTTGGCAAAGATACTGGAGTGGTTTGCCATTTCCTTCTCCAGCCCATTTTACAGATGAGGAAACTGAGGCAAATGGGGTTAAGTGACTTGCCTGGGATCACCCAGCTGGTAAATGTCCGAGGCCAGATTTGAATTCAGGAAGATGAATCTTCCTGTCTCCAAGCCCAGTGCTCTATTCACTGTGTCACCTAGCTGTATTAAAGACATGTATATGCAGATATACATGTGTGTACAGATATATGTACAAATGTGTATTTAATATATACATGTGTGTACACACACCAAAAAATTTATTTGCAAGAAGAAGGTATAATAACATGGAGGATTAAGAAAGGCCTCCTGTAGGAGGTGGCTCCTGAGATGCGACTTGAAGGGCACTAGGGACTCCTCTATTAAGTAGGGGTGAGGAGAGAGAGCTTTCCAGCCATGGAAAAGGACAGATACAAAAGCATCATGGCAGAAGATCAAATGCCACAAATGGGAAACAGCAAGGAGGTTAGTTTGGTTACAGTGTCCAGTGTATAGAGAGGGATAACATGCAACAAGTCTGGAAAGATAGTTTACAAAGGGCTTAAAACACCAGACGGTTTGTATTTTATCCCAGGCGTGATCAGCAGGGACTGAGGCTTCTTGAGTGAAGGAGGAAGGGGTGAGGTCAGACTTGTGCTTTAGGAAGATTACCTGGACCAAGGAACAGACCTACATCAATCAACCTAGGAACATCTCAGATTGGCATATTTCTCTTTTGTATGGGATATTAGCACCATTAAAAATCCTTACAGCTCTTTTCACTGTCCACAGACATGGAGAGAATGGAAATTCAGAAGGGAAAATGAAGAGGCTAATACCCTTGCAAGGTTACCGGAGTTGGGATATATAGATTGAAGTTCTGGAAGTCTCCAATATGCAAAGACCATGGCCCTCAGAGAAGGCCTACTTCTCTTTATCAGTTTTTATTTACTAATCATGCTACTACTAAAGTGATCAATATCCCCAAGTGTTATGATCCTCTCTCAGAATAAAGAGAAAGAAGAATTCAAAAGGGGAATTTCTAATTTCCTAATTATAGAATCAGTGAATCATGGATGTAGAGCCAGAAGGGACCTTAGAGGCCATCTACTCCAGCCCTCTCTGCTTTTACATTGGGCAGCTAGGGAGCACAGTGGATAGACCACTGGGCTGGGAATCAGTCTTCCTGAGTTCAAATCTCGCCTTAGACCAGTGGTTCTCAATGTTCCTAATGCCATGACCCCTTAAGGCAGTTCCTTATGTTGTATTCTCTTTTTTTGGAGGACAGTTGGGGTTAATTGACTTGCCGAAGGTCACACGCCTAGTTTGTGTGTGTGTGTGTGTGTGTGTGTGTGTGTGTGTGTGTGTGTGTGTTAAGTGTCTGAGGCCGGATTTGAACTCAGGTACTCCTGACTCCAGGGCTGGTGCTCTATTCACTGCACCGCCTAGCTGCCCCTACAGTTCCTTATGTTGTGGTGACCCACAACCATAAAATTATTTTCATTATAACCGTAATTTTGCTACAGTTACAAAACATAATGTAAATATATGATATGCAGGATGTATTTTCATTGTTACAAATTGAACATAACCCACAGGTTGAGAACCGCTGCCTTAGACACTTACAAGCTGTGTGAACTTAAGCAAGTCACTTAACCCTGTTTGCCTCAATTTCCTCATTTGTAAAATGAGCTGGAAAAGGTAGTGGCAAATCAGCCAACATCTTTGCCAAGAAAACCCCCAATGGGGTCACAAAGAGTTGGATGTGGCTGAAACAACAAAAACAAGAACAAGCTGAGGCTCACACTTCATTTGAGGTTACTGAGCTTCCTCTTTCTGACCCTGAGTGGAATAAAGTAAGGCTCTGAATGTATGGGCAACCTAGGAGTGAATCCTCTTCCCTTTGTAACCTAAGGTCTTCAACCAATGGCTTGGTTATTGTCATCAAATTAGGAGCAAGAACCCAAGACTCCCAGATTTTCTCTCTGGCTGTTTCTCTGACTTTATACAAGATAAGGCCTTTCTCCATGCCTCGGTTTCCCAAATAAAAATTTTTAAACGTGTTCCCAAGTGACACAGGTACCTTGAGAAGCACCATGAACTAAAGGGACGAGAACTGAACTTGGGAATCAGAAGACCCGAGCTGGAAAATACTGAATTATTGAGAAGGCTTATAATTTCTCCTTTTCCTAACCTCTGTTTTGAAGATTTGCCTCTCTATAGGAAGTAAGGATTCCAGTTAACAGCATATGGCCTCTGTTTCTTCCATATGTGATGGTTTCTATTATTTACTCCAATAAGTTTAACAGTCAGGATTCTCATCAGCCAGGGAGATTGATGTCCCCCATCTCAAGTGAGGAGATCAATAGCGTCCAGCTTAACTTCAGTCATTTCCTCAACTTAGTCATGCTGTTCTTAAATATTCACCCCAACTTTGAGTCTATCTTCAATCTACAGCTCTATGGGTATTACAGGAAGCAGCTGGAATGCATCTGGGAAGTAACTAGCTCATTGCACAGTCTGCCAATACCAAAAACAAATGACCGTATACATCCATGGCCATCAATTGAGCAGCATAGGAAAACACATGAAAGACATATGAAAGCCTGACAACATCTTCTTGGAGTCATCCATGGAAGCAAGAAAGACCCATGCATTCCACCTACCAAGATAAACAGAGTTTTCCAAACAGCTTTGGGACTAAGATCCAGCACAGGGCCAAAGTATTTGAATGTTGTAAAGGAGGATCTCTATTAGACCTTGGCAACAGAAGCCAATGTGCTTCTCCTTTAGGGCTCAAGTAGTTCAGTAAGATACAGCCTTTCAGAGCAGAGTAATATCTTCATGAAATGTACATGCACAATTCAAATGGAATTTCTCCAAGCTCAGAAAAATTTGAAGCTTATTTAACCCATATGCGATCCCAGATTCTTCTTCCCTTTCTCTTTAAAGAAATAGACGTTTGAAATGAACATTTATTTCTGAGTCACTCAAGATCAAAATCCCTCCATCCTTAACCTCAAATCTTTAGTGACAGTTACTCTGTGTTTCTTGAAATGTTGGGGTTTTTTTTCTTTTCTCCCCATAATAAGAAAGTCAGCAGATATACTTTCCACAGTGCTTAGTGAGCCCCACATACCTCTTCTATTAGCTGCAAACACGCAGTAAACAACAGAACCAGGAATTAAGCAAAGTGACAGTTTACTATAAGACTATCATATGTTGGATGGCTTTTTCACATAAAACACATACGTAATAAGGGAAGGCTCTGAATGTACACAGAGACCAGGAGTAAATTGTCTTCCCCAGGTAATTTCTTAGTTCTTCAATCAATGACTTTGTTATTGTCATCAAATCTGAAGCAAAAACCCAAGACCTCTAGATTTCTCTCTCTGCCTGTTGCTCTGACTTTACATAAGATGAGATCCTGCTCCATGACTCAGTTTCTGTAGTAGGCCAAGACTTTCAGGGGCCTTGGCCACACTAGCTCCCCAGTTCTACAAGGTCATTAGGCAGATATGCAAGGAGAGTATAATCTTGTAGGGTGGATGCTCTCATTGGTTTCGTGAATATCTAAAGAAAGTACTGAAAGATAATTTGCAAGTCTTGATTGGGACTCCCGGTTTGTGGTTTGTTTGTGCCTCCGGAGATGCTTCTAGGATAAAGATCTTAATGAGTGATTAGCCTTGGGCTGGGGTAGGGGAAAGTCCAGACCCAAGTCATGTAATCATCCCTTCAATAGGAAATAAAAGCTCTATGATTTTCTTGTATCCTTGGCTCTGTATGAAATGGTTTTGCAATAAACAGACTATGGAATACATCCCCATCTCTCTCCCCCTTTTCTTATTCAGCTGGAAGCTCTCTCTCTCTCTCTCTCTCTTTCTCTCTCTCTCTCTTTCTCTCTCTCTCTCTCTCTCTCTCTCTCTCTCTCTCTCTCTCTCTCTCTCTCTCTCTCTTTCTCTCTCTCTCCCTTTATTTTACTCAGCTGGTAGCTAGGCCCACACTGTGCTGGCCGCAGCAAGTTTCCTAAATAAAAACTTTTAGAAGGTGCTCCCAAGTGAGACAGGTACCCTGTGAAGTACCATGAACTAGTGGAAAGAGAATTGAATTTTAGTGTCAGAAGACCTGACCTTCCAATTACCAGTCTTATGACCCTGGCTAAGTTACTTCTCTGAAACCTCAGTCTCTTTAGTCTCAAAATGGAATCAAGTCAAAGGATCTGTGATTTCATCAGTGTGGAGAACTTCCAGTATGGGAATTTCATTGAATGATGCAGATGGCAACCCATCTACAACTCAGGTAAGTCTTTGAAATATACAAGAGTGAGCCAAATCACAGAGCTAATACATATTAGGGGCAGGATCTGAAGTAAGGTGATAGATTTTGAATCAAAACCCAGGACTCTATCCACTATGCCAAAGTGACTTTGTAAAAACAAGAATAATAATACCTACAGTAAAAGACACCTGATATGGAGGATAGAAGGCCAGTCCTAGGGTCAGAAAGACCTAGAATTCTGTATGACCCTGGGCAAATGACTTCAGCTCTTGGGACCTCTAAGACTAAATATTACAGACAAGGTGGTAGTGTGCATTAGTGGAAGTGGTTTCTACACTAAAAATTCCCTATTTTGTATCCCCAGTGCCTACCTAAGTATCTGGATTGTACTAGGTGCTTTAAAACACATGTTCATTGATTGGTTCAAATTATTATGAAGGAAGAAAGGAAGGAAGGAAGGAAGGAAGGAAGGAAGGAAGGAAGGAAGGAAGGAAGGAAGGAAAGAAGGAAGGAGGGAAGGAAGGAAGGAAGGAAGGAAAGAAGGAAGGAGGGAAGGAGGGAAGGAAGGAAGGAAGGAAGGAAGGAAGGAAGGAAGGAAGGAAGGAAGGAAGGAAGGAAGGAAGGAAGGAAGGAATTGACTAAAAGAAGACTAAAAAGCTTTCCAGTATCTTCTATAGTCCCTCCCCAACAAGGGTGCCACAAAGAAAACTTTTGTTAACCATAAGAGATTGCATAAATGGAAGATTACTAGATTATTATTTTGGGATATTTGGGGATGGCACATGACCAAAATCTGTCAAGAGTTATTCTTACCCTTCTGATTTTCCACTGCTTGTCCTAAGTGTTCAAATTAAAGAAAAGTAAAACTGGCTTTTGCAAACAGCTCTAATCACTCGGTGCTTCCCTCACACCAAGAGGCCCAGAGGGGACCACTTATGTAACAAAGGGAGGCCTGGCATCCCCCAGGTTGTTGGGAAACATATTCATTAAACTTGCTCAGTTCAGAGAACAGCCCTACTTAACAAAGCCTTGAACATTTGACAAGAAAAGGTCATGGTTTTGTAAAAATCCCATAAAGGTCATTCAATAACAAATCCTGATTATGACAAGACCAGAGATCAGAGACATTAACAGAAACCCCACCCCCAGGTGGCCAACTGCATCTTCAAGGTAAACAAAATCTGCCTGGCCCACTTCAGCCCTGGGAGAGGGAGAGAAAGCTTGGCAAGCTCTAATTTGCCAAAGACTATAATTTCCAGGCATTTTCTCCTTGGTACTTAGTGGTTTAACACTGAATGAGATTTCTCATGTTCAGCACATTTGGAGGATTAGGACATAACTGCCCAGAAGCATCTCAACAGTTCTACGAGAGGTCTCAGCTGACCTCAGAAGGGACTTGCTCAGAGATTTTTTGTGTTGTGATGGATGTTAATAAAACTTGTGATTAGATTCCCCTTCCGGGGCAACCACACATCCACAGAAATTCACACGTCCACGGAGAGCCCCACAAACAGAGCCTTGTCCCCATTGAATCTGAAAACTTTAGTCTAAGAAACTAACCATCCGCCTTCTTTACTTTTCCTTAAAGCCCAGAACTTTGACCTGGTCGTGACCTCTTCTTTCCCCAATCTATTTTCCTCTCCCCCAAAGTCAGGGTCAGGATCACTGCTCTCATAGTCAGGTCTAACAAAGGCTTGTTTATATAGGGTAATTCAGTTATGGGGCAGGGAGCTAAGCAAGAAATATAACACAGCTGGACTGCAGTTGAGGAAGAAAGCACCATTCAAGAGGCCCCCAAGGAGGACAAGTTTATGGAAGCAAGGCCAGGAGGTTGGTGGCCTTTCAGAAAGTCTGGCTGAGCCAAATGTCCTCCCTGAGAAAAGGAGACTCGCTCAGGGGTGGATACTCCTTTCACATGTATGCAGTAAGGTGTTCAAAACCTTACTGGAGGTTGTTGGAGGTTTAGGAAGGGGTCTGGATTAAGAAATGAAATCTACTTTGGCTCTGGTCAAGATCAAACTACATTAACACCTTAAGACTATTCTCTCTCTGGTCAGGCATGGACCTGAAGACTATTCTGGCCTCGAACAGTGAAGGACCTGAAGACTGTTTTGGCTTTGGCTAGGCTTGTTATCAGGCTACACTGAAACTAATGGGGATTTCCTGAGAGAAGGGAGTAGATAGCCTTCCTAAACCCTCAAAGCTAGAAAAAGAATGGGGATTCTTTCCAGAAGAAGGTATACATCATCTCAAGAAGGAGGCACTGCATTGGGAGTTGAGACAATTGGGTCTCAGGCCCACCTCTTCCACTGACTTGCTCTATGACCTTGGGTAACTCACCTAATGTCTCTAGAACTCAATTTCTCCATCTGTGAAATTGGAGATGAGTACTTACCCTGCCCTACTCCCTTGGGGGTCATGAGATTTAGAGCTGGGTAGGATCTTCAAGATCATCTACCAGGCATGGGAAAGCTGCAGCCTCGAGGCTACATGTGGCCCTCTAGTTCCTCAAGTGCAGCCCTTTGACTGAAACCAAACTTCACAGGACAAATCCCCTAAATAAAAGGATTTGTTCTGTAAAACTTGAACTCATGTTGCCACACTCAAAGACCTAGATGGTTACATGTGGCTTCAAGGGTGTAGGTTCTGCACTAACCCCTTCCCTCTTTATAGAAACTGATGCCCAGAAAGGTACAGACTTGCCCAAGTAGTAAATAGCAGGAAAATAAATTTGGAATCACATCCAGCACTTAGCATGGTGCCTGGCACACAGGAGGTAGCTAATAAATGTTTATTGAGCAACTAATTCTACATACTGAATTCTTTCTCTTCTCTGTCAGTCTGCTTCACCTTATCTCACAGAATAAGGGAGGAATAAAATGGAAGATCAATTGGTATAGATGTTCTTGAGTAGGGAAAAGCCATGTAAACAAGAGATAGTGGTTTGTTGTGTTTTTTTTTTTAAAAACATTCCAAATCTTGGTTTCTGATCCATGGACTACTTTTTACTCTCCCCCAGTATCCAGGCACAGAAATCACTGCCCCACAGAATCTCAGGGCTAGAAGGAACCCAAGAAGCCATCCATTCCAACCAGAATCTCCTCCCTATGACAGGAGGTGGAGGTGCAGGAGTAAATGCTGTCTCTGGAGGAAGCCATTTCACCTTTAGATAGCTCTAGCTGGTAAGAAATTTTTCTTTACAATAAAATAAATTTGCCTCTTTGCAACTCCTGCCCATATCTCCTAGTTCTTTCCTCTTGGGTCAAACAGCGAAAAGTCTAATCCCTTTTCCATAGGTCACCTTTCAAATAATTCTAAAGTAGCTATTGCATCCACTAGAGTAGCAAAAGATCCCTTTATCCCCTAATGAAACACCCCAAACCCCTCCTACCTATTGAATGCCAAAGGGTGCTGGAGAGCAGAATCCACTGGACAGAGGTGGGACCTGCCCCCTACAGCCCCACCCTCAGTCCCATCCACCCAGATTCCCACTAGGATCTCCCTTTCCCAACAATGCACTCTAAGTCAGGAGTATGCTGGAGTCAGTTCAAACCTACTCAGAGACTGTTAAGTATGGACACCTTGGAATCAGCAAAGGACATAAATCAGGGATTGGTTTATTGTTTTATTAATTATCTAGGCCTGAGAAAGTGATCAAGAAAATGTTAATGTTACAGATTAAACTTAAAGAAATCTGGTTCTTAAACATTTACCAGCACACCACTGTTCTAGGGACCACTGGGCTTTGCCATAAGCCCTGTCATAATACCTTAAGGATCACTGAGCCTTTCCATCCTTTCCCGAAACAACATTCTGGTTATGTGCCATCTACCCCCAATTAGCATATGAGCTCTTTCCAAGCAAGGACTGACCGATTTTCTATCTGTATTCCCAACATTTATCACAATGTTTGTCACACAGTAGGCACTCCATCCATCCATTCCTCTTCATCATTCTCTTCTCCAAGATAAACATTCCCAGTTCCTTCATCTCCATAATCACAAAGACTTTCAATATGCTTCTCGGATCACTCTCTAGCTTATTAATGTTCTTCCTAAAATGCAAATTTGATTTCCACAAAATATTCCCCCAGACCACCTCGTATGGGTTCACAAGCACCATATTGAGAATATTTTCACCAATGTTTTTTCTTCTATTTTCCATTTCTCCTTCCTCTCTCTTAGCCACCCTGCCCACAACTCCAGGCCCACAACCCAGAACTTCCCAATGCTTTGTGAGCACACTTCCCCTTCTTTACAATCAAGTAAATAAAATAAAGCCCTCCCCCATTTGTCTGATGCCTGTTTGATTGGAATGACGATCAGAAACCAGACACCTCACTTTGTCTTTCTTGCCAACTATTTTAGCTTATTTGCCATGAGTACAGGGTATAATTAATATCACACAGGAGCCAGCATTGTCATTTTTCAAATCATTTCCCTGGAAATGTTCTACACCTCTTAATGGCCCTGCTAATGCTGTAGCTGTCATGTTTTGGACAGCTGCGCTTTTACAAGACAAACTCAGCTGTGCCATGCGCCTCTCTGTAGACACTTTAGCTCAAAGACTCTGAGGCCATGGATGCCAGCTGGTAATGGCTATATGGAAATCTTTGATTAATTTTTTTACCTCTTGGTGCTGACTACTTCTCAAGAGTCACCTTCCCACTTTCCACCCCCGGCCAGCTCTCCATCTCATGCCCTCTTTCTTTTTCCTCTCCCTCCTATTTCTGAGTCACCTGGTAGATAGCTTATCACAGAAATGGGCCAAAAAAAATTATAGGACTAATTAAAGCTAAGCTACTCAGTCCAGATGTGAGAAGAACCACACATCTGGACAGGGGTTATACCATGCTTAGGAGACAAAATATGAGTGAAGTGAGTAGGACATTAAATTTTTTTTTTAATTTTAGGATATGTATTTACTATTGAAGAGGAAACCTTGGTATAGCAGGTAGAAGATTAGCCTTAGAGTGAAAAAGTACTGTTTTCAAGTCTTGCCTCTAGGTCTAAAACTTAGGGCTGAGATACTAGTATGTGTCTGATAGATAGAATTCCCCATATAAATAAAATTTCAGGTCCAGAGAAAGTCCTTATATTTTACCAATAAGCAAGGTACTTAGATATAGGTAAAATGAATTTTTTTTCTTAGGAATTGGGTCATGGGATCATAGATTTAGAAACAAAAAGCACTTCAAAAAATAATATATTCCTATCTCTTCATTTTATAGGTGAGGAAATTTAGACCAGAGAGATGAGCTGATTTGTCCATGGTAACATGAGGTACCTGAAATAAGAGAACTAAGGGCAGAGAGGGGACATATATTAGAAGTCTTCGGGGATGTAAACAGGGAAAAGCAGGGAAAATCTGACCAATATTTACTCGGTGCCCATTACATAGATTACCTTGGAAGAGGACAGAGAAATCTACTGGGCTTTTCAGGTAGTGTTATATTCAACATGGTTTGATGCTGTTGCCAATAAGAGATTAGAATGGTTAAGAAAAACATTCACAGACACTGTTGGAAGGACTTTTTATTTGTTTGTTTTTATTGCTTGAGTTGAGGAAAGGGGAGGGAAATGGGCTGTTTAGTTGGTGCTGTCACAGATGACTCTCCCCAGAAAATCCAGCTTGTCCTGGTTTACCAGCCAGGTCCAAAGAGATGAGTTGCCCTTTGCTAAGAGACCAGGTTGAGGACACAGCTTCCTGCCTCCATCCATCTCTCCCTCTCCTCTTTTCTTTTAAAGGCTAAACAGTAGTGCAGTATCCCTGTGTCTTTAATACCATGTTTATTAGTGATCTATGGCACTGGGAGAGAAGAGCACAAAACTTCCTTTCATGCTGTGTCTGCAAAATGCTCCGGAAACTTGTCCTCATCAGAGAAGCAGCAGGTCCCTCTGTGGAAACCAGCCAGGCCAGAAAAGTGACATGCCCGAGATGCTGCTAAACATGCACAATTCGAAAATACACACTGTATTCTCTTCTGCATGATTTGCTGCCATTTAAAAGACAATAAACAGCAACTTTAGATTGCTAACAACGTGTCATTTAAGGTTTGCTGTTGCTCAACACGAAGAAAAATCAATGCCGGCTCTACAGGGGCAGAAAACCCTGAGAACTGAGCTCCATTTCAGGTCTGTTTGAACTCATTTCCTTTCTCCATGGTTGCCCCCTTGTACACCCCCTCAGGCATCCCCTCACAGCAGGCCTGACAGCTTGACACATTGACAGCCAGCACTGAATGACAACTGATTTGTACAAATTTCAAGCCTTATAAATCTACCTGTCACAACAACAACATAAAAGAGCTTGGGCCCAGCAGGTAACTCAGAAAAAGCTTCCCTTGACAGCACTTTCTGAAAAGCAATGGCGTGCCTCCTGCCAAAAATTCCAACTATCATCCTTGTATAACTTTGAATAAAAATTCAGGGCCTATTTTCTTGCCAACAGGCTACCAATCGTCTTATTTAAAGATTAAAAAGAGAGAACGGGAGAGGAGGGGGGAGAAACATCCACACAATTTCATTTTCTACTGATATGAAAGTAGTACCACCTGCTATGGAAGGATTACCACACCGTTTTTCTCTCCGGTGCTCAGACAGAGTAAATGAGTAGGGCTTTTTACGGTATTTAAACAATATCCCAGAATGCAGTGGTACCGTGCATCCATTACCCGCCCGCTCTTACTACCTACCCTGACTGCCAGTCAGGCTGCCAAACGGACACGTTTTATCAGGGGGCAGGGAGGAGGAAGAAGAGTTGGTGGCTTTGATGTAGGTTCAACTCAATTGTGGTTTCTGCCAAACAAAAGACTCTCACTTATCACCACACCACCTTGGCTCCCCCACTTTAAACCGTCACTGATCTTCCTAATAAAATTATAAAATTTCATCTATGGGTATCCCTTCACTGAAATGCTCACCCATTTCAAAGCAGCAAGACAGCATGGAATCTGAGTGCAATGTTTCTTTTTAGCATGGTGTCTGACACCCAAATGCTTATTGACTTGACTATGGGGGGAAAAAAATCAACCAGTTTTAAGAGTTTGGACCTTTTTTTAAGGGGGGAGGGGTTCACTTTGAGGTTTGAGTTAGGGACCCAACAAATATGGGATTAATGTTAGTTAAAGTTAGATTAGGGATATCCCCAGAATTTAGTATGGTGCCTAGCACATAGTAAGGGCTTAGTAAATGTCTATTAATCATTTTATAAGTGAGAAGTAGCATGGAGAAGAGGCTAGAGACTGGCTTAAGAGTGAGGAAGGCCTAGTTCAAGGTGGCAAAATTCCCTTCATGATTCCATTTAATTCCTCAGTGCTTCGAGCAACTCTTGATGAACACAAGGTGCAAAGTAGGTGGTTATTTACATTGGCGAAGTGAGTTTCCTCTCTGAGAGTTTCCTAGGTCAATAAAAGACCCAGTCCAACATGAATTTTACAACTAAGAAAATTTAGAGAGAAATTCTGGAGACATGGATGGACATCAGAGCTACCGGGAATAGTTTAAATTTTCAAAATAAATGAAATCAAAATAAAAACGCAATCGATAAATTAAATATACTTAAGCTGTAGTCTGACTTACATTCTCTCAGAGAGAAAACATATACAGGAGAGTTTCTAGAAATGTATGCAAAATAAACCCCATGTAATTTGGCATGGGAGGAGCTAGAGCCCAGAGAGGTCAGGACTTCAATTTGAACTGCATTTAAGCAAACTGGGTTCCTCCTCAGGCCAGTCACACTGTGATGACAAAGCTACTCAGGGAATACATCTACTAAAGTCCAAGTTTCCCATATCTTCAACCACAGAGGGCCAGGTAGCTCCAGCAAACTCACACGGGCACCAGGGAATATTTTTAATTTTCCAGATGAACACTGCAATATTTGACATGTTGGATACTTCACAAATTACCCACCCGTGTAAGGTTTCAGTTTTAGATCTAAGTCTATTCCTATTGATGACATTTTCTTTTTGAGATACATTTTTGTTTACTTGTACTTGCAGCTCCACTGCTAATTTTCCCAAAGTTTTTCATGTTCAGCATCCTATCTTTGCAAAGCTGGGTTTTCGATGATAAAAAGTAAGTACTGCATAGAAATCAACATGGAACAGGAAATTCAGGTGGCGGTATCCAACTTGATTCTGAGATCTGAGAAGCTGTGAGGTGCCTAACAGGCAACATCTCACTGGTTAATAATTGTGGTTATTCTCAAGTGAAAGAAAATATAGTTTTTGCTTTCAATTTATGTGTACATTTTTAAATGGTTACAAAGTTGTTAAAATGTTGATTTTTATTAGGCTGTTTGAACCTAATTGCTTAATAAAAGGATAGGTTGCAAATTTGCTGTTTCTTTGGCCTAGGGGGTCTCAGTAAGATTACTCTTAGACTAGAGTCTAAGGACACTGAGATCTGACAAGGTCTGTATTGTTAGAGTGGATCTGTGAGTTGTGTTAGTGAAGGGAGCACCCCAATACCAACGGATAGAATTTGCAAAGAAGCAAATTTAGCTTTGATGCCAGAAAAAATCTTACCACTCAGAGGTGTCTAAAAGGAGGATGGCCTATTTTAAGAAAGGCTGGGCTTCCCTTCCTTGCAAGTTTTCAAGAAGAATCTTAATAATCATTTGTCTGGTATGTTACGGCGGGGATTCCTTTCATGTTTGGATTGGCACATATGGCCCTAAGTCCCTTCCAACTCTCAAATTCAATGATTCTGTAGAATCATGGGTTCTAGAAATATTGAAAGGTAAATAAATAACAACTTTCAATATGGTATCCAAAGGAGCATCTTCCCCCCTTCAGAAGGGTGAACAGGGTGGCAGAGTAGGGCATGTCAAAATATCAACCTCATTGCTCAAAGCATTTAGTTTGGGGAGTGGAGGTAAGGAGTCAAATCAATTAATCACTCAGTCAATAAATATTTAAGTATCCACTATGTACCAAGCACTGTATGAATGTAATTGAATCATAGAACCTAAAATATAATTACTTACTTAGGTAAAAGTACATGCCAGGATCTCAGAGGTCATCTGATGCCAGCTTGATATAAATCATTATTCCTATATCAACAGCATTCTCCAATATGTGGTTATTCTAACTTACAGATGAGCAAATAAATCCCTACCTACTGAACCAATCTAGTATACCTTCAGACAGCTCTGTTAAAAAACTTTTTTCCTTACAACTTGAGCCAAAATCTGCCTCTCTGTGACTTTTTCCCATTGTTCCTAGTTCTCTATGGAGCCAAGGAAAGTGAGAGAAGTTGGCATAATTCCTCAATTATCTCGTTCTCTTATTTAAATATTAACATTCAAGAGATTCATGGTAGGGAACTGTTCCTCAAAATGTTTCACTTTACCCCTGGGCTTTATTTTTAAAATGATCACCTATGGGTGACATTGCTAAAGGAACCCCTTGGGAGAAGATACAACCAGGCTGACAAAGTAGAACAATGTTCTCCCCATCCAATTAGCCAAAGCTAAAAGCATTGATGGCAGGAGTAAAATCTGTTGGTTCCAATCCAAGTGAAATCTCTCTCATTCCCACTCACCTTCAAAATTCTTGAACAAGTTACTTGTCTCCTTAGTATTTCAACCTGCTTAAGTTTAAATAAGCAGGGTACAATACCTAAAAGTGATGTTACCCATTTGTATGACTAATGCATTGTCAGGCAGGGAAGACAGAACAACAGTGGGTAGGGTGAGAAAGAAATTAAATCGCCCACATAGTGTCATTGATATTTTTCTTTATTACTCTCATAACCATCTTCTTCATTAGCATTAAAGCTAATGAAACAATTCAATACATATAAGAAAAGATTATATTACTATAGGAACAAACAGTTATTACTGAAGACGACACATATATCTCTTTGGGGTGAAGGTTGACATGTAGGTGGATTTTGGTATGCATTTCAAAATAGTTAATATCAGCTGGTTAAGCTTGATAGTCTATGAATACTGTCACATATCAAAAAAAGATTGTCATTTTTGTGACCAAGCCATCTGTCATCATTAGCCAAATAGCTAATGTTAAGATTATCCAGGAAATATTAAGAACAAATATTTTCTCCTTAACATTTTGGGGATTAGTCTCCTAGATTGGGGAAAGGTCAGTACTACCTAATATGCAATGGCCTCCTGAAGTCCTAAATTTAAAACAGAATTCAGGGATTAGCAAAATTACTAACTACCTCTCTTTTTACATCTTAATTCCAAAACTTTAAGAATAATTACTTACTTAGCTAAAAGTATATACTGTAATTCTAGAACACTAGCCATTGATAAATTAAAACTAGGCTTTCATGAGCATCTTTGAATTCCAGACATTGCATATCTCATGATGAGAAGTCAAATTAAGTTCAAATGCTCATAGGCCAGCACTTCTGATAAAGGTAGGGACTAAGGGGGAAATGCCCTGTGGTACAGAAGTGAGTGACAATCCACAAACTGCCAAAAATTCTTCCTCAACTTTCTCTTTAGGGATGGGCAATAAGCTAATGCATATTACCTACATGCATGAATTAAGTAGATATTGGCTATTTTAACACTTCTCACCTTAAGAGTACGTTTATTTAACTGGATAAAGCAAAAGAATAACAGTGGAAGGTCTGGCAAAACAAAGTATTTTTTCTTTTGTTCCCAAAATCAATAACTGGGTTTTCTAAAGTACCCTTATTTTGGTCTAGAGCCCATACCGGAGTCAGGAAATAAATGCATCGTAAGTTTGAGAAACAAAATGTCAACACAGGTATGATTTGCTGCACTGTCTTTCATTAATGGATAGTTAGTGGGCCTTTAACTACTCACTCATTATCCATGTAAATGCATCTATATATTAACTATGTGTATATGTGTAAAGAAGCAGCTGTAGAGAGTTGGCCTTGGAGTTTGGAACACTTTGATTCCTATCCTGATTCTGACATCTGATTCTGAACTAGGAAGATGAATATGTATTATGTACTATGTATAAATGTATAGTAAATGTATTACTACGTAATGTGTATTATACACATATGTACATACATAATACATATGTCCATGTATGTGTGTGCACACATATATTCTCTATATATGTGTGTATATACACATGGACATTAATTATATACAATTTATTTAGATGGCAGAATTCTGATTCTATTTGCCAGACCCTGAGCAAACCACTGAATTTCTGTGTGCTCTAATATAGCTAACCCTCTGTAGCAACTTGCATGGGTAGATGGAGTTTCCTTATCTGAGACTCCCCTGTGGGAGTAAAATCACAGTTCCAGAAGCTATCCCAATTCCTGTAGATACAAAATATTCTGCTTTTTGTCTTTGTACTCTCAGGACATAACACAGGGCTTGGTAATTGTTTAATCATTTGAGTCATGTTCAACACTTCAAACACTCCAATTTGGGGTCATTTTTGGCAAAGATACTGGAGTGGTTTGCCATTTCCTTCTCTAGCTCATTTTACAGATCAGGAAACTGAGGCAAACAGAGTTAAGTGACTTGGCCAGGGTCACACAGCTAATAAGTGTCTGAGACCAGATTTGAACTAGGAAGACGAGTCTTCCTAACTTCAGGTCAGGTATTCTATCCAATGCACCACCCAGCTGCCCAGCTTGGCACATAGTAGGCATTTAAGTAATCCTCACTGATATATGGGCATGAACATATACATACTCACACACATGCATATACAAATATACACACATGTGTATACTTGAGTTATATGTATGCACATACTGTACACACACGTACATACATATATATGTATGTATGTATGTATATATATATAAAGTGTCATTTCAATTGCTTAGAACTTTACTAAGACTTTGGACACTATGCATATACATGCATATGCATACATAATACATATGTCCATGTATGTGTGTGCACACATATATTCCCTATACATGGATGTATACACATAGACACATGGACACTAATTTCATACAATTTCTTTAGATGGCAGAAAAGACTATGAAGAAAATAGGTGATGAGAAAAGGCTACAGATTAGGAAATAAAGAATGAAATGAAAAGAACATATAAACCAGGTGGGACAGAGGAAATCCCCAAGTATTAAAAAAAAAAAAAGTAAGGTCTCCATTATGAGGCCATTAGTGGAAGACCCAAGACCAAGCTTGGTTCCATCTGAACTATATCTTAGTATCAACCACATTTTGGTATCCATAGCATAGGCATCTACTTCTCAATCAACTTTCCAAGAAAGCTGAAAGTCATGGAATCCACTCAAAGAGATGTTTCACATTCCTTCTAAGAGGCAACAGCCCACCACTATCCACAAAGAAAGACCTCTCCCCGCTCCCTTTTTAAACTTGAGTCCGCTAGTCAATTGCCTTTGATCCCCCATTAATGGGGGTACTGTTGGCTGTAGGTTGAACCACCCAGTAACAGTCACTATAATGGAAAGGCTATGAAAGCTGCTGGAAATCTGGGCACCTCTAAGGGAAGGAAATGATGAATGTTCATGATCTCCAATTAGCATTCCCTCAAAAAGAGAAGTGAGGCTCCCTACAAAAATCCAAAGTCTAAAAATGGCAATATGAAATGGTTATTTGAAGATTAGGTTATCACTAAGATACTCTCTACAACATAAATGAGTAAAGAACCATAGATCATCTAGTCTAACCCCTTTATCAATGAAGGAACTAAGGCCCAGTTGGACTCTTCTAACTCACCTAGCAAGAATACAGCCGAATCAACACTCAAATTCAGGTCTCCTGACTCCAAATATAAAGTTGTTGTTACTATACCACCTCTGCCTCTCTCATTAGTCTAGTGAGGAACATATGCAATCAAATGCACAGCATGGGCAACATGGTGCCATGGACACAAAACCATTTGAAGCTAGCAGACCTGGATTCAGATCCTGCTTCTAGTAATTTTTACTTCAGTGACCTTGGGCAAACCATATCTCTAGGTCTCAGTTTTTGCATTTATGAAAATAAGGGGGTTTGATTAGATCACCTCTGAAGTTCTCCCCATCTCTGAATCTATGGTCCTATGAAATCTCAGTACCTGCTATTATCAAGTCACTATAGTTCTTCCTATGTCAAGGGCAAGGATGCCTCCTTGACCACCACTGCCTCAGCACCTCTATTAAAGAGAGTAACTGAGTTTCTAAAGTAGCAATTCACCTGATAGAGCTATCTACATTGAAATAAGGCTGCCAGCTGGACATCTTGTCCCACCATGGGCAAGACTCATGGCCCCCAAGTAAAGATAGATAGATGATGGATAGATGAACAGATGAATGGGTTGGTGGGTGGATAGAAGGGAGGAAGGAAGGGAAGAAGGAAAGAAGGAAGGA
>CM053598.1:44075884-44094845 GCA_028646575.1 Pseudocheirus occidentalis | reverse complement strand
GAGACTTTCCTTGTTCTGAAGATTGTATATAATATTGTGAACTCTTGAAACTGTGAACATTGTACTGAATCTGATTTTGTAATGGAATAAACAGAGTGTTCACTAATACTGTGTAATTCGAATCTTAAAGGCTGTTCACAGTAGCATTCTCTCAGGAATCTACTGCTGATTGGCTTTACACACCTACATTCCTATTAACCACATTTTTTTTTTTTTGCTTTTTGGAGGGCAGTTGGGGTTAAGTGACTTACCCAAGGTCACACGGCTAGTTTTTGTGTTAAGTGTCTGAGGCCGGATTTGAACTCAGGTTCTCCTGACTCCAGGGCCAGTGCTCTACTCACTGCGCCACCTAGCCGCCCCAACCACATTTTCAATTAGTCATATTGCATAGAAGAATTAGAAATGAATGGGAAAAACCACGAGAAAGAAAAAACAACAAAATAAAACAAAAAAGAAAATAGTCTGCTTCACTCTACATTCTGACTCATGGTTCTTTCTCTGGATGTAACTAGCATTTTCCATCATGTGAAATATTGGAATTTTTTTAGGTCCTTGCATTGCTGAGAAGGGCTAAGTTAATCAAAATCAGTCCTTGTACACTGTGGCTGTTACTGTGTACAATGTTCTCTTGGTTCTGCTCCCCTCACTCAGGAACAATTCATATAAGTCTTTCCAGGTTTTTCTGAAGTCTGCCTGTTTATCATTATCAATTTGTTATCAATGAATTCAACCAAACCAAAACAATCAAATCATTATCAATAGTATTCATATTCCAGATTATTCCACATTCATATACCAGAACTTGTTTAGCCATTTCCCAATTGATGGGCATCCCCTTGATTTCCAGTTCTTGGCCACCACAAAAAGAGGTGCTATAAATATTTTTGTACATGTAGGTCCTTTTCCTATTTTTATGATCTCTTTGGGATAAAGCCCTAGAAGTGGTATTGCTGGTATGCACATTTTATATTCCTTTGGGCATAGTTCCAAATTGTTCTCCAGAATGGTTGGATCAGCTCACAGCTCCACCAACAATGAATTAGTGTTCCAATATTCCCACATCCTCTCCAACATTTATCATTTTTCTGTTTTGCCGAAGCATAGAATTATTTTACCTGTCAGATCAGGGAAAAATTTAAGACCAAACAAGAGATACAGAGTAGTATGGTATGTAAAATGGATAATTTTAATTATATAAAATTAAAAAGTTTTTGTACAAACAAAACCAATGCAGCCAATATTAGAAGGAAAGCAGAAAACAGAAAACATATTTGCAGGAGCTTATTCTGATAAAGGCCTAATATTTTTAAACATATAGAGAACTGAGTTAAATTTATAATATTCATTGGTCATTCCCCAATGAATAAAAATGGTCAAAGGACATGAACAGTCAGTTTTCAGAAAAAAAATAAAAGGTGTCTATAGTCATCTGGAAAAAATGCTCTAAATCACTACTGATTAGAGAAATGTAAATTAAAACAATTTTGAGGCACCACCTCACACCTAACAGATAGGCTAAAATGACAGAAAAGGAAAATGACAAATATTGAAAAGAATGTTGCCAAATTTGGACACTAATGTACTATTGTCAACTGACCCAACCATTCCGGAGATCAATTTGGAACTATGATCAAATGGCTTTCAAACTATGCGTACACTTTGACCCAGCAATGCCACTACCAGGTATGTATCCCAAAGAGATCTAAAAAAGGAAAAACGACTAATCTGTACAAAATATTTATAACAGCTCTTTTTGTGGTGGCAAAGAATTGGAAATTGAGGGGATGCCCATCAGTTGGGGAATGACTGAACAACTTGTGGTATATGATTGTGATGGAATACTCTTGTGCTATAAGAAATGATGGAGCAGGAAGCTTTCAGAAAAACCTGCAAAGACTTGCATGAACTGATATAGAGTGAAGTGAGCAGAACCAGGAGAGCATTGCACATGGTAACAGCAGTATTGTAACATGATCAGCTGTGAATGCCTTAACTATTCTCAGCAGCACAGTGATCTAAAACAGTTCCAAAGGACTTATGATGAAAAATGCTGTCTGTCTGCAGAGAAAGAACTGATGGAACCTGAATGCAGATTAAAGCATACTTTTTTACTTTCTTTATTTTTCTTGTTTTCTTTTCTTTCTTTTTTCCCCCTTTGATCTCTGTTCTCTTTTGCAACAGGACTAATATGGAAATAAATTTTCCATGATTGCACATGTATAATCTACATCAAACTTCTTAGCTTCTCAATGCAGAGATGGGCAGGCAGGGAGGAAGAGAGGGAATTTGGAACTCAAATTAAAAAAAAAGGTTAAAAATTATTTTTACATGTAAATTGAAAAACATATATAAAAATCTTCACATAAAAACATAAACATCAGAGCAATCAGAAAAGTATATCCTGGACAATGAAGGCACTTGAAACTATGCTGTAGGAACATCAGTTGAAGGAACAAGGAGTATTTGGCATGAAGAAGTAAGTATTTAGGCTCCACATGACAGCTGTCTTTATTTATTTGAAAGGGGATAGGGAATTAGAGGTCTTCTGTTTGGTTCCTCAGGGCAGAGCCTGTAGCATTGGGCAGAAATTTTAAGAGGCAAATTTTAGCTTCCTCTTTGGAAAAGCAACTGGGACTATCCCAAAGTAAAATAGACTGTCTTGGGAAGTTCTCTTTCCTCAGAAGTCTTCAAAGCCTTCAGGCAGAGACTGGATGACCAGTTGCTGACTGTTGGTAGAGAACATTCTTGTTCAGTTTGGGGTTGGCCTAGCTGGCTTTGGAAGGCCTTTCCAGCTCTGAGATTCTGTGTTCCAGTTTTAATGAGTAAATAATTTTTTGTAATTAAGAATCAGTTATATGCAGTTGGTACTTTTGAGGTCATTGAAGGTACTCTGGAAGCTATTTTTTCCCTTTAAGCATGTTACACGATTTCTCTACGTTTTCTATTACATTTATTTTGCTTAGCAAACAAACTTTTCTTTTTTGCCCACCTCCTGTCCAAATGTCATAGATTTGTAATTCATGCAGTGTGGAGTATATGATTTTTAAAAGAAGAGCAGATTTGCCTTCCAATGTTTTGCTGTGGTTGATACAAATGTACCTTGTTTTATGAAGGGAATTCTTGGAAAAGTCATGTCAGTTGATAAATTATTTCCCATGAAGTCACATGATAACTTCAAGTATGTTTTATGTTAATTTCTGATTGATCTTCACCTTGCCAATAGTTCTTCATACTTAAATTTCTCTGCCATGTACACAAACACGTAATGAATGAATCAAGTATTTATTAAATAATTGCCATGTGCAAGGCAAGGAAAAGTCCCATAGTCCTCAGGGTGCAGTAGCAGAGCAGCAGTTAATGGCTCTTTTTTCATGTCATTTCCACTGATATGATGATATCAGTTCCTGAAGTTGAACCATTTGACATCAAGGACTTGGGGGAAAGAACTTTCTTTTCTGGGTCTTCAGTACCTATAGCTGTAGCATCTGGAGTAGCAGGTGCCAGCCTGTACTGCACAGGGATTGCTTCCAGGCTGATAGCTGAGGGTACTGGGTTGGAAGCATTGCTATTCCCAAGTCTCATGGGTTCATGGTTCTGGACTCTCTCCCTTGAGCTCTGAGGGGTGATGGTGGTTAAATTGGTGGTGATAGTTTGCCTTACCTAACACATGTCTCTCCCTCAGGGTGCCTTGCTGCTTCAGTTTGATTGGCTTGCCTATCCTGTGGGTGGCAATGGGTTGGCAGTTGGTGGGGTTGGCTGGGCCATCTCCTTAGGAATTGCTTTCCTGGGTGATGATCATGGCAACTTGGGCTGAATCTGGAAAATAGATCATTGGTACTGGGTGCTATCAGGCAATATCAGATCCCCTGACTGGGATATAGGACCGAGTCCAGACACAGGCATCTCAAGAGGGGAGCTAAAATTTTATTTTAAAGTAAATATGAGAGCAATTCCTTTGCTATTATGAATAATCATTTCCTAACCTTGGTGTTTGGTAGCCTTGGGTTTTCTTAAAGCAGAACTTGTTAGTATTGGAATATATTGCCTTACATTTATGTGATGAGAGTTGGCCTACAAGTTTGATGGGTAGCAGGAGGATTTAAGAGGCCCTAGTTAATAATTTACTCTTAGATCCACACACAGATAATTGAAAGTTGATTCAATTTGGAGAAACGCAATGCTTATAATAGTCAGGTGGCTGGAATGATAAAATGGGTGGGGAGAATTAGTGCCTTAGAAGAAAGATCAAGTTAAATAAGTAGTTCCATGTTTTATATTACCCAACATTTTTCTCCCCTAACATTGCTTCTTTTCTCCTGCCCAAGGATACACTTCAGTTTTAGTTTGGTTTTTATTCTCCATATACTGTTCATATACTACCTTTTTAGCTCTGCTCTCTGGAAAGTTGGTTTTTTTTTTTTTTGTAGTTGACTGAATGAATACTCTGTACTTATTGTAAGACCTCTATCTTTGCCACTATCCTAGAAGGGTCACTTTCCCTTTCTTAGTATCCCCCCCACCATGCAATTCTTATGTGTTCCATGATAAATCTTGTACAGCACCTTCTGCCCTCAATTTAATTAGCAGCTGCCATATTGCTGGCTTCCAGTCAGTTCTCTGAACATAGGTGGTGAGTCCTGTGGAATAAGGGCCTCAGAGCTGGTAATTGGAAATACCAAAGAAATTCATCTAGATTTGACTTGCCAGAGAGAGTTTATTATTTATTTACTATGTAAAACCAACTTATTAAAAGGATATGTCATTTGCAAATAACTCCACTAAGGAAATCCAGTTTCAGAAATTTTCAAGAAATCTGGGAATGCTGGAATGAAGGGGAAGGTCAATGCTAGGGAACAGCTTTCTCAAGAAACATGAAAAGCTAAACCTCTTTTGAAGAGTAGCACATGGGCAAAAGGTCCTGGATCTTTGATTCCTTTTAGATTGGAGGTAGTAAGCACACCATAACTCTGTTATCTTTTGTGTGTGGGAGTGGGGGTAGGGGTGGATCTGATGATGTGTCTCTTTGGGTTGTACACATCCCATAGTTGCAGAAAATATAATTCCTCCTTCAGGATAGGGTCTGGAATACGGTAAATGTAAAATTCTAAATGATTTTAAGCACTTTTGTTTGTGAATTCATTTAAGCACTATGTTTGCAAAGTTTCTGAAAAGCCATGATAAAAGCCACATCCTGATGGCATTCAATGAAATTAGCGTCCTAATAGCTACAATGGGCCAGGTACTGTTGGAGGCAGACAAGATTGAAAGATAGAAAAAAAAGCATTCCCTGTCTTCAAGGAGCTTATTTATTCTTCCGGGGAGGGGAGCATGGGGAAGAGCATTTAAAAGCTAAGTAAATACAAATTACAGAGAAAATAAACACAAAGTAATTTTGGGGTGAGGTTGAAGTGCTAACCATTGGGGAGAATCAGGAAAGACCTCATGTAAAATGTAGCTCTTGATCTGAGTTTTGAATGAAGCATTACAATAACACTCATTCCAAATTAGTGGAAATGCTGAATATCTCATAAAAAAATGTGGAACTGTCTTATCGGTAATTGACTATGGTGTTTAAATCGCAGCAATGATCTCTTGTTTCCAAGGAGAGGTCTTGATAGGTCTGTGTGCACACTCATATGTGCAATGCAAATTTATTTTTATTTGTGTGTATTATACCTCATTTGATCAAATGAGATAACGTGTATGAAGCACTTTGTCTACCTTAAGGCTCTATATAAATGCTAGCTATTATTATGTATATTGTAATAAATGTTTCTACCTAGTGTGTAGTTCTTAGGATCTTGGAACTAAAAGAGTAAGGGGTCTTAGAATAACAATAGCTAGCATTCCCATGGCACTTTAAGGTTTGCAAAGCCCTTTACTTATGTAGCCACCCTAGGGAGTAGGTGCTATTATTATACCCCTTTTACAGCTGAGGAAACTGATGGAAGCAGAGGTTAAGTGACTTACCTAGGGTCATCCTGCTAATAAAGCATCTGAGGCTGAATTTAAACTCAGGTCTTTCTAACTCTTAGTTTGACAGTCTGACTACTCCGCCCGACCTATTTGCCATTGGAGGGGACTAGATGCATGAATACATGGAGAGAGTCCAGAAGATCTGAGTTCAAATCCAGATTCAAATGCTTGTTCAGACTCTGCTTGAGTCACTTAAGAAATCTTAGCCTCGGTTTCTTCATCTGTAAAATAGAGGTCATAGCATCAGCACCAGGACTGTTGTTAAAATGAGAAAGTGCTTTGCAAATCTAAAAAGTAGTATATAGATGCAAGCCATCATCAACATCTTCATCACTGTGGGAGGGTCCATTTAGTAGTCCTGCACCCCCGTTTATAGGTGATGGAACTGAAGTTCATAAGTTACCTGACTTGCCCGAGGTCTTACAGCTATTACACATAAGATATGGGATCAGAGCTGGATCATCTGAACCAAGAACAGGCCCTTTTTCTTCAGACAACTCTTGTCCCTTTTCCATTGGAATTGTTTCCCATTGTATTTTGGTGGATGATTCCCAAGTATATGAGCCATCCCATCATGATCTCAGACCTTCTCTTCATATCTCAGTCAAGTGCAGAATCATAAATTTAGATCTAGAAAGGACCTCTCCTTTATTTTACATATGAGGAAACTGAAGCCCATACATTTTAAGTGACTTGCGCAAGGTCACAGAGGGAAGAGCAGAGCTGGGATTTGAACCCAAGTCTCCTGCCCCAACAAATTCAATATACTTTTTACTTCACCATCTGCTTCTTTATGACTTTGCATTGTTTTGGGCCTGAGACTCTTCCTGGTTTTGGCTATTCCTGTGGTGTCACTGGTTCCTTCAGGTGAGGATGCCCCTCTACCAAAGAAGATTGGCAGTTATTCTCACAAAATCACAGTGTCTCATATTTGGGAGGGTCCTCACAGATCATCTGGTCCAATGGATAGCTCATCAAGTTGTCTGGGGCCCTGAAGGGATTTGCCCAGAGTCTCATATAGACGGTATGTGATTTCCTGATCCCTTTTGATCATGCCATAAACAATCCAGGGGGGATTGGATCCAACTTCTGTGTTCTGACTGCTGACCATATCTTAATCTCCTTGATTTCTTGATTTTGACCTTTCTTGACCTTCAAGGTCTAGCTATTTCTCCTCCCCTGGACTAACTTAGATTTACTTCTGACTATAGGTAACTAAAGGTTCTCTGCCTGCTTGCTTGACCATCTGTCTTCTAGACTCCCCTTTGGCCTTCTTGGGACTAGTAGAACTTTAATCCTTAATCCTTTTTATCTTATCCTGTCACCCATTTCCCAGTATGATATTAGAAGCAGGGCAGATTATACTTAGAATCCACTTTTGCTTGGAAGATTAACAATTTTAAAAATATCAAGGTGTTTGTAGAAATAGAAAAAGTATATTGGTATTTGTATTGAAAAGTGCTCCTGGTGAATGATGAGCTATGTGCTTTCAGGTTATTTTCCCCCAGTATATGCAGTCCTAAACTTATGAATAGTCTTTGTTCCAAAAGTACATTTGGGAGTTGGTTGTTTAGAACTTGGAACACACATTGTATTGATGGTTATTACCCTATAGCTTACAAAAGCATAATTAACCAACAATATGTCCAAACTACCATTATTTTCTCTCCTTCCTCAAATGACTCACCCACTAACTGTATACAGGGAATATTCCTCCAAGAAGGTAAGCTCTTTGAGGGCAGAGATGATCTCATTTTTGGTGTTTATATTAGGAATGCTCACCACATTGTATTGTGCAATAAATGTTTGTGGAATTGAATGGAAATATAGTGTTCAGAATACTAAAGAATCTAGGCACCATTATTTCTGATGATCTAATTAGAAATAATTCTTCCTTATTCATTAAAGCAGAAATTCAGAGTGGGAAGGAATCTCAGAGGCTATCTAATCCAACTCTTATCTAAAGAAGTATCTTTTCTACATCAGAACCACCAAATGGCTTGTACAGCGTTTGCTTGGAAGGAAGGGAAACTACCTCCTGAAACAGCCCATTCCACTTTGGTTAGTTTTAGTTGTTGGGAAGGTTTTTCTTACATCAAGCTTAAATTTGCTTCTTGGTAATGTTGATGTTGGTAATAGGAACAACACACTGGCCAAGAAACATAATTTGGACTAACTCACCCAAAGAGGCAAAGACTGTCTGAGTGAACAGTATATAAGGTTTATATAGGTTTTAGGGAAAGAGGAACAGGGTAGGGGGGCTGGGGCAAAAGTTGGTTGGTCTAGGTTCCTGTTGTTAGGACAGGAGGCTGATCTGGTGCAATAATTCTTTTACCTAGTTTCAAGATTAGAGGTTTCTGCATAACAGGATTGAGGGCCGAGTAGTCTGTTTCTCAGAAGAGGTTGCACAACAGGATACCACGGCACACCCTGGTTGGGGTTACTTGCATTGCAATCACTAATGGTAGAGTATAGACACATGTGTGTGAACAAAATGGAGTGATTCTCAAAATGGAGTAGCTCTGAATCTACAGTGACTTCTGCTCATTGCAACTAGTCCTACTTTATGGGGTCAACCAGAATGAAGTTAATCCATTTTCTATCTGATAGCCCTTTAGATACTTGAAGACACTTATCATGTTTCCCCCACCAAGTCTTCTTTTTCCTAGACTTTCCCACTGAAATCTCACTGGATAGTGACTGTCATTTTCATATGTTACTTACCATTCCTAGCTTTGAGCAGGCTTAAATTTGATATGTATGCCATCTCTTTTTACTCAAGTCATTCATAAATATATTAGACAGCATAGCTTCAAGCACAGATCCTTTGAATAACCCCCTGGAAATACTCTCTTGTATTGACATGACACCGTTAATGACTACTCCTTGAGCCCAACCATTCAGCCAGTGAAACAGGACAGAGTAATGGATTGGAAAGACGCCTGAGTTCAAGTTACATCTCTGATATTAGGTATATGAATATAGACCACAGCTTTACTGCTGTGATCCTGAGTTTCCTCATTTAAAAAGGGGTATAATTACAACAATTGTGCTCTTACCGCAAAGGATTTTTATGAGGCTTAAATAAGACTGTGTGTGTGTGTGTGTGTGTGTGTGTACTTTGCAAAATTTATAGCACTATATGATAATTGCTATTATTTATATAACCCTTTTAAGGTTTGCAAAACATTTTACACATATAGAATCATTTGACCTTTATGACAACCCTGTGAGGTAAGTTTTAGTGCTATTATTTAGTTATTAATCCCCATTTTACAGATGAAGAAACTGAGGCAGGGTAAGGTTAAGTGACTTGCCCAGAGCCACAAAACTACTAAGTGCCTAAGCTCACATCTTCCTGATTTACTCAATCTACTCTGCCATCCCCCTTGTATACGATCCATAAATGCTAGTTACTATTAGTCTACCCAATTGCATTCTACATCTTGTCTACAAGATTAGCATGAGAGAATGTTACTTTGCTAAAAATATACGTAGACTCCAGCTTCAGTGTCCTTGTGACGTAGCAGTCTGGTAATCTTGTCAAAAAGAGAAACGAGGTTAGTCTTGGGCCATTTGTTTTTTGTGGAGCCAGATCATTGTTTTTTTGAGGTTCACTAATCATGCCTTTTATAATGTTTTATCTTTTTTATGGAATTTGAAGTCATATCGATTGACCGCTAGTTTGTACTCTCTGCTTTCTTCCCCTTTTTGAAAATCGGGGTGACATTTGTCCTTTCCGGTCCCATAACAACTTTCTTGTTCTCTGTGAACTTTCAGAAGTCACTGACAGTAACTCAGCAAGCATGCAGAATGGTTCTTTTGGTGCACCGGGATGTCATTTCATCAAGGCACGGAGACTTGAATTCACGTAGGGTGGCTAGGTTGTAGCTGCCCACTCATCTCAGGTTCTTAACTTCTCCATTGACAATTCTTGTTCTTTCATTTCCAGCCCAAAGATCGCCCTCCTTTATACAGAAAATGGAAACAAAATAAGAGTTGGGTGACTTTACCTTCTTTGTAATTTGTTATTATTGTCCTGTCTACCCTGAGCAACAGTCCTGGTCATCCTTTACTCCTCTTCTATATGCATAATGTCCTTAGCTTTCTTTTTGTTTTTCTTGTTCTTGTTCTTGTCTTCTTACTTTCAGCAACAGTGCTGACACTGTTCTAAATGAACCATGCCACAGACTCTTGTCTTTGTTTTCATCCTTTGTATGTATCTACAAAAAAAAAAAATCTAAGTTGTCTAATGAGTACACCCACATCAGCCTCTTTGAATAATTTACTTTTTCATATCAACAGAATTTTCTTTGTTCCTTGAGAATTTCTTTCTTAAGATCTTCCTGTATCTGATTTTGTCTGTAAAATTCTAGGCCCTGGGATCTGGTCATTTTTTTTCTTTCTCTAAATCTTTTGAAATCTAGTTTCCAAAAGTATAGCTGCATGTTAGATTATTCTCAGATTTCTTCTTTTCCATAACAAACTTAGTGACTTATGTAAGGTGACCCAGCTGGATAGTCATGAGACTGGGATTGGGACCCAGGTTTTGTAACTCCGAGTTCAATGTTATTTCCTCCATACTGTGTTGACTTTTGGGACAACAGGTCCCTTGTCTTACCTGGACAACAAGTAAGAGGGAAGTCAATGGAGGTCCTGAGTTCCCAAAGGTGGGAGAGGCAAATAGTCATTAGTTAGTCAACCCATGGAATTCCTTTGGAAAAGGCAAAGGGGCTAGGGATAAGTGGCCTTTGGAGAGTGAAAGAAGGCCTTTCCTAAGGTGAATGTTCTCAATTTGAGACTGTACTAGGTTTTTCTCTCATTCCAACATATATGTATTTATGAACCATCCATGTGTTTCTAAGTGGCTTTCTGAAGTTAGCGGAAAATTCCATGGCAGTCATTGGAATAAAAACAAGTGTTACAAATTAATGAGCCCCCTACCAGATTATAGAATCAGAACATGTCTGAGGTGGGAAGAGACCTTGGGGGTCATCTAGTCTTCCCTTCCATTTTTACATATGAAGAAACTGAGGCACAGAGAGGTTTAATCTTCCCAGGATCAAAGGTAGGCAGAACTAGAACCTGGGACTTATGAGTACAAGCCTTGTGCTCTTTCCCCCATGCCAGAGACCATATTTTTTTTTTCTGTCCTGTCCTCTCCCCTGGGCCTAGCTTTGGGCTGTTCATGCAACAGGCCTTTAATGAAGACTATAGACATTGACTTCATTAGCACACAAACCAGTGGAGATGATTGTTCATGTTGGAGATGATTTTAAGGTTTAAGTTTGTGGATTCTGCTCAGAATGGGACTTACAAAGGATAAAAGCATCCCAGAGAAACAGAGAAGGCTTATGGGGCTTCTTGGAACACATACAACTCATTCAAATACTCTACAGTGTAAACTAAGTGCCAGTGACTGGTGTGGGTGGGATTTCCCTTGGAAGCAGTCAGGGGGTGAAAAAGTAAGAGGAAACATACAGAAAAATGAGAGGTGGACTTTACTGAGCCCAGTGCCTTGGAAAATGAGGTGAAATATTTAGCAAACTGAAAATGCAGCTGGTTGAATGTGCTCTGATCCATATGTGTCCCTTTAGCCCAGTTTCTTTTAATAAAGCAGTAGTGGCATTGAAAGTAATCCATGCAATAATGACCATTCTTGTAAAACCTTCTTACTGAAAGACTCTTAAAAACGAGGCAGCTTCAAATATCACCTCACATATACTTAATTATTCATAGGAGAGGCAGTATGACCTCATAGTTACTAGGTCATCATGAATTGGATTCAAATATTATGTCTTCCTAGTTGCTAGACCCTGGACAAGTCACTTACTTTTTATGTTCCTTAGACTACCATCTCTGCCTTGGTGGAGGGATTTCTCCAGTTGGAAATTCCTTTTGATCATTTGTTAAGCACCTGCTATATTAGAAGCCCTGTACCAGGGGCTGGGAATTTTTTTGGAGGGGAGGAAAGCGGCCAGATTTATTATTTTATTGAAGTAGGTAATTCCTGGTAAGGAAAGCCCACTCACCAAAGCAAATTTGTAGTTACTCTTCCACTTAGAGCTTTGGAGATTTGCTTGGGATGTCATGGCCAATATGTACCAGAGGCACAGGGCACTCGAACTCAGGTCTCCCTTACTGGGTTGTGAAAACAAAAATGAAACATTATCTACCCTCTAGGAACTTACTTTCTGTTGTACATTTATACACATATGCATGTAAATCCATGCATGTAATCACATGCATCACATATAGTCATGTGCATGTACCATGCAACACACGTGTCTAGTTTATATACATGCACACAAAATACAGGGCACACCCAAGAAACGGAGCACATGTCTACATTAAAAATACACACATGTATCACACACACAATGTGTACATGCATGTGTATATGCATACACAATATGCATACACATATTTCATGCACACATGTACACAGTACATAGACATGTAGATACAGCATGCATGTGTTTATGCATGTTATATGCATTCCTATTTGTAAAATGCATATGTATGTATATGCATATACAGTACATGTACATGTATATGCATGTGTGTCTGTGAATATGGTGTGTTGCATGCACGTGTATGTATATGTATATACACACATGTTTGTGTAGGTTTTGTGTCAATATGTATATGTAACATGTGTGTTCATGTATATCTATGTATTTACCTATTTTATGTGTGCATATCGCATATGTACACGATACATAAATACCCATGTACACATTACATTATGTCTATGTATGTGCTCTGGGTGCATATGCAGATACATATATGTGTATATATAGGTGTACATAATACAATATACATTATATGTGTGTATATACATGCTCATACAAACATGCATATACATTTATATAATACTTTCATGCCATGTATATAGATAACCCATGTATGTGGGCATACATGTTCATAAATGCACACACATGATATGCACCCACACATACAAGATGCTCAGCATCTTGAATTCATTTTTTGCTTGTCAAGATAGTAACATGACTCTAATCTATACATCATACAAATAGATCCACATGTAGACATATAAGTCAATTCAAAATAATTTTGGAAGGATAGCAGTGAGGATCAGGAAAGGCCCCTGTAGGACTGAATCCCAGATCCTTCCCATATTTGCATAATATTTAGATGAGTCTTTATAGAACATGGAAGTTCCTGGAAGGTAGAGACTGCTTTCTTTGCTTCTCTTTGTATGCCAGGGGTTAGCACAGTGTCTAGCACACAGAGTACTTAATAAATACCTTTTCATTTATTCACTAAAGGAAGATTCCTTGACATTATTTTCTGAAGCTCCCTAAAAAATGAATGTCATTTTGACAATATTAGGCATATTTCTCATTTCACAGAGAGCTTGAATTTTGGGCATGGAGGAACAGGGTTTGAAATGGGAGGAAGATTAGGAGTGATGATGAACATGTAGTCTAATGACCTTTCAATGGGAAACAAAGGAGAAAGTGCTCTGTTTGTTTTTCAAAGTTGGATGTTAGGTCTGAACAAAATTATCCAGCTAGAAAATTTCCTAGAGTTTGGGGGTGAAGGGTGGGGGCAGGGTAGATACAAGACCATTTGTTAAGGTCAGAGTAATACTCTGACCCAGTTTCTTGATTTCATTTCTTTTTGTTGTTGTTGTTGTTGTTGGTTTTTCAAACAGATATTGTGATAAAAATATGTACTATTGTTGGGAGACTTAAAATTTTTCCTTTTTCCTCTTAACATTTCTTGGCAAACTTTGTGCACTTTAGGCATGTCACACAAGGAGAGGAGACCAACAGCTTGAAAATTTGAGCCAAATGTTTTGTTGTAGCAGTTTCCTGTTGTTCAGGATTAAATATTGACATTAATATTTTCATTCTCCCTCCATCCCCCCTCTGCCACTTTCCCCCACCACTCACCAGCAATTGTATTTTTCAGAATTCGTCCATTATTTCTTCTACCCCAGGAGTTTATGAAATCCATTTGCCTCTTTCTGTTTTGTAACCTTATATAACATATCTATCAGACTTGGAATTTTTGTTTTTGCCAGGTAAGCCTTAAAAAAAAGTAGATGGCATTTAAAAAAACTTGGGGGTATTTCCTCTGAATGGCAGAGTGGTTTGCAGTGGAAAGCAGCATTTTGTGGGTGGCAAAATTCCAGATACTAATTTCTCAGGTGGATTATAATTTTTTTTAATCTAGAACTATTATTTAAGCAAAGAAAAGCAACCTCCTGTCTAGGCTTAAATAGAATCACAGAATCTTATGAACTGGACCTTAGAGATGGCACAGTCTCATCCACTCACTTTACAGACAGGGAAATTGAGGCTTGGAGAGTAAAGTGATTCACCCAAGGTCACACAGTGAGGTAGGAATTTTCTGGGATTTGAACTCAGATCCTCTGAAGTCTTATCCAGGGCTATTTCTGCAACCCTGTACCACCCTCTTCAATTGGTATGGCTTGCAAAGTCCTCCAGGTTTTGACTTATTTTTCATAAAATTAAAAAAAAGATTTCTTTATGCAAAATGGGTTTCTTGAAAGCCCCAAACAGTTCTTCCCCAGAAAAGAGAAAAGAGCCTGCGTTTCCTGCAGGAGAGATGTTAGCAAGCCACTGACATATGGATGTGATCTCTGTTCCTTTGACCAGATTTGGTTTCTACAGAGTGCGTGAGAAGAGAAGATAAATTTTGTCCTAGTAATACTATAGCGACTCATAAATAAATGGTTACCCTTTGGTGCTTACAGTTTTCATTAAAGCCGCCTGAGCTTTGTTATTGACACCATAGGTTGCCTATTCAGGGAAATGCAGTAAAATTTATCAGTGTGCTTTCTACACCTAATAAATCATCCAAACAGGGAACCATATGGCAGATAAGACCTTGAAAATGTGGCTTCAGCATGTGAAGAGTCAAGTTGCTGAAATCTTGAGTGATTACAGCCTGCGCATTTTCCCCTGGAATATCTTAGGCTTATTTTACATGCCATTTTCTTGTTCACCCTATCACCTCTTTGTCTTTCCCTCTCTCCCTCTTTCCTTCCTTTCTTTCTCTCTCTCCTTTCTCACCTCTTCCCTCCTCCCCCCGTTCTTTCCTCTATTCTCTCTCTTCCATTTTGTCTCACTCTTTTTTTTCCTTTCTTCCTTTTTTGGGGGGGGGGGAGGAAAGGAATTGTAGCTGCTATTTCAGGTTTTTTTTTAAGAGTCTAAAGCAGATAAGACATTTTTATAATGCCGTGCTGGTAGTAGAAAGAGGGGCAGGGAGGAGCAGAGACTGATGGGAAAGGATGATATATGTGGCGCTTGTGTCCCAACTCTCCTCTATCCTATTGTCATTAATCATGGCCATTAGTTTTTTCAGAGCTGCCTTGTCTGCACAGTGCCTCAGAAAAGCCATTGTTTTTCATACCACAGTCTAAGGGAAAAAAAGGAAGAAAGAAACCCTGGTACTCCCCCCTCCAGCACACACATCCTCTTTCCCTCTGCCTACCGGAGTCTCCCCCCACCCCTCTTCTTCCTTGAAGGAAAAAGAGCTCCCTAAGCCTGCTTGCTTAGTACTTGTGTGTAAATACTTATCTGATGACACAAACATGGGCCACACAATTGTAATACACAGACTCACTGAATAATAGCTGGGAGACTCACTCTACATTTTTTAAAATGTTATAAGCAATTTTTTCCCCTTTATAGTGCACTGGATATTTGGAGTTAAGTGCCTTAAATCGTGGGACATCAATAAGATAGGAGGGAGTATAACTACAGAGTAGGTAGGCCCCAAAAGGGAGTTTTTAATATTGGGGTCCATTTTGAGGGGCTGGGGAAGGAAGATAGTGACAGTTACAGGGAACTGGCTCCACCTGCATGAACCTCACTGATTACTATCCCTTGGCTTCTGGTTATCTCATGGGCTGGGTTGGTTCTAGGCCAAGAATTCCTTTAGATATACGCCTCCTGGTCTGACCCCATTATTTGTTCAAGAGTCTGTGATTTACAGCTAGGTAACCCTTGTCAATAAAGATGGACCAGTCTTGACTGTTGAAGGTGAATGAGTACTCGGGAGTTCTTAATTCTCTTCCTACTAAGTATGAAAACCAGTTCCACTCATTCATTATAAACTTATCCATGAAGAGATACTAGAAAGCAAGGCTTCTTAACATTTTTTTTTCCTTTGTATCATACACCCAGTTTGGTAGTGTCTGGCAAAGCCAACGGATCCCTTCTCAGAATTCTGTTTTTAAATAATAGGAGGAAATGCTAAGTTTCATTAGTGAAAATAAAGATGTACTATTTTCCCCCCATTCAAGTTTGCAGACACCATTCCCCAGCCCCCTTGAAATCTGTCCAGGAACCTCTTGGGGTACATGGACTTCAGTTTTAAAACCCTCTATACTAAGGAGGAAATACTATTCAGAAATTCAGTAAATACTGAATCTTTCCCCTATTTAATATACATTTTGGTAATCAAGTCATATTTTGTCATGGGTAAAGAAGTTTCTGTCTAATGATGATAATGGCTAACATTTATAGCGCTTACTATGTGTCAGGCACAGTGAGAAACACTTCACTTATCTCATTTCATCCTTACAACAGCCCTGGGAGATTAGTTGCTATCATTACCCTCATTTTACAGAGAAAGAAACTGAGGCACACATAGGTTAAATGACTTGCCCAGGGTCACACAACTAGTAAGTGTCTGAGGTCAGATTTGAACTCAGGTTTTCCCAACCCCAGGTCTAGCACTCTATCCACTTATGTATAAAATAAAAATAATATCCAGTATGTGGTGTTTTAAGGTTTGTGAAGCTATGAATTTATCCATATATTTTTTTCCTAATGCATTCCCTTTTGCTCTTTATCACACCACTTCTCCTTCTAATAATTCCTTATTGGCCATGGTGCTGCTGCTTGTTCATGTTTATTATTCACCATTCTTCTTTGTATAATCTTCAGTTATGATTCATTAAAATGTTCCATGACTCATAGTCATCCAATATCACCAAGAATATTGGCATTACAAAGATGGGCCTTTATTTCAGGAAAAAGCTCTGGATTGTGGAAAGAGATGTACAGTTTTCCAAAGGCGCTTTCTCTTGTTTTCTTCCTTTTCTCACCCAAAATACACACATGTGCATGGCGTTATGCTTATTTCATCAAGTTCCATATACATTTATGTACATACGACATACAAAAATATATGTCATATCTGCCCTACAGACATTGATGGATGAGCTCTTTTGGTGGTCTTTCCAAATCCATATCATGGTATAGAAATTAAGCATTCTTCATTTACTTATTATTTTTTTCCTGAGCAGGTAATTATGGATCTCATTTAGGAGGATCTTGGAATTTATGCAGTTTGCATAAGCGTCATTTACAAACTGGAGTATTTGGAGTACCTCACTATCCCCCATTAACTTAGATTCTGCATCAAATTACCCTTAAGACAGTGGAAAACACCTTTGGAAAGCAGGTGTTTCTCTGTTTTCTATTTTACTTCAGATGATTGGAGTATCATTAAAAAGGTTAGCTCTATTGTTATATCTTTCAAGGAATTCTATATAATTTTGACATATGCATGGGAGACACCTTGTGGGAAGAAAGCTTTAAGGTAGTGTTTTGTTCTACTGAATCAATTTCTTTTTTTTATAGAAAACAGACAATAAAAACAATAGGATTTTATATTTTATACTCCTTTTACTCTGATGGTAAAGATGTCATCTGTGGAATATTGCTTGCAGAAATCTGTTACCTATTTCTAATATATTTATCATGGATGTCCTTAATATGCATATGTATTATTATCATAAAAATTTTATGTAGATAGGAAAAGTTGGAATATAGATTAGTTATTATTAATGTTTTCTCAGTCACCTTTTTGTGGATAAGAATGTCCAGGATTTTTTTCCATGTTCTTGGCTTCTTTTTATGCTTCAGAAGCCTTGAAAATCAGTCCCTCTGCTTTCTCAAAATTGGGCCACCCATTGCCCCTTACAGATTATTTTGTATAATTATTCAAGTCCAAGTGCTTTTCATATATTCTCTTCAGTATCATTTCTATTTACTTCTATAGATACATTTTGTACTATGGACTTAGATTTCAAATGTCATGGTTCCACTGTTCTTGATGGTGAAAGGAATTAGTCATAGAAAACTTGCAGATTTTTTCCATCTTTTATCTGTTTCTTGGCTTTCTTTTAGTTTTCTCCTTGGTTTGAATTTGATTATTTGAGTGTAAGAAAGCTTTCTTAAAAATTTTTTTCTTTGCTGATTTTCATTACATTTTGAGTCAATACAGCACAATAATCCTGTATTCCTGCTCTGTAATATTTTACAAATGAATTTATATTCTAACCTGGTTTTGCCTTTTGTTACCATCTTACCTCATGATGAAATAAAATTCTTTTATTTTTCTCTCTATGGCAATTTATTTATATTGATGAAACCATAATAAATTATTATAGGTGGTGTCAATGTCCTTTCCTTTATTTGACTCCCATTTTTCAGCAGCAATAATTTGTTTAAATAATTCGAGTTTAAATTGTACACTATACATTTTTTCAATTATTATTCTCTTTTTCTGACTTTGTATTGGTTTTGATCTTTGTGCTAACAAATCAGTTTTCTGATGGTATACAGACTGCTTACAGGAATGACTCTCATATAAGTAGTAATTTCCTATCAAAACAGAATTAGTTTAATTTTTAAAGGCATTATTTGGGGATTTCCATGTCTAGTGCCTTCCTATTCTTTATTTTTTTAATTTGATTTTTATTTTTTGTTTTTCCCCAGTTACATGTTGTAATGAGAATTTGAAGATCTTTCCTGCCCCTAGACCCTTTGATAGGCTTAAGTGGCTCTGAGAATGTTCCCTGATTTGAAAGTATACTCTGCCCCCTAATAGGCTGTATGTGGTCATGTGGAGCCTGCGGCAAGAGGCTTGTTTTTTGGGAATGGCCACACCTTGTTACTTTGTAATTGGGCAGTGG
>CM053598.1:44055150-44075384 GCA_028646575.1 Pseudocheirus occidentalis | reverse complement strand
TTAGCTCTACCCAGCCATGAGCAATTGATGTTTTTCCAATTAGTGAGATCTGCTTTTATTTGTGTGAGAAGTGTTTTGTAGTTATGTTCATAGAGGTACTGGGTTTGTTTTGGCAGGTAGATTCCCAAATATTTTATAGTGTCTATCATTTTCTCAGTAAAATCATGGCATTGGACTCAGTGATCTCTAAGGTCCCTCCCCAGCTCTAAACCCATGATCCCCTTCTTCGCTAGGTAGAACAAGGTGCATTTCATCAAGCCAAGTCAATAAACATTTATCAAGTACCTACTGTTTGCCAGGCAAAAACCATTTCCTGGTTTCAAGGATCTCAAATTCAAGAAACTATGTACAAACAAGATATTTATAAGATAAGTTGGAGATAAGTCTTAAAGACAAAGGACCAAGATTAAAGGGGACTGGGAAAGACTTCTTGAAGAATGTGATATTTTGACTGAAATTTGGAGAAAGCCAGGAGACAGAGGGAGAGAATTCCAGGTATGGGGGACGTCCAGTTCACACATAGCTGTTACTTGGCACTGGCAGAAACGCAGACATAGTACACTCTTTGCGAGTCATTGTAAAATTCCTCTTGGCTTCTCTATTTGCTTTGAAATTCTTCATTTTCTGTCTTGCTTCTAACACCTGTGGCCAATTCTCATAGCAAACTGTGTTTGCTTTGCTCATTCTCTGCACCAGGGGCTCTGTTGTGGTATGTGCTTTAATGAGACTTTATCTGTAGCAGGTGTTATTATCTTTTCTTGTTGGGTTTTTTATTTTTTGAGTCTTTCTATCTAATATGGCACTATTTACTCCCTTTGCCCAGGTGTGAGTAGATTCTTGCTGAAGCCTTAATGCCAAGAGTATTCAGTTGTTCTCCACCAAAAGGTCTAATGGAGAAATACACTTCAAATACTTTTTGTCACATCCTTCATCTTCTCAGAATTCAGGCATTATGTATTAGATAAGTGGTTCTCAACCTTCTTAATGCCACGACCCTTTAATGCCTGGAGATGGATAGAGGAGTGGAGTATTGGTTGCTAAGAACATTGGAAATATGTGTTTTCTGATGGTCTTAGGCAGCCCCTGTGAAAGGGTTGCTTGATCCCCAAAGGGGTTGCGACCCAGGTTGAGAAACACTCTATTAGATAAAACTCTTCTGTTGGTCAGGTTGGTAAACAAGGGAGCAGGTATATGTTCTGCTTAGACCTTTGGCATCCTGGGGGTGGTTGAATTTCTTAGGAACAAGTAAGGACATTAGGGAGGCCAATTTGCTTGCATTTCCCATGCAAATCTGGTCAGGGCCTAAGTAAAGATGTAATAACCTTTTCAGGATGACTGGCCATATCTTTGGCATGTTATGCCAATGGGCAGCGCTTCTGAGACCCCAAACCATTGCTGTTTCATACTCCTGCTGCAATCCTAGGACAGTGTCATCGATTCTACAACCCTTTAGATATGTGCCCTCTTACCCCCTTAGAGCAATATCCCGTCTTGGATGGAACATCCAGATACAGAATTATTATTCTTATTGTTAAGCATATTCATACAGGAAGCACTGTGGTATGTATAATCTGGGATGGTTTGAGAGACTTGCCTTCCAGTCTAGAATCTCTGCTGCTAAATGGCCATGTGGCCTGGAGGAAATCATTCCAGTTCTCTGAGGTTCTGCTTCTTCATTTGCACAGTGAGGGAACTGAATTTGATTGGTTTCCAAGGTTTCTTCCAGCTCAGAGATTCTGTGAAATCAGTGAAGGTAAGGCTGGGTATGTATTGGTAAATACTTATTGCTAATGGGACACATTGGTGAACAACATGAGATTTAAATACATAGAATACATGGGATAGCAAGAGCTTAAACGTTTTAACAAATATAATATTTTGTGGGAGATTGTTTGTTTTTGACATTATCTTTATTCCCCCTATTAATTCTCTGGAATATGGTATCTCACCTTTCTGTCATTCTGGACTCCATGGGAAAGTAAGCTACATGTTGGGGCAGGTAGGGGCACCATAGTGCACAGAGCCCTGGGCCTGGAGTCAGGAAGACTCATCTTCCTGAGTTCAAATCTGTCCTCAGACACTTACTTAATAGCTGTGTGACCTTGGCCAAGTCACTTCACCCTGTTTGCCTCAGTTTCCTCATCTGCAAAATGAGTTGGTGAAGGAAATGGCAAACCACTCCACTTTCTTTGCCACAAAAACCCCAAGTGGGATCACAGAGAGTCAGACAGGACTGAAAATGATTGAACTGAACTGAACTTATGCCTTTAGAGGTAATAATAACAGGATGCAGGGGAAGAAAAGTGTTTAGGTTTTTTTTTTAAATTAAAAAAACTAATGCATAGTTATAATTTTGCTTTCTGCCTTTCTTTACCTTTTCCTAGTAACTAAACTATAAGCTCTTTAAGGGATGGAAATGGGCATTCTGTCTCTTCTCTAGACTTTTCTAAGTGAGCAGTAGCACAAGGCTGCTGGTTTGCTGGCCTCTCATCCATGAGATATCGATTCCATTTATTCTGTATATCCTTGTATTTGTTCACGTTCTCTCCACTTACAGAGTCTAAGAACCTTGAGAGTAAGGTTTATCATCTTATTCTTTGTCTACCCGGTGCCCAGGGCAGTGCCCAGCACTGTCAGTACCCACTGAATGTCTGTTGCTTGTGCAATCCAAATTTTCTTTTACAAGAAAGAGAAAATGTTGCACAGAGATGGGGAGTGACCAAACTGGGGGGATGTGGCAATTTAGTGGCACAAAGGTGGGGAGTGACCAGACTGGAGGGATGTGGCAATTTAGTGGCACAAAGATGGGGGAGTGATCAGACTGGGGGGATGTGGCAGTTTAGGGAGAACAAAGCTGGGATTGGAACTCTCAGCTCTAGGGGACTTGCCTTACCTGCTAATATTCAATGTTTCCCTGTAGGTAGTTAAACTAGTCTCTCCTTTCTCCCTTTCTCTCACTTAAGCTGCTCCAGCATCCTCCATCCTAGAGTTAGTTAATGTACCCCAAAGTCCTTTGACATCCCTGCAGGAGAAAGTCATATGATATCCCTGCAGGATTGGAGGGATCATTCAGGTACTAGTTTGTTTTTTGACTTTAGAGACTTTAATACAGAAGTAGAATGTAAGCTTCTGGATGGCAGAGACTCCTTTGTTTTTGTCTATATCACCAGGGCCTGGAACACGTTAAGCACAAAAATCAGTGCTTGTTGAATTTAATCATTGAATTAATAATGCTGGCCAGGAGGCATGGATCTTGACTTTTTCTCCCCCAAATAGGAAAGCAGGCATTGAATTGGCTCCGAGGCACTGCTCTCACTTTCCATCTGTTTGATTGACTATAGAATAATTTAAAAGTCCACTTAGTGCTGGTTCCCTCCTGGTAAGTAGAATGGTAAGTGTAGGTAGTGATGATGGAGCAGAATCGGGAATTGCCTGTATATTCCCAGCTAATGGTTCTCCCTCGTTGATTCAATTTGAACTGTGTTTTTTCCCCTCTAGCTGACAGAGATATAGCTTGGTGTAGACTATTACTTCAACCATTTTGCTCCAGGAAAAGCATTAGTAATTTATAAATAAAATACACATAAAAATAGGAGAAGTCAAATATGGGTTTATTGACAACAAAGGCACTATTAATGTTGGAACGGTGGAGTTTGAAGTTGAGTTAGTTTTAGCTGGTGATTTATGTGCTGTTTGGTTTTTTGGAGGACTGTGAATGAGTCACTGGGCTTCTTGGGAACTGGCAGCTTGGTAAAGGAAGGAACTGGTTTGGGACTGAGTCCCCAGAGGTAAAAAAAAAAATGGGGTGGAAGGGGAGGGGTGAAGGCTGGTGGGAGAGAGAAGAGGAGGAGGAGGAAGAAGGGAATGATTTGCATCTTTGTCTTTATATTTGATTGTTCTATATTTAAACAATAGAGCATTGCCAGGAAATTGAGAAAGTGTGTGTATGTGTGTGTGTGTGTGTATGTGTGTTGTGTGTGTTTTATGTCAAGCATAGCTCATCTGAAGTATACCTATGTGGACATGAGAGTCTGCAGAAAATGGTTATTTATTTCTCTTGAATTTACCCTACTTGTTAAACACAATTTGACAGATGGTTTGCAGCAAGAATAATGAAGCTGTTCCAGAGCCAAGTTGTATCTTCAATGTATCAGGAGTTATGTGAAAGAAAGGCTTTTCTGGGTTGGGGTGGAGTTGAGGTTGAATTTAATTCTCTCCCACCCAAAGAAAATCACATTCATTTCACTGAAAAATCCAGAGACCAGAAGGTTTCTTTTTCCTATTCTTGTTATGTGGGGTAGAAACTTATCAAACTTCTTATAATAATTGTTCCCCACAGTGGTTGAACCAGAGGCATTGTTTGTTTCTTCTTATCCCAATTTTGGTTTCCTGTATTTGGGAGTGTGAGAAAGATCTGTGATTTAGTCTACCTAAGAAACTCCTAGTCTCATGGTGGGTGGTGACCATCAATAGATCCTAGGGTTTTGTCTGAAGTTCAGATAGGTACAATGATTGGCTTGTCAACTAGCCAGCAAGTGTTGGAGATTAGATGTTGAACTAGGTCTTCCTGACTCCAAATTCAGCCCTCTATCCATTCTATTACATTTCATATATATATGTATATGTATATATATATATATATAAGAAATATATATGCATACACATGTATAAAGGAATCTACCTTCCATTTGTAATAGCACTATTTCCAAAAGGATTTTCACATCCATAGTGGGCTACTTTGTGAATCAACATGGGTAGAGAGGGTGACAGATTAATGGATATGTTCATCTAAGAAGAACTAGTCTCTAAATTAGCATTTATTATTTATTAAAGTGCTAATCATATTCCAGGCACTAGCTATAAAGAGACAAAAATGACATAGTCCTGACCTCAAGGATCTTACATTCTGCTGGATGAAAACAACTTATATACAGACTCTAAGCATATATAAAATACATAATTTGGTGGTTGAGGGAAGGGAGGTGGTAGTAATCAGGGTTGAAAGACAGGAAAAATTCTCATGTAGGAGTTAGCAATTGTGCTGAATCTTGAAGGAAGATATTGATTCTAAGAGGCAGAATTGAGGTGGGAATGCATTCCAGGCATGAGGCAAAGACTGGTCAAAGCCAGAGAGATGAGGAATGAATATCATGTACTAGTAACTAGAGTATCAAGTAAGTTCCTTTAGCAAGAGCATAGAGTGCTTTGGGGCACAATACAATAGATTGTGCTAATATACAATAAGTATGGACTTCAGGCTGATCTCATATCCTGGCTACTGGGGCCATCAGGTGTGAAACTGATTGTTTGTATTTCTTAGGGTGGGAAGGTTCAGGAGTTGGTTTGGTCTCTGAGTTAGCTCTTCAGCCTCTATCATTGTTTTCACCATTACTATCATCAAATTATAATTATTTGTGTGTTAATGGTAATATGGGAATATTGGTAATAATTGGTAATGGATAAAGTATAATGGGTAATGCACAGAGGTACTACAAATCTAAATCTTTGCCAACCCCTCCCCTCACCAATATAAAATGTGGTTTTGTGTAGGTTAGTGTTATAACTTACTCAAATATCTCACCCCCACTTGTTTTTTTTCCCTCCCTATTAAATACATTTTGTTGAATTTTGGGGGGTAGCTAGGTGGTACAGTGCATAGAGCACCAGGTCTGGATTCAGGAAGACTCATTTTTCTGAGTTAAAATCTGGTTTCACACACTTTATATCTGTGTGACCTTGGACAAGTCACCCCTGTTTGCTTTAGTTTCCTCATCTGTAACATGAATTAGAGAAGGAAATGGGAAACCACTCCAGTATCTTTCCCAAGAAAACTCCAAATGGGGTCAAGAAGAGCGGAAACTCAATGGAAACAACTGGACAACAACAAAGGCTGTTTTGAAATTTAAGAAAATAATTCCAAAATGAGTATCAGGAAAAGGCAAGATAAAACCCAAGGGCTGGGATAATTGGAATTGAAGGTAGGGTGGAAATACCCTTCAGACAGAAGAAAAAGAGATCTGTTCCATCTTTAATGCTTTTGGGGAGCACTAAACCATCTGCTGTTACGTTATTATTTCAGATTTTTCTTCCGGTGTCTTTATAGTCCTAACTGGATTGGAAATTCCTAGGGAGCAGGGAACGTGTCTTCTCTTTCTCTTATGTCCCCCAGGGACTAGCATAGTGCTGAGATCCTAGTAGACGTCAGAACTGTTGGCTTATAATTTTGGAGCCATGGGCAGCCTTCACAAAATATTCTTAAATATTTCCAAACTTGTCCCTAAAATCAATTTTTTAAGAAAAATTCAGAATTTTTATTTTTGGGAGGGGAGTGTCTCATTCTCCATGGGTGGATACTCCTGGGAAAGTCACTACTGGGGAAAGACAATAAAAAGGGTGGGGCAGAAAAAGTTCTGCTGGGGTGTGAGGTGGGGAGGAAGCTTGCCAAGTAATAGTTTTCCTATTTTAACTGATTATTCTTGCTAACCAAATGCTGGGCTCAGTTGCTTCCATGCTGCTAAAAGAGTGTGTGTACTATCAATGCCTTCTAGTTTTCTATACTTTGAAGCAAAATCCAGTTGCCACATCCTTGTTGTAACTCTGGTAGGCACTAAATGAATATTTATTGAAGTGAATTGAAAACAGTACAGAAAGTAGTCAAAATGAGACCCCCAGGGAAATTGGCACAGATAAGAAAGCCAGAACCTGGGATGCTAGGCTAGAAGATGACTAAACCACCACCACCAAAAACAAAGTATTGAGATAAAGCATGGCTTTCATTCACCAAACCTTCAAAATACCAGCTAGGAGGAGAGGATCTGAGTGAGGAAGAAACTATCTGAGTGAGCTCTCATGAGCATTTTGGGATGACTCGAGAGTGTGAAAGAGGCTGTTTCCCTTAGCTGAGGTTGTGTCACCTTATGGATGTCTTAATTCCAAAATTATCTCATAATTATATAGTGGCTGGTGCAGATGCTGCTTTTAAGCTTGCTAAGCAGTTAATAATTACAAAATGAAAGGTTGTGCAGCTTGTTGGTACTGCCCAAGGGGCCTTGGTTTGAACAGCCGAAAACATCTTTTCATTTATTTCAATTTAAATAGGAAACAACTAGAGTTGGCTGTGTTTATTTAAAACAGCCGTACAGAATTGTATTACGTGATATTTCTCACTTCCTTGGATGGAGGTGAAGCGGGGCATCTTCTCATGCCCCTTCTAAGCAAATCTGTATAACAGCTGAAGATGACTGGATTTGCCAACTTCTTTTTCTGTCTCCTGAACCTCCCAAGCTTTTCCCCTTGTTCTTCCTATGCCCTTCTGGCAAGGCAAGAGAATAAAAAGGTTATAGTTTCTCCTTTCTTGATGAGGTGAGATGAGGAATAAATATGTCTGTATCTACTCACTACTTCCTTTTCTCCTATGTCTAAAGATCTTCCTCTGTGTAGTCCTATGACAAAAGTGTTAATTTATGGATGAGGAAAAAGGGGTTCTAGTCCAAGAAATATTCATTCTATCTCTACTCCCCCACCCCTTCCCTCTTCCTGCTTCTTTTGACTGTTTTTTTTTTGTATGTGTGGATTTTACCCATGGATACCACCCCATCCTCCCCGCCCTCAAGGCCTTAACATTGTGAGAATGCTAAATTGTAACAGTCTTGTCAAATTCTAGAAGCATGTACGCCATTAATTCAGTTTTTTTAGTCTTTTCTTGCTGTGCGACCTTGCTTATCTTTCTTTTGTTTTGAATCTGTATCCCAGATACTCAGCTTACCTTCTTTTGAAGGAAAAAAAAAAACCTCTCAAATTCCACCATTTTTTGTGAAAATATTTTGTCATTGATGATTAAAGTTAGCATTACATGATGTTATTTTGGGGTATAAATTTTCTTTGCTTTTTGGAATAGCATGTTTTTCTTTCTTTCTTTCTTTCTTTCTTTCTTTCTTTCTTTCTTTCTTTCTTTCTTTCTTTCTTTCTTTCTTTGTTCCTTCCTTCCTTCCTTCCTTCCTTCTTTTCTTCTTCTCTTCCTCTCTTCTTCATTTTCAAACAAAAGATAGTCTTGAGTTATTTGTATTGTTTTTCCTCAGGATCTAAAGGGCTTCCTCCTTACTCCTTACAAGATTTATTGTACAGGCATACCAAGGAGATATGGAGGTTTGGTTTCAGATCAATGCAATGTAGCAAATATTGCAATAAAGTGAGTCACATGAATTTTTTTTGGTTTCCTAATGCATATAAAAGGTATGTTTAACTCTGCCATAGTTTATTAAGTGTGCAATAGTATTATGTCTAAAAAAAACTTAATTAAAAATGCTAATGCTAACCATCATTTGAATCTTCAGTGAGTTGTAATCTTTTTGCTGGTGGAGAATCTTGCCTCAATGCTGATGAATGCTGACTGATCAGGGTGGTAGTTGCTGAAAGCTGGGGTGGCTATGGTAATTTCTTAAAATAAGACAACAGTGAAATTTGCCTTATTGATCAACTCTTTTTTCATTCGAACAGTTAGAGGCTATTGTAGGGTTATTAATTGACCTAATTTCAGTACTATTGTTTCTCAGGGAATAGAGAAGCCTGATGAAAGAGAGAGAAATGGGGAAATGACCAGTCAGTGGAGCAGCCAGAACACATATAACATTTATTGATTAAGTTTGCCATCTTATATAAGTGTGGTTTGAAGCACCCCAAAATAATTATAATAGTAATATCAAAGATCACTGATCACAGATTACCTAACAGATATAATTAATAGTGAAAAAGTTTGAAATATTGTGAGAATTACAGAAACATAATATGAGCACATGCTGTTGGAAAAATTGCTTGACACAAAATTCCCTTAAACCTTCAGTTTGTAAAAAACGCAGTATCTGTGAAGTGCAATAAAATGAAGTAAACTTCTGAAGTTTAATCATGACACTTCTTGGTGAGTTAAACTTTGGGTTTCTTGAAGTCTCAAGCTGTATTCTCAATTCTCAGTACTTCTGAGTAATTTTCTTATATGACTTCCTGAAATATATTATTCGAGGATTTTATTTCATTTTTATGGAAAATATATGATTTTTAGATTATATCTGTGCATTCTATTTTCAAGATCAGTTGCCTTTGCTTACAAAGAACTCATGTGTTTTTCTAAAATGATTATCTTTTGATTTTGTTTTGTGCATTTTTCTTCCATTACTGTATTTTTGTATCCAAATGGTTTGATCTGTTTTTTTCAGAGGATTATTTATTTTTTGAGATCCTATGACATTTGTTCTAAATTGTCTATTTTCCTATCTATTTTTAAATTTCTCCTTTATGATTTCCATCCCATTTTCCATTATTTTATTTTAATTAATTTATGTTTGTGTTTCTTAGCTACTATGGAGTTTCTTGCAGTTGTTTTATTGTCATTTCTAGGAGTTATGGTAGTTATGGTACTTTCTTACTTTTTTAGGGATTTTCAATTCTTTGCGTGTTACTGCTTTCATTTGCCCCATAGCAGCAGTTCTCAACCTGTGGGTCATGACCCCTTTGGGGTTGAGTGACCCTTTTACAGGGTTCACAGGGGTCACCTAAGACCATCGGAAAACACATATTTCTGATGGTCTTAGGAACTGAGACACTACTCCTCTGTCCACTTCCTGTGGGTCTGCCCACATGCAGATATGCCCACATATGAGTATTAAAGGGTTGCGGCATTAGGAAGATTGAGAACCACTGCTCCATAGTATTCATCATATTGCACATTTTTTGGTTGTTTTTATCCGCCAAGCATTTATTAAACTTCTATTATATTCTAGACTAAGGCTAGGCACTCATTTACTCATTTTCTTCTCCACTATTTTTTTCTGGTAGGTTTTTTTCTTATTAAGAATGTGATTCTATCTTCAATTTGTTATACCAATTAAAGTAAAAGAATAATAACAAATATTTCTTGCTATTTTGACATGATAAAGATGAATTGGACTTAGTGACCACTTCATACTCAACCATCTTATTGGAAGTTACTGCTATTTATCCCTCTACTATGTATTTTCTTTAGTTCATTTGGTGCCTTTCTAGCTGTTATGTGGTGCTGGGTTTATTCCATAATTCTCATCCCACTGTCCCTGCTTCCTCTCTCCCCCAAACATGGCTATTCATTCTTCCAGTCAGAGGTGGGGAAGTCCATCTAAAATTTTGCCAAAAGGAGACTCTTAAGAAACTGTCTCTACTATGTTCATGAAGGCTTGGGGGACCCTTGCAGGGAAAATCTGAAACAGAAAGAAGCAATAGGATAGTATAATCTTCTACATAATTCTCTGTGTAAGAATTAGCTTGTGTTAAATGGTTAATTTCTGTCCTTATTCTTGTATTTATTATATTATTTTATTTTTCTGTTTTGAGACAAGGAAGGGAGCTTGGTTGAGATACAGTCTCTCATTTATATATGATCTTTCTAGAAATTGCCTCTCTTTCTATTTTTTTCTCCCTTTACTCTCTGGACCCAATTCTCTTAGATTCTTAGTCTCACAGATGCAGAACATATCTGTGGTCTAAAGTGGGGAAAGATTGCACAGACTTCTGAGGTGGAATAGTTCTTATAACTAATCTAATCAAATCTCTGCATTTTATTGTTATTAATAATAATAACTAACTTTTAAAATAGTACTTAAGGTTTACAAAGGGCTTTACATATATTATCTAATTTGATCATTATAATAACTCTGTGACATTATAATACCCATTTTATAGAGGAGGAAACTATGACCGAGAGACATTGATTGACAGCTAATAAGTTTCCTAGGCAAGATTCCAGTTCAGGCATTCTTGACTCCACATCCAAAGCTCTATCCACTTCTACACCTAGCTGACTTCTACACATCTCTTTTTATAGAGGAGGAAACATAAAGATCAAGTTATTTGCCCAAAATCACACAAGTAGGAAGTGGCAGAGTCTTGATTAGAACCCAGGTTCCCTGTACATTTAAGTTAATCTTCTTTCCATTTTGGCATTCTTCCAGTACTTTTCTTCATACCCCTTCTTAACATGACAAACTCATTCACTAGGAGATCTCAGGATCTGTTAGCTCTGGGAGGAATTTCAGGTCTAAATGAAGGAGATGTTTTTGAGCATGAGTTTTTCAGAGAGCTCTCTAATCATACTATTGAGATGAATGCTTTCTCTTTGAGGGTTAGCTCTTTCCTCACCCTTAACACAGCTAGGTGGTGCTGCAGTGGATAGAGCACTGATCCTGGAGTCAAGAAGACCTGAATTTAAATCTGGTCTCAGATAATAGCTGTGTGACCTTGGGCAAGACCCTTAACCTGGTTTGCCTCAGTTTCCTCATCTGTAAAATGACTTAGAGAAGGAAATAGCTAACCACTCCAGTATCTTTGTCCCCTTCCCCCCTGAAAAACCCCAACCTAAATGGGGTCACAAAGAATTGGATACAACTGAAATGACTGAATAGCAACAACAAATGGGGTAGAGATTGAAAATGCACTGTGGAGAGCTACTACCAACCCTCTTCTTACCTTCCTGACTGCTGCTTCTGCTGTGTACCTATAAAGACTGTCACACCTGTTGTCTCCAGGCATGTATAGATGGAGCTTAGAGAAACTGAAGTGGGAAAGTAAAACAAAGCAATAGTAGCAGTAACAGTTCTTTACATGTGCTCTGTCTAATTCATTCCTAATTCCATTCTTCTGTCAATTAATCCAATCAATGACCTTCTGCTCTGGGTAGAGGTTCAAGTGTTCAACCTTTCCAGTTTTGGTTCCCATAGGGGCAAAATCTGTAAGGCAGAATTTTAATTTGGGACTGCTTTATGGATCACTGAGGGCTTCAGCAGTTATTAGACATCTAAGGTGAGCATTTTTATCATGGAAAATGGTAAAAGAAATTTAACAGTCATGCAGTAGATCTAAAGGAAACCTTGCTTCCTTAGTTTGTTTTTGCTTGGTTTTGTTCACATCATCCAAGAATTTTAGAGTTAGAATGAACCCTTTCTTATCCAAGACATTATTATCCAACCCATCCCTGAACAATACCCTTTCCCCCCAACAAATTTTGCAAGGGGTCATCCAACTTTTTGATTTGGTCCCTATAGTTAAGGGGAACCCACTGTCTCCCCAGGGCACTCCTTTAATTTTTGAGCCTTTTTCATTATTTGGGAGTTTTTTCTTACCCCAAGCCTGAACCTATTTCTCTGTAGTTTCCACTTACTAATGCCAGGTCTGTCTTCTGTAGCAAAGTACAAGTCAAGTGAAGGCAATTAGCATTTATTAAGTACCTACTGTGTAACAGGTACTGACTATGCTAATTATTGGGTGTATAAAGAAAGACAAAAAATGATCCTTGTTCTCGAGGAGCTCACTGTTTAATGAAGGCTAAAACATTTAAACAACTATGTAAAGATAAGATATAAACAGGATAAATTTGGGATAGTCTGAAAAGGGAATAAGGATAAGAAAGACTGGGAAAGTCTTCTTGGACTTGGACTGAGACTTGAAAGAAGCTAGGGAAGGCAGGAGGAAGAGATGAGGACAGAGAACATTCAAAGCATAGGGGAGAGCCGTTGAAAACACTCTAACCCTTCTTCCATATGGATGTCTTATAGAATACTTGATAGCTACATATCCTGGCTAAGTTTTCCCTTCTCTAAGGCTATATAGACCCATTTCATTCATCTCTTTCTCACATAGCATAGATTTGAGGGACTTCACTTTCCTGGTTTCCTCTGGACACTCTCCACCTTAATAAAGTCCTTCCTAAAATGTGGCAGCCCAACAACTGAGCCTAATATTCTAGACATTGTCTGATAAAGCTAGAGCGCAGTGGGACTGTTATCTCCCTAGTTTTGAACCTTATACTTCTTTTAACACCCCAAATCATGTTTGTTGTTCAGTTGTTTTGTTTGCGTCTGACTCTTTGTGAATCCATTTGGGTTTTCTTGGCAAAGATGCTACAGTAGTTTGCCATTTCCTTCTCCAGATTGTTTTATAGATGAGGAAACTGAAACAAGCAGTCTTAAGTGACTTGCCCATGGTCACACAGCTAGGAAGTGTCTGAGGATAAATTTCAGCTCAGGTCTTCTTGCCTCCAGGTCCAGCTCTTTTTCCACTGTGCTACCTAGCTTCCCGTAGTGTTTTTTTTTTTAAATTTTTTTAATTTGTCACATAACACGATCAACTCATATTGGGTATAAAGTCTACTAAATTTCCCAGATCTTTTCCCCTGAGTAGGGATAAATATATTTTTGTAAGGACTTGGATTAAGGAAATCAATGTCACAAGGGAACAGAACACTGGCTTTTGCCCGAAATAGTTCATCTGAAAAAGATCTGGAGGAGGCCTTCCAGCATGTTGGATTAACCCCCCAGGGAAGATTTATGGGAGGATATGGACCAGAGCAACACAAGATAAAAAGGTGTGGATATGTTGAAATTTACTGCACTGGAGGGAGAACTCATGATGTTGAGATCATAGGTCTACTAGAGTGAACTTCATTGTTTTAAATTCAAGTCAGAGTTCTAGCATGGATAAAATTTTATTTTGGACTCTGATTCTATCATTTAGCCTTATTTATGTATTGATTCATTTACTAATTTATTCATTTACATGTATGTATACACACATATATGTATTTATTTAGCCTTGCTTTGTGTCATTTGAAAATTTGACAAATGTGTCATTTATATCTTCAAGTTGTCGACAAAATGTTAAAGACTAATCTTATGGACACTCTACTATGGACTTTCTTCTTAAATTAATGGTCAAATTCTTTGGGCCCAACCTTTTAACCAGTTCGAAATTAACTGAATTGTACTGTTGTCTACCCCATAGCTTTCTATATTGTTTACAAGATTAGAATGAGACAAAATCAAATGCTTGACTGAAATCTTGGTTAACTATATTTAATATAGTTCAGCAATCCTTTATAGTAATGGTGTCAGAGAAAATGAAATAAAGTTAGACTGACATGATTTGTTCTTTATGGAACCAAGTAATTATTCACTTATTGTGGCAATCATTTCATTTTCTACACGTACACTCATTCTCCCTTTACTAACATATTCTAGAATCTTGGTAGGAACTGAAGTCAAGTTTATTGGCCTAAATAGTAGCTAAATATCCTCCATTGTTTTCCATTTTCTATCCCCTGTGCCATTTTGTTTATTTTCCAAAGATGCCTGAGAGTGGCTTAGCAATCCCATGTGCCTGGGATGTAGTTCTGTCGAGGTCTGGTGACTTGAACTCATTAAGAGTGGCTTGATGTTCCATTATAAGATAAGGAATGATTTATCTTGGGTTTCAATTTAGTATTAGCCACTTTTGTTCTTTCCCTTCCTTTCTGTCCCTTCATTGGTTCATTTGTCCATTTCTTCAACATTTATTGACCACCAGTGATATCATAAGCATCATAATAGATGATGCCTGTTCACCAGGAGCTTACCCTTTAATAAAAGGGTTCTTAATTTGTTTTTATGCTATAGACTCCTTTGGCAATCTGGTAAAGCCTAGAAATTCCTTTTTTGATTAATGTTTCTAAATACATAAAATGAAATACATAGGATTACAAAAGAGATCAGTTGTATTGACATGAAGATATACTTTTTGCCCATAAAAGTTTGTGGATTCCTTTAATCTATCCGTGGCCCCCTAGTTAAGAACCCCTTCTCATAAATTTAATAGGAATTTCTTCATGGAGGAGATTTGAGATTTTCTGCTTCAAAGGAATGATTTACATTTGTAAATTTAGTGACCTAAGGGATTGGGAGGAGTAGTTGGTGTATGTGTTGGGGCACTAAATAGGATTTTTGGAATCTCTCTACAAGGCTATAATAAAGGGAAGGGAAAGATTATACCTGTTTCAGGGGAGGAGTCTATTAGGAAGAAAAGGTTTATCTCTTTAACCCTTGAATGAGTTTTTTTCTTCCCCAAAGGAGCCTGTTTATATTCACTTTAATGTTCTTATTTAATTACAAAGGGTAATGACTAATTCTTATTTCAGATTCTCATGTGGAGAGCTCAAGCCTGGGAATACAGATTTCAGTAACCTAAGCTACGTATCTAGTTGGCTTTCATGGAGGCCCCCAAATCAGTGGCTTATTGGAAGGAAAATTGCCCTTCATGACTCCTGGTGACCTTTATAGCTTCTTTTACAATCACTTTCCTAACAATTCTGCTTTCAGAGCCCAATTCAGACTCCTTCTGGAATCATTTTTTAAGTAAGAAGGTTGTGTGTGTGTGTGTGTGTGTGTGTGTGTGTGTGTGTATGAGTGTGTATGTATGTAGGGGGGAGGCACATTTTGGGCCATCTGGAAGTGGCCTGTATAGCCATTTGAATGCAATTTGGCTTGTGTTCATGTACAATTCCAGTGCAACTGAGCAGGAAGGAGCTAATATGTTTTCTGCATTCCCAAATGCTTTATGTATGGAATTTTGGGAAGGTGTGTGAACTCTGGTTCTCAATGCCAAGTAGATGGAAATTCTCCAGCAGATTGAGGCTTGCAGGGTTATGAAGATCTAGGTAGTTTTTCCATTTTTGGAACAAAACATTGAATGCCTGGGATTGAATCCTAGGTATAAGTTTTTAAACCTGTCATGTTGACAAAAATCACTTTGGTTAGAGATCCATAATAAAGTAATTGGTACAACTGTCTTGGAAAGCTTGGGGAGTTTTTTGCTTGTTTGTTTTCATTTTAAAGAAAAAAAATGGCAAGACTCTACAATATGACCATAATATATATTTTTTAAACCATATCACCAATTTCATCAGTGTAGGAAGCTTTTGATGAGTAATTTCCTCTCCCAGTGGAGACTGGCACCTTTTCTGCAGTTTATTGTCTCTGAGAGTTGGGTACTGAGAGCTTAAGTCTCTCTCTCAGGGTCACAACCCCAGTATGTGTCACAGGCAAGACTTAAACCTAGGTTTTTCTGCTACTGAGGATAGCTTTCCACCAACTCTGCCATGTCACATCTCTGTGATCTGTCTTTTAAAAGACACCTTTATTTTTTCATATATCCCTTCCATGTCCCCTACCCAGCAAACCATCTCTTGCATCAAAGAGTAGAAGACAAAGAGGGGGGAAAAAGCTCTTCAGCCAGACTAACCCATATATCAACCATGTCTCAAAGGGAGTAAAGATCACAGGAAGGGGAGGAGAGGGAAATAATCAAAGAAGGTTTCACAGAGGAGGTGAATTTTAAGCCCTTGAAGATTCATTAGAACTAGCCATGGATCAAGAGGGCATTCCAGACCATAGAAGATTAAATGACAGGAGCAGAGATACGGGACTGGGTGTGCTTAGATGACAGGGCTGGAGTGTACAGTTTATATAGGAGAACAATGGGAGACCAGACTGAGAGACGATTTACACACTGTCTAATTATTATGACCAAGTAGTAGAGATGAGAAAACATATCTTCTTCCCTTCTTTGCAAAAGTGGGCAACTGCACCTCTCACCTCTCTTACCCCCTGGCTTTTCAGACCATTTTGATGTTTAGAGGGAGAACCAGGGCCTCCAGCTCCTAACTGTGCCAAGTTATATATGTTTAGCTCATTTATAATCTTGCCTCATAAATCAGTTTCTTCAGCTCCTTAATTGTGGGAACTGCTTTTTTCTCAACTCCCTCCAATTACCTACTTGTATCCAGGTAGGTAATTGAAAGTAATGCCTCTTTGGGGCTGGAAAATAACACCAAGACTACTGGGAAGTGGGAGGTAGGGTGTCCAACTTTCTCAGCTCAGTGTTTAGATGGATTCTAGATATACCTTTGGATGACAGCTCCTGGCCTCCCCTCAGAAATAGCGAGGAATGATTTAGTCATGTTAATGGAAGAAACAAGAGAGGTATTGCAGTGATGAAGCCCTGGTCTGAGTGGTCATGGCCTTGACCTTTAGTGACTGGATCTATTCTGTGACTCAGTATATCTAGTAGAGTCAGGTTAGATTCGTCAGCTGGCTCCTCAGTGGGATACGAGTTACCCATCCTTTTCAGCTCTCATTAGACTTGCCATCTTTACAGATATAATTCCAGTGAGCCAACATGTATCTTTTAAGCACCATGATAGATACAAGAAAAGGGAATGACCTAATTTCTGTCCCCAGAGTCTTACAGTCTGGGTGGGAAGGCAAGAAACATACAGACAGAAAATGATAAAAGAAATCCTCTTTCAAGTGGAATGAGGTCCCTCTTTCAGGATTGTTATTATTCATTCTTTGTGTATTTCTTTGAACACCTGCCCACTCTGAGTGGTCCTGTGCCAGGTGTTGTGTCAAGGAGAGCGATGGCAGACAATGACAAAGGAATGACTAGGCTGGTGTTTTTCTAATTGTTCTCCATAGTTTCTGTTCCTACTTGTTCTTCACCCAGTCCACCTGGGAAAATTCTGAAGGAAGAGCTTACCAGACTGCTCATCTTTGTGCTGTTAGGTCTCTGAGCTTCTGCAGGTCATTGCTGTACCTTTGTGCGAGACTCTTGGGACCAGAGAGAGAATTTGTAAAAGGACTAAAGTCAGTCAGTAGGCAATTAAGAGCCTACTATGTGGTTTACTTTGATTTAATTACTATAAGAGATACAAAGGGTAGGAAAAACCGTGTTCCTGCTTTCAAGGAGCTCCCATTCAAATATCAAATTATGCAAATTATGCATATATACAATATGCAATATGCAAATAACAAGTATAAATGGAAGGTCATTTCAAAGGGAAAGTCCAGCAGTGAGGATGGGGGGTGAGGGTGACATCTGGAGAGGTGCTTGAAATTTAGAAGTAATTTTTTAGTCTTTGAGGGGATCAGGCTCTGCAAACGACGATAGGCCTCCAAGCAAGAGGGGCAGTTACAGATCCAAAAAGAGTCTTTTATTCACAAGCCCATACAAGTTTTGAGCTAGAGGGCATCTCAGAAATCCTGAGTCTTTTTCATGTGTGGAAAGTGGTGTAGTGGAATTTTTGAGGGAACCCAAGAGGGTCATTACTCACCAATTGGGGTTCTTGGGGCTGGGGTCATATAATATGAATGAATCAATGAAGAGTGAAACAAATAACCTTTATTCTGAATGGGGTAGGCACCAAGATGGATGGCATCTGCCCTGGTCCTGACATAGGCGTTTCCTTTTATACAGATTTTTAAGGCAGCCTTCATAAACTAAACATTATTCAAAGCAATGTCATGTTGTGAAACAAAGAAAAAGAAAGACAACTCTTCATAAAACACAGGTGGTTATGCAAAGAAAATAGTACATTTGGAGAAAATCATATATTCTTAGTTACAAGAGATAGATAAGGGAGTTATCATCTGGATGTAACTAGTCTCATCAAATCAAAGAGATCTGCCCATTGGGCCAGAGAAGAAAGAGACCTTTTCCAGGACTCTGGAATCTCCTGCCTTCAGCAACTATATCTTTTTTTACCAATAAGAAGGAAAAAGGAGACCCTGAAGGATATAGCTGGTGCAACTGGCATTCAGCTCATTAGTACAGTGACTGATACAGAACAAGATGGAGTTAGGAAGCCTTGGAACAAGATTGTTTCTAAGTAGTGGAGGGTCTGTGTTGTATCAGGGAAATTTGGTAAGGGATATTAAGGTAAGGGAGGCAAGAAAGCAAGTCAAATCACTGGAGGCTACCCACCTCAGGAAAACTGCTGAAGTCATTTTCTGAGGTCCATCTGGAGAGAGAAGAGTAATTTTATCCACTTCTCCCACAGTGCAATAATAATAATGATGATGAAGGTGATCATTATGATAAAGGGAACTAGATCGGTGATTTCATCAGTATTAGAGAATGTCCTTGTGAATGAACCCCCTATAGTAATGAGAATTGGCGTGTTGTAGCAGCAGCCACACTGGCATACCCAAGGACGGCTGCTAGCACAGGTTCTTAGATCTGCTTTTCTAGGAAAGACAGCTGTTTAGGGGGTCAACAGCCTTTTTTAAAAAAATTACACTCACTAGTTCAGGGGAAAAGTCAGTACTCTCAACTTCAGAGAAATTATAGAGAAAATTCAAAGAAACTACAAGCAAAGAAATAAAAACTAACAGACAGGGTTTCTAACTGTCTGAGAAATTAGCAGAGATCAAGAGAGATTCAACAGTCTGACCAAGGCAATACATACATAGTTACCAGAGAGAAGCACCAACATCTGGGTTTTTCAGAGCTGGCAGGGACTCTTTAATGACCACCCAGGGTCTTATCTGGTCAAATCACAAGAACACTTCCAGTGAGTAAGCCCCAAACCCTTTTTAGAGCCAGAGGGTATCACAGCCCTTGTGACTCAGTGCCCAATTAGAAGTTAACAAAAGGTTTGAAAGGGTTCCTACAGGAAACCTCCCCTAAGCAAGCTTCCCTTGATGGGCTCTATGAGGCCTGTTAATGGGCAGGGGAAAATCTTAAATTCCATTAACATTACACGCGTTCCCTTCAATTGTAGTCTTATAGAAGTTGAGTGACTTGTCTAGGATCACATAGTCAGTATTTGTCAAAGTCATGATTTTAACCCACATTTTCTTGACTTCAAAGCTGGCTTTCTATCAGTACTGCCTCTTTAATAATAATAATAGTGTTAATAATAACGGATACTTATATGGCAGCAAGGTTTACATACATTATTTCATTGGATATTTTCACGTACCCTTTGAGGTAGGCTCTGTTATTATCGAGTTAATTAACTTTGCACAAAGATGTTGGGCTTTGATAGAAAAGTTTGTGAGAGTCTGATCTTGCTTTGTCTGGAACCAGGCCTCCATTACATTTTTCCACCATCTCCGCACCATATATTGCAGCCTGGAGTCAAGAAGACTCCAGTTCAGATCCAACCTCTGATACTTACTGGTTGTGTGACCTTGGGTAAGTTACTTAACCTTTGTTTACTTCAGTTTCCTTATCTGTAAAAATGGGGATAATAATAGTGTTTACCTCCCAGAGTTGTTGTGAAGATCAGTTGAAATAATATTTGTAAAGTGATTAGCACAGCGCCTGGCACACAGTAGGCATTATGAAGATGTTGGTTGTTATTATTGCTATTTCTCCAGATTTTTTGTCTTATTTTGTCTTCCCCCATTAGACTGTAAGCTCTCTGAGGGAAGGAGGGGAAGGAGCAGTCTCCCTTTCTTGTATTTGTATCCTCAGCACTTAGTACAATGCCTGGAATGTGGTTAATAAATGATCTCTTTCCCTTCTTTCCTTCCTTCCTTCCTTCCTTTCTTCCTTCCTTCCTTCCTTCCTTCCTTCCTTCCTTCCTTCCTTCCTTCCTTCCTTCCTTCCTTCCTTCCTTC
>CM053598.1:43940884-44048201 GCA_028646575.1 Pseudocheirus occidentalis | reverse complement strand
AGGAAGGAAGGAAGGAAGGAAGGAAAGAAGGAAGGAAGGGACGGAGGGAGGGAGGGAGGGATGGAAGAAAGAAAGAAAGAAAGAAAGAAAGAAAGAAAGAAAGAAAGAAAGAAAGAAAGAAAGAAAGAAAGAAAGAAAGAAAGAAAGAAAGAAAGAAAGAAAGAAAGAAAGAAAGACAAACACCTGGTCAGGCTTGATTAATGAGACAGAGAACAGATGCTGGAAAATGTCTGCTAAATTAAAAGAAAACCGAAACAAAGAGAGACGGAAAGGAAATCAGAAGCCCTGCCTTTAATGCGCTGCATTTTGTTATCTGCAGTATCTTTCAACCACAGATAACAGAATCAACCACATGGAATGCTAAGATGCATGCCAGGTGAAAAAACACCATAAAGACATCATAAAAAGTTCCTCCAGTGCCTATAAACTGCTGGGGGATGGTCATGAGGGCAGAATAGTCAAGTCCCCACATTTCCCAAATTAGAGGGTACAAAGACACACGCATATATCTACATGTGTATGTGTGTGTATAATTGAGGGCTTAAAAAAATTCCTACATTAAACAGGGCTCCCTCCTTGAAAGTCTGCGCTGGGAGCCTCTCCAACAAGCATACAAACACACACGCGCGCGCACACACACACACACGCACACACACGCGCGCGCACACACACACACACACACACACACACACACACACAGCACACAGCACACACTGTAGGAATTCAATTTGGAAACCATCATCCAAAGCACAGAGGAGACCAGGCAAGTCATATTGCTATAATGCTTAGATTATCAATCATCTTGACAGTTTATTGGCTATATCACCGCACATACCATTAAAATGATGTCTGGCCTCGAATGTCAGGAGGCAAACATTAAACAGGCCAGGATTAAAAAGCAGATCCCAAACAGCACTCCAGTAAAGTTTCCCTTCCACTCTGAAATTAGTTAGAGCTGACTAAGTAACCGGCCCTAGACTTTGAAGAAATATACAACCTAAAAGGCCCAGAGTCAACACAGACCTGACGGGCTGATAGGTAATGTCATGTTATGGCAAATCTGAAGCTCCTGCGGTGGATTTATCACGTACTCTGGGCAACAGAGTGATTGCTAATGGAGGGAAGGAGGGAGGGAGGGACGGGTAGAGGAAGCAGAGAAGAAAGGGGGGAAGATGGGGGGGCTGGGGGGGCAGAGAACAACAACATAATTTGCCTCTTCTCAGAACCAAGGGCTTGCATCAAAAGGGCCAAGCAAGCTCCTTGAAGTCAGGAAGGAATGCTAATAATTTCATACTACTGAGCAAACATATTAACATTACCCCGCACACATTATTAAAGTAATTTTATGGATTCAAGAGGAACCAAAAAGGCAGCGGAGACATTCATAATTCAAGAGCTCCAGACAGCGAAAGAGTTACAAACATTGAGCTTTTTTTTAAAAAATGCTCCTGAATGTGTCACTCTGGCAAGACAACCTCAACACAATTAAAACTATATTGGTGCATCAATAGGGCTCAATTGAGAGCTGTGTGCCTGCTTTTTACTAGGCCCCAGCTTTATAGATGCCTTCAAAATAAAGGGGGATGGGAAATGTACGGCTAATTAAAGGGAACCAACCTTCCGTGCCTAAAGAAAAAGGAGGGTGTTTTTTTAAAAGGAGAGAGAAGTCCAAAGGAGCAAGAAAAACACTTTTTTCATATTTCTGCCAAGGGTTTGTTTTGTTTTCCGTAGGTTCTTGCACCATTCTTTGTTTCTCATTAGTCTACAAGCATTTATGGAGCACTGTGCTAAGGGCTGAAGATGCAAAGAAAGGCAAATATAGGCCCTGCCCTCAAGGGGCTCTCATTCAAATAGGGAAGACAACCTGCAAATGACTAGGTACCCACAAGGTACATAGAGAGGTGAAAGCTCATTTGAAAGAGTTAGACACTAGTAGCTGGAGTGAGTGGGAAAGGTCCCCTACAGAACCAAGTAAGGAAGAAGAGGAGAAAGACAGCAGAGTATTGGGAGGAAGAAGGAAGAGCCACCAAAGAAGGATATACTTAACCAGAGTGTGAAGGGAAATATCCAAATTCCTTCCTTTTTAAATTTCCTTGCCTTCCTTTCCATGTTGACACAAGCAGTTCTCATCACCCCCTTATAAACACACACACACACACACACACACACACACACACACACACACACGTCAATCCCTTGTATGAATTCCCTCTCCTCTTCACCCTTTTCTCAGTACAAAGTGTATGGCCCAACTTAATGTTACAGGATATCACAGTTGGGAAGGATATTGGCTGCTATCTGATCTAACTGGTATCTGGACAAGTATCCCTTCTATCCCAGTCCCAAAGAGGACACATCTAGCCTTGGCTTTATGGCAGGGTGGGGAAGAGAAGCCCCCTCCCTGGTATGGGATTATATTCCATTTGGGGGTTGCTCAAAGTGGTAGGAAGTTCTAACTGCCACAAAGCCTAAATTGACCACATCACAACTTCTACCCATTGTTCCTAGCTTGACTCTCTGGGGCCAAGGCTAACAAATCTACTGTCTTTTCCACAGGATAACCCTTCCAATATGGGAAGGCAGTTAAGACATCCCTTTTCCAGGATAAACCTCCCCAGTTCCTTTAGCCAGTCTTCATTCAGCAAAGACTTAAGGTCTTCCACCAAACTAGTTGCCTTTTCCTGGGCCTTGGCTAACTTGTGTTGAAAGTACTTTGGAAACTAGGGATAAAAGTGCCAAAGGAGACATGACCACGTGTGCTGATTTGACTGTCCAGATCAAGACCCAGCCTCGGTTTCTTTTCTGACCAGAGTGCCCCTTATTCATAGATAATTTCCCCATCATCACTGTTGCCACTCTGTGTCAGACTCAAGGCATCTGTTTCCAAACACGCTGTCACTATGTCTCAGTGGAGGCTGGAAAAGCTGTAGGGTGGGGAGGTAAGAGCTGGTAGGACACAGTATACCATGGGAATCCTCACTGATCATCAGAGCTTGCCTCGTATCCACAGACTGATAAGTCACTGTCTTGTCAGTGAGTAATGGTGAATCACCACTTCACCCCCGTCGTTGAGACGTTCCCCTGTACATCAGATGTCACCAGAACCAAAATGAATTCTGCAGCTGAGAACCATGCTCCTGCACAGCTGAGCAAACACTGACCTCTGCACTGAGGGAATTCCTACAGGAGGAGAGTCTGGGAGTCAGGAAAAAAGCACACGCATTCCCTGTGCTTATGCACCAGGGGACACTGCAGTTGCTCATCTGCTAACAAAGTATGGTCAGTGGCAAAGAAGAGCTGCTCCCCTGACCAGTGATTATTATCTTTTGGGATTTAGCACATCCCAGAACACTGCTGCTATAAGCAAGGAAACAATGCCAACTTTCACCCCTTTCCCAAGAAAGCAATCAGAATTATCCCACTTCTTACCCCTCAAATACCAAATGGTGATAATAACTGACATTTCTAAGGGGCTTAGGAGTTTGCAAAGTACTGTAAGTCATTTGAGTCTTACGACTCTGTGAGGCAGTATTGTTATGTCCATTTCACAGATGAAGAAATTAAGGCTCAGCAAGGTTAATGACCTCTAAGTTTCCTTCTGGCTCAAAATCTTACAGCCCTACACATGTTAGAGATCAGCTTTGAACCCAGACCTTTCCAAGTCCAAGAATAGCACATTACTGACTACATTTCACCAACACAGAGCAACCCACCATCTAAAATAAAATCATATACCAGTCAGTTATTGAATAACTACTTACTCTATTAACTGTACCTATTTTCTTCCTGTGTGAAATATAGTAGTTAAATGAGCTGATCTCTGAGATCTCTTCAAGCCCTAAACCCTATCTGGCATAGTGAATAGGGCACTGAACTTAGAATCCAGAAGACTGCCACAGGCACTTAAGAACTGTGTGATCCTGTATGAGTCACTTAACCACTTTATGACACAGTTTCTTCATCTGTAAAATGAGAGGGGCACTGGATTCGATTGTTCTCTAAGACCTATGATCCTGTGAACTGTGGGGAAGAAGGGAGACACAAGAGGAAAAACAAAAACAAAAAAATAAAGCTGACTAGAAAGAAAAAGTAAGAGCTGACCTGTATGACATGAAGTATAACAGCCATTCTAGAAAGACAAAGACAGGCATGACCTGGAACAGTCAAAGATGGCTTCATAGAAGAGGTGGGCTTTAAGCTGGAGAGATGGAGATGAGGTATTCGAATAGACAAAATGGAGAAGGCGCCCTGGTCTGGCACATCAGCATAAATGAGGGCAAGGAGGCAGGAAGGGGCATGAAGGAGCACTGAAACTTCCAAATCGCCCATCTACCCATCAGTTTCCATCTTGACAATCAGTCGCTAAGCATTTATTAAGCACCTGCTGTGTGCCAGACACTTGGGCACCAGGGGTACAAAAAGAGGCAGAAGAGAGTGCTTGCCCTCAAAGAACTTACAGTCTCACAAGCGAGATGACAAGCAAACAAATATGTACAAACAAGCTACATACAGGATTGAGAGAGGCTGGGAAAGGCTCCCTGTAGAAGATGGGATTTTAGCTGGGACTTGAAGGAGGATGAGATGAGGAGGAAGAGCATCCCAGGCACGGGAGATAAAGAATGCCCAGAACTGACATAGCCTCGTCCAAGCAAAGAAAAGGGAAAAAAAGTGGCAAAAGGCCCAAAGAAAATTGAGTGAATTGCCTCTTCTTTCAATGAGTTCCTTCCTTGGCCTTCTCAGATCACATCAGGAATATTCTGTTCTGTCCTGGTTGCCTCAATTAAGAAAGGGCTATCAGGATGGTGCCCTTGATGTGCCATATGGGAATCAGCTGAAAGAAACAGAGATGGTTAGTTCAGAGAAGAGACGGAAGTTAGATGATAGCTGTCTTTGTATTTCTGGAGGGGCTAATAGTTGGAAAAAATAGTAGATTTGTTCTTATCCTTCCCCTCCTGAACCAATACAACCAATGGGATGTTACAGGAAAGCAAATTTCAACCCCATATAAAGAAAACTTCCTAGCAATTATGATGGTGCAAAATGGACTAAGCCGCTTCAGAAGGTAGAGTTCCCCACCACTGAAAGTCTTCGAGCCAGGCCTGATCAGAGCACCTATTAGAGATTTTGTCAAGGGGACTCATACTTTAAGTAGGAGATGGATGAAAGCTGAGTGGGGATAGGAAAGGCTAGGTGAGTTAGTGAATTATGGACAGACTACAGTCATTACAAAGAGGAATATGGACAGAAAGACTCTGAAACGCCTGAACTTTATTGGAATTTCTTTACCTATTTGGTATCTGGCTCATAAGATATAATCACACTACCAAAGTTGTTGTTTCCAAACTAGTAAAATGTAAGAATGTTTGCTTGTGTTTATTCCTCTTCTCCCTCCACCATCTTCTCCATAAAGAGATTCTATGGGGCGAATGAACACCACTTCGCATGAGTTTTCTTCCTAGTATAACTGCTGTTATACCAAAAAATCCCAGAGGAATCGAGCATCACTGGTACTTAACGACCCATTAGACAGCCACCTTGAAGCAAACCAGAAGGTGGTTAATGCCCTAACAAACGGATTCCCAACCAAGGCACCAGAGGATGGCAAAGGGATTATAGCTTCTATAAACCAATAGTCATGGTTTGTAACACTAATATTTCATTAAGTGAATGGGAAATAAGGCATACCAGATACCTGGCCAATTACAAACCAGCAAACTAAATCTCAGGAGTCACCATGGAATTCTTCCAAGGTTTGAGTCCCCGGGCCTAAGGTTTCCCACCGCACAACTGCTGCCACCCTGATTTGTCACACATATGCAGAGAAAATAATTGTCTCCCCAGCCAAGATGCAATGTCCAAAATGCACTGCTAAGTGTCATGGTAGAGATCGACAGTCAGTGAAGCCGGTCTCAAGGCCACTTGGCTTCAAATAGACACACTTCTCTTTGTCTTAAGAATGAAGGTAAATTTGCCGAAGCTGTAATAAAGAAAATGGGCCATTAACCAGCGTGCAACAACCTCACCTCTAATAACTTGGGTTCCCTGGAGAAAGTGGTTCCTCCCTGGATTTTATATTTTTATGCACAGGCCATAAAAAAGCCCTCATGCACTTGGCTACAGACTCTATTATTTGGCTCCTTTTGAGTTAAACACAAAAAATCAAAAGATCACAGACTTAGGGCTACAATCATCAGTCCAGGGTGGGGGATATTCACTCAATGTGTGACCCTGGGCAAGTCATTTTAATCTCTGTGTGCCTCAGTTTCTTCATCTATAGAATGAGGGTAATAATAGTACCTACCCTACTAGGGCTAATGTGAGGATCAAATGGAATTTATATTTAAGTGTTTTGCAAACCAAAAGCCCTATATGGGTGCTAGTTGGAAATAATGGATTGTACGGGCTTATTCTGTGTATCCCTCAGATCACCCTATTAAGGTTGGACTCAACATTGACTCCTGCTGGGTATTCAAGGGAGAAAGGAGAGAGAAACCAGAGATGAACGAATCTCAAGTCCAACAGCACCAGGGAATAAGTATTTGCACCTTGGGGGAGGAGCCGTTAGTCCAGATCCCAGCCTTCTCTGCTAGTCAGGGTTCATGGTTTCCAAAAGAAGCACCATCTAGTCCTTATGAAGGATAGAAAAGGCAACAGAGACCACATATGGGGTCGGTGGGAAAGTCACAGGCATCCGGGCCACACCTCGTAGCTACTGAGAACAAAGGCACAAAGAGAAGTTGGATCCAACATAAGGAATGTTTGGGAGCAAATGCTCATGGGAACAACTCATCCTCATTGCCCGCCTCTTTCCATGAATCCTTCAAGAAACGCTGACCTTAGGAGCTGTCCCATTCCCAGACCACAAAAGCATGGGATTAGGAGCAAGAAGGGACTTTAGAGCTGAACATCTAGTCCAATCTTCTCCATTTAGTAGTAGCAGCAGCAGCAGCAGCAGCAGCAGCAGCAGTAGTAGTAGTAGTAGTAGTAGTAGTAGCAGCAGCAGCAGCAGTAGTAGTAGTGGTAGTAGTAGTAGTAGTAGTAGTAGTAGTAATGATAATAATTTGTTATTGTTCAGTCATATCCAATTCTTTGTGATCCCATTTGGGCTTTTCTTGGCAAAGGCACTGGGGTGTTTGCCATTTCCTTCTCCAGCTCATTTTACAGAAGACAAAACAGAGGCCAGGGAGTTCCCAAGGTCCCACAGGTGGTAAGTGTCCGAGGCCAGTCTTCCTAACTCCTGGCCGAGCGCTCTATCCACTGCACCATCCAGCTGCTCTGATAACAACAGCTAATATTTCTGTAGTGCTTTAAGATTTGCAAAAAGCTCTACATATGTTAACTCACTTAATTTGTGTAGTAACCCTGTGAAGTCGGTGCTATTGTTCTCATCCCTATTTCACAGATAAGGAAAGAAGGTTGATCTGGGCCACACAGCTCGTAAGGATTTGTGTCTGGTGAGCTCAGCTCTTCTGGCTTCCAGAAATCCTGCTCTCTATCTACAGTGTCACCTAATTGCCATTTTACAGGTAACTGAGACTCAATGAGTTAAGATGGACTGTAGGAAGTGGCGGTGCCAATACCTGAAATCCAATCCTCTGACTCCAAAAACTAACCGATGATCAGTGCTCTTCCTGACATAGACAATGGGATGGCTCAGAGTCAGGAAGAACCCAGTTAGCATCTCACCCCCGATATCAACTATGTAATCAGATGGTGACATCTGTAAGTGACATCAACTCTCTAGGCCTCAGTTATCCCATCTGTAAAATGGGAAAAATCCACATGGTGGTTATGAGGAGCAAGTAGAATAATATACAGAAAGCACTTTGTAAGCTCTAAAATCCTATATGTCACGTCTTGTTAGAATCACATAGTCACAAACTGGATGAGCTGGAAGAATCTCCTTTTATCTAACACCTCAAGAAATACTTTCCTCATAACAACTTTGATAGGATTATTATACCCATTCCACAGGAAGAAAAACTAAAGTTTGGAGAAGTTAGATGACTTACCCAAGGACTCACAGCTAGTAAGGGGAAGGGTTGGAATTATCAAGGCCAGAGGTCTTTCCACCATCTGTCATATTGCCTCTCAGACCTGAGACATCATCTGCTCAAACTTCTACCTCCTTTCCATATTTGAGGAAGGCAAGGCCCAGGTTACACAGCTGGTTAGTGCCAGAGCCAGGATTAGAACTCTGGTCTCCTGTGTTCTTTCCACTACACCATGCTCAGATCAAAAATTCTTCCTCCCAGTCTGGTGAAGGAACCTGATTGTTACCCTCGCTATGAGAGATGCACAGTGTAAGTTGGTAAATGTTCAATAATGAACTCTCCGGGGGAAAAAATGCACTCACCATCACACTTTTAAATTTAATCTGCATTATTAATATTTTCTCCACTTTTTTAAGTTTAGACAATCAACAAAACTATAAATCAAGTCCTTATTTGTAGCATATGCCCATTTCCCAAGGTGTAAAAGCTCACACAGAAAATTTAACAATCGGCTCTCCCTAACCAGTATGAACTGGCCCCAACACACCCCTGGATGACTCTGGGGCTCCTGGTCCCAAGCAGGCCAAGCAGAAGGAAACCATCGGGTCCTCTTGACTCAGACCAGGAAGTCTTCATCTATAAAAATGGCACCCTGGTTCCATGACCAAGCATAAAGCTGTTCAGTTCTTGATGTTAAAGTCTCCTATCATGTGGCCCCACCATTACCTTCACCTCCTCCTCCTCCCTCCCGTATGCACCTTGTAAACCTCCCTTCCCAGAACCACCCTGTCCTCTTCTTGTCCATGAGCTGCAAAGTTGAGTTTAGACTTGAGACCCGGCAGCCTTCAAAGGGGCCCAAAGATTCCAGAAAGTGCTACTGAACTTGCTGTGTCCCAGATGCCCAGCGGAGGCTCTTCAGTGGCCCCCAAACCCTTCGCTTCACCCTCTCTTTCTCTCTTTTCCTACACTGCTCGTGGAGCAGCTTCCTGGCCCTGTGCTAATTCCTCTCCTTCCCTGGTGTGCGTACACCCTTCAGATATTTGCAGGCTGTTATCGTGTACCCACTTAGTGAAACAGCACACATTAAATTCTTTTAATCTTTCCTCATAAATCAATCCCTTAATCCCTCCAAACCCTTTAATCGGGCTTGCTGCTCTTCTCTGAACTCCTTCCAGTTTTCCCCGGCATCTCTCTGATAATGATGTGACATGGGCCTGAACGCAGGGCTCCAGCTGCCAACCTGCCAAACTTTCCATTCCTCCGACTCCAGAAGGCGGGGCCCCTGCCTGGCCTGCCGAGAGTCGCCAGCGCCCATTTGTGCAACCATATTATTATCGAGTGGGTCCCAAGGCAAAGAAGGCATGGATCCCTCATGAGCACATGTGTGTAACACACAGAACTTTAAAAAGGGGAGAGGGAGGAGCCAGCAAAAACTTGGTTCATCATTATAAGATTCTCACTAGTTGTGCCCATATACTCCCAAATTATGGAGAAATGGCCTCTGACCGGGGAAACTGAGGAGATCTGGGCCACAATAGAACCCAGTACACCCCAAAGGGCTAGAGACCCATTGGTGATATTTTTATCTCCCTTTAAAAGCCCTTTGAGATCACCTTCAATACACATCACATAGATTGGTGTGTATAGCTGTTTGTAAATTGTCTTCTCCATCAGACTGTAAACTCACTGAGGGCAGTAACCATGTCTTTCCTTTCTTTATATGACCCAATGCCAAGCAAAGCATCTGGCATGTAGTAAGGGCTTATTAAATGTTCTTTGATTGACTGTCCTGAAAACCGAGATCTTGAGGCCCTATGCTAATTCTGAGGACTATTTTTCTCCTCACTGTGAAAACACAGGACCCTCAGCACCTTGCCTCTCAGTCATCAGGGATGTGTTCTGCTTCCCCAGTGCTGGGAAGCCAGGTGGCTCAATGGATAGAGCACTGGGCCCAGAGTCGGGATAATCTGAGTTCAAACCTGACTTCAAATATTAATAGTGATGTGACTCTGGCCAAGTCACATTGCCTTTGCCTCAGTCTCCTTACCTGTAAAGTGGGGATAATGACAGCACCCACATCCCAGGGTTGTTGCAAGGATAAAATGAGATATGTGTATTTTCCAAACCTTAAAGCCCTATAGAGGGTATCCCAAGAGTCTTAGTGTAGCTAATGAGCTACTATCATCATCATTATGTCCTTGACACTCTCTGCACCACCTCATTCTTTTCCCTCCTTACAACATGTATCTGAATTCTACAGCCTCTCCTAAGGACCCAATCAGTCCAAATCATACATATAAAGCATCTTTGCTGTCACATGGATAACAAGCATTCACAAAACCTCTGCTGGGAAATTTCCAAGGTAGGAGAACCGCCACCTCTGGAGACCACCCACCCTAATGTTATACAGCTCTAATTCATAGGATCAGAGATTTTGACCTGAAAGTGACCTAGCCCAATCCTCTCCTTCTACAGATGAAGAACCTGAGGTTCATAGAGGTTAAAGGACTTGACCATGGTCACACAGATACAGGATTTGAACTCAGGTCTCTGACTCCAAGCCTGGTGTTCTATCCATGTCTTCACCTAGCTGCCCATCTGCATTTTAAAGGTCCTTCAATGGATGAGACACTCTACTAGAGGTTTATGGTGTAATTCTTGTCCTTATGGAGCTTATAATCAAGCCAGCCATTCATCCAATAAGTCAATAAGCATTTATTAAGTTACTTACTGTGTGTCAGGAACTATATTAAGTGCTGGGGCTAAAAAGAAAGGCAAAGCAGTCCTTGCCTTTATGGAGCTCACGTTCTAATGGGAAAGACGACATAAAAAAAAACTAGGTATCTCCAAAATGTGTACAAAGTAGAGGAAGGTGATCTCACAAGGGAAGGCACTAGCAGCTGGGGGGAGCCTGGGATAGATCTCCTGTAAAAGGTAGGATCTGGCTGAATCTTGAAAGAAACCAGGGAAGGAAAGAGTCAAAGAGTAAAATAAGCTAAGGAAAGAGAAAACTCCAGACATGGTGGACAACCAGTGCAAAGGCGGGAAGATGAGAGATGGAGGTCACGAGCAAGAAAGACCAAGGAGGTCAGAATAGCTGGATACTCTAGTATGTGGACGGGAGTAAGCATAAGAAGACCTACAGGAAGGGGTCAGGTTATGAAGAACCCTAAATAGCAAACCAAGGGCTTCATTTTCGATCAGAATTTACTGAGTAAGGGAGCAATGTGGTCATATCTGGTCTAGGAAAATTACTTTGGAAGCTGACTGGAGGGTGAATTGGAATGAGAAGAGACTGAGATGTCCATTGTGTTATTCCAGGTGAGAGGCAATGAGGGCCTGAACCAGCATGGTTTTAATGTGGGTGGATGAGACACGTTGTGGATATAGAAACAACAAGATTTAGCAATGAACTGGATTGTGCAGAGTGAGATCTTAAGGATAATGCCAAGGTTGCAAGTCTGAATGACTTTGAGGATGGTGGTATTGATGGGAATAACTGGGATTTGGGGAAGAAGGAAAGGTTAGAGATGGTAGGTAGATATTAATTCTGTTCTGGCCATAATGAGTTTGATACGTCTACTGGGACATGCAGTTTGAGATGTACAAAAGGCAGTTGGTGAGTCAGGATCCAAGTCCAGGAAAGAGACTAAGCTGGATATATTGATCTGAGAATTATTTTCATGGAGATAATCATTGAATCCATGGTAGACAAGATGACCAAGTGAGACAGTACAATTGGGAAAAGAAAAAAGGACCCAGGAAAGTCTTAAGGAACACTCATGGTTAGTAGCCATGACATGGATGAAGACCCAGCAAAAGAGACTGAGAAGGAGTAACCAAACAGGTAAAGGGACAACCAGGAGAGGACAATGTCAGAGAAAACATAGAGAGAAAACAGTGTCTAGAAGGACAGAGTCAACAACAAAGTTAAATGCTGCAGAGAGGTCAAGAAGGATGAAAGATGAGAAGAAAAAAAAGGACATGGGATTTGGTAATTAAGAGATTACTGGTAACATTGAATGAAGTTTCAGTTGAATGATAAAGTCATAAGCCAGACTGCAGGAGGTAAAGACAAGACACACAGAGGGGAAAAAATAATTCACAACAATTGATGATTTAAGGTTAGATGAGTGTCAAAAGACTGAAATGGATGAAGAATACAGAGAATGGAAAGCAGCATTGTTTCAAGGGTCACACATGGTATCCCCCTACCTCCAGGTACCTTCATAATACATTCCCATTTCTAGATACCCTAGTGGCTCCTTAGAATTGGACAACTGGGTTATCAAAGAAAATTAGAAGCCTTATCTGAATCTGTTCACAGCTGAGGCTAGGTAGAGTTTATTGCCTTGGGTGTTTAGTCTCACTTTTACTTCAGCATCTGAAAAAGTTAACTTCACAGGACAGTCTCTCTAGAAGTCACTGGTCCTGACTTCTGGATTGCTAGGATTTCAGAGGGACAGAAAATGCTAGTTAAAATGCTAACAGAACATTCATGTTGGCATAATCGTGGTGGAAAGTGCCCATTGAAATACATGCATGTTTCCTCCTATAAAGGAGATGATGGTGGGGTCAACAAAGGAGAAAGGAAGATATAATAGTTGATTAGAAGCATGTGGTTGTGGGGGGTCATGGGTCCAAGGCAAATCATTTTGTGCTCCCACTTACCACTTTTATTTGGACAAAATCACATTAAAATGAATATCAGTGACAGCATCACAAGGAAAAAGAAATCACAGAAAGGCAGTCTGAGGCTGCGTAGTATGGCAGAGAGGCTACCCCAACCCTTTGTCTAGGTTCTAGAGTAGGTAACTGGATGTATGCTACGGGAGGGGAAGAAATAGGGGAGTCTGTTAATTTTACCACACTAGCTAAACTATGTCCTTTGCCCTACAGGTTGCCTTTCTGAATCACTGCCCAGTCAAAAGCAATGCATCCCTCCCAAAATACAGGCTCCCCCTGGGGAAGGTCCTGGTCATTAGCCTAGGAATGGATGATTCCAACAGGGACAGTTGTGGAACACAGCATTAAAGAAAAAAAGGCTGAGAGTTCCCCAAGAATCATCTCCAGTTTGGAGAAGCCAGCACCAAATAATCTTCTCAATCAGCCATATTATAAACCTGACAGTGGGAAGGCAGTGAAACACCTGCTCACCTGCAGATTCCACTGCCCCTTCCATCAACGGAGCAGGGGAGAGCTGCATCCTGATAATTATCAATGCCACAGGTAACCTTTATCCAAGGTTAAAACAAAGGGAAGAGAGATTTGTGGCCATGAGGAGAAAAAAGTCCAAGAACGAACCTAGGTATCTGGAGAGATAGCAGTTGTTTAATGAGGTGATGATGATGAAAACAATGCTGACAAAAGAGATGGACAAATGGGAAATCCATCCTTGCCCCTATTGGAAGCAGAGCCACTATTTATTCTCTCTCAACGTCTTTATCCCTTGTTACAGCAGTGTGGTAGAGAAAGATACCTCGAATTATTTGCCAAGGTTGAGTTTAGGCAGGTGGTGAGCGGTCCCTGAAGCCCATCCTAGGCTTTTCTCCCCCAGGGTTATTGGTCCACACTGCTCCCTATGCCCAGACTGTCTTTCTTCTCCTTCCTAATATATTGAATTTATAACCATCCTTTTAAACTCAGCACAGATGTCACTCCCTCCAGGAAGCCTCCCCCTGTTAGTCAGGATCTACACACACACACACACACACACACACACACACACACACACACCTATACACCCTTCACTCAGCACTTTGTCTTACTCTCTCTGATGTTCATAACAAATAGTATTGTATATCAGATCAGGGAACTATGTTTTACTTAACATCTTCCAATCCTTACCCATCATAAGGTTTTAAAAACATTTTCAATATTCTAGTCCATTATTGTGCCATGGAAGCTATCAACCAACAACAGCCTTTACTGATGCCCCTCCTCTACCCCTTCCCACTCTCCAAGCTCTCAGCTTCACTGTGATTCCATGAAAACCCAGCCACATATGGTTATCACACTCCTGAACAACTCACTCTCAATCCTTGGCCCTCTCTCCAAAGTAAGTGGGTAGAGACAGAAAGGCCAAGGTCTCTGAGGTTGAACTTGTCATTTCCCACCCACTGAATCCCCAATCTCCAAGAATTATGCACATGTTGGCAAAACAGTCTCCAAAATTTGCACTCTCGAGTGTCAAAGCTCTGCAGTGGCCATACAGTCCAACCCGAACCAGACCAACACTCTTCTCTACAAAATCCCCAACACTGGTCATCCAGCCTTTGCCTGAAGGCCTCCATGGAGGGGAGGGGCCATCTCCAGTCATCTTGATCTATCTCTCTCCAATGGACCCAGATGGCTCTGGAGGAGAATCTAATTCAGTTCCAAGTCATGGCATCATCTTCCTGATGTCAGGGTCCTTTTCCAGAATGAAGGGCAAAGAACAACAACCTGTGAGTTGTCCAGGGAGGGGGCATGCAGGAAGCTCATTTTACTATTAGAGAGTTTTACTGTTAGGAAGTTCTTCCTTATATCAAGGTTAAATCTGCTTTGCTACAACTTCCACCCATTGTTTAGTTCTGCTCTCTGGGACCAAGCAGAGTAAATCCAATCTCTCCCTTCCCCCTGCCTCCTACCTCATAGCCATTCTAGAACCCTGAATGTCAGGTCATAGAATTTTGGGAGCAGAGAGTTTCAGGACATTATCCATTAAATGCTAAATTCACAGAAGTCAACACTGACATCTGTAACGATTCATTAAAAAAAGAAAGAAAGAAAAGCAGCCTCTTTGTTAGTAGTGCTTGTAGGAAAGCTTTTGAAAAATAAATCCAATAGGGTGCAAAAATAAAATAAAAATTCAGATTTTCTTTGTAACAAGGACCATGAACAATGGTGTTCTTTTTACAGCGGCGGAAAGCCTCAAGACATCCGTTAGATTCCTTCAATGAGCTTTGTTCAATAAATGCTAAGCCTTGAAGCTTTTAAATGTATTAAAGTGATTATGATATCATCACTCCAAAGGCACTTCAATAGAACATTAAGACAGAAACAATTTTCTTCCACACAAACTGCATAACAGTAACAAAAAGTTGATTAAATGCACATTGTATCAAAAATATTTGCAGTATTTATAGACATGTGTAGGTAAGACTAGCTGCACCCCACACCAATGGGAGGGGAGGGGAACAGGAAGTAATAAAAGCAATTCAGGGAGGGGATTTTTACAAGAAATGTGCGAGTAAAGAAAGGTTTTTAAGTCACAACTTATAAGAAAAACTAGGGCTAAAGATTAATAAATATTGGGGAGAAAGAATATGTTCCTCTCCCTTAAGAATCTAAACATTCTGGTTTGCATGGGCTGCACCTTCCCACAATCCTTCAGTGGGGAATTCAATGAAGGTGCGGCTCTTTCGAGGACATATCCTTGGCACCAGGAATGTGGAGAGGTGAGGGAGGGGGGTGAGGGAACAGGGGTCAGAGGGAAACAAAGATGTAAGGTTCTCTGTTGCATGCTTGTTAAGGAATACTCCTGACACAGCAGAGGATTATGAATTCACATGTGAATTTATCCCCTATTAAACTTTTAGCAAAGGGGTCAGTTAGCAAGACCAATGGAGCTATGGCCCCACAATCACATGCCAGAAGAGAATCTACACACTGGGTCTCCCTAAACGTGGCCCAGGTCTACGAATGACAAGGGGAATTTAGAAAAGGGGGAGTGTGTGCATTTCACAGGGAGAGAGCTAAGGAGAAATTTTATCCCTCCAAGAGAAAAAACAATCATCAGGCCTTCTCCCCAAAAGGTCAGTTAGTACCACTCACCTTACCCCTTTTAATGAAAAGGAGGAGCAGTCTGGGTTTCCTCCCCCAGCGGAAAATATTCCATAAACAATACAGACTGCCTTGGAACCCTCTACCAACAAGGTGGTCATTTATTGCCCATCTTGGGAGCCCTGTGATTTCTCTTTGTGGGGTGGTTTCCCCTTATCCATCACTCCAAGCTCTGTTCCTCAGCTCTTGTGACTTCTCAAACCAGCCCAGGGAAAACGAAAATAACAAAGGGGCCAGAGGAATGAGAAATAAAGACCATAAGGTAGGTGACAAGTTCCCCCCACAGCCTGCCAGTGCCGTGGGCCAGAATTGATTTTCTATACAACATCAGAAAGGATTACCTTCCCCCCACAACACCGCCCAGGGGGACGCAGTGGAAATCATAATTAATTCAGGCAAATTCAATTCTGAGAGTTGGAGTGACAAATACTTTCCTCCTAATATGAACCACAGCCTCAAAGCATCTTACAGCACTTGGTGGGAGCAACAGTGGCCCCCTCAACGTAATGAGAACGCGAAGCGGCCCAATAAAATGTGGCCAGGAAAATAATAATTCTTCCTGGCTGGGAAGGAATGTGTAAAAAGTCCCAACTTCACACGAGAAAATGAATTTCCATTAGTAATGTTGCTTTTACCTCCCTCTTCCTGAGGATGAGGTGCAGAGAACAGCATCACAGGATCAAAAGCCTAGAGCCAGAAGAGAATTCAGAGGCCACTAAGTCCAACCCCCTCATTTTACAGAAGGGGAAACTGAGGCGCAGGGAGGTTCAGTGATTGTCCAGGGGCATGGGGCATGAAGCATCTGAGGCAGAAGCTGAACCCGTATGTTCGGACTCCAGAATTCTTTGCACCGTATTTCCATTTTTATATTTGGTGACAATATAATTCCTCAAATCTGCCTATCCCGTAAGAATATCTCCTGCTTAAGGGAAGCAGAAATACTGAATAAAGTCTTCAAAGGACCCAAAGGGAGTAAGCAGAAGCTCCCACAGCAAAGAGTGACGGGAAGAGAGCCCATGGGATGATGAAAAAAGCATCTGGCATAGACTCCATGTTGTAGAGAAGACAGAGTCTGAACCAGAGGTGAGGATGCCCAAAGAACAAATCCTGCCTCAGACACCTACTGGCTGTGTGACCTTGGGCAAATCTGCCTCAATTTCCTCATCTGTAAAATGAAAAGGATGGTCTAACTCTAGGTGTTGGAGCCTGCGATCCTAGACAAATAGCTGAAAGGTACCTAAGGTACCCAGGAATGTAATTTCATTTAACAGAGGAGAAAAGGAGACCCAAAGTGGATCATGTAAATATAGACTGACAGCTGAAAAGGCCCACAAACATCAGCTAGTCCCACCCTCTCCTATTACAGATGAAGAAACAGGCCCAGAAAACTTGAGTGGCTTATCCCAGGTGATGCAGACAATGAACAGAAGAATCAAAATTTGAACCAGGTCCTCAGGTCCCTCCTTTCAGGGATCTTTGCTCATGCCCACCCTTTGTGGCCCTGAGTTTACTGTGGATAGCCAATCTTGATATGCTCCTTTTCCTCCCCATCTAAGGCCTACCTCACTTCCAAGGCCCAGCTCAAATGCCTTCTCCATTGAGGCTTTCTCTAACTACTCCAATCTTCACAGATCATTGAACATTTATCTAGACCTGAAAGAGACCTCAGGAAGGGTAAACTGAGGTCCAGGGGCCAAATCCAGCCCAATGGCCCCTGTTACAAAAACAGGCAGTTGGACATTGGCTTCTACCCAAGGTTTTCATTTTACAAGTGAGAAAACTGAGTCACAAGAAATGAAATGGTTTGTCTAAAGTGATGCTGATAGTAGGCATCATAGGCAGCATTTGAACCTAAGTCTTCTGTGTGTAAATCCAATGTTCTTTCAACGGCACCACACTGCGTCCGCCATTTTCTTTTTCTCCATATTACTCTTCATAACACTATATATCATTATGCCCAGTACAGTGTAAGCTCCTTAAAGGAAGGATCTGGTTTGGATTTTTTGCCTTTGCATGCCCAGCTCCTATCCCAAAACCCAACATTAAGTGGACCTTTAATAAATGCTTGTTGAATTGTATCTAATTCTAAGACTGCCTAGCATTTTATTTCATATTTTTCTTTCTATTATGTTCCATATGTCTGATGGTTAGCCTTATCTTCCCTAACTAGACTTCTCAAAGGCAAGAACCACACCTATGCTCTTCTGTCTCCCATACTGGCTAGCATAAGTCTGGATATGTAGAGTCTGGAATCCAGAGCTGAAAGGGATCTTTAGAGGTCAACAAAACTAAGGGTGTCATTTTCAAGATGAGGAAACTGAGGCCTAGATTGGTTAAGTGATTTGCCCAGGTCCACACAATTGTTGTATTGGACAATTCCTGAAAGGTACAAATTTATCTTTGATTTCTTTGATTTGGAAGTCCAATGATTACTTGAAAATAATGTTGACTGGATGAAAGAAGACCTAGTTCCCTTGGCCTAATTATTATCGATCCTTGATTACCCATATCAGTGGATAGGAAGTAATTATATGAATAGTTCAAAGTAATAGTTAATACAAAAATAATTTCTAGTAGGCTTTGGAATTTCTTGTTGTTGTTGTTGGAGTAGATTTACCTTCCTAAAGATATTTGAGTTAGGATTTCATTCAAATAAGCTTGTGTTTTCTAGTGCACTGCAGTTAAGTAAGACAAACTATACTGGGTTATAAGAATAAATAAGGTTGGTGTTTAAAATTCACCACAGCAAATCCACAAAGTGGATAACCAAGAACTGACTACATTTGTGGCCATGTATGCATATTGTTGGCTAGAATAATTCCCATTTCATTAGAGTTCAAAGAACTCTGAACTGCAAAGGGCCTTACGGGTGATCTGATCTAGCCCTTTCATTTTATCAATGAGGAAGGAGCATCAAGGCCCAGAGAAGCAATATGATTTGCCCACAGTCCCAGAGGGATGTAGAAGAATCAGTATTCCAATCCAGGACTTCCATCTAACTCCATATCCAGAACTCTTTCCACTGTACCACAAATAACCCAATTTCCTCATTTTATAGCTGAGGAGACTGATGCTCAGAGGAATCAGGTAACAAAAAGTAAGGGGGGGGGCTAGAAATTGAACCCAGGTAACTGGATTCTAAATGTATGGTCATTTGCAGTATGTCAGTGGTATTTACTGGGTACCTCTGGTCAGGCTGCGATACTACATCATCAAGAAAACTGGAAGCCTTCCTTCTTTCCATTCACTGTACTCTTGGCATTTTTTCTATAATGATTTTTCTTTACAGAATAGTACTCAAGAATTTGGTACTCAGGTTATTTTGTTCCAATTAGAGCATATAACCAGTAATCCCACAGCAAACATCCACATCTTGATCTTCTCCTCACTCACACCAGACTACATGATGTCTATTTCACCTGTGGCCAAGTAGAGGGAGACTCGGACCCAAATAAATAATATCCACCCCTTAAATAAAAATAAAACTTGAGATAGCAACTTACAAGTAGAGTCAAAGCTCAATCTTGATTGCTGACAACGAAAGAAGTTATAACTCACTGTTCAGCTCCCCTGCATGACTCAGCCCAAGAATCTGATATTGACCAAACCCAAATCAGGGTGGAAGATGGGGCTCCCATCAGCCACCACTCTAGCTCATGCCACCTCTGAGTCTTGATTAGGTAGAGACCATGGGAGACTGCAACAGACACATAGTTTGAGTTGCCTGCCCCTATGCCTGACAAACTAATTTCAAAACCTTCTAGAGAAGAGAGAGAAAAATGCCAACTTTCTGTCCCCATTATCCAGTCATTTTATTAGAGTTTTCCTAACTCCTCTGCTCAAGGGGAAGGGCAAGACACAGAAAACTAAATGGCTTTGTCATCAAAAGCCTTCACCACACCGACACACAAACACCTGTCAGTGCAAACACAGCTCCGACTTCTTTGCCAACTGCTTCCGCTTACCAGGAGCTGAGCGGGCACGGAGCTTTCAGACTATTTTCTTCCAATGTTTTGAAGTCACTTTCAGTTCACATGAAGGCTAACAATTTCAAAAAGACTGGGTATGGGAAAGGGATGAAATAAAAAGAAAGGCAAAGAAAAAACACCAAGCCACGATTAGGAAGCCCTGAAAGCCTTTTAGCTGACAGCACCCGCTTTTCATGGATAGCTCCAAAGAACATCCATTGATAGCAACAATGAAAGAATAAAATATAGGCAAAGCATAAACAATTTAGCAGCCCTAGTCTCCCTAAGTTAGGTAGCTCATCTTAAGGCAAGAGATCATTTTCCCCAATGCCCAGCTGTTAGAGTCCACAACGGCACTGGACAAGATCTTATACTGTCTTCTAGCAACGGATCAGTCAGATTCCAACTAACACCAAAGACCCCTTGCCTTCCCAGACCCATACAGCTCAATTCCCTAGTTAAATTCTGCTCCTCAAAAATAAATCAGAAAAGTACCTAAGATCCCTAGACTTCCATATTGGTACTGTTCCTTCTCCAAACCTGAAGTTCCATTCCCAAGATGCAGTTACGATGTTTTCGTCAAATAACTTCAGCTTTTTCTATGATCACTCTCCATCTGAGGGAAATGCAGCCACTCTGGAAGCTCTTTCTACCTCTACATTCAGCCCCACTTATAGCCATAGGAGGATCACTGGTTCACAGGGGGTGGCAGACAGGGTAACATAAACCTACCAAGTAGATTTTACACTTACTGATACGTAAAGTTGAATCAGACTATAAGGAGATTTTGCGAGGGGAGGGGAAGAGCAAGAAAATAGAAAGAGCAGGGAGGAAACAATGTAAGAATTATATTGCATAAATATAAACAACCCACAAATGGCCAACATGAAAGTATAGTTTTAACATCATTAGGTTTCAGTGTATAAAATAAGGAGTTTTGAATGATAGAACACTCACTCTATTTCAGACACACTTTTTCTCTGAAACTAGTACACTTGGGGAGTTTTGAGCTCCAGGTTCAGACTAATCCATCTACCAACAGAGAGTCGCTCCCCCAGCTCTCATCTGACACAAGTCTATCATTCACCATTTGCAGGTGCGTATGCTTTCTGCTGACAAAGCTCCATTACCAGAAAAAGCTCAGTAAGTAAAGCTGATTTGAAATAACTATATATTATATGGAGCCTGGATGAGGATGACTTGATTTGAAGTCTAGAAAATCATCATATAAAGAGACTCTAGAAAGAGCTGCTTAATTATTAAAATACCTTTGCTTCTTCCAGACAGCTCAGTACTTGATTTATTATCAGTGTTAAATATTTGGTAATTTACTGGGGTCATCCAACACAACAGAACAACTTCACATGGTGAGTACATAGGCTCTGTAATTCTTCTGCTGGAAATGTTTTCATCTGTCTGGTTAATCTTCAAATACTGAGCTAATGGTTTCAAAAGGAGGTGCCTGCTAATCAGAATTCTTGGGGGATTCTTCAAAGATCCAAGAACATATTAGTCATGAGTCTGGTCTAGAAGGGCAAAAATTGCTGTGTGTGTTCATTTACTACTATCAATGGGTACAGCAACCTGAATGCTGGGGCAGGAAGGAAGGAAGGGAGTAAAGATAAAGGGAGGGAAGGAGGGAGGGAGAGAGGGAGGAAGGAAGGAAGGAAAGAAGGAAAGAAGGAAGGAAAGAAGGAAAGAAGGAAGGAAGGACATTTATAAAGGACATATCATGTGCTAGGCTACAGACATGAATACGAAAATGAAGACAGTACCTGCCTTCAAAGAATTTACATTCTAATATGAGGAAACAACACATATTGAAACATGGTGACCTAGGAGGAATATTTTGATCTAGAAAGTTACAAAAATAATAGAGATCTAGGGAAGCAGATTGAACTGTCCTTTTCAGAAGCAATGATAGAGTTAGTTCAGTTATAGTTCCAGAAATGAAAAAGGGATGTGGAGGCAGGGGAGAAAGAGGGCAGTATGTGGCACCAAGAAGCCTAGCAAAGAACTGACTAAGCAACTGAGACCACTAATCAGGACCATGGTGCCTCAGAAAAGGTATTCTAGAAAAAAAAGGGTTAAGCCCTCCATAGTTTTTTGGTTTCTGATCTGCCTGAAACAGTGAAAGCTTTAGTTCTTGTGGGTCACCCCTTCTAAAAAACAAGCCAAACTAATACTCATATCCCTTCACCCAACTCCCATAAGCACCAATTCAATTCAACCAACATTGAATGAAGTAATGAAGTGCTCCCTATTAATACAGATGTGTAGCCGGAAGAGGCCTTAAAAAGGATCTTTCTTGTCCAACATACTCATTTTCAAGATGAAAAAAATTAAGGTGAAGAAAGGAAAGGGATTTGCCCAAAGACCCCTTTAGTAAGTGTCCCAACTCCTCATATTCCACTACCTCCCACTACCCTGCTTCTCAATATATCAATATATTTATCAGAGTTCACCAAGCCCTCAAAAGGAACAAGACTTCTAGGCCCACTGAAAGTTTTTTTTTAAATCCTCAAAATAATCTGGGGGTGGATGTTTTAGTCTTCTAAAGATACCTGAATCTTATAGGTTTACCTGAACTGCTCGTAGCAAAAATCTTGACCTAGCTTTCTATGAAAAAGTTGCATCAGTAAAAGTTACCATTTTCCAATCTCTGTCTTGTCTTATTCATGACCAGTGGCATTTTCTTCCCTTTATAGCAACCATTATCAGCTGCTCTTTTTACCAGCCTTCTCACTGTTCTTCCATCTTTGAGAGGCCTAAGCTGTATTGTGAAGGAATCAATGACAAGGCCTTCAGCTTCCTGGCCGTTCGGGTGGCCTGTGGAAAAGTACTAACCAGGCTGTTGTGCAGCACTATTCAATCAGTTCTTGTCATTTCTTGGTTGACTACACCTTCCTTTGTCCTTCGGGCGTGACTGCCCCCATTTCATTGTGGGTTTGAACAGTCTTTAAAATGCTTATCTTCCTCACACCAACCACTGCTTTGATATCTCTAAATAAAGGTGGGAAAACCAATTCAGCTCATCTTCATCTGCTCAAGGTCAGGCATTTTGAGTCAGCCTAATGTTAACAGAAAGACACACTATCACTACCCCAAAATGAAACCATATCAAAATTATTACATCTCCTAAATAATCCCTATACCACTGTAAGTCAGGTATATGGAGCATGAGTATGTCAAGGGGAATAACTGAAAACCAACCTAAATGTGACTCCCACCCAAGGAACTTCACACCAACCCACCCAAACTTACTACCAGCTTAAGAGGTAGAAAGATAAATATCAGCATGATTACTACTGGGAAGACTAAGGTTGATGGATCACCTGAATTTGGGAGTTCTGAGTTGCAGTAACACTAGGCCTTACTGGGTAAACATACCAAATCTGGCACTAATATGGTGAGGCCCCAGGAACAGGAGGCCACCAAGGTGTCTTAGGAAGAACAAATTTGTCCAGGTAAGAAACAAAGATGGTCCAAGTTTCCTTGCCAATCATCAATGGGGTTGGAACAATGTATTTCCAGACAAGTCCTTCCCTCCATTCCAAAAACAAAACAAAACCAAAAAACCTAGAAGATGAAGACATTAACACTAGTGCCATCTTGTAGGTTTCCAATACTCACTGAATGATTCATGCTTTACCCAGGGATTGTTTTGGAGATTTATATTTCACCTAATTCTCACCACATTTAGTCACCTTAAGAAATGGAACACTCAAAAAGAGACCAGACCATGAAACAAAAATTGCTGGTAACAAAGGGGTCATTCCAACCATAGCCATCCACAAAGGCAGGACATCCAAAATTCAACTAAATTCGGCATTTCTTAAGCACCTACCTGCATAGCACTGTGACATCTGTAAAGCCTCAGCAGGGAAGTGATCACAGGATATAGATCTAGGCCTAGAAAATACCTTTTTCACCATCTAGTCCAACCCACTCATATTAAAATGAGGACCTTGCATACCAGGAAGGATAAGTGTTAGAGGTAAAATTTGAACTCAGATCCCCTGAAACTCCAGATCCAGCAGACTTTTCTTTCTTTCTTTATCTTTCTTTCTTTCATTCCTTCTTTCTTCCTTCCTTCTTTTCTATCACTGTCTCCCTCTCTCTCTATCACTGTCTCTCTCTTTCTCTCTTTTTCTTTTTTTGGAGGCAATGAAAGACTTTCCTTAGGGTCCCTAATCATGCTATACTCATTTCCAAAACTTCCCTTTGGAATATGAATTTTGTACCACCTCCTCTCCACCTGTCTAAATCTAAAATGCCTTTCAAGACTCAGCTCAGATTTCATCTTCTCCAATAAAGTCTTCCTTGACTATGCTAATTCAAACTCATTTTCTCCATTCTGAGCTCTGAGAACACCATTTATTGTTGGGATGTGTTGGATGGCCTTTTTTCTATTTGTCAGTGTCTTATTACTGTAACTGACCTCACACTGATAGATGAATTTCTACTGTTAGAAATGAGGCTTCTAATGTAATGGACCAAGGCAGTGGTATTCTTTTCACTGTTATTATTTATAGTGTATTGAAACTCTAAATGCAATCCTCATTTTGAGAGATTCTTTTCTTAAGTAGAAGAAACTCTTGTATTAAGTTGTTTGTTGTATTCCCTTTTGCCAGTATATTAAGAGTTAATAGTTTCCCTTGAAGTATGGCCCTCTGACATGCTATAAATTTGTCAAAAGTTCAACATGCTTTTTTTCCACTTTTCTTCTAACTTTAACGTAAGATTTTGCTCCCTCATTTCACAATGGTCATTGTTCCTATCTAAGCCACCCTTGGGATACAAGGCCAAGCAAAGTACATTATGCATCATGAATTAACTACCTCCCAGTGTTAATAACTGACTTTCATCTTCAGGTGAATTATGAGAACCTACCCATAACAGGTTTTCCCCTTGATAACAGGTATCTGTGTATTAGGCTTTTGATGGTCTTGGATAAGTACCAAGGCCAAAGACCAATGCTGAGTGTGGAACAGTTCACAAGCAAGGCACTTGTGCTCTGGCCAATTTGCATTTGGAAAAGACCATCCACAAGCTCAAGCATATGCCAACTAACCAATTAGTGCTCTTAAATCTTCAAAAACTCTTTGGGGGGTGTTCCCTCCCAAGAATTAATGTCAAAGGGGGAGCTTTTTCACTGTATAAGCAGGAACAATACTACTTTGAAACTCATTGCAAGTGAAGACTCATACTTTAACCCTCACATAGATACTTGGTACTTCTATCAGAACAGAAATGGCTGATGGGGTTCAAGATGAAACTTCACAGATCCATAGGAAGTACCCAAGGAAACATGGGCAACATTTGCACTCCCAGCTCTCGCTATCTAGCTGAGATCTGGCTGGCAGTAATTTAGCTGTGCCTTCATCTCCTTCAATTAAGCCCATTGGGACTAACTCCATGAGACACGTGAGTCAGGTTTGGGGTTTACCTTTTAGTGTGGCAGGAGTGAGGCTTAGCACGTCTTCATTTAGAAAGCATTAGTTACTAAATGCTGGAGAACAGACAAAAGAAATTGATTCATGCCTCCATCCCTTAAGATAGTTCCACAAACCTAGATGATGGAAGCATAGAAATTGGGTTTTTATTGTATACTGCCTGGCATTCTCTTGTTGTTTGTGGTATAAGGAGAAATTTAACACTGAATGAATCTATTAGATCTGTGGTCATTCAAAGATACAAAAACTAAAAACTGGTATTATAATTTTATGTAAAATAAACAAAAACTAACAGTAAAAATGAGATTAATTGAAAAAACTACCTATTTACAAATATTTTTAACATCCTTTAACAGTTTGCTAATATTTTTAAAAGAATTTCAGCCTTGGTTTTGCTATAAATTGGAGAGATAAATATCGTGTTTTATTCTCAAGTCAAAACTCAATCCCAGTTCAAACAACAGAACCTGGATTTTCTTAACTCTGTTTTTAATGAGAAGATACTCTAATAGGTCACATCAATGTGAATGTTCCCTCTAATGAGGTAGCTCATAACTTGTCCACGCCTGCCCTTCCTAGTGACGCTTATCCATTCCCTCCCTTTGCTTCTCCACAAGGAGAATTTGAATTTGCTTCTCCACAAGGCATTTTGAGGGGTTTCTGGGAGCTGGCTGACTTAAAAACCCATTGTTGGGGCGGCTAGGTGGCGCAGTGAATAGAGCACCGGCCCTGAAGTCAGGAGTACCTGAGTTCAAATCCGGCCTCAGACACTTAACTCAAAAAACTAGCCGTGTGACCTTGGGCAAGTCACTTAACCCCAACTGCCCTCCAAAAAGCAAAAAATAAATAAAATTTAAAAAAAACCCATTGTTAAATGTTCAGTATGAGCACCTGCACTTTGGAAACTGGCAAATACTACAAGTTAAAGCTTGATTTATTGTTTTGTTGATTATGTATAGTTAATAAAGTGATGAATGAAATGGTAATACTGCAGATTAAACTTATAAGTGTGTTGGGCCTATTTTTTTTCTGAAGAGTTGCTTATTAAATATTTACCAGCAAACCCTTGCTATATTTCCCAACGTGTTGAACTTTCTCCTCACTTTGTCAAAACTACCAAGTGAAACTGATTTCCTCACCTGTAAGAGGGAAATGATGATAGTGACAATATCTCAGAGGGTTATATGATCATTTGATTTGATCCTCAAAATAATCCCATAAGATTATTATTATTATTCATTGTTATAATTATTAATTATTATTACCTCCATTTTACAGATGAAGAAACCATGACTGACAGGTTAACTGATTTGCCCAGAGTCAAGGAGCTAGTAAATCTCAAGCAAGATTTGAATTTAGGTCTTTCTGATTCAAAGTCCAGCCCTCTATCCATCTCTCCACACTACCTCTCAAATTATCCTGAAGATCATGGGGTCCAAACAATAGACTGAACTAAAAATCCAATCTAAATTATAGTCCAGTATCCTGCAGTGCTTTGTCAATTGGGTTACAACAAATATTGTAGAGCCAGGACCACAGGCTTGGGAATAGTTACCATGCAAAAGGTTAACACAAAATGCCCAATGGTCTGCTGAAAGAGATTTCACTTCTTCACTAAGAACAAAGGGATTACTCTTAGGAACGTTAGCACTAGTGGTCCTATGGAGTGAGGAATTCACTTCTCACTCTGGTCATTTCCTGCACAACCTTGAAAGCTGCCTTGCCCATAAGTTCTGGAACCAGGAACTACAATAAAATCAGTTCTGCCATTGTTCTTGGATGTGATGTGTCAACTTACTCTCCTACAGGCTGCAGTCATAATCTCTGTAACTTTTCAAACCAAAGTGCCCCTCACTCCCCCTTGTTCATTGTCTCTATATTAGACTATAAGCTCCTCAAAGGTAAAATTGTCTGTGTCCCTTACATTTGTATCCCCTGTGTTTAACACAACTTGGTCATTCATTCATATAATTGCACCTCTCTGTGACTTCTAACCATGCACCAAATATCATTGAAAGCTGTTTAAGACTATGAATTTGTTTTGTTTCATTACAATCATGTATATAAGGTATAAATATTTGGAGATTTGTTTTGAAGAGGGTTTTTGATAGGAATGATGATGATTTCTTTCAAATGTCTCAGATTAATGGAGTATTCCTGGTATTGTTGTGTTAAATTTAAGATATACTTTTAAAAACACCAAGCTGTACATAACAGAGGTTTACAGTTTCACATACAAGCTTCTTTTCCTATTTTTCTTTGGATATGGAAATGTTTACATTTGTTGATAGCTTCCAAGTTCAATCAAAAAGGGGAAAAATGTTTAAAAGAAATCTTTTCAATTATCAAAGATATGGCCATTTGTAGAGTTCTTTTGTGACCACTTTTGTTTTGGTCTTATGATCTATGTTAATATGCTGCTGTAATGGTACCAGAACTGGTTAAATTAGCCAAGTTCAAAAGTTACTACAAAACAAACACCACAAGAAGAAACCAAGGCAAAATGCCAAGCAGGAAAATGAAGAAGGGACCCCCATTTCATCTGGTCAATTAAGAACAGAAATGAGGTCGTGGCCAAAGTAAGGAAAACAGAATGGGGAACTCTAGCAAAACCAAATAAGACCAAGCAAGCTTATGGCTTGGAGTCTTCCAGCAGACAGACAAAATTATTGACGCTTTGAGTCTTCAATCTCTTGGTTATTAACAGTAGACAATTCCCCATCAGTCACTAAGCCTGAATGGAAAACCTTTTGCCTGAGGTTAGGTTTTCAAAGCATCCACTCAGCACATTTCGACTCTTAAATATTATGTTCCCTTTGCTATTTTTCTCCACCTGGCTCCAAGACCCAGTTATAATCTTGGGTGAGCTTCCCAAGGTGAATACAGCCTACTCACAGTTTGTGACAGGCAGCACCAAAACTTAATGTCCTCCCGTCCGCTGGAGGGGAGAAAAGAGGGAGAAGGAATTTGTCCCAGGTGACTGGCAGTTGACAGATGACCTTCAGAAGCAAGGTACTAAAAATTAAAAGCACAATTCATTTCCTCACCAGGACTGGTAACAGCTGTCAAAGAGGCATGACTGGAAAACAAGAGATAGGGCAAAGAAGAGAGTGCTGGACAAGACCAGTAATGAAAGAAACCAGCTCAAAATGAAGGCAGTCCTTGAGGAACAGTTTGTGGCTAAAGGGACCTCCCCCTCCAGAATGATGAAAGAGCTCATCACAGGGAGGAGAAGTAATTAGAGGGAAGGAATAGTAATTACTACAAATATGACAAGGAGGCCTGCACTGTCAGAGTTCTGTCAAAGTCCATAATTCTTGCAAATGAGCAACAAGGCCAGAGCTTACAAAATATTCCCCCTGAATTATGCAGCTGATTAGTAATGCTACACTCAAATGCACAGCCTAACCAGAGGTGACCATCTCTTCATGGAGACAGGAAGGAGGGCAGGTTTTAGGTAGGCAGAGGAAACCTTGTTTCCCCAGGAGTTAAAAAACATATGTACAAATGAACACACGCCCACCGAATGAGATGTCAAACCCATTTAGCACTGCTACCTATGGCACCTGAGGATCCAGAAGCTTAGTACTAATGGGACCCCTAAAGATAGTTATGAACCCATAACATTTTAGAGGAAGGGACCCACTTCCATGCCTTCTTTCCACTATTGTCTCTGGTTGGCTGAGTTGTCAATCATCATCAGGTCAGGTAGTAATTGTTTCAATTGGTTGATTATACCATGCTGACTGGCTTAATATTGTGGGAAGACAAAGTCAGCCAATAATGGAGGATGCAGGACCCACTGCAGGATGCTAAACATGTCCTCCTCTCCCCACCCCTCCCATGGTTCAGTCTGAGATCACCAAGTGTACACTCCTAATGCAGAAATACAACAGAACCAACAAATACTACTGAATGTTCAGACCACTGCTGTAAGCCCAAAGGAAACCCAGAATATGCATAAGCACACATGCATAAGACAGCAAAACAGGGATACTTTTGGCACTCAGGGAAACTCAGGTCTGTAGGGAAGACTGGAAAGCAGCACCGGTGTTTGTATGATGCAATATCATGGGCCAAGGGCAAGATTTGATAGAATTCATGCAATCTACAAACCAACCAGAAGTATACTGAGAATCGTCGATCTTGTCAGGGTGATGGTCTACAAACAACACTTTCTGGTTCGCAGAACAGATCATTTCAGTAGATTTGGGGTAGGAAGATGGAAGCAACAAATTCAACAGCCTATCCTGTTCTTGATGGCCATGGCACACTCCTGATTGATACAAGGCTTTTAAGTGGCAGGTCCACCAAGACCAAAAATCGTGATTTGTAACTCCAGGCTTCATGCATTCTTCCCAGTAAAAGCATTTCTGGGTACTCATTCTCAAGATAGGTATATTTGGTGGTGCTGCTGGTGCTGGTGCTGGTGGTGCTGGTGGTATCGGCTTTGCATTATGTCTGACTCTTCCTTACCCTATTTGAGGTTTTCTTGGCAAAGACACTGCAGTGGTTTACCATTCCCTTCTACAGCTCACTTTACAAATGAAGCAACTGAGACAAACAAGGTTAAGTGACTATTCCAGGGTCAAATAGCTAGTGAGCTCCTGAGGCTGAATTTGAATTCAGGAAGATGAGTCTTCCTGACTCCAGGCCCAAGGCTCTATCCACTAAACCACTTATTGATAAATTAAATCCTTGCACTACTGAATAGACAATTATAAAACCTAACCAAAAATATAAATTGTAAAGGGATTAGATAAAGATGAAATATTATTTGCTCCTGGACATAATAAAAAGCCAGTGGAGTTTACTGAGTAGGTGAGTGAAAGGTCACAAATGGGCTTTAGAAATATCTCTTTGTTGGCTATATGGAGGATGGATTCTAGGAGGAGAGATCTGTGGGAAGGAGATCAATTGAGAGGCCATTCTAATAGCCTCCCAAACAAGAAATGAGGAGGAGATGAACTAGTGTGGTAGCCATTTCAGTAGAAAGAAGGAATCAGGTGTGAGAAGAGGTGTCAGGATAAAGACAAGACTTGGCAACTAATTGATTATGTGGAGCTAGGGAGAAAGACACTAGTTTTGAACCTTTGTGACTGTGAGGATGACAGTGCCCTTGACAGAAATTTTTAAGAGGGGTAAGTTTGAGAGAAAGGACAATGATGGAACAAGATGTAATGAGTAGCCATGGATGCATTGTAATATATATGCCCCATCCATGCCTACTCATCCCATGTGTCTTACTCTGTCCCATCCAGAGTGAAAAGAGAGGAGTTTTTACTCATTTCCTGCTAGCTTGGTCAAAGCCAACTCCCCACCACCTGCTGCAACCTCAAGGTGATGTATGGGATGGATTGGGTATTGTGGGGAGTGGAGGGGAGGAAGGGGAACAGCCATTTACCCAATGGCACAGTTACTGCAATAGATATCTAGATAATGGATGGATTATCAATGTCCTGAGGGGCTGACTCCAGGCTCAAAAGGGAATTTCTTCCAGAGGGACTGAACAGAAGGGTGACCACTAAGGGTGGCTGTGTGGGAGACAAGCCTGTTAGAGAGGAGGGAATATAATCTTATATTATATAATATGACCTTATATGATCTTATATATTTATATATAATTTATAAAATTTTGTGTATATAATTTATATATAATCTATTATATAATATAACTTTATAATATAATCTTCTATTATATAATATAAGCTTCTCACCCTTTTATTGGCTGATCAGATACTCCTTGGAGTCAGGCCATGCATGGCCTTCTAGCCCCCACTTTAGAGACCACAACACTAACTCTGTGGGCATCCCAGTGTTAGAAATATAAATATGCAAAGTTGGGAAAACCCACCCTTGAAACCAAAGCCCAGAAAAGCAGAAATAAGACCCCAAAGAGGCTGCACTTCAAAGCCAGATGCACAATGGCTGGGGGAGGCATGTTCTCCCATTTCCAACTGAATACAGGAGATTAGGGGGTCTTTGGGAAGTGTTGTCAGAACATTCTCATGTTTGCAAACTGTGAAAGTTCAAATGGGAGTCAACCATATGGGGAGGAGGGAGAGGGGAGAATGTTAAAAATTTGTGGTCTTGAACCACTTCAGAAAAACTTAATCAAAAAAATCACTTTTCCCGCCCACTCCTTCTTTTGGAAGGAGAGAACTATATCCCGCCTATTGAAGAAGTTGTATAAATCATTTTCTTCCACAGCACATCATTTATTCAACAGCAGCATCAGTGACACCTCCTGATTAGGCTACATTCTAAGCCCTAAGAACACCCCATAAGGTATTGTCACAGAAAGTTCTATTTCTCTCCAAGCCTGATGGGCAACTATTGTAATGTAAAACCCTGGGATTTAAATAACACAAGTGGATTCTTTTATGAGGAGAAAGGTTTATATTTTGGAGTCTTTTTTACTTCAAAGGAGCCCAGATACTAAACCATGAATTACCTGAAACAATGAGCAGCAATGAGCTGCCGTCAAGAGTTTCTTTAGGAAAAGACTACTATTCCTGACTAATGAGGAGGGCTTGGGTGATCCAATTATCTCTTTGAAACAGTCCCAGGTTCTTGGAATTAGCACTAGTTAGGAAAACTGGAGAAGGGTTGGCAACCTGGCTTACCCCAAGAGACCCGCCCCCCTCCCATCTCTCTTTTGGTTCCATTCATATTTGGACTCCTCCTTCCTCCCTAGGTATAGCAAAGATAAAGGGCTAAGGTCAACACATTCCCATAGTGGCCCACGACACATTGCTCCCAGGAGTGCAGCCAGGATTGGGAAGGGAGGAAGCAAAGGATCGTCTAAGAGGATGGGAGGGGAAATGGAGCAAAATCAGGGCTGATTTAGCTTCCTAGTTAAGGCTCAGAACACAAGTAATTACAGTGACTAACCCTGGCCTGAAGGAAAGAAAAAGACATACATACCCCACCCCTTCGTTGGAGAGGTGGGAGTCTAGGGAGTAGAATGGTGTATGTGCCACGAAGGTCACTTCGTGGCAAGGAGCTGTGTTGTTTCTTAGGGACTACATGTGAAACTTGTGAGTCTCACTAGAATATTCTTGTTGAGGAGTCAAATTGTGGGGCTGTATTAGACAATCAAATATTTACTGAGTCCCTACTGTGTGCCTAGGACAATGCCACTTGAAAGGTGTATACAACACAGTCACTTTCCTCAAAGATCTTACAATCTAATTGGGGAGATCAGACTGAAACATCTAAAACAGAGAACAATCCGAAGCCAAGTTCTAATGGAGTCTAATGACATTTCTAATAACAAAAATCCTTTGATTCAGGGAGGAAAGTCTAAGACAAACAGACTTGACAAGCTGAATTCCATATGACTGAGTAACACAGCAAGAATCTTTGTGCAAAGTCAGATGAAATAGTTTCTTAGTGGCAACAATCTCTTCTTTCTCTCCCAGATGCCTCGGTTAACTGGCAGACTTCAACCTTTTATAACTTATCTCCCCTACTAGACTGTGGGCTTCTTAAGAACAAGGACCATCTTGCTTTTGTATATGTATCACTAATACTGTACATACAATAAGCACTTAATAACTCTTTTTTCATTCATTCATTTCTTCATTAACCACAGAAATTAAGTTCCCAGAAATCAAGTTCCATCCATATCAGATCCATCCTTGATAGACAGCAACATGACTCACCCATGTTCCAAGAAATACACAGCTCTGCCATCCCCAATGGGATCTATCCATATGATGCTTATCAGTCTTTAGACCACAGCCATATGTGGTAATATACTAACAGAGTCCCCAAAATGGAGACAGAGTATACAAAGCAGATGGAGTGCTGGGCTTGGAATTTTAAAAACTGGATTTGAATTCTATTTCTGAGATGTTTGATCACACTCAAGTCACTTAACCTGATACATATACACCGGGGCTATCGCCTTGTTCCAGAACTTCACCCCTATTTTATCCTTCAGTACTTTCAAACTGTGTCATTTGTGTTCACTTCTATCACACAGATATACATACACACACACACACACACACACATATCTCCTACACTTCAACAAATCACACCATACTGGCACATGGTAGAAAAATTCCAAGTTGGGTGACCCCCTATAGCCTGCTACTCCAGGGTCAATATGGGTAGGGTAGTACAAAGTGAAAACTTGCTACCTAAACCAAATGTGCTGCTATGCCCACTATGACTCTGCTCTCCCCTATTTACCCATCACCCAGAATCCAAGAGAACAGAAGTCATTTCAACTTCCTTGACTATAGCCAATGGTCCTCTCTAAAGAATCAGCCCAGGTAGAACCTGGCAGATTCAGAGCACCAAACTCCCATTTCTTTGGAAATCTGGCTCCACTGGCAAAAAGCCTCAGACCAGACTCCACTTGTATCTACTATGACCTTCTTGCCCTCCCCACCCTCCCTCTCACTGCTAGTGAGAGGTACATTCATGTATACTCATCAGAAAAGGGATAAAGGAGAGAGACAAAGAACAGATGTGGGGTCAGCAGTGCATGCTCAGCTCTAGTTTGGAGGAGACTGCATCTTGGAAGGATTTTTCCCCCTTTCTCTCCATGCCCTCTCGAAGCCTGACCACCCTCCCCCCCCCATCAAAGTCGAGGGAAATCTCTGTTTAAAATTAAAGGCACACACCATATGTGTGGAGAATTGGCTCGTTCCCCCTGATTCAGCAGTTCTCAGAAGACATATGCACTCCCTGAGAGAGGTTCCTTCAGCATTTAGAGTCAACACAAGAATCTGCTGAACCCCATGAGCCTAGCACTGTGCTGAGCATTGTCCTGGGTGCCATGCAGGATACAAGAAGCGTCAAAGACTCAAGGGCTCATTACCGATCCTTCTTAATACAGTTCCTTTTCCTCTGTTGCTTATCTCCAGTTTCTCTTTTATATTTTACTTGCACATGGTTCTTTGAATGTTATCTCCCCCCCTAGACCCAGAGCTCCTCCATCTTTGTCTTTCTTTGTCTTTCTTTGCATCCTCAGTGTAGCAAAGTGACTCACAAATAGTAGGTGTTTAATAAATGCCTGCTGGTTCTCTGACTTAGGTATGGCACAAATAAATACATCATACATTGTAAGATTAAACACCAAAAAGAACAGTGCAGCCCACATACTTTATAGCCGTTCTGAAAAGCAAGGGGACAGCACAGAACAGCATGGCTGACAGAAGGCTGTGACGTATGCTGAGCTTTAAGGTTTTCAAAGTGCTTCATACAGATTATCTAATTTGGCCCTTGTAGGACCTCAAAACCATCCTGCAAGGTGCTGTAGGTATGATTATCCCTGTTCTGTTGCTGTTCGTTTTCAGTCATATCTGACTCTTTGTGACTGAATTTGGAGTCTTCTTGGCAAAGATATTATAATATTTTAATATTATATTTAATATCCCTTCTCTAGTTCATTTTACAGATGAGTAAACTGAGGCAAACAGGGTTAAGTGACTTGCGCAGGGTCACACAGCTAGTAAGTATCTGAGGCTGGATTTGAACTCAGGAAGGAGTCCTCCTGATTCCAGAACTCGTGCTCTGTGAACTACAGAGCTGTTTACCTGCCCATATCACCATTTTAATGATAGCTAATTAAGTCATAATCACACTGCCAGAAAAGGTTGGAGGAAGGATTCAAACCCAGGTCTCACCTTACACTAAATCCAGCGTTCTCTTCACCACACCCCTTGAGGCAGTCAGGTTTTGGATAGACAGAAGAGAGAATGTTTCAAGCAGGGAAACAACATGAATGTTAAGATGTGGAGATGAGATTGTGGGTGGCATATTTGTGGGACAGAGAGGAGACCAGCCTAGATAGCTATATTCTCACACAGTAGTGAAGGGAAATAAGACTGGATTAACAAATGGGGTAATAAATTGGATTAATAAATAGTGAAAGCCAGTCTGAGGACTCTGAAAGTCTCTGAGCATTGTACTGCCAAGAGCAAGGTGTCCATGGTCGACCCCTCCATTCCAGCCCAGGGACAGGGCCTTCCTGCCACCTTCCCCCTGGATGGGTTGGCATTTCCACACATCCAGGCCTCCTAGGAGCCAAAAACCTCCCTCTGGGGAGTCTAGGCTTCCCCAAAGTACCCTGGAAGGCTAAGAATAAGGGAGACCACTTAGGAGAAAATGCCTGCATAAAAGACAGGGCCAAGCACAGTGTATCAATGGTGCCAGCGTCTTGCAAAGAACCCCAGTGTAAGAAAATTCTTCATCTTCTTTCAGTCAATCAATAAGCATTTTATTAAGCACTTACTACTTACCAGAAATTATACTAAGCTCTAGGTATGTATTCATTTTCATCCTAAGTAACCATGAATCTACCCCAGGTAACATGCAAAGCAAGTGACATTGGCCAGACACAATTTCTGTCCTCTGGGGAACTGAAAATTTAGGGTAGATAATTCAGATTATTCTTAGAGAAGCAGTTTGGCATAGTGGAGAGACATCTAGGGGGTTGAAGCAAGGAAGACCAAGGCTGGACTTGGAGACTGGACAAGACATTGGACCTCTCAGGGCTTGAAGCAGCTTTCTAAGACTAGAGAGTGCCAACCTGTACTGGTTGAAGTTGCTCCCTCTTCCTGGAGTTCCTTAACACAGTGAGGTCACAGGTCCAGTTCCTATCCCCTAAATCCAACTAGCAGGTCTAGAATTTGAATACAAAGCTATACCAACTAGTTTTGGTAATAAGAGCTAACATTTATATAGCATTTTAAAGCTGGCAAATATTGCCTCGTTTGATACAGAAATATTTCAGGGGCATTCTTAGTGAGATATAGATAGATGCTGACAAAGATAATCAGTCTTCAAGAATTACTACGACCAAAAAGCTTATCGTCCTGTGGACAGCTTGGTGATCAACCTCTCTGACCTCATGTGGGTACTGTACCACACCCCTCCATAAGACATTTCTGTCTTCTTGGGACCCACCAGAATTTGTGCTAATAATAACTTGACCTTAGAGAACCTAGGACCCCAGCCCCAATCCAGGATGAAGCACGAGAGTAAGACTTTAAAGATGGTACCAATGAATACATGGGCTGAATTCAGATTTTGCCGTCCTAAGTATGTGCTGAGCAAGCAGAATTGGGAAGGGTAGTTGATAACTGACATTTATAGAGTTCTTTGAGGTTTACAAAGGCCTTCACGTATTTTACCTCATCATATGTGGCTATTTTACAGAAGAAGACACTGAGGCAGAAAGAGGTTTAAAGGATTTGCCCAGGGTCACAAAGCTAGGAAGCATCTGAAGTGTCTGAAACTCCAGTCTCCCTGATTCCAGGCCCAATGCTCTATCCACCGGGGACCCTAGATCTTTCATTTTTCTTTAATAGGTAGATTTGATTTGCCTAATGTGTCGTGATGCTTCATGTAAAGCAAACTGAGGTGGTCCAGTAGCCCCTAGAGAGGAAAGACTTGGTACTTTGGGGAAAGGGAAGGGAACAGACATTTATTAAGCACTTATGGTTCAGGGAAGGACATCTAATTTTCTTTGAATAAGCTTTGGAAAAACAACCAGACTTGGGTAAAGCACAGACCACCCTAAATCTAGCTGAAAATCATAATCTGTGACCCCTTTCCCCCAGGTAATAGCAGACAAGCTCATGAAGGGAAGGGCTTCAGCAAAAAGACTCCAATAGAGACTAGTTTGGGCCAGGAAAAAAAGGGCTTATATCTCCCTGCTGCTCTTTGCAAGTGACACCATGGCCCTATTCCTGGTTAGTCTTAGAATGTATGTAGGCAAAGGAAGGATGGTCCATGCCGAGCTACAGTAGTGGTGCTCAGATGCTGCTCCCAGGAGTCTTTGGGCACATACAGAAAGGCCAGGCAGCTGTAGTTAATATATGGAATCCATGCTTTCTAAACTGTTAGTTTAGAGATTTTCCTAGATTTCTTGGTGGGAGCAGAAGCCAACCAAACTGTGATGGGATATCCCCCCAAATGTAACCCTTGGCTCTTCCCACTGAGGTTTCCCTAGCAAGAAGGGTTGTGAAATCTAACATCGACTAACAATGGTGACTATCCACCCAGTAATTGTCTGTTATATTTTAAACCTTTAGAAAAGGGGTTTATATTGTTCTTTGTGTCAGGGGCCCCTTTGGCAGTCTGGCCAAGTTTATGGATGCTTTCTTAGAATAATGTTTTTAACTAATTAGAGAAGATGCTAACTTTCAATTAGAGGGTTCTGAAAATAAAGATACAATTTTTTTTCTCAGTCAAGTTCAAGGACACCCTGACATCTATCCATGGAACCTTTGAGGGTCTATAAACTCAGGTTAGAACCCCTGCTTTAAAGGTCACAACCTAGATCTACGTAGCTCCTTTTGAGTAGACCCTGGCATAGTGTGTCCCAAATAAACATTTTTTTTTTCATTTTTGGAGGGAAGAAGGCAAAGCAGTTGGAGTTAAGTGACTTGCCCAAGGTCACATGGCTAGTAAGTGTTAAGTGTCTGAAGCCAGATTTAAACTCAGGTCTTCCCAGTTCCAGGGCGGGTGCCCTATTCACTGTGCCACCTAGCCATCCCTCATTAAAACTTTCTAAAGAGGATGACCATGATGATCAGACTTAGGAGAAGTGGAGTAAGCATCTGTCCAAGCAAAATAATATCAAGAGTACTGGGAAGATCTACCCGCTTTCCCCCACTGCTTCTCAAAAATCACTCTATTACTTAAAATGTTAACAGAGCTTTCATTCCTTTAGTTTAAGGTTCTGATCCTTATTAATTCAAACAAAGATGTATGTGCCTACTACGACACCTACTCGGCACTTACTATGTGTCAAGCATTATGCCAGGCTGTGGAGATACAAAGGCCAAAAAAAAACCCAAAATGTAAATGCCTGACCTCAGGTAGCTTTCATTCTAAGGGAATGTGGGGAAGATAATATGCACAGAGTTAAGTAAAAACAAAGTAAATATAGAGTTACTTTGGAAGAAAGGAACTAACAACTGGGGAACCAGTAAAGGTCTTCAGTAGGAAGAGGTGCTTTAAAGGGAGCTAGGGATTCCAAGAAGCAGAGGTGTTGGGGGGAGAGCATCCCAGGCATGAGGAAGAGCCTGTTTAAGAGGAAAAGAGGTTAAGGAATAGGCTGTCACATATGGGAAACATCAAGAAAGCCAATTTCATTAAATAGTATAGTGTGTGAGGGAGATCCATGTGAAATAAGTCTAGAAAGCTAAGCTGAAGTCTGAATGTAAGTGTTTGAGATACTAAATAAAAATATTTGCTTTTCCTAACAGTAAGAGGGAGCCCCTGAAGATTGGGCAGAGGATCAACATGATCAGACCTGTGCTTTAGACATACCAATTTCATAGTTGTGTGGATAATGAATTGGAGAGTGAAGAGACAGAAAAGGCACCAAAACCAATCTGGAGAGTATTTCAGGAGTGCAGGTGAAGTATAATGAATGCCTGCTCTAGGGTGGTCATAAGGTGAGCAAAGAGGTAACAGATTCAGGAAATGTTGTAGATGTAAAATCAACAAGACTTAGCAGCTGAACAGATATGAGGAATGGGAGCATAAAGAATTGTTTGACACCAAGGGTTCAAAATTGAATGAATGTTCCTCAACAGAAATAGGGGAGTTTAAAATAGGGGTGATTCCCATGGGAAAGATACAAAGTTCTATTTTGGCCATGGTGTATTTGAGATGGCCGAGAGGTTGAATGATATGAGATTAATGGGGGTGGATTTGTAGATGGAAATATCATCTGCAGAAAGGTGGTCACTGAATGTGATAAGGTCACTAAAAGAGAGATGTAGAGACAGAGGTGAAAACTCAAAACAGAGCTCCAAAATGTAAACACACTGACCTTTATTCTTTATTTATACCTTGAAGTAAATGAGTTGTAGATCCTTTCTGCTGAACAAGTTTGGGGAACTACAGGAGAAAGAGCATGAGCATGAACACAGCACCTCAAAAAAAGAGAGAGACAGGAGATGAGCCCAGGGTGGGAAGGGCAATTTTACAGTTTTTCTGAGATCTACTTAGAACCATAATAGGCACGTCACTGGTTGGAAATGAAAAGTCAGACCATGGGGGAAACCACCACTTAGCCAGAAGTTGTTTCTATTATCATACAACACTCTCTGAGATTCTACAGCTAAACAAGGAGATGAAAACAGAGGGATAAGTACACACAAAACCAAAATGCTCTTTCTGCCAAAAGCAATGGTAAACAAATCAACAGATAGCAGTTGTTGCCACCTCAACCCCATGACACATCCCCCCCTTCCATCCCAACCATATTAACCCTGTGAGCAGATTCTGGGTGCTACACTGGCCAATGAAATGCAGCCACCTCTGGCATGGAACTCAGCAGCTGTACAACAGCTGTGCGCAGCCACCTTACAGGACAGGAAGCCAAGAACGATGCATGGGCCCAACCAGAGCCTCATGAGGGAGAAGGCTGAGCAAGGCAGAACATAATGACCAGCCCTGGACTCAAGCCAGGAAGAAAAGGTTTACATCTCTCTGCTCTTCGTACAGAAGGGACACAGAGACAGCCAAGGGCTCTGGTCAGGGGAAGTTGTTGTTTTTAAGTCAACTAACTTGAAGGTATTTCAATTGACAATACCCCTACAGTGATTCACTCTTTCTTTATTGCAACTTGCTCCCCATAAAAGCTCTTTTCCTCCACCAGGATCTGCTTGGGCAACATATGATGTCATCATAAATCATCCCTTTTTTTCTTTTCCTTTAAAATGTCAGCAGATTTCTTGGAGTTTCTAAAAAGCCGAGAGAGCCAGAACCATCTCCCAGTTTTGGCAGGGAAATCAGTTTTCTTTCCCAAGACGTCTGTCTTCACTTCCCCACCTCCACCCCCTTGCTCTCCTATAGGAGAGCTTTACAAAGATAAAGCCTCGAAGAGCACAAAAAGTCACAGAAAGCATTTATGAAGAAAGCTTTCCTTTCTACTCCTTCCAAATTCAAGCTCTCTCTCTCTCTCTCTCTCTCTCTGTCTCTCTGTCTCTCTCTCTCTCTCTCTCTCTCTCTCTCTCTCTCTCTCTGTCTCTCTCTTCCTCCCTCTTTCTTTTTTTCTTTGGTCCAATTTTGGTGCAATTCCAGGGGAAGCAAATGTATAGCGAGCACTTTTAAACAAGGGCTAATACAATCCATGCCTCGGAGACACGGATGCCATTAATCAGAACGAAGGCCTTGTGTGAGAGAGGCCTCGAACTGGATGGGAGCCACAGACCAATAATAGAGGCAGGCCTTTACCCACTCCTACCCTCCCCCCACCTCCATTGGCGCTTGGCACTCATTCTCCAGCCCCCTTTACACACATACCCTTCTTCAACCTTCCCCCCAAAGACCTTTTGTAAAATAAAATTTTTAAAAATCCTTGGCAGGGCAATAGAGGGAGGAATAGAAAATCCATTTCCTTTTTATTTTAAATTCATTGAACCACAAAAAAATCATCATCACTACTTTAATTCCTAAACCTCAAAGTAAAGTAAAATTCCTAAGCCAGCTTCAAGACTGGGAAAGAAACCCAAAAGATATTTGCTATTGAGACCCAAGACTCTCTAGGACCACGGCTGGGCAGTGCCCAATGATGGCTAAAACAGCTGGGTCATGCTATGACTTTGAGGTGAAGAATTCTCCAAGCTCCCTTCTTCTGCAAAGACTTATCCTTAAACAGAAAAACTCTTAACAGTAGGTTCTGTTCTGTTCATGTAGTAGCTACTCAATAGTACTTTGTTGGAGATAGAAAGGGCCCTCAATCCCCATGTCACTTTCTGGCATGGTACATGAGTCACCACATTCTCACCACATGAATTCAGCATGAGCACATAGCAATGTTCACTGATTGACTGACATGCTGAAACCCCATCTGACCATCCAGAGGTCTTTCCCAGAATGAAGTTGATTCTTGGTAAGCTAGGACTCACTGAGTAAAGTGTAAAGAACCACCTATAATCAACTGTGTCCTTTAAGGTATGAGTCCTTACCTAGGCAGAGCAAGACAGTGTCCACTTTATATAATTTTAGGAATATCAGCCAGACTGCCCCCATAAAAGATCTCCTCAAGCTTCCTGCTCGATGATGAATGAAATTCTCACTTTGGAGCTCTCTCCTTTGCCTTTAAACATTGTTATTGAGAGAGGTAAGATTTTAAGTTTTTGTCAATCACTCAAACCATAGTGTGAATGGGTTTGATATTTTTTCTTGAGAGTAGGTTTAGGCAGAGAGACAGAGAACACTGAGTTATTTGCAGAATACCTCCTCAAAGCAGAGATAGAACACAAAGTTTCATGTCTTAATTAAATGCTTTTGCCTGGGGCTGTGCGTCTTCAGTATATCTAGCAACAGAACAACACTGCAGGTCAGGTTTGAATAATTTTTACCCCATGACAGCTAAGGCATGGGGAATATATTACCTGGGGTTAGAATTGAGGATAGGGCAACCCAAACTCATCCATGTTGTTCTTTCTCAGAAATTACTAGAAAGAGTAATTATTAGTTAGTTATTATATATGTATTTATTGGCTAGAATTAAAGTTTATGGATTTCTATCACAAAAGCATTTCCTATCCTATGTGGCAATTGATGGTTAATAGCTCTCTGGTTTTCTGATTTCACTTCCTCAATAATTAAACTGCATTTATAAACCCTACACACACACACACACACACACACACACGTATGTGTGCATATAGATACATGTGTGTACATATATAACCATGTGTGGGTGTCTATACATATGTATGTGTATACATATATCTGTGCGTGTGTATGTGTATGTCTAATGGGCTTTCAGCTATGACATTGGGATAACAGACTCTTGGACTACCAAGATTTAAGATCACTGACTATTTCATACAGCACCAAGTATAGAACCCTGAGCAATGGGATACTCCATCCCTAATCAGTGCTATATTTGACTACAAGCTTCTGTAAGGGGATGATGATACAGTATATTAAACTGGGTATAAAAGATTTCAGACTTTCAACATGGTTATCACCACATATCCTGGAGTTTGAAGCTTTAAAAAAAACCCTAAACTAACAAACTATACATCTACAATGGCTAGCAATGGTATGATATTACAGGGGGTTATTCCACTAAAGATTTAAATGATCAGACTTACAGTTATCTCTTCCACATTGTGGGAGTTAGAGGCACAGTGCCCCCCTCAATCTAGAAAATCCATGTAAAAGTGTTGGCCTTCCCTTTATACCAGAGAAGTCTGAATTATTATAGTATTAAAAGATAAAATATGCTGACATTATACAATACTGTACATATATTTTATGCATTTCTGAGTTCCTAAACTTTTCCTGTGTCATCTGCTGGCCTTCACATGTCATCTGCAGATTCGGCAAAAGCCCCCAAGAGTCCCCATTTAGTCTTTTATGCCAGCCCTTACTATATCAAAACCACAATGAGACAAGTACCACTGTGGAAAGGATAATGGTAGACCTAACAGCTGAAGATGAGAATATGGGAGGAATAGTGAATAGCCACAATTTCTCTTGCAGATAGAGATCCCAGAATAAGGTGAGTAAAGGATACTGGAAGAAAGAAGAAAAGAGGGGTGACGTGGCATAGTAGACAGAGTGTTGGAGGAAAACCTAAGTTCAAATCTCCCTTCTAAGTCTGGCCACTAGGAGACTCTGGCTCTCATCAGTCCTCCAGGCCATTTTCTCTCTCTCTGGCAAGTTGTCTCCACCCGCACCTCTGGAGAAATGCGTAAGATAAAGTTTAGGTATGTCTTGTGCCTAGGTTTCCCCAAAAGTGGACAATGAGGTCCTCAACTCCCACACAGGCACTCAAAGCACAATATGGATACTGAATACAAGATTCCAACCAACTACACTACCAAGTTGTCTTTGAAGTAAAGACCCTTTGAGAAACAAGGATGCTTCATTCTCCTATGACTTATACTAAAAGCAACTGGATTAGCATGAAGAACCAGCAAGATTCAAGTGTCCTGGTTCTACATAATGCAGTTTTACTTCTCCAGCTGCAAGGTCATCCTCTGATGAGGATTCTCTTACTTCATCAACAGATATGCTAGTAAAGAAAGCCTTACCTTCTAGGAACTTACTCTCAAAGTGATGATGGCTTGGGAACACCAAAACTTGGGAATTTTAGAATTCAGGTTCCCTACAATACAACCCCCATGGCCACAAATAAAGCTATGTTTTTAAAAAATAACAGCAAACCCCACAAGCTTCATTCAATGATATGTTCTTGATGTGCTCCCATAGCCATGAGCTGCAAAAATAAATGTTAGGCATTGGGGTCTGCCAGAAACTAGATAGGCCTTTGTAATCTTCTGTGTCTGGTCTGTAATTCAAATCTTGTCCCAAGACACTTGTTTGTCCTTCTTTTTCAAAGAGCACCAATGACATCACAGAATGATGTCTTAACTCCTACAAGAATTGGATTTAAGTGAGACAGTTGCACAAAGTCATCAGCCTCATTCTCTCTTCCAGAGTCATCCAAGTCCAGTGGCAAGGTAAAAGTCAAGATGGCAGGCAATGACCTGGGATGCAGTAGATGACCTTGGCGTCTTCAACACCTAACCAAGCTCTAAGTGCCTCACAGCTCCTGCTTCAGCCGTCTTCATGGCTATTGGAACAAACTGTTCTCATCTGCCCCTTCTGCCAGGTGAGGTCTTCAAATGCTTGAGGTAGACTTGCACCACATACCTAACTGGGATGTCAGGAAGAAACTTTTAAGTTTGAAAACCTTAAAGTTTGATACAATTGTCAATTATATTAATATTAGCCCTGTGTTGGGGTTTCCTACGGGAAAGAGAAGTAAGGGGTGGAAGGTGAGTCAGAAAGGAAGAAGGAGAAAGAACAATCATAAACGTAGATGAGAATGAACTTCGAAGGCTGGTGACCATGTGTGCAGGGACTTTCTCCAGTCTGTCTATACTGCTAGTCCATACAATTTTAAATGGCATGATGGAAGAGGAAGTTCTAGGGGGGGAAAAGGAGGGGGAGATTAAGGGAGACAGCCTTGGTTTCCTGCCCTGTATCCAACCTCTGCTCCCATCACCTTAGAAGAAAAAGAGTAAGGGAAAATTATCTTCTATCCCTATGGAGGCACAGATAGACAAACCTGGGCGGTTCAATGTTGTCTCAATGTAAGAAAATGAGATCAATGAGGAAAGAAATGTTAATGCTTTCCAAAAGGAGGAGGTTTTAAATGGAAAATACCAGCACGTGGGACAAAAATCAGACAGCAAATATGGAATTTACAAAGTTAACAAAAAGAAGGATGCTACATTGCCTTTCTCCAACAGACTCTAGTTTAGGCTATTAAAAGTATCCAAAATCTAAACCCCAGCATTATGGATACCATAACTACAGTCACAAGAGTAAACAGAAGACAGAAAGGGGTAGAAAGAAAGAAAAGATCTCTCCCCAAATAAAGCCAGATACCCAAGGCAAACATCATCCAAATCCTTTCCCAGCAAATACTGTATTATTACCTTTTGTAATCTCCCTACTTCACTTCTGGAAAGTTTCAAAGTCACAACCATCCAATCCTTCTCAATGCACAATGGCATTTAATAATTGCTTACGGGTCTCGTCTGGGAAGCTGGGCAAGCACCCCGCAACTCATTACATGTGTGACCTTTCGAGCCCTCAGCCCCAAAATGATTTTCACTCACTTTAATCTGAGCCAGATTCAAAACAGATCTGCTGTCAACAGCCTGAATTCTACAGTACTATAGATGGGCAATGCCTACAGATAATCTTTTAGTGCCTTAATCATAAAAAGCAATCCTTTCCTGGCCATTTTCACACAAATTACCAGGAAAAAAGGGGGCAAGTGGGGTGTGAACAATGATGAATTATGGACCCTAAAGTAGTATTTCATTAAGCAAGATTGTACACTAAAACTTTAACTATGGTCTCCTCAATTGAAAGATCATTTTTTAAAAATCCAAACCTAGAGAAAAGCTGAAGTTTTTACAACTCACAAGGGAGGTTCACCACCAAGTAAGTGCCAGATGGGGAGGGGGGAAAATGAAAGAAAATGGTGGTCAGCATAAAATATTTTTTTTTAAATCATAGGGCAGCTTCAGATTTTTGCAACATGATGTCAAGCTCGTTCAACAGGTCTACAAATGCATTACATTAGCCTCAATTTAGTGGGTGATAATTGAAATCAGAGCTCTAGTCGTTACCACCGACATGTTTCTAAATACTACCCAATAAATTTTTGTCTGTTTCGGATTCCCTGTGACAGCTGGCAATGAAAAGCCGAGAGAGGGTACAGAAAACAGCCTTCTTGCGTGCGTGGTTCCATAGTCCATATGTAACAGTGAGTGTATGTGTGTGTTTGTGTGTGTGTGTGTACATATATCTCGAATTCTGTCTTAGAAATATGTGAATGTGTCTAGGTATGCATATATACATGCATGCATATATTTATATGTATAGACATATGCATGAAACATACTATCCTGTTCTTAAATGGAGGAAAAGGAACATGCATAAACAATATGGGCCTTTTGTTCTCCAGCAACTTACCCGTTATTTAATGCCTTTGTATATTGACTTGACAGAATGCAGAAAAGTTCTTCCAGCTAACGAGTGACACCCGGGTATGAGGAATTTATAGAGTAACCTATGTTCTCCTGCAACATGTTATTCTCCCTCCTCACCCCTCACCCCCCTCCTCACCCCTACCCCCAATTTGAGGCAAGACTTGTTTTAATTTAAACAAATTAAAATTTCTTCCAGAACAGATCACTTAAAGGCCACCTTGCCTCAGCTGCTCACAAATCTGCCTGCTGTCCAAAATGGTTCTATTTAAAAGCCTAGGGGCCAGGCAGAAGGAGAAACTAAAGCTAGGAAAAGCTGTAAAAGCACAACATTTCCCCAAGGAGAAAAAAAAAAGTGTTTCCTCTTTTTCATTGTTCATTAGCCTATTATCTGTTTACTTGTAAAGAAAAGAAGGTGGCTCCCTATGCTTTAAGCCAGAGTTCTTGCTAGAAAGAGGAAAAGAGAGAAAAGAGAAAGACCAACCCCAAGGCCCCCTTGATCCTCGAGATGATAATTTTTGGGGACTTCCCCAGAGCCCAGCAGCACTATCTAACTTTTCCATGGATCTATCATATCCAAAAATAAACACAAGCAACCGCCTGTGATTGCAGTGGACCAGGAGGCACCTTGGAGGCAAATTTATCTACCAAAGACCAATGGCACCAGACAACTCCATTTTAACCACAACCACAGATCTCCAGCTATTTTCCCTCACATATATCCCATCAACCTGCCTATTCAAATGAGTGTCAGCTATCTGGCCCTACTTGTCCATCTTTCAATGTGCACCACGTACACCCATCCCCTAACAACAGTAACCTTGGACTTAGGACAGCAGTTCCCAGCTTAGCCTCTGGTATCTGGAGGAAAACCAGTCTTGCATACAGGAGGCCTGGAGGGAAATGGGGGATGAGGAGAGCTTCACAAAGGGCTGGAAGTATTTCTAAAGGAAGAATCAACCAGATTTTTTCCGGTCCCTTCATATTTTGCCCAGGCTTCTTCCCCCTCACCACCCACCTTGTCTGTTAGAGCCCCTCAGCTGCATTCTGGGAAGAACTAATTCAAGAATGCGTTTCCAAGCATGCGTTTCTGAAGTCCCCCTGCCTGCCCATGGTCCTTGGATGTTCAGGCCAATGTTTAGAATCAGGGAACTATCCTCCCTACTCCATGCATGGGAAAGAGAAGCAGGCAATGCTACAGCACACCTTTCTACCTTCTCTCTCTCACCGCTGTGATTCTCCCTCTTTCGCCATTAGCTACCAAGGCCTTTCAGCTAAAAGCTGAGTTAGTGATCTATCCTCAAGGCCCAGAAACTTCTACAAGTCTCCAAACCCACCAGGAGCTCCAAAACACTAACGGTTTTCTCCCCGTTAATTGTCTCATCACACCACAACCGAAGTTGTTGTGCTTTTTTTTTATTTCATTATGCTACTGATCAGCTGCAGATAGGAACCTAACAGAAAAAGAGATTGGAGGGGAGCAATTTCAATATTTCAAAACACATGCAAATCGCTGCCGGGGAGCCTACCTGGGGTGTGTTTATTGAGACAATTCCGTGCTTGTCGGAGAGGTGACCTGATAATAGATAAATTCATTTCTTGCAAAGGTAGACTTCCTTCCCACCTTATCAAGCTAATTATATCAAAGCAACATAACACCTTCCTAAATGCCTTGAGATCCTCATCTAGTTACTCAGAAAAATATTATTTTTAAATAGGTGTGATAGATCCAAACTGAAACCTTCGGATTTCAATTCCAGCCCCCAATTCCCGAATCCCCTCTCTGAGTAATTTAAGTACTCCTCCAGATAGTTTTTCATATTCTTTTTAACTGACATTTTATCTTTAGACAGTATCTCACAGAATGAGCACGCACTAAGACAATGACAACCAAAGAAGGCCTGTCATTCCTCATCCTGGCAAAGACAGATGTCTTACACTGGCTTATGCCAATAATAGACCCGACAAAAAAACAAAAGAGATTACCTGCCTCTGATGTAACAGTACCAATTCACATTTGTGACACTCATTTGTCAATTAACAGATTTCTTCCATTGTTGACGCCGGGGACTTAAAAAGATGGGGGCTAGAATGTGATGAATTAAAAAAGACAGATGAGTAAGCTATGAGCTGCAAAGTAATGCTATAATGTGCTTAGATATGAACATCAACTGACACTCCTGACAAGCCGTACAAGGTTTTATTTCATTTTCCACTGGATCTCGGCTTCATACTTTGTCTTCTTTGTTCGCTTTTCATCAAGCTCCTAACATCTCATTCTGACAGCCAGAGACATTTAAGGCACTTTCGTTTCAAATGCAAGTTAGCGGGCTTGATTTGTCATTAAAATGCAAAACGTTTGCCATGCAGGTGAATGTAGGTATGCTTAAAAGGTTGTCGCTTGCAAAGTAAAAGCTGAAAATGGTTTGGGGGGCTGTCTCCAATTTAACTCTTTCGGGATGCTGGGCATGGAGGGATCGCTGGCCCTGAGGGGGCAGAGGCCTGGCCCCTCCAAGCTGCCCCTTCACTCAGCAAGACCGCGTTCCCAGTTGTCAGGAGCTATGTGGACCTGGAGGGACCACCATGATGAGCAGTTCCCAATCAGGCCTTGAGAGGGCGAACAGGCCTGGAGGAAGGGAGAGGATTGTCTCTCTTTCTCTCTCTACTGACAGAGGACCCCCGGAGTTGCCTCCCCTCTCTGCATCATCTTTAATTCACATGCTACATGTGTACACACATTGTCTGGGTGTACAATCTCATTCCATAAAGAGTGGGCTAAGTCAGTAATGAAGAAATGATTCGTGGCAGGATCTGAGCTGAAGACCACCAAAATGGACTGTCCACCTACTGAGGCTCCCTCCCCTTTGGCTCTCTTTCCTCATCTTCCCCAAGAGAGAGAAAATGAGGCTTTCTGCAGATCCTAACCACAGCCTGGCAAACACAAAGGCTCAGCAGGTTCCTAGCTGCTCTTCTCTATTCTCCAGGAAACAAAGCTAGAAAAGACACTGATTCCTAGTACATCCTTCTAAGCCCACGATTGAATCAATGAACAAGCATTCATTAAACCCCTTCTGTATGCATGCACTAGGCAAGTTTCTGGGGGATTCAAAAGATTGAAGCAAAACAATCCCTGACTTCAGGGAGCTCCCATTCTGCTGGTGAAGACAACGGGCAGAGGTCAATACACTAGCAGCTGGAATGATAAGGAAAGGTCTCTTGGAGAAGGTGGGGCTTGGACTGAGTCCTGGAGGAGGACTAGGGATTCTACAAGGTAGAAGTGAGAAGAAAGGGGAATTTCAGTCATGGAGAACATCACCAAAGCACTGAGCTGGGAAATGGCTCTCCATAATGGCAAGAACTGTAAGAAAGGCAGATTGACTGACCCACAAGTAGTGGGAAAGGGAGTGACTTGTAATAAGTCCAGAAGGGTAGGCTAGGGACCAGGTTTGGAAGGGCTTTCAGTGCCAAACAGAGGATTTTATATTTGATCTTAGAAATAAAAGGAAGCCACTGGGAATGTATTTTTTAAATTGCGGATATACCGAAAAGAGTAATGTTATCTCTTGAAAGCTCCCTCACCTCCCAATCCACAGTGATTCTGCTCTAATCTGAACCCTGTGGCTCTAACTAACTGTGGAGAACTTGTCTGGATGGTACTGCTGTTGAACAAATTGACTCTCTAACTAGGATCTACATTCCTTAAAGGCAAGGATGATGATTTATAGAGTCTCTTCTTTAACACCTATTCTAGTGCACAATTGGTTTTTCGGAGTTTTGGTTTTGGGGGGTTTTGTTTATTTGTTTTATGGATTAGATGATTCCCTTCATGCAACAGTCAAGAGTCCAAAGATCTGGTCAGTGGACACTCCCAAATGCAGAGCTATAACTAGACTGAGATAACTGAAGCTTCACCCCACGGCACTGAAATTGAAGGGTGTTGCCAGTACCTGCCCTCCTTTCACAATACAGGAACTACGGAGCTCCCCCCCACCCTACCCCCTCCCTCCTCATCACCTAAAAGGAGCTTGAAATGGCACTGCATTGTCCTGAGGTCTCTGCCTCTATCCTCATGGTACACTGTGTCCCAATTTCTCACTCTCCCTAAATGAATTTGTCTTGAAAAGTTGAGAGCCTCAGGTATCAAAAATATTTTCTAAGAGAAGGCCCTCACTTTGATCAAGTTGGATCTTTATATCAAATTCTTAACAGCCCCAAGCTGGCAACATTTTAACTCTATATGCCCTTCATGGACTTCAGAAGTTTTGTTGGTTTCTAAATGCAAATTCCAAAGATAACCTAGCTTGCAATGAATGGGGTCCCCATATTGACATTACCACATAGTAAGACCTAAGAAAAGCCTAGCCAGTTTCCATCAAACCTATTCCTTCTGAAATATCAATGAAAAACAGCCTTTTGACACATGTTTACAAGAAATTTGAAAATAAAAAAAGGCAAGAAACTAAGTCCCAATCAAATACCCACCAAGCCCTTGGTATATGAGAAAATCCCTTTCTGAAGATTAAAATAAGCCTAGGCCTTTAGGAAAAGATGTGAATGGGGATAATGACGAAGACAAAAGGAAATGAACATGGGACTCTGTCAAAAGAGATCAAAAACAAGAAATAATTTTTCAAAGCCAGCCTACTAGTATTAGGAGGAAGGTGGTTGTCAGATCTCCTAAGCAGGAATTTCACCAGTTTCCTCCCTCTCCCAAAAGCTATGGCAAAAAAAAGGAGAAAACAGAATGAATGTACACATAGAGCATTCTTCTTACATCCCTCCCCCTCCCCAATACATCACTAAAAGTCAATGGAAACTAGACCTAGATAATGCTCAGAAGTTTAAGGGGGTACAAACACACACCAGGGTTTTGTAAACTGAGTTCCTTATCAGCAAGTCCAGCTACTCATTGGAAAGCTTAGTAAAAGGTAACAAGGATTTCTGAAATTCCTTCCCTTGCTCAGGAGACATAGTACCATATTTATCTGCAGAGGGTGATGCAATTCTCACGTTCTGTTTTGAAGGGTTTTTTGTTAGTGTTTTGTACCTTTTCAGTTCTCATCATTTTAACCTTCACTGATTTCTGCCATGGGTTTTTGTCCAACACAATGTGTCTTGCCACTGGACTTGGATGACTCCGGAGGAAAGAGTGAGGCTGATAACTTTGTGCAGCTCTGCCTCACTTAAATCCAATTCATTTCCAAGTCAAGACATCACCCTCCTGATGTCATTGGTCCTCTTCCAGAACAAAGGATAAATAACAAGAATCTGAAAGTGTAGTAGTAAAGAGACTAAACTTATGAGTAAAAAGACTTTATTTTATCCCCAGGGTCCGGCATGATGGGATGAACAGAATAGGTACTTAATAAATGCTCATTTAATTGACTGGAGATGTTTACTGGTTCCCCAATAGGAAAAGTATTAACTTCTCTAGAAATGAAGATGGAATCCTATTAAAACTGGATAATTTCAGACATGAAAGTCCACTCTCATATACTTCTTGGCAAACAACTACAGGTTGGCTCCAGCCCAGAACCTAAGCAGAATACAGCCTTAAAATGGCTGTCTGGGGATATGCTGGAGAGTTTTATCTCAGCCTGTTTCCTGGGATTGTTATGTAAAATGACTTTGCTTCTACCTCAATGCAAATAAGATAAATGACCTAGAATAGAAGCATGCTATGTTCCTAACAGTCTCTAGGGTCTAAATGCCTGCCATAATCAGATTTATCATTGCCTTACTTTACCTAAAGACAGCTTATGGAATTAGTAAAGGCATATTTCTCAGAAATTACTCAAAGATTTAAATTTCACAAACAGAATCAACAGCCCAGTGAAGGAATTGTTTATAGGACAAAGTTGTATAATCTGCCTCAACAAAGCAATTTTGGTGATATCTTAGATGTGTTATCATAACAGGATATAGAGAGCACAGTTATCCCTTTCACAGCTAGGAGGTTAGGGACCTGGCACCCCCAGGATTTGGAAAATTCGAGTAAAATATTTTGACCTTCCCTTAATACCAGAAAAGAAGTCTGAATTTTTTTCTTATAGGGTGTTTAAAGTGTTAAAAGATAAAATATTTTGACATTATACAATACTACACATATATTTTATGCATTTCTGAGTTTCTAAACTTTTCTGTGTCATCTGCTGGCTTCCACAAAACTCTCCCAAAATTCCCATTTAATTTCTTATGCCAACTTGTGATATATTGAAACTGTGATGAGGAAAGTCATGATGTGGAAGGAATAACTGTATACTGAACCAAAATTTTCAATTATAATAGCTCAAGACAAGAACCTAGCCAGTGAGATGGCATCCTGACATGTCAGAGAAATTAAAGGAGCATCTTTTAACATAAACAATATCCACAGTACCTAGATAGAGAGTTCCTGCCAACAGAATAAGCAGAATACAGGAAATGGACATTCCACATCTGCAAATCAGTACAGATAGAGTAACCCCTGCTCAGACCCACTGATGATCTGCTCACAGTTTCAAGAATGTAAAATGTAGATTTCAAAGGCAGGGCCATGTTGAAAATGCAGAAGAAAAATCAAGACCTGTCATAAAAGCTCACATCACCAAACATCAGGTGCTTTTGATTATTCACATGATGTCCTAATCAGAGGCTCAAGAGAGGATGAAGGGGCAGAAAGGCTTAAGGACGCCCTGCATCATTTTTATATAGAAACTTTTGGAGAGACAGAGTCAGAGGTCTTAAAAGAGATAGAGACTTGTTATGTCATATTGGAATTTGCAGAGTCCTATTTTTGGTAATAACATCATTACTACAAGTATTCATACAATCTTAGTTAAGTCCAAGACACAATGCTTAGAGGCCAAAACCAAAGCCAGAGCTACTTTCCTTATGCCATGAACCCATAACTACATACCCAATTAAAGTCATACTATGTCAACTGGTTTCACTCATACTCTGCAGTCTGATTTGGCTCACTACCTCCTCAAACCTCTTACCCTACCCCTAGGCCTCTCTCTTTTTCCATATGAAAACTACAGGGTGCTTAGAAAATACAGAGATAGATATAGATGTGTGTATGTGTATGTACACATATACATATATGTATATGTCCATATAAATATATACACATATACATAAACATCTGTGTGTGTGTGTAAAATTAGATCAGATCATTTGTTGTTCACCAATCACTGTATGGGGAAGGTACTTGAATCCTTAATGCTTCATAGTGTCAGTTGATCTGGCTTCTGGAATCATATATAACCATGCCATGCCAATTTCTAAGAACAACTTACTTTTTTTCCCTCTCCTCCTCTCTCTCTCCCATACATAAATTTACCACGCTCCCCAAGCTAACATTCACACATAAGTTGGGACTCCAAGCTCCCACGTGGTACTTTTTGTCTCCCATTCCTATACTGGCCCTTCTTTGTCATTCACATCATTGTCCTTTGCCCCACAATCCTCCTGCACCTCTCATGAATGGAGTCACCAACTCAGTTATCTAGGGGTATCTATAACTTCACTAATATCATGAGTATATCTTGATGCTTCCTAAACAGCCTGGAGGATAATTGGAAGTTCTGAACAACTGTGTGCATTTGCTATCTCCCATGCCGTGCTTACCTCTTATGGACATGCCCAAATACTGAACTTATCACATAATCAGAGAACAGGAAGGGACTTTATGTACAACCAATGATGAAAGGCTGCTAAGACATCCCTGTCAAAAGGTCATCTAATCTCCATTTGAAAATCTTCAGAGATAGAAAGGGCATTCATGATCTCGTTTTCTGCTTTGGTACAACGCTGACTGTTATTAAAAAAAACATTTTTTAAGTTCTGTCTTGTATTAAACTGAAATCTGTGTCTAACTTCTTTCCCTTGTTCCTAGCTTTTCCCTCTTAAACTAAGTAAAACAAGTCAAGACTCTCTTCCCTATGACGACCTTCATATCTTTGAAGGTCGTTATTCCAGTAAGTCTTCTCTTCTCCAATCTAAAACACCACTAGTGCCTTCAACACATCTTCACATGGCATTTCTAGCCCTCTTGGTATTAGATATCCTCCTCTGAAAACACTCCTCCTTACCAACATCCAAGCTGTCATGCTCAGAAAAGAAAATAACAGCACTCCAGGGCAAAGTACAAAGACTATCACTTCCCTTACTCTACAGCTATGATTTCATCTATCCATTATGGATCAGTACTTGATCAATAATTTATAGTCCTAGAGAATTGCCTGGGGCACTAACAAGTTAAATGACTTGACCAGGGTCACATAGTCAGGATATATCAAAAGTGAGACTTGAACCCAGGTCTTCTTGACTCTGTAGGCACTATACTATGCTGTCTCTTGACACTATGGATTTATTAATGCAGCTTGCTTTTTATCCCATTGTTGATTCTTTTTGACCTTGCAGTCCAATAAGACCCCCAGATTCTTTTCACATGAACTACTCTCTAGCTTTGTCTTCCCAATCCTATATATATATAGCTTTTTTAACCATAATAATAATAATAACAGCTTGCATTTATAGGACCCCTTAAGTATGGCCAATTATTTAATCTATGTTATCTCACTTGATCCTCACAACAATCCTCTGAGGTAAGTTCTATTAATATTATCCCCATTATACACATGAGGAAACTAAAGCTGAGAGAGGTTAAGTTTCTGGTGTAGAGTCACACAGCTAGTGTCTGAGGCATGACTTGAACACAGGTTTTCCTGATTCCAAGTCCAGCACTCTATGCATTGTGCTACCTAGCTGTCTCACGTATAGGATTTTTACATTTGTCCCAATTAAATTTCATACTATTAGATCCTTGTCATTGTAGAAACCTGTCAAGATCTTTTTTATCCTGTCATTCACTGTATTTGCTGTCTTTTCCTGCACTGTATCTCCTGCATATAGTTTTATCCAAGTCATGTATTAAAAAAAAAAAACTATCGGACAGGACCAAGGACAGAGCCATGGGGGTACTTCACTGAAGTACCTACTTAATTTCTCACATTATTTTTCTCCTACAAAAGGTAACCACTGCTGAGCCACTTCATTGCCACCTAGAAAAAGGCTTTCTGTGATGTTGAGCCAGAAAGCACAAGGACACTTCTTGGAATGTCAAGCAGTTATTGACTTCTAAGTCTGTGCTGGTGCATGATGATGAGTACAAACCATTGCTGCCTACAAATAATGCTTTACTATTTGGTGCAGAAACCAGAGAGTGAGCCCACAAAATGTCATGGGGTCCTGAGGGCCCAAATGCTTATGACTCAACAACAATGTTATCTATGAAATGGAAGAATACATAAATTAACAAAGCCTTTGCTCTGATCAAGGAAGTCAAGAAATCCCACCAAAAGCTATACATCTGTGCTTTGATGACTGGCCCTGATCATTAGCCTCTTGAGGAATTCTTTGCTAAGAAGATGTAGCATTAATTATGTTGCCATGTGAACAGGACTGGAGTCTTTTTTTTTCAGAGTTTGCCTATGGGTCCAGAGTAATGAAAGCAAATCACCTTGGTTGTCTACACCACAGAACCAAGATGTGCTATGCTACCTTCCACCAGGCCACCTCCTTGACCCACTTCTTCAAGATGAGTCGATCATACTACTTGCTATGCAAGGAAGTACTTTGAGAGTCAGGGTGGTATAGTCTTGAATACAGAGTCTTAGATACATAATCAGCAGAGACCGTAGTTTGAAATTTGTCCCTAGTACTTTTGAGTAATATGACCATGGACAAGTAATGTACCTGATTTTCTGAACCCCAGTTTCTTCAACTATAAGATGAAGATAATGCCTGTGGGTGGATATTCCACTATATTATTTAACCAAAGGTATTATCTCCACCTTACAGTTGAACTATATTTAGGATCATTTAATTCAAGAACTAGCCAGGAAGAGCTGAGCTTAAAATCAGCCTCAGACACTTACTAGCTGTGTGACCCTGGGCAAGTCATCTAACCTGTTTGCCTCAGTTTCCTCATTTGTACAATAAGGATAATACAGCACCTACCTCCCTGAGTTATTATGAGGATCAGAAGAAAGAATATTTGTAAATTACTATGCAAACCTTAAAACAATATGCGATCATTATTATTACCTACTTTGAAGGATATGATAGAGACTAAATGGGACATATATGTAAAGCACAAATGTTGAAGGGTTACATAAATGTTAGCTATTATTATCATTATTGTTCTGAAGCAATATGACACAGGGCAGAGAAAGCTGAGCTCAGAATGAGGAATACTTGGGTCTGACATATAAGACTGACTGACAGGGGCAGCTAGGTGGCACAGTGAATAGAACACCAGCCCTGAAGTTGGGAGGACCTAAGTTCAAATCTGGCCTCAGACACTTAACACATACTAGCTGTGTGACCTTGGGCAAGTCACTTAACCCCGATTACCCTGCCTTCTCCCTTCCAAAAAAAAAAAAAAGACTGACTGATCCTGAATAAGTCACTTAACTTCTTGAACTTAAGTTCAAGGCAACTAACTCTTTAAGCCTAAATTGCAGAAAACATACCAACCTACATTTACGAAGGGAATTTTTTTACCTAGGGAGTTCCCTATACCAATGAAATCATAGGTGCAGCCCTATTCCTACCTATATTTTTTTGTCCAGTTAAATAGAAAGTCAACATTAGAAGACCCACTATTCTAATGCAATTTGCATATCTATACTATTTATAATAGGTTTTATTTTTCTTGCCTTCTCAAAGGGGGAGGGATGAAGAAGTTGGAACTGAAAATAAAATAATTTTTACAAGTAAAAGGAATATGGTCATTGGCCATTAAGTTATTTACACTTTAGCCACAGTGCCCCTCGAAATGGTTAAAAATACCCACTGGTCCTCCTTCCTATGTGGCCCCCTTCTACTTCCACAGTAACAGTGGCAGCAAAGAAGAAAAATGAATAGAGGGGTCAAAGAACCATGGTTTCCTGACTGTCTACAAACCTTTCCTTAATTCTTAGTATTCTGGATGTCACTTGACTTTTCAATGTCCCCAAGCAACTCTCCATAACTATAAGAAGAGTATGTGCCAAGATGCATAGGTAGAGGGAGTTTCCTCACTGAAAGCTCCCTACATAGATGAAGTGACACCTAGGTATCTAGTCTCCCCACCACCTCAGAAAACAACAACAATAACTACAGGGGCAAAATTCTCTCAAGTTATGAGAAAATAACTACTAGAGAAACTGAATCACATAACTGCTATCACACAGGCTTTTAAGGTCTACAATGTGTTTTGTATACATTAGCTCCTTTGAATATCACAGCAGCCCAGAAGGAGTTGGTAGCAGTATTATCTTCTCCATTACACAAAAGAAGAAACTGAGGCTCACAGAACATAAGTAAGTTATCCAAGGTTGTAATAGAGTGAAATTCAAGCAGAGGTCTGCCATGCCCATTGTGACATTTCTGCATACAAGAAACCAGAAGACATCAAGACATGACCAAGTTGAAGGATATTTCATAGCTTCTAATCAAAACAGTAAATAAAGGAGATGTTCAAGTTAAGCTCATTGTATGTCCAAAATCAACAACAGGATACTTGGTCTTTTCATCTTGCAGCACCCACAATGACCATAAAAACAAGCAAACCACTGCAAAGGAAAATACAACTTATGTGCCAATCTGTTATTGATGAAAAGAGAAATTTCAGGAAGATTTGGACAAGAGTCTCCCAAGTAATATATTCATCTGGATATTTAGTAACTCCAATGAAAAGGAAGGCAAAGAGGAGAAGACTGGAAAATGACGGGAAGATATGGTTAAGGCCAATAATAATAGTAACAACTTGAATTTATATAGCACTTTAAGGTATGCAAAGTATCTTTATATACATGATCCCATTTGACCTTTATAACAGCTGGTAAGATAGGTATCATTATTATTTCCATATTACAGATGAATGATTTACCCAGGGTTACACAGCTAATGAGTGTGAGGAAGGATCTGAACTCAGACCTTTCAGACTCCAAGTACAAAGTTCTAGCAACTCTGCCTAGGATCAAGAAATAAACCAAAAGGCTATAAACCACTCAGAAGCTCAGTATTTGCATAACATGAAAATTTTCTTTAAGACAAGATGGCCTTTGATGTAGGGACCACTGAATATCATAACACACACACACACACACACACACACACTAAAATCACTATATCATAAAGGACAAGAAACAATTGGTTGCCAAGGTGGGCATCATTTCAGAAGCAACTGTCCGTGAACAGTCAAATCTCTTGATCTTCTTGCCAAGTAGAGGGATTCTGTCAAAGGCAACACCAAATTAGGGAACGAGGTCATTCATACAACATTATAGAAAGAGATTATGGAATTATTGGCAGCGTTGCTGGTCACAAAACAGCAAAAAACAGTTTTGGAGAAAAGCAGCCTCCAGAGAACATGGGTACATGAAAACGAAAAGGAAACAGCGAATAACTGTGAAATGGAATAGAATTTCTGACATTTCTATGATAGTCCATTCTTATTAAAAGCATGAAGAGAACCATATTTAGACTCTATCCCCATAGTACACCCTATGGACCACGTGAAAAAGTGGTCATTTCCATTTTTAATTATTCTAATCAACTCCAAAGATATGGCCTTGACTGAAAAGTTTAGAAAGGAATACAACAAATAATATAATTTTCTTGATTAAAGTGATAGTACAGGAAACCCTCAACTGTTCTCTTGGTGAGTTACCTGTAACACATTTTAACTCCCAAAATTTGGCCTTTTCCCACCTCCATCTTCCAGCCTATTCTCTTGTAATTTCCATATGAAGAAGCATAAACTCCAGAGTATAAATAATAAGTTATATTATTAAAAGTTTGCAATTTCATATATAAATGCCACATTCCCATTTTAAAACCTTACTGTGCTCTGATTAAATGTGATTTTAAAGTTACTTTGCTACTTAGAGGGATCTATAACCTCATCATTGTGGGTACTCCCTCCAATGGTAGAGGCTACAATCTCTCTATGCCTTCTCATCTTAAGAGATGTCTTGTCTATGTTCTTCCATTGATTCACCACGGACAGCTCAGCCAGTATGTTTGGGACCTTCTTCTAAGCCTTTTAACATGACTTGTATACCAATGGCACACACAGGTTAGCCATCCCTTCCTTAGACATTGCTCTCAACTACAATTTTCACTAACACTCTCTCTCTGACTTTGGGCAAGTAACTTAACCTCTGGGGTCTCCGTTTACATGTCTCTAAAAAGCAAGAGTTGTACCAGACTGACCTTGAGGTCTCTTCCAGATCTCAATCTATAATATTCTATGATCCTTTTCCAATAATATGATATATATTTTACACTATACCTTGTATATGATTCAGGGGTAACTTGCTACAGCCTACTTATTCCTACCATGCTAATTTTTATTGCCATTTGGGTGACCCATAATTTTGATTCAAAAAGCTGAAGAACTCCTATTTGTAGCCAAATGGTATCCAAAGTACTTGTGATTTACCACATGTTATCCAGGCCTACTCTCTTTTTCTTATTTAATTCTGGGTCCAATTCACTGACTATCTGTATTATCTCTCCAAGATATATGGGCTTTATGGGTTATCTATCCAATTGTATATCATGGTCTGGATAGTAAGTAGACTTTGATATCTACTTGGGATTTTCTGTGTAGACAGCTAGTCCAAATTCTTGAGGGATTACTGATCTCATTTAAGAGGCTCTGAAATGTGAAACAATCAACATAGTATCATCTGCAAATAGGAAAAACTAGAAGATCTTATTATCTATAGCAGGAATTCTTAACTGAGAACCATGAAATTGGGTTTTTTAAAGCTATTTTGATCACTTCACTATATTAGATTTCCTTGGTAATCCTATGTATTTTATGTTTTTAAAAACACTATTCTTAGAAGCATTCCATAGGCTTCACCAGATTGTTAAATAGATCAATGACACAAAAGGTCTAGATTCACAGGCACTCCTCTTTCATTTGGAATCTCAGCTAGACATCTCCTGAAAGCAGCGATCATTTTTGGCAAATATTCATCTCCCTGTTTTTCACCTGGCTTCATATGGATAATTAGAAGGTCAAAGTTATCTTTGTTGGTTCATCCTTCCATATAAACTTACATGATTTTAACACATGCCTAGAAGGTAATTGCTGGAGGGCAACCTTTAGGGTGGTCTTTTGCTCTACCAAATAAAGTGGGATCTTGTATGCACCTGACCTTGTAGTCAATTGTATGACTTTAAAGCAGTGGTTCTCAACCTTCCTAATGCCATGACAATTTAATACTGGTATGTGGGTGTATCTGCATGTGGGTGGACCTGCCTGGAGACAGATAGAGGAGAGGCGTCTTGGTTCCTAAGACCATCAGAAATATGTGTTTTCCGATGGTCTTAGGTGACCCCTGTGAAAGGGTCGTTCAACACCCAAAGGGATCGCAACCCACAGGTTGAGAACCACTACTTTAAAGAAATGTTTTGTTACACATTACTGCATAAGAATGCCTACTGTGTCCTTTCTCAACCCTTTATCAAGTTTGCCCCAGATATGTTTCTAGATCATCCTCATAAAGATTTTATAGAGATGGGAAAGTTGACATAGGGGTTGATAGTTATTGATATCTATCACAATTGCTTTATTTTTGTGATAGTAATGTCCATTATTTTTTTTCCAAAAAAACATTTGGTATCCTTCCCTCATTTGGATTTTGAGAATTGGTTCCCCAATGACCTCCAGACTTGCTCACCTCCAGCATAACTATAACCTTTTCCACATGGGCTTGGTCTAGTCCAGATGCTCTTCTCACTATTTTCTCTTGAATGCCACTTCTACCTTCTCATGAAATATATCAGGGACCATGATATTGGAATCCAAATATGGTGGTTCCACTGTCACTGATGGAGAAAATAGCCATATTACAAAAAGATTAGATTATTCACTATTTTTCATCTGTTGTTGCCCTTCCAATTTCATCTTTAAATGCTCTTTAGATGATTTGGCTTAACTAGGTCACTAGTTAAGCTTTCTGCAAACTTGTTTGACCTAACAATTCTTGATGTTTTCACATCTTCTGCAACATTTTATGAACAAGTTTACATTATAAAGTGGGGTTGCAGGGCGGCTAGGTGGCACAGTGAATAGAGCACCGGCCCTGGAGTCAGGAGTACCCGAGTTCAAATCCGGCCTCAGACACGTAACACAAAAAACTAGCCGTGTGACCTTGGGCAAGTCACTTAACCCCAACTGCCCTCCAAAAAGCAAAAAAATAAAAATAAAAAAATAAAGTGGGGTTGCTCTTTACTGCTATATCTCTCTACTTTACAAAGAGATCAAATGTTTGCTGAGCTTCATGCTTTCTAGGCAACTTTGTCGTCCTCATTTGAGTGACTAACATATCAAATTATTTTTATCATATTTATACTGTTATATTTACACTAAAAGTTATATTCCAGTAAACTTAGAATTAACCACTCCAAGACATTTAGCACAGATTAGTTTCTACAAATGGTGCTGGTATTAAGACAATAACTAATGGACATCATATTCAAAGTAGTGTGGTAATCCCATCAGTTATAGCTTCAACTGGCAAAAAGTAAAGACAGAGAGACAGTAAGATGGAGAAATACCTTCTGTTTTCAGAAAAGATAGTTAAAGGCTATTTGGCAAGCCTGTATGACTGTTACCTCTTCAGTATGACCACAAAGGCATTTTTTCTTGCACTATGTGACAAGAAGAAATGTAATAATTAGCTGCTGCTTGCTAGGTTTGAAAAATATTGTCAGTAACAAAGGATTTATTAGGCACCTATTATATGCTAGGAACCAGGGATACAAAGTAAAAACTGAAACCATTTCTGTCACGAAGGAGCTTACATTCTGTCAGATGAGAAAATATACACGTGTAAGTATATGCAAAATGAATACAAGATAATTTGGGGGGTAGGGGTTACTCATATCTAAGGAGGGTGAGCAAAGGTCTCACATAGAATAGAAGGTTAAGCTGAACCATGAAGGAAATAATGGCTACTAAGATGTGAAAGTAAAGAAGCATGTTCCAGATGGAAAATGAGGGGAAAAAACTGTGAGGTTTTTGACAACTGAGTTGTCCTAAGGCCAAAAAAAAAGATTATCTAATACCATAGAAAAGTTAGTGTGATTTGAGCCTAAGAACAGAACAAAGTCTGGATCCAACAATGGTTAAAAACAACTGGAAATGAAAGAGAAAGATAAATTATATCTAAGGGTTTTTATTTCTTTAAACCTTGCTCATACTTCAAAGATCTGTTATTTTGTTCAAATGGGTATATCCTTTACTGACAAAGATAATAAACTCTATCTGTTTTAATAATTGGTCATTGTAAATTGCAATGGTTAAAAATTTTAAACCTATCTGCCATCACAATGAGGTTGGCTAGGCCATGGAAAGGTGAATCTTTACTTGAAGTACCATAAGCCAGAACTCCAAAGTAAAGACTACAGAAACAGAAAATTTCCCTTAGAAACAGGCAGGGAGCCTTAGTTTGCAATGGGAGGTCCAGCACAGGAAGAAAATAAGCAATTTTAGTCAGAGTGTCTCCTCCTCTGCTATTAAGAAATTCCTGTTCTAAGGATACATGAAGAATGAGATGATGATGATAATTAATAATCATAATAAAATCAGAGCCAGCTATAAATAAATAGTATTTGGGGGGTTAAACCTTTAGAATTTTCAAAGATGCAAACACCTTCAAATTCACCCATATAAATCTAGAAAAGCACCTGAGTCAAACAGAAATGAGACTTGCAAAAATGTCACCTTATACAACAGTATTTTATTCAGAAAGAATACATCCAAATTACATTCTGCACTACTATTTTCCAAATTTAAAAAGCATGATATAAAGCTAGTCCTTCAACTGTAATAAGCATTATTTTAATTTTTAAAAGAAGAGAAGGACTTCCATCTGTGCCACCCCCCCACACACACACACACTGTCTTCCTTCCCCCATTCACATCTGCTCCACATCCAAATGCCACTTAGGAGAAAAGTAAGACAGTGAAAAATCAACATCTGTGTAAACTCCAAAGCCAGTGACCAAGCTACCAGAGAAGTCAAATTATGACAGAGGTCAGGAGTGGCAGCATCCTTCTGCAGTGAGCCCTTCCCCTCCAAAATGCCCTCACCAGCCTGACATGCCAGCATGTGGGATAGTAGAATCAAAGTGATTGTGAATGACTCATTTTCTCCTTCACCCATTTAGACTAAAGTTTAAGACTTTATTTCTATTATCAAATAGAGTACCTCCAGTTTTCAAGAGGTCTGTTGTACTTAGTAAAAAAATTGAGACTTCATCTGAAAGATTGTAAATTTTAAAGAATTTAAATGACTGCTTAGACATAAATATTTCATATTAGAAATTGATTTTCAAATGAACTACACATGAAGAATGACCGATGCTAAGCAATGTTCATGTCCATCCCAGTTATGTCATGACAGAGATATTTTAATGCAATTTAAGAACAGAAATCTTCTCAGAGTAACATGTAATACTTTGCACTTGGCAGGATTAAAATTTCAATATTCAATTCCCCTTGAGTCATACCAGAAACTTACCCAGTGGAGCTTTCAGAGCTAAAAGGTTCTGAAACAAATTTTCTGTCTGTTATTTAGTTATTATGACTGCTAAATTTTTCAGGTAAATCAACTTATCTGTTGCTAAGGTCCATAATGGATACTAAAGGCTTTTTTGTGTGCTGGCGATGATGGCTGTTTTGTTCTGGAAAACATTGAGCTTTGACATGGATAAGTAGAGGGAATGATTTGGGGCATGTCACTGCCAGTGGGATACCCATCCAGCTTAAGGTAGGAAGGGAAATCCCTATTTTTTCAAAGGAGGATATAACAGGACTATGGAAGACCCCTCCACTCATGTCCCTAAAAATATACCCAGAGTTTTGGCTCAATTGTAATGAATTGCAGTCATGTAGGAAAAGAGAAAACAAAGAACAGGAACATACAGTAAAGATCATTTCCAGGAGCAGATTCTAGACAGAGCAGAACAAAGCTACTCCAAACAAAATAAGTGCTGAGATTCATAACAGGAATGTCCCAGGCCTAGACAGAAGGAGAGTATCAGGAAGCCCTAGACCTTCATATCCTAAGGAAGCAAGAGATAGATGCATATGTGAAACCTCCCCACTCCAGTGTCCTTGGAATCACCACAGGGGCTGTTAATCTTTCTTTAGCTTCTCTGGAAGAAGGTCTGACCAGTCCAAAGATAACCAATGAAAATTGTGACCTTCTAATCCCAGCCAATAGCAGGAAACTGACCAAATTCAAACAAACAGAAACCAGCAATCTACAATCTCCACAAAGCAAGGTAAGGCTAAGCTGGTTCTCTTCCATGAAGAGTCTCACAGGCAACTGAAAAAATAAATAAATACATTCTCCTCCAGAAGGACGGGCTAAGAAGGAAAAATTATAACTCATCAAGTCTCATTTAAAGCAATCGTGCTTGGCCTCAGCTGCAACATTCAATGTGATGGAGGCAAATTAACAAAATATTCCTTTGGCATCTCGATCTTTTTCTCCGTATGCAAAGTGGGGGTAAGGAATAATAAGTCAAAAGACAAAGCAACTTCAAAACAAAATCAGTTATTTGTAAACAACCCTCATAGTGTTTTTTTCTCCTCTTTTCCTCTTCTTCTCCATCAACTCCCACATCTCCATCACCCCCAGGAAAAAATTAATAAATAAATAACCCTGCCAGTTGCAATGGGAGAGCAAGCAAGTAAAGATAAATCAATTAGCTTGCTAATTTCTCCCCCTCTCATTTATTTAGCTCGGCACTGTATTTGTAGTAATTGACTACAATTATGTTAATTACTAACTCCAGTATAATTACTATATTTATTGTCATCGAGCACACTATGTACCCAAAGCAAAGCTGGCATTTGTGGGGCATCAAGAAAAGCAAACTGTCGGAGAGGTGAATTCCCCCAAAAACTGGCAGGCTGGAGCTTCCGCCAATGAAAGGGCAAAGAGAGATTTCATGCAATGTTAGTTTGAAAGCACCAGTTCATTAAGGATATTAATTTTCTGATAACTACACATTTCAGCGTGACACGCTGCCGGAGCCGGTATCTGCAGGATTTAGCAATTATTAATGCGTGACAGTTTCAAATGCTAAGTGAATCAATTAAACAGCGCATTCACAATTTGAGAAGAGATAACTGCTTCATAACTGCCTAAGACTACAATTTTCACATGACAAAAAAGAGCCATTGAGGCTCTTTCAAAACCTGACAGGTCAAGAAAGAAGTTCGGAACAAAAGCACCTTACAACCATCATCTTTCCTCTGTACTTGTCAGATCAACTTTGCTAGTGTCTCCCCAGAAATGGCATCCCGATGCCAGCTGCCACAAGGTGATTTTTCATGTCTTGTCAAAGAAATCTTTTATTCTATTTGCTCGGCATTAACATGCTACATTTATTGATCAAGGGTCTGTTCTGCAGCCGCAGCAGGGCACTGTGCTCTCATGCCTACGGGGCTTTGACGTCCTGGTGACATTCGAGCCCGAATAATGCACATACTAAATGGATTTAATGCAGAAATGTGTTTGGGCCTGACAGCTACATTAATAACAGCCCCTCACACTGATAAATATGCAATTGCTACTATTAAGAGTTACCCAATTATGGGGAAAATATTTCTCTACCTTATAAATAAATCCATCAAAAATAAAGTTTTAGCAATGGGACATTTTTTTTTGCAGGAATGTTTCTCCAGCTGCTGAGGGAGAGACAGGGGGGATTGAATGCCTTTCCTTCTGGCTGGCCCCCCTCCCCACCTGCCAATTGTCTTACTTTGTCTCAAGAACAGTATGCCTATAATGTCTGGGGAGGGGGCACGTCATCTCCTTTGTTGTTTTTCTCTTTCTTAGGTTTCCTTCTATTTCACCAGAACCAGAGAGAGGAAAACAGAAGCATCAGCCAGAGAGATACAAAAAACTAGGTTCTGTTAAAATTCAAAATTCAGGTGGTAAAAAAGAAGGTTGTTTCTCTTTATGAAAGAACTTTGAGTAGATTCCTTCCTCATTTTAGAAGAAACTCCCCCCTCCCCCCCCCACTTAGCTGCTAGCGGCCTCCCTCTCAATACCATCTCACATTCATTTGGTAAATATAACGTATATGTTTATATATGTGCCTATGGTCTCCTCCATCAAAAGGCAAGCTTTGTGAGAAGAAAGAATGTTTTTTTTCTTTGTATCCCCAGGGTTTAGCCCAGTGCCTGGCACATATAATAGGACCCTTGCTCACTAATTGATCAAATTATCACTCTAAAAATAAAGGACTTCAGAGGCCACCTAGTTCAAACCCTTCCTTTTTTAGATGAGGAAACTGAGGCCCAGCTAGATTAAGTGACTTGCCCAAGGTCACACAGGGAGTAAGTGAGGTCTTCTGACTCAGAAGCTAATGCTTTTTTCTATTTTACCACAAAGTGAATTTGTGTGCTGAGAGATGGAAGGGAGTGCAGAAGAGAGGAGGAGATAGAATGAGGGAAGAGAGGACAGGGAAGAAAGGAAAGAAAGCACTTAACGGGAGAGACCTTTTATCAAAAAGCTTAGCCAAAGGAAATTGATAATTATTTTATGCCTGTAATTAAATGTTCTATATCTCTAATCCATCCCATAAAAAGCCAAATCATTTCCCACAATAAAGCTAATGAACAAGAGAAAGACAAAAACAAATCACTTGTCTCTAGTTCTCTCCTCTATTAAGATAAATCAATCAATCAATCAATAAAAATATGGTACTAAAATATCCATGCTCTCGGATGCCAAAATGGATTGCACTGGGAAAGGTGAGCACTCTGCCACTTCTGAGAGAGAAGTTAAGTAACTTATACAGAAAAACCAAGATGAGAAAGAAAAGAAGAAAAATTGCATCATCTAGTCTCTCTGGAAACATCTCCTTCACCTTTCAAAGAGTCTAGAAATAGCCCAAAGTTCTTGGCCTGTTCCTGAAAGAAGAAAAGTCAGAATCAGGAATATAGCAAGTTTTATTCTCAAAATATTGAATTCTTCCTTGGAACTATAGTAATTCACTCTGATCCACTTTTACTGGATTTTCCATGCTGTCAGTGATTTAAAAGAACAATTTCCCAGTAAAATGACACTGGGCTCTAGAAAAATATCTCCCCCCCCCTCTTTTTTTTAACTAGAGAAGTAGGCTTGAAAGTAGCTGGTTATCAACTAGAAGAGAGTAAAAATTTATATAGAAAAAGTAAGTGTCCTCTATAAACAAGTGGTTAAAGGATATAACAGTTTTCAAAAGAAGAAATGTAAACTATTAACAGCAATATGAAAAAACTGCTTCAAATCATTAATAAAATAAATGCAAATTAAGGCAATTCTGAGGATTTCGCCTCATGTCCAAATTAGTAATGATTTTTTAGAAAGACAGAAATAATGGATGTTAGAGGCCAAGGGGAAGTCAGAGATGTTAATAAATTATCAGTATGAATCGATTGAACCATTTTGGGAAACAATTTGGAAGTATGAGAGAAAAGTCACTACGCTGTGACCAAGTGATTCCATTATTGGCCCCTCCCTCAAGAAGGCCCAAGAAAATAAAGAAAAGCCCTATATATAACAAAATATCCATAGCAGCATTTTTGTGGTAGCAAACAATGGGAAACAAAGGAGCTGTCCGTCACTTGGGGAACACCTGAACAAATCATGGTTTACTGAGGTAGTAGAATATTGTTAAGAACCAGTGAGTATGAGGAACATAGAAAAATGGGGAAATGTGTATGAACTTATATGGAGTAAATAAAACACAGTAATAATAAGTGAGAGCTGATATTTATGTAAGGTTTGCAAATTACTACATCCTAGAACAAAGAGAAGATATGCAACCACAATAACATAAATAAACACAATACTAAAAGACAGCTGTGCTCATGTTAATAGCCATTAACAAACTTGGTCCCAAACAATAAAGGATGAAATGAATTCCCCTCCTTTTGGTAAAGGTAACAAAAACAAAAACCCTCCATGTACTGTTAGAAGCCATAGATATGTCCATCAATTTTGCTTAAGCTGCTTCTCTTTTTCATGCCAGAGGTTCAGGTGCATGCATGGGTGTGGTATACTAAGAAATGTCTAGAGAATAAAAAAAATTTTAAACAATAATAAAACATTTTTAAAGCGAGAATAAAATAGCCAACTTTAAAGAAAAAAATTACTTATTAAGCTCTCTTCTTAGAGTGGGAAAGGACTTCAAAGGCCAGAAGCTATCTAGTTCAACCTGTACCTGTTTCCCTTTATAGTATCCCTAGCAAGTGGGAAGAAAAACTTATCAATAATATTATACAGGAATCAAACATGAAAATGTTCCTAGAAGTAAATATAGAAATATATCCATATACATGTGTATGTATTTTATATATATGATGACAGGATTTAGACTCTTGAAAGATAGCCTTCTGAAGATTACACAAGTAGTAGTAGAACCAGAATTCAAACCAAGGAATTCTGCCTTCAAATCCAGTGTTCTATTCATTATATCCCACCCCATATTTGGGTTAAAGTTTCTCCAAGTCCCCTTCTGTGGTTCATGAAGTAAAAAAGCTTGAAAAGGCTAAACTCTTCAGCAAACTCTATTGTTTCTTGCACAACATGCTCCTTTCCACCATAACCCTTTTCCTCAGACACCTAGGAATTATATAGAATTATATTCTCTTGGACATGGGACCTCAATGTAAGAAAGTCTGATAGGAAGAAAAGAGCAGAGGCACTGAAAGGAGAGAACCAAAGAAACCAATGTAATTTGAAGATGAGGAAGAAGGAGGATATGAGAGTAAGAAATGGACTGCTCTTAGAATAGCTGGAGAAGGCTCCCATACTTCAAGAATCTATGGTTTTGTTGGTGGGTAGACACCCTCCACAACTCAGCAGATAGTTTTCAAGAAGTGCTGTGGCCAAAAAATTTCATCACTTTGTGTAAGGGGCCTTGCATACTTGGTTAGGCTAGCCAGAACGCACAGCAGGCCATCATCAGACCACTTTCCTTGGCCCCTGCAGGGTCAATGGAGAAATTTTCCTTTTTCCTGAGAATTAACAATGGAAAACATGAGAAAGAAGACTGAAGAGAGGAAATAGGAGTAAAAGGGTCTAAATGAGTCATTAAATATTCCCTGATACATCATCTACTTTAGAGATTAATGCCATATCCTATTAGCACCTCAATATTCTGGAGTGGTTAATTAATTTCTTGGAATAAAACTAGATTTGTTCAAGTTAATTTTTAAGACTCCTATTTTTCCTTCCCAGAATGATGCTCAGACATCAAAATGGGGCAAAGCACCATGATGTTTTCTCCAAACACTATAAACACTATGAGGGGACTCTAGCCACCCCATAATTCTAGCCTTTCTCCTAGTAGGACTGAACATTTAAAAGGAAGAATAAACTTATTACCACTTTTCAAGGGCAGATATTGCAGTATGAAAATAAAACGAAACTGTGCCATCTTTGCATACAAAGTATTACTACAAAATGCAACTATATTACTGAGTCACTGTCAGAAGTACTTTCGTTCCATATTGTTCTTCCTACAGGGGTGAAGATATCAAAGGCAGGGATAAAATCAGAGACTGCCCCCCCATCTAAAAGGTGACTAAGAGAACCACCATAACTACTAGCCCATATACTTTTCCATCCACATGAAATTTTTATAAGAATAATCTATATATCTGGTAGCAAGGTGGTGCAGTAGATAGAGCACTGGGCCTGGAGTCAGGAAGACCTGAGTTCAAATCCATCCTCAGAAATGTGCTTATTATATGACCCCGGGCAAGTCAGTTAACCTCCATTTGCTTCAGTCTCATCACGTTAAAATGGAGATGAGAATAACAACAACCTCCCGGGGTTGTTGTGAGGGTCAAATGAGATAATATTTATAACATGCTTAGCACAGTGCCTAGCACATATTAGATGATACATGAATGTTAGCTAGTAACTGTTATTAGCTATATACACAAGACTATCTTTGATGTGATTGTCAAAAGAGAATGGGCAGGTTCTCACAAGCAATATTCCACAGCAGACCACATCTTTACCATCACACAGATGAAAGATGAAGAGAATCCAAGTCCTAACTCTGCTTATAGTTTGTTGATTATAAGGAAGTTTTTTATTTGCTAAAAGTGGCCACCATCTTAAAGACTCTCCCTAAGTACAGTAGCTCCCATGCAGAAGTCAAAAAGAATATAAAATCCTTCGAAAAGATAACAATAGAGATCACTTTGTTCAATCATAAAAGAAAGAGATGTATTCTCAACAAAGGTATTTGCCAGCATCACAGAGAAAACCCAGTTCAAAGTCCAAGTTGATGAAGGGTTCGCCATAGATAATGAGGTCCTCCAGGTATGCCTGTTTGTGGATGACACTATAATCAATACATCAGCCTTGGAACATTGTAGTAGAGCCTCGTACGTAAGACCTACAGTCAATCAAGAGTTTCAACAGAAAAAAAAAAACATACTGATGAAAGTAGACTATGACATTCAACTGGATAGGTAACTAATAGAGCTCATCTGTAAGAGTATGAATATACATATACACATACAGGGATAGATATAATAGGCAGATAGATGTGATAGATATGATAGGTAGATGGACAGATATAATAGGTAGGTAGGTAGGTAGGTAGGTAGGTAGGTAGGTGGGTAGGTAGGTAGGTAGGTGGACGGACGGACGGACGGACAGACAGACAGACAGATAGATAGATCTTAGATTAAGAGTTTTTCACCGTTTGTATCATGGAATCCTATGGCAATTTGGTGAAGCCTATGGACCCTTCTAAAAATATTTCTTGATAATAAAGGAAATGCTAACTTTCAGTTATATATTAATAAAAAATAAAGTTGTAATTTTCTCATCTAAATTCACGGACCCCTTGAAGATCCATGATTCCAGGTGAAGAACCCAGGTCTTTGATACTACAGATGAACAATGAGGAGAGCCCAGAGATGAAGAGAAGGAGAATGAAGTGGATTGCCTTTGGGAAATTGCAACATTCTTAAACATTCTCATGCTTCTCTCTATTACAAAGGCTCGGCTTCATACTGCCAGCATTCTTATAGTATTAGTGTATGACTGTGAGTAATGGAAACACTAGAGTCACCAAAGAATTGAAATTAAGCATCACTCAAAGAGTAATAGAAAATTTGTGATGAGTGGAAGCAGGCTGCAATACATTATAAACAAGAAATTAAAAGTATAAAAGATGTTTTCAAGAAACATCTGGTCAAAAAAAAGATGGGTTTGTCATGGGGCAAAGATGAGGATAACCAATGAATAACTCATATAACTCAATGGCATTCTTGCCAAGTTGAGAGAAAGAGAAGAACCCCCACAATAAATTGGGCATACCATCTGTAGCCCACTTACAGGAGGGCATGGACAAGAGTCAGGGAAGGCAGCCACAGAGGGACTACTTCATTGAAGGAAATATTCATATCCATGAGATCCCAGCTCTATTTGAGTACTGAAGGGTCAGATTGTGTTGAATCAGTCTCTCTCTCTCTCTCTCTTTTTTTTTTCTCTCTGTCTGTCTGTCTGTCTATCTGTCTGTCTGTCTGTCTATCTGTCTGTCTGTCTGTCTGTCTGTCTCTCTCTCTCTCTCTCTCTCTCTCTCTCTCATACTCCTGATTAATCAGAGGAAAGGATATATCATGTGAGGTACAAAATGCACTGCCACCTATAGTATGTGACCATGAAACTGAAATTTTCTTTTCTCTCTGAAAAATTAAGTGACCCATACAGAAACCTACCCCATGATCTTGGGCTTAATGGTACCATGTTCTAATCAACTGAGTAAGACTCCAGCCTCTGTAGACTATTATATGGAGGAGGAGAATAGAATGTTTTATGGGAAAAGAAACAGTGAAATTAGACTGTTCTGCCCCCATATGCTACTCAACTCTGAAGACAAGAGGGCAAAGTCAGATTAAGACATCTCCATAACAAGGATGTCCATAAATAATGGACAGGGCACACCTAGAGCCTCATCCTCAACCTAGTCCAAGTCTGGAAGAACAGCGAGCAAGCTCCTGCCTGAGAGGCCTTCTCTTCATACAGTTTTCCACCCAGCACATTTATCAGAGTGATGCTAAATAAGATGCGACTGCAAATAATTTAATTTTTTAAACGTAAGCTTCCTATTGCCATCGATCAATTAAATTCTCTCACTTTTATTGCCAGATTGACGCAGGCATATTTATCACTGTTTGCCATGGGAGCTCAGCTCTGCCTGCTGCATTCAACAAAGCCTAAAGAGGCAAGCCACAAAAACCAACCAGGGCTCTTGGGACCAGAGAATAAGACTATTAGGAACAGCCTCTACCCTTCCCAATCTGGGGAGATGGGACCCCTACCCCAAAGTCAAGCTGAGCCATTAACAAATTTCCTTCATGGAGAGAAGTTCAAGAATGAGGAACAGATCAAGGACAGCTTTTTCTCTCATAATTATAATCACGAAAGGCTGTGTGGTATAGTGGAGAGATGATCAGCCTTGGAGTAAGGAAGACCTGTGGTCAAGTCTTGGAATTACAGACAAGTCCCCTAACCTCTCAAGGCTCCAAGCTGCTCTCAGACTATATGTTACAGACAATTATTGGTCCTTATCAGTTGGAGCAAATTTCTCCCCCGGGACTTCCATACACTGATATAATTACAGATGGGGGAGGGCGAAAATAACTCACACATATGATATTTTATAAGTTACAAAGTACTTTCCTCAAAATAATTCAGAAGATGGGTAAGGTATCGTAGTTGTTTTACAGATGAAGGAACTAGTACAAAGAGTAGGTAGAATAGTTTGCCCTGGATGATTTTTTACTGTCAGAGCCAGAACTTGATGCTGGGTCTCTTGATTCTAAGACCACGTCTCTTTCTACTCATGTCAGCCTCTTAATTATTAGAAGAGCAGAAGTAAATAGTAAACTTTGTAAATTATCTGGAACATCAATTCCATGGCAAGAGATGTGGAAAACCAACCACAGTCAAATCAGTGATGCATTCAAGTCCAAAGGGCAAGATTTTCCTCTCAGTGGAGGATTCTTGCTGATAATAACTTATACCCTAAGGCCATGTTTGCCAAATTAATTTGGTCATGGAATATTTAGGAGATTGGAATTGTTTAACATGGGGGAAAATCATAAATGTTAGAATACCTTCTTGATTAAAAGGGAGATTGCAGAAGATTCTGACACAAAAATAAAGAAATAGAACCTATTTTCATACTGATAAATTCTTAAGTGTAACAAATATTCTTACACAGTTTCATATTTAATATTTTAGAGAAGAGAATATGAATAAACAATTTTTCTCATATAAAATTTAAAAGTTTTTGTACAAGCAAAACCAGTGTAGCTAAAATTAGGAAGGAAACAAATAACAGAAAAACCTTCACATCAAGTTTCTCTGATAAAGGTCACATACAGGGTATTTCAAAAGTCTTGGTGCAGTGCTAAGCTATTAATGCTCAGAACTGCACTAAGATTTGTGAGATACCCTGTATAAGATATATAAGAAACTGATTCAAAGTATAATAGTAAGAGCCATTCCCCAATAGATAAATGGTCAAAGGATATCCATAAGCAACTTTCAAAGGAAGAAATCCAACTATCAATAACTATATGAAAAAAATGCTCCAAATCCAAAATAACTAGAGAAATGCAAACTACAGCACTTTTGACATTCCACCTCATATCCATCAAAATGACAATAATAACTACAGAGGAAAACGGCAAATGAGGGGAGGGCATAAGAGGGGAAGGTGCAGAAAAACAGTCACATCAATGCACTGTTGGTAGAGCTACAAATTAGCCCAAACATTATGGAAAACAATTTAGAACTATGCCCAAGAAGTCACTACACCCTCTATACCCTTTGACCCAGCAATAATACCACTGCTAGGCCTATTGCCCAAAGAGATCAAAGAATAAAAGACTTATATGTGTAAAACTATTTATGGCAGTTCTTCCCAGGGTGTCCAAAAAAAAAAGGAAACTAAGAGGATGTTCTCTGATTGGGGAACGACTAAACAAATTACAGTGTATAAATGTAATGGAAGATTACTGTGCTTTAAGGTACGATGAAATGAAGAGTTTTAGAGGAAACCAGGAAGGCCTCTTTGAACAAATGCAGAAAGAAGTGTACAGAGCTGGGAGACCAATTTGTACAACGACAACTACATTTTAAAGCAAAACAACTTTGAAAGGCTGCAAGAAACTCTGATCAATGCAATAAGGAACGATGGTGCCGGAGCACTAAAGAGGAAATGTGCCCTACCTGACTTTTGCCAAAGAAGTGATAGACTTAAAATGCAGAATGGGATATAAGGGGGTTTTTTGACAACAACAATTAGTTTTTCTAAACTATGCATGTGTTATGACAGTTTATAATTGTTCAGTTGGGGAAAGAGGAAGTGGGAGGGACAAGTAATACCTGAGTATAAATAAATAAAATGCAAAAAAAAGTTAAGGAAACTGACTACTCTTACTTTTTTTTTTAACCTTTATTCACCTCATGTAGAAATACGGGATTCTATGGGAAATGGTCTGGGAAATGATGCCCCTAGAGAAATTCATATTTGTTACATGCAGGTGGGGAATAGTAGGATTACCAACAAGACTAAGCCCCAAGGGATGTTCCCAAATTCATAATCCTTCCCAAATTCATAATCCTTACTTCATAAAGTAAGTCAGTAGACTTACTTTGCTCCTACCAATTTCCATCAAATCAGAACATCTGGGAAGTTAAAGTTTGCTGCTAGCCAGTCAAAACTACCAGCCCAAATATACAAACCTGGGGGGAAAGGTGAGTTGGAAAAAGGAGGGCCATGAGGTGGGACTCCGTAATTTCTACTGAGGCCTCTCCTATTTTCTTCCTTAGTTCCATACCTAAAGTTGAATCATGTTAATTTCCCAATGGACTAAATGAATTAAAGTCAAAGAAACAAGTGAATCCTGGAATTGTCATCAGCTTCAGCTCTAAGAGGTGACCATTAAGTGACTGTACACTGATGTTCTACAGGACTCACAGCTGGAAATGACTTCTGGAGTTAATCCAGAAGAGAATCCTTTCCGTGGATTTGGCATTCATGTTTATTACTCAGCCCTTTCCCCTTCCCTACCCTTGTTAAGTCAAACAAAGGCAAAAGACAAAGTCTAATCCTGACTCCTCTTCTTCCTCACCACCCTGCCTTCCCCTGTCTTTCACAAGTAGAAGGCAAGGTCCCAGGATGTTACAAGGGCTGCTCTGTTCCCAGTGAAAAACCTGATACCCCATGATCTGTGACCAGCTGACACATTCACTTCCAGTTCTGTCTTTCTCATGCCCACATCCTGTGCTCTCCCCAGGCATTGGGAAGGCTTCCTGTAGCCCACCTCACATGAGCCTAAAAGCCCCAGAAGTCAGAAAACACAGGATACTTGAAGTTGTGAGGTCAAGAATCTGGCTGATGCCCTGAGCATAGGAATATTTTTCTGACCATCCTCAAATCAGGAAGCATCTAATGAATTATGGTCACATATGATCAGTACAGGTCAGCCTAAGATATATATTACTCTACTCTCTTCCTGCACACCTGGGCTAGAATCCAATTTTACTCATCTTAAAGTTAATATTTCTTGATTGTTTCAACTCTGTACTATATGTTGCTTATATGTTTTTCTTAGTTCCCCCAACAATAATCCCACAACTCTATATAGCACCTCTTCAAGGCCAGCAACTGTATAGCTAAGCTATAGCAAGCTATTCTAAGCTGAACCATACTGTACCATAATTATTGACATAGATAAAAGTACATCTTGTATTGGGGGACTTAAGAAAAAAGTATGAGTATTATTGCTGGTAATAAGACTGTCTGCTACCATGGGACTGTCTAGCAACTTCAATTTGGGGGGGAAGGGGAAGGATGGAGGAGACAGTGCATTTACTAAGCACTTACTGTATGTCAGACACTACACTTAGCACTGGGATGGAAAGGTAAATATTTTTAAAAATTTTGTGTAAATAATAGCACACAAGGAGCTTCCTTTCAAACAGGGAACACACATAAAGGAATTAGGAGGCCAGAAAGGGTACCCATAAAGGGGAAAGATAATAGACGAGAAGGAAGAGAAGACTAGAGAGTGAGTCCAGATATGAGTGAGGTGAAGGATAGCTGTGATCCTTCCTAAAACAATGTTGTCAGGGAGGGAGTCACCAATCAGCAAAGTAGGACCTCAAGATGGAGTTTTCTCCAGGGTGCCAAATCAGATCTAAGTGAGCCTCTGGAGTCTGGGAAGGTCCCACCTACACAGATAAAAAACCTAGACACACTCTCTTGTCTGCATGTGGCTTAACTTCCCAGTCAGTGGCTTTCTGTTAAAAGAATATGGGTATATGAAGGCAACCAAGAACAAAGAAGAAATTTCTCCCTTAAAAGAAGAGGTACATAGAGAAACTGGATAATATGCAAAGTGTCTTATATTCATTTATTTCATCTAATCTTCACAACAACTTTATAAAATAGATATTATAGGTATAATTATTTCCATTTTTATAGATGATGAAACTGGGACTCAGAAATAATAAATGGCTACCTTGTCCAAGGTCATAAAACTTGTGAATGTTAAGGTTGGATTCAAAACGAAGGGAGACACTCCTTCCACTATACCTTAACACGTAGTTCAGGGAGCTCTAGAGGGGTCACTTTCTATGACTTGCCCTGAGAAGGAGCTGCAGTGAGAATCTCCCAAACCATCTCAATCCTACAGGTAAAAGGGAAAATCTATATGCCAGTTCACTCAGGATAACTACATCTTAGACTCCAGTCAGAAAACTGGGAATGTCTATTTGATGTCAAGTCACATATGAGGTGTCAGTGTCAATGAAAGGTGACCTCTGGAAGAAGGGTTCATAAGATGTGAGACACTCCCCCTGACTTTGGAGGTCCCAGACATGTAGACAATTATGGCTCAAGCAATAATTCCAGTAATGACTGGAACTCAGGCTACTGTAGGCTCCTCTGATCTGGGGAAGCCCAAGAGGCATCAAGACTGCTTTTAGCTATCATCACTTCATTTAAGGGAAGATGGAAGATATTCATAAAGAACCGCAGGGCTTGCTTGAGATCTTTATCTAGGAGAGAACTGAAGAATTGCCTAAAAATCATCAGGACGGATTTCCTGCCTGGTACATCCCTTCCATAGGTATAAATTCACTCATTAAATGAAGTAAACACCAAGACCTCTTCTTCTTACTATCTGTGCGACCTCAGGCAAATCACATAACCTCGTTGGTTTTCGGTTTCCTTATCTGTATAATGAGAGGATTAGGTTAGGTGATCTGTGGTGTCCCTTGCAACACTAATCAGCTATCCCACAATCCTGATGATAGTATATTTATGGGAACATTTTTAAAGAGTTAACAACTTTCCTGGTTGCTATCAATGGTATCTTTTTTGTCGTTCCCAAAAGGACCTAAACTGTACCCACATGTCAATAGCCAAGGAGCATAATTACCATTCTTTTCACATATTTTCGAGATAATTTGGCTAGACTTTAGGGATCACATATCTACATCAAGTTGGACTTATTGAGAGCCTATAGGCGTCTAATAATTAAGGCCTGCAGATGTGAAGAAGAATTGGGATTAGGAATGAGAGAAAATTAAGAATTTCCTTTTCCCAATGTCCTGGAGTTAGATTTAGAGACCATCAACTATAATCCTAGAACATAGGAAAAAGATATCAATTTCCTACCTAGATTTCCCAGACAGATTATTTTGGGTAAGGTTCTATCATTTAGTACCAAATTCTACAGAAGGTTTCAAAGAAGATACCACTGCCAGTCACCCACAACCAAATACTCAGAGCAAGAAAACCAGGAATTAAGTAGGATCTATATTGTTATACTACACACTTGCAGCAAATTCATGCCAATGATGGAATGTGCCAAGAATAACAATGTGCTCTGTCCTTTGAAGCTCACTCTTTCAAGTGGCCTAAGAATTCTCCCCACATTTATTCCTTCATACACAAGAAATGTCAGCCCTGGTGAATTGAGAGCAACATCTGCAAAGTGGAATCTGGGCCACCCAGCAAGTTTTAAGACAGGGAACAAGAGGAAAGGAGATGACAGAGAGACAAACTAAAGATAATGGACTTCTTGCAGGAACCTGGATACTGTATCCAATTAGATCAAACATACATCCCAGCACAAAAACCTCTAAGCTTTAAATGACAGATACTGAGGACCATTCATCATTGTTGACCAACAGAACAGCCATTATGATTATGTGTGGGCTAGGATTAACAATGACTTGTAAAGTTCACCAAGTCCTTCACATTTCATCCCTTGAGTTTCTCTGAATTTCTATGACAGAAATGGAATCAGCCTGCCCCCACACAGGAGAGATCAACAGGCAAAATGAGTTATGAAAAATGTAGGCTTGTTGACAGAATTAGGGGTAGTAGACTGACCAGAAGAGATACATTCCAGAAGATCAAAATGTTCAAGTTAGATAGAAGAGAGGAGTCCATAAAAAGGAGATACTGTCAGCACCCTGGCCAGAGGCAGCCCTGAAGCTAAGAGTTGTGAACTACATCAGCATTAAGGTATTTTTTGCCTGAACTATGTGACTGCTATTATGATAGAAGTGGCATTTAGTGGAACCGTTAATAATGAAGAAGGGTAGACCTTAATGCTGGCAGCAATTAACGGTCTGGTACTATGAAAACTTGTATTCATTGTTGATCTGTAGTAACTTGAGTTGCTTTTGGAGAATGACTCAAACCTGGATAAGCCCCTGAAAATAAGGAAAATCATGGCTGAATTATTGGGAGCCTTCCCTAATGTATGTCTTTGTCCTGGGGTAAACACTTTTGAGAATATGGCCAAGGAAACCACAGAGACCAGTGTCTTCTCTCCCCATATGCCATCTAGCTATATTTGGTAAACTCTTATTAGCTGGGCCTTCCAGCATTAGGCAGTTCTGGGATAGCAAGACCATCTTGAGATAGCATAGGATGGCAATTTTGATATAGACACATATCTAAGACACTCTACCACACCTTGAGTGCTGTTTAAGAGTCCTAGCTAGCTATAACACATAAAGAGAGAAAACCAGAACCTTCTCCCACATTCTTTTTCTTTTAACTGCATGTTCCCATACAAAAGCATGCAAATACTTTCTATGTCACTCTCCATCCTTTGAGATATAGACTTGTTTCTAGTCTCTTAGTTGCTGCCTCCTCTGCACAACATAGTCCTCTAGGAATCCCAATCCACTTATGGAAACAGGAAAGGTTCTGGTGAGGGAAAGGAGGTAGGAGAGACCCTCTTCCCAAAGTTCTGAAATAAACTGCAAGCCCATCACTTCTGACCCTAGAAGTTCTTCAACTCCCTGGAGACACTGAGTTCACAAAAACCCAGACAACTTTTTGACCTGCCCCTAGGAGACCAAGCCCTTATTGTTCAAGATGATATTTAATCTTGCTCTTCCTATGGCCAATTCAACTTCAAACCCCCAAATACACACATACACACACATACACACACATAACACATTATAACACACCATGGAGAAAAAAAGAAACCCAAATAATAGCTAGAATTCTAAACCTGGCAAAAGTTACTCATACTGGCTGTGAAAAGAATTACCTCCCCCCCATCCTCCCAAACTCCACCTGATGCCAACAATGTATGAATTCTGGTTAAACACCATCTGGGAAAAATCAATATCACAAATATTTAAGGTCACAATTTATAACAAGGCAAGGAAAGGAAACACGCGCACACAAAAGCACACACCTGCTTGTGACTTGGAAAATGTAATGGGGAGGGAGGGGTTGAAAAACACACGCACAGCCCCCCAGAAGGCCCTGCTGGCCTGATTCCACTCTTTCTCCAGGCATGATCTTTTGGATCCACACACATCTCAACAAGACAGGAAAATAACAGGAAAATGACAATGCCCTCTCTTGCGGGAATTGAAGGAGGACAAATACTTGCTACCTCTTCCCCTTGAACAAAAAGCAATCAGAGGGATAATTTAAAACAGTCAAACCTTTGGGGCTTCAATTTCACATATCTTGGGATACCCTATTAAGGATGAAAGGAATCCATGTACAGGGCCTGCAATGCTTAACTTTGAGCTCTGCGCTGTTATGCACTTGGAAGACAAGGCTCACCTGGCCATGATTTGTCATGTGAAGGTTACATACCTCAGCAAGTTGAAGCTCAGATCAAGCCTCTTTGCAACGTGGCCAAAGTCCCTGCCGAGGTGCTCTGGAATTTCTCTGCAGTCCTGACCAATGTAGGACACCTGGAAATTAAATAGAACAGAAACAATGTGACCAACGGAAATCGCCCAGCTGTTCACAGCCCTGACTCATTGATCCATTGATTGCTTCCGCAACTTGAAACGAGTACTATGGCACACACAAAACCACCACATTTGCAACTCGCTCTCTTGATCACATCATTTTGGGGCCTTCAATGAGTCAACAGAAAGAAGCACTTTCCTGATATAGTTAATATAATGGGGACTAATCCATAGCACAAAGTAAATTAGTCTGAAATTGGCCGGATTCAGGCATCCAAAAGAAACCCCAAAGTCTCAGTATGTTGATAATAAGAACCAGCAGTCATACCTCATAGCTGAGTCTTTTCTCCAGCCTCCCTGCCATGCACCCTATTTATTACATACATTGCCTCATAAAAGACATTGCATGTGCTGTTACCAAGGTAGGGCTGGCAGGGACCTGAAAAAAACAGATTCAGCCCCCTAGCCTTACTATCTTTCCCCATCCCTTCCTTTCCATCCCTCCTTCCCCTACCCCCAATCCAGAGAAAAAGTAACACGAAATGGAGAGAGTGCCAGAAACAGCTAGTCTTGGAAAAAGCCCTAAACATACATCTTGCCTCTAACACAGACCAGTTATGTGATCGCGGCCCAAGTCAAGACATCACCTGTGATGCCACTGGTCCTCTCTGAAAATAAAGGGTGAACAACAGAATGATGGTAAAGTTACTTAACCTCCCAGTGTCCCTGGGCACTAAGTTACACAGGACTGTAGATTTATAGCTGGAAATTATCTCAGAGGTCACCGAGTCATCAACACCTTCATTATGCACATAAGGAAACTGAGGAACAGAGATTTTAAGTGACTTGCCTGGCATCACAAGTTAATAAGTATCAGAGGCAGGATTTGAACTCAGGTCTTCTTGACTACCTGTCCAGTACCCAATGCACTCCAGTTTCCAAACTAGATATTTCCTAGAACGGGTGTAAATAAAGGCCCAGCCTGTGAAAGGGAGAGGGTGAGTCTGTGACCAGTCTGTGACCTCCTCCTCTAACAAGCCTCCCTACAACCTTGTTCTACAAAGATCATTCGAAGCCCTTTTCATCCACATCCTCATCTACTTGAGTTTGCCCTTAATTAACAATCTGTTGACAGATTTTGTGTTCCTGAAGAACGTGTCATTTGCCCAGTCTTCCAAGTACACCTCAGACATTTAAGAACTGTGAGATCCTGGGTAAGACAATCACCACGCAAAGCCTGTCTCCTTCTCCATAAAATGGTCCTAACACTACCTATCTAATAGGGTCAAATGAAATAATGCAGGTGAAGCACTTTGCACATATCAAAACCAATATAAAAGTTGGGTATATTAAGTGGGGAGAAAATTCCTGAGGGCAAGAACCCCGTACCTACAGTGTAATGGTTAGAGCGCTGGACTTAAAGAGTCAGAAAGGCCTGGGTTCAAATCCTTCCTCAGATACTTAATAGCAGCATGTCTCTGGGCAAGTCATTTAACCTCTCTTTAATTTTCTTTATCTGTAAAACAAGGGGATTGGGCTCATTGGCCTCTGTGGTCTCTTCTGGTTTTAAATCTATAATGATGTGATCCTTTTCATTCTTTGGAGAGAAATGGTATAATTTGGTATACAATGAGCAGGGCCTCATTCATTCTATGTATTAGAAAGAAAAATGGAAAACCATGAGGGGCCCCCAGTCAGGAAATACAACCTAACTAAACCCACCTGGCTTTTCCTCCAGAGGAGGCATTTCCTCACTTCAGCTGCCTGACTTCTGCCTCCTCAAGCTTTCTATTTACAGGTAACCATGAGGTTAGGGGAGAGAGAGACCCAGAAAGGGCCAAACAGGGCACTGATGAGCCTGATTCATTCCTGTGGAAGCTCAAGGCAACCTTGAAGCTCACCCATCCCAAGCTCCTCATCTTACAGATGAGAAACAGAAGTGAAATCACTTTACCAAGGTCACATAGTGAGCAAATTATTGGACTTGAACCCAGGGCTCCAGACTCCAGGTGCAAGGATCCCTCCACATCACCATCTTACTCAAGCAGTACCAGCCAACTTTGGGCCAAACGACAGGGTGAAGCAAAGTTTGGTTTCTCTTCAGCAGTCCGAGCATCTCCCTTCTGATGCCTTGTGCCCTCTTGCTTTCCTCCCCTTCACCAGAAACTTGCTTTCAGGACAAGATGTGACACAAATTTTTTTACCCTCAATTTGAAGATATCATCGTTTTCACCTCCAAGGTTATTAAACACTCCCAGTTTTGTTTCTAATAGCATCCCTCTGTCCTGGGGAATTTTAAGCATCAGCTGGGGGTGGTATTTGAGAGAGGGAAGACAGTGGCCCACACAGTTTGGGAAACACACTGGATTTGAAGCCAAAGGGCAAAGTTCAAACCCTACCTTTTTCCTGCAAGTCAGTATCCTACTAAGGACAAACCTATCTTTTCATAGGATTCCCCATACTATGAATGCTTCAAGCAGAGAAGGTATCACCTAGCTGTAAACTGGCCCTTGATGATCTGGGGCTTTAAGATTCCAGAGAAGGCAGAAACAGCAAAGATCTCTCATATCCTCAGAAGCATTTTTTGCTCCACAAGGTATCACTTTGGTATCTCAGCTCTTCTCTGCAAAAACCATCCCCGTCTTTACAAGTAATCACCCTTTGGCCTGCTCCTGTCCTGCAGTGATTGCAAGCAAATAATGTAGCAACCCATCCCCTCTCATTCAGACTCTAGTAACTTGAAGCAAAAAAAGGAAAGAAAGAGGAGGGGGTAGGGAGGGCTGAAAAATAGCCAACTCCAGCTAAATCATTTTGGCTTAGAAATCCACTTTCTGGAAAATAAGGAGCTCCAAGTTCAATCTAGTAAACTCGCCCCTCTTCTACATAAGATCCATTCTTCATAACAGTCTCTGCCATCAGTTGTATTCACAGACAGATGGAAAGTCCCTTCATACCAGAAGGAAAGATGGCTTCAGTATGAGCATCAAAGTCCCCTGAGAAACCCACTCGACCAGCAATTTCTTCTTCCTTTCAGATGCTCCCATTAACCTGCCCAGCCCTCACCTTTCAAACTTGATGGGCAGCAAAGGAGCAAGTTTCACAGATGGGAAAATGGATGGAATGAAAGGAGCCTAGAGGTCTTCAAGTCAATACCCCTCATTTAAACAATGAGGAAACCTGAGTTCAAATCCGGTGTCAGATGCTTGATACACTTACTAGCTGTGTGACTTTGGGCAAGTTACTTAGCCCCAGTTGCCTCCAAAAAGCAAAAAAAAAAATTGAGGAAACAGGCTCAGAAAGGTAAGTGATTTGCCTAAGGTCACACAAGTTAACTAGTGGCTAAACCAAAATCAGAATCTATATCTCCCAACCCAGAGTCCTGTCAAGATCTGGGAAATATTAGCATCCTGAAAGGCAAAAGCAGGAAGGAGGCAGACCTGGGAGAAATAAGAGCATATATGTGCTACCTTTTCTTTGTACAAGAATCCTCATTGAGACAAAGAACCAAAGGGCAACTTCACAGATATGAAATCCCCATCAAAAGCTACCATAATGGGACAGTTAAGTCATGCTCAAATACCCACCAAGCATTTTATAGGTGTATTTTATTAGCTAGTTCTTAGAATACCCTAACAATTATATGATTTAGAGCACAAGGTGACTTTAGGAAACAGGTCAGCCTGCTCATTTTATATATAATGACACTGGATGAAGCTCACAGATTAAATGATTTCCCAAAGGTCACTCAGATAAACAATAGGTAAACCAGGATTCAAGATCCATATCCCTGACTCTAAATCTAATGCTATCTCACTACACCAAAATTGCAATTCATTCCCATTCTACAGAAGGGGAAGACTAAGGCTGAAGATGGCACAAAAATTTGATACAACAGATCTAATCTTCCTTCTTAACTTTGGCCCTATTGCTGCTGAGTGGTCTCCAGATTTTCTCTCAGACTATGCTTCTTTTTTTCTCCTTCCTTCAAAATAGAAAAAGTAAAATATTTACCCAACTTTGAGTGTCTGTGAAATACAGATTAGAAACACAGAGGCTGGCATTTCCCAAATAACTCATAAAGGATCTGCAGTTGCAAAAAGGAATAATCCTCTTAGGGTACATGGAATGGCAAACTCCCTCTCCAACTTCTCAACTGGCTTTGTAGATTACAATGCCTTGCTTACTAGGGTTCAAGGAAATAGTGGAAGTTATTGACTGTATAACCCAGCAGAGACCTATGAAGCCAAGAGGCTGGAATGGCTCAGCTACCCAGAAAGGTAAAAGGATGGATAATAGCAGAGGCTTTCAACCAAACATGAATGAGCTGATTCAGAGACATCCCAGAAAAGGATAGATTGAGCAACCAGAGACAATCTTGTCAGAGAAGGCTTGAAAAGATAAAGCAATGGTTAAGGCAGCCAGGAAACAGTAATGAAAGAAGAAGACTAAATCAGGGAGGGCTCCAGGTAAAGGAAAATCCACTTGAGATGTCCGACAGCTATCTGGTACAGTCCAGCCTAAACTCAAGCATCAAGCCTGAAAGAACTCCAAATGAATCTTGCTTCTTTGGTGATTTGGAGAACTAAAAAAGAAAAAATAAATCAGTCTAAGAGGGGTAGGTTAGCAAGCAGAAACAAGGGTGAACCTAGGGACTGAAAGGGTCCCTTGAAACAAAAGTTGGCAATAAATCATGTAAGTATTAGGGGCAGCTAAGTGGCACAGTGGCTAGAGTACCAGCTCTGGAGTCAGAATGATCCAGGTCCAAATCCAGCCTCATACATTTAACTAGCTGCGTGACCCTGGGCAAGTCACCTAACCCTGGTTTGTTTCAGTTCCCTTATCTGTTAAATGAACTGGAGAAGGAAATGGCAAATCACTCCAGTAGCTTTGCCAAGAAAACTCCAAATGGGGTCACGGGGAGTCAAACATGACTGAAATGACTCAACAATAATAAAATATTATTTATTATCTCCACTTTACAGTTCATCAGTCTCACATCAAAGAATGATATGATCTGTTCACCATTACAAGGCATAGTCAGAACTTTAACCAAGGGTTTCAGATGCTAACTCAGGTTGAAATGAAGCAAGCTGTGCCCTTATAATTTATCTACGTAACCTTGCCATGAACCTGCTCCTTGAAGACATAATGATGGGTGAATTCATTCCAAAGAGATAATATTACACATGGATGCTCCACCAATTGATGCGGATGGCAGGGGTGAGGGGTGAATTTGAAGGGAGGTATAGTCAAGAGGACCTGTGTTCAAATCCAATACTTACAAGTAGTATACTTACAAGCTTACTTACAAGATACGTACAAGCAGTATAATACTCATACTGCTTCCATTCCCTCGTCTGTAAAATGAAAAGGTTGGACTCCAGGACCTCTAAGGTTCTTTTCAGCCCTAAATCTATGATCCTCTAACATCACAGTCAGATGGTAACAAAGTTATTGCAAAATAACAAGTTATGCCAGATATGGCTACATTATCATTTGTAATTATAACAATAACAATAGCTTACATGTATATATACTTTACAATTTATAAAGTCCAGCAACTCTGCAGGATTAAGTAGAATCTATGATTTACCCCTTCCCACCCCACCCTTTATAGTTTAGAAAATGGTCTGAGAGAGATAAATGTGACATGTCAGGGCCAACACTTGAATGCAGGCCTTCTAACTCCAAGTTTTCCACCCTTGTTTTCTTGAGTAGCAGCAAGAAGCTTTCTGAGGCATTGAGCTAGGGTTTCTTTAGTTTGAGGGTTGTTTGATCAATTTCATCATTCCTGGCAAAAGCATTTCTGGGAACAATGGGATGGTCAGGAAAAAGAACTCCTTCATGAAGTTTGGCTTGCTCCAAATGTACGCCACTGGCTGAAAGCAGGTTGGAAGAAAGACGTCCCATAAAGATGGGGTGGTACAGAATGGCTGTAAACAGGAATACCAATGGTGTGCTACAGATACCATAATATAGTAGCCCATGGTGAAAGGATGTGAACAGGTAGTTTTCAGACAAAAAAAATATCAAAGCTATCTATAGTCATATGAAAAAATGTTCTAAATCACTATTTATCAGAGAAATGCAAATTAAAACAACTCTGAAGTACCACCTCACAACTATCAGAGTGACTAATATGACAAAAAAGGAAAATGTTGGATGTTGTGGGAAAACCAGGACACTAATCACTGTTGGTAGAATTGTTAACTGATCCAACCATTCTAGAAAGAAATTTGGAACTATGCCCAAAGAGCTATAAAACTGTGCATAACCTTTGATCCAGCAATACCACTGCTAGGTTTATGACATACAAAAAAATGGAAAAGGGTCTATTTGTACAAAAATATTCATAGCAGCTCTTTTTGTGGTGGCTAAGAAGTGGATATCAAAGTGATATCCATCAACTGGGCAATGGCTAAACAAGCTGCAGTATATGATTGTGACAGAATGTTATTGTGCTATAAGAAAAAATGAGCAGGCAGATTTCAGAAAAACCTGGAAAGATTGACATGAACTGATGCAAAGTGAACAGAACCAGAATGCTGTACACAGTAACAGAAACATTGTTCAATGAAGAATTGTGAACGACTTAGCTATTCTCAGGAATACAATGATCCAAGACAATCCCAAAGGATTAATGATTAAGCATCCTCCTCCAGAGAAAGAATTGATCCTGATTGAATACAGACTGAAGCATGCAATTTTTCACTTTCTTTCATTTTTTTCTTTTATTCCAGTCTTCTTGTATAAAATTATTATATTGAAATATTTTACATAATTGTACATATATATAACCTATATCTGATTGCATAATGTCTCAGGAAGGGGGTAAGGAAGAGATAGAATTTGGAACTTCAAAACTTTAAATAAAAATGTTTTAAAAAATTTAATAGACCCAGCATTCCTGAAGTATGTGCTACTTTGGATGGGTAGAGATGAAATGGGCACACCTGGAGGACATTTTCCAAAGTAAAGGGTTTCTAGTTCCCCCCACTGAAGTCACTCAACAGTCAAGTCACTAAAGGACCAGTTCCAGGCCTCCTGTACATTTCCTCAAGCTTCCCTCCCACAAAAAAAGGAACAAAAAATGACTAGCAAAACTACCCAAAGGAACACAATATAAGAGGAAGAGAGGCACAAGAAAGCCTTCAGTCCTATGCAGAATAACTTCCACTTTAAAGTTTATAAAGCACTTTCACATACATATGTGTTATCTGTTTGAATCTCTTGACAATCCTGTGAGAGAGCCAAAGCAAGCTATATTACCTTCATTTTTAGAGTAAAGAAAAATTTACAGATGAGGGTCAGATAATTCATATGACTTGGTCAAGTTCATAGGGCTAATCATAGGACCATGGCTCTCCAGAAGAAAGGAACTTCAGATACTGTCCACTGGAAAATGGGGCCTCAGAAGATTAAATAACTAGCCTGAGTTCACAAAGGCAGTAAACAGAAGTCAGAATTTGAACCCAGATCCTTTTACTCCCACACTACCACCCTGTCAATGGAAGGGACCTGAAATCAGGTCTTCTGACTGCAAATGCAGTGGCTTTGCCACTCTGCCATGTTCTCCCCTTACACACATTCTTCACGATTACAAGTCACCCTCATGAAAAGAGGAGAAGCCATGTGTCACAGAGAGATAAGATAGTTCAGCCTTCCTGGCTGGAGAATGGAGAAACTCCAGTCCCCTGGTGCTGGATCTGGGGATCAAAAAGTTCCAGCTCCCAGAAAAGGGGATATTCTGAAACTCAATGCACAACTGCCTCAAGTATAAGTGACCCTGTTAGAAGCAGCAAGGAGTATTCTAGCCAGCCTCTTGCCTCCACCTTGAACTCCTAGGCTAGCACATAAACACCCTTCTTTCTGGGTCTCTTCTCTCTGCTGTGATTCTCCAAACTGAAACCTAAGCCCTAAGCAGGACAGAGAAGAGTCATTTTGCTACTGCTCAGCTGTCAATGGAGGGAGGGGGGTTATGTCAGAGAGACTAGGACCCTTAAAGGAATACAGCAAAAAGGTGAGGACAGCTCCCAGCAGGTCCTCAATAAATATTGATTAACTGACTGATTACCTAACTGGGCTGTAAAACACTACCAGCATTTATTTAGAAAAGAGAAAGATCCTTCCCAGACCAGTCTTGTTAAACTGTCTGATCCGACCTGGCCTTAGGCAATCTAGGAAAACCCAGTATAGAATAACTAGTCAGTGTGTGAAGGCAGAGATAGGAGAGTGAATGGCTGAAACAGGACTAATGAGATCTGGGGATGCCAGCAGCTGAGCAGCACCCAACACACACATATACCTTATGGCTAAGAAACCATCCCTCCAGCAATGACTAGGCACTTCCCTGAAGACTCCCCATGTGGGTGAATGCATGTGTTCGTCTCACCCACCCAGGGTATGAAAACAGCTTTAATTCACTCTCCATGGAAACCTGCTCAAGAAAGTAGGTGTCCTGGCAAATAAAACAATTATCTGCTGTTTCCCCATCCCACCACGCTCCTGCCAAGGGGATGGGGGGTGGGGGGGAATTATCTATTATTTTTGTGTGTGCGAATATTAGAACAGAATGTCTTATTCCATACAGTAGTTATTCATTGGCCTTTGGTCATGGGAAAGTCAGACTCCGAAGAGGTCAGGAAAAAATGTGTGCAGCCGCCTTTATCATTCTATGTCCCCAAAGCCCTGGCAAGTCTTGCTCCAGCTAGCAAAAGCTATAGGCACCCACTCCCAACTCAACCCACACACAAAGGTATTCTGTACTGGGTTTTGTTCCTTATGTCCTGGATTGCCTAAAGCCAAGCCAGATCAGACAGTTTAACAAGACAAGGCTGGGAGGGAGCAGGGGGAGGGCATCTATCATGGGCAAAGTGGTATACTGAAATTGAGGAGAGGGTCTGTTCCAGTCCCTTCAGCCCTACCCCGTGGGTCTCTGTGTCCTGAGGCCCTCCTCCCCCTGGCCCTTTCCCCAAGGTGGGTAGGGGGGTAGGGGACAGCAGAGCGTCCTCCCTCCATTTCTCAGGCTAAAGACTTACTTGGGTTCCACTGACCACGAGCCCTGCCATAGTGGGCGCGGAGCCAGGGAAGGATCTGGGCTGGGCTGGGCTGGATGGGAACGGGAAAAGGCCGGGGCGGGCGCAGGGCCTACTGGGCAGAAGCGCGGAGGGCAGAGAGGGCCAGCGCTCGGGGAGACTTGGCTCAGTTCGCGGGCCACTGGCCCCTTTCCTTCCGCACGGCACGGTCAGCTGATTAGGAGCGGAAGGCGGAGGCTCCAGCTCTGTGCGCTCCGAGGCGGGACCGAGGCTCCGAGCAGACCACAGCCGGGCAGCGGAGGCGCTAGCGCCGCAGGTCAGCCCTCCAAGCCGGCTAGAGTAGTCCTCGCCACGCCCTCCGTCAGGTGAGACCAAGAATAGGGCGGCAGGCGGCTGGACCCGGGAGCCCAAAGTCACTGCATGGCGCCCAGGGAGAGCTGGCTGGAGGAACCCCTGACGAGTCAGTGCAGTAAGCCGGGATTAAGCGCCTACTGTGTGCCTAGCCCTTTGCTTGTCGCTGGGGTTCAAATGCATTAATTACAAGCATTGCTTGAGCACCTTCTCTGTGCCTGAGACTATATTATGTGCTGGGATATAAGACAAAAAAAAAAAATGAACGAGTTCCTGCCCTGAGGAAGTTTGCGTTCTAAGGTAGTGGAGAGCAAGCCTGTAACAGTACATTGGTACCTATATACAAAGTAATATTAAGTCATTTCAAGAGGACAGCAGGTCAGAGCTGTACAGTGGCAGAGCCTAATCCAGACTCCTGACTCCCAGACCAGTATTCTTTTTCCATACATACATATACACACAGCTGGCAGACCATGAGTCTGGAGAGACCAGAGTTCAAATTCTGCCACTGCTTCTTAGTTGTGAGGCATTGTACAAGTGTCCTAACTTCTATGACGAACAGTGTCCTTGCCTGTAAAATGTCAATAATAGTTTTTTTATTAGCCTCAATAATTATTATTAACCTTGAAGCCAGTGGCCTCACAGCATTACTATAAGGGTAAAATGAGATAATATGAGATGTTATTTAAACTATATACAAGACAGTTATTGTTATTATCTTCCTAGAAAAAAAAACCTCAAAAATTCAAGGCACAATGAAGTAGAAATGTTGTCTCATAATACCACTTCTGGGGCTGTATCCCAAAGAGGTCATAGAAGTGGGAGGAAGATCCATATGTACAAAAATATTTATTGGAGCTCTCTTTGTGGTGGCAAAAAACTGAAAATTAAGGGGATGCCCATCAACTGGGGAATGGCTAAACAAGCTGTGGTAAATGAATGTAATGGAATATTATTGTGCTATAAGAAATGAGGAGGAGATGGTCTTCATATTCACCTGGAGAGGCTTATACACACTGATGCTAAGTGAGAAGAGCAGAACCAGGAGAAATTTGTACACAATGACAGATACTTCATATGTGTGATGACCAACTTTGATAAACTGGACTCTTCTCATCAACGCACACTTATAAGACAACTCCACAAGTCTTCGGATGGAAGAAGATGTCTACACTCAGAGAAAGATCTAGAAAGAACAGAGTTTAAATGGAGACTGAAGCAAACTACATGCTATCGTTCTTTTCCATGTTTGGTTTTGTTTCTTCTTTTCCATTGTTCATTCCATTGGTTACAACCCTTCTCTACAACCAGACTAACGTCCAGTGTGAAAGTATTTGCAGATCCTATACTTGATTGCATGCTGCCATGGTGGGAGGGGGGAGAGAGAGGAGAAAATTTGAAATTCAAGGGACTGTGGAACTGAATCTTGTAAACTAAAAGTAAATAAACAAATCAATTTTTAAAAAAGAAAACAAAAAGAAATGTCTCAGCTTCACAACAGCTTATTCATATGTCTGTTTTCCCTCAGTCCCACCAACATTTGTCATTTTTCTTCATTGTAAACTGCCAGTCTGATGGGGATGAGACTGTACCTCAGAATTCCTTTAGTTTGCATTTCTAATTTAATTTTGCAGCATTTTACACATAGCTATTGATAGTTTGGGTTTCTTAGATATTTGTGAAGACTACTCTAACTGAAGATTTGTTTTGAAGGAAGTAGAGACTATTCTCAAAAGCCATAGAAGGCTCTTGCCTACTCTTCTCATGCCAAGAGAAGGCATGATTTTTTGTCCTTTATCCCCCTCCCTGACATCAGCCCTTCCAGTTTTGTCATGACACTGACTTGGTATGACGATCCTGAGGCCAGGCAGCATTGTGATAATGATTCTGAGGTTCCCGGCATCCAACCAACTGGCCTTAGCCACTGATGGAGGGGCAGGGAGAACTAGGGCCTTTCCTATGTTACACAACCCTGTGGTATAACAGTCCCTGACAACATCAGCAGGGTCTCAGCCCTTGCTTCTACCCTCACAAGAACCAGCCTTTGGGGGGAAAGGAGGTCAGGTTGATAAGTGGCTAGGCAGAGAGGAATCCCAGACCCTTGCCTACCAGATCCCTGTGGATATTAGAATCTGTATTGAAGGAGATGGTTGTCTTCTCCCCCCCCTTTCTGCCCTCTCAGACACCCTCCTTTCATTTTCATTCAAGGGACAAAAATCAAGAAGACAAATTTTGACTTAATTTGCCAGAGGAAAAGAATAGCGATTGAACCTGTGGTTTCATTGGTACAGAGGAATCTGGGAACACCTTCCATCAATGTAAGCCAAATCTTTTCTGCAATTTATTAATATTAGGAGAATTGGAGTGAGGCATGGTGAGCTACATCTGTAATCCCAACTACCTGAGAGGCTCAGACAGCAGATCTTTTGAGTTTGGGAATTCTGAGCAGTGGTGAGCTTTCACTATAGGTGTTCTCACTGAGTTAGACATCAATATGGTGAGTGCCCCCCCCAGGGGGAGGGGAACCAGGTTGTCTAAGAAAGGGCAAACCAGTCCATATCAAAAATGGAGCACTCCAAGTTCCTGTGTCAAGTAGTAGGGAGACTGGCCATTGGTTGTAGTGAGTAGATCCATTGGTTCAGCTGATGGAGAGACCCAGTCTTGAAAAAATCTTGAGAGTTGCCTAGAGCACCTGGGAGGCGGTGACTTGCCCAGGATCACACAATTAGTCAGAAGCAAAATTTGAACCTACTTCTTCCCAATATTTGCTTTAATTAGTATATTTAATGTCCTTATCCTAGGAGAATCAGGAAAGATTTTCCCTCAGTGGTGAGACTTCCTTCTCAGTCAATTCAACTCCCTTCCTGCACTTAAAAGTCTGTACTCAAAGAACTTTAATACTTGGTTGACCTCAGACCAGGCCTCAGTCCCCTTACTTTTAAAGTGAACAGTGTAGAGGCATGAGGAAACTGGGGTGCAGGGAGATTAAGGGTGTAGCTCTTATACTTCCTACTTCACAAGTCTGTGAGGAAAAGACTTCGGAAAACTTCTAGGTCTCATAGAAATGGCATAACTGTTGGGGTTGATAAACCCCAGACAGACTCCAAGAATGGCACCCAAAAAGGATGTAAGCCAGGCAGCCAGGCCAAGCGCCAAAGAATCCAGGGGCTTGGAATTCTGGAACACAGTGCCTTGTACACAGTAGGTACTTAATAAATACTCGTTGCATGGAATGGAATGAAATGGATGCACTCCCAAGTGTAGATTCCACCAGCATCCCAAATAATGTGCTTTCCAAGAGCTTATATTGTTCCCCACCACCCCCTAGCATCTGCAAAAAAAGACTTCTAGATACTTCATTTCTGTTATTCCTTCAGTGCTTTCTCTTCACATTCTACTCCTCAGTTAAATGGGTTTAGGTACAATATTATAAAAGAGGGAAAACTAAGGTGGGTTTGATGTACCAGTGGGCTCAGAACCTCACCTCCACACCACAGAACAGCTCACTCAACCAGTGGCTTCTCATTTCTAAATCAGCAGCATTCATAGGAGATTTCTGATTGTTCTCAGAGGCTGAACAACATTTAGGGACCTCGAGGTGTGGATGCTGATGATTATTAACAATGATAATGGGCGTGTTTCATTGGCATTATTGCCGCCCCAAAGATACCATCTTTGGGCTGCTGCTGCTGTTAGCACAAGCATTTTTTATCTCTGGCTTCTGAACCCTCCCTACCCTTCCACCTGAAGGGGCAGACTGAAGGAGGAAGAGGTACAGGAACATAGGATTGTTGTTTTTTTCTAGTCACTTGGTGTTGGAGGTGGGGGGGGAGGGAGGAGGGAGGAGAGAGGAAACCCAAGCGGGGAGATTCAGCTGAGCAAAAAAAAAAACAAAAAAAACCCAACCCTCTAGAGATAAGGAAGATCAAAGGAAAACTTCCTCCGGCCTGTTTCCCCCACCCCTCTTTCTATTTCTCCTCCTCCTTTCTTTCTCTGCCTGCCTCTGGTCCCTTTCTTTCTATTGTCTGAGGAGGGGATGCTCCTGAAGCTTTACTTTGCTTTCTCTCCCAGAAAAGGAGGAAGTGGGATCAGTTGAACCGAAGTCTTGATCTTTGCCCCCTGCGTGTCCCCTTTCATCCAGGGCTCTCCCAGAGCTGCTTTCACAGGCGGGAGGGAGCTTAGGAACAGGGGAAGGAGCTAACCCAACAACAAGCCCAGACTTCCTGAGAAGTGTAAATAGAGCTCCGAGAACCGGGGAGGGCGTGGAGGGAAGCTGAGGGAGGGCCTCCAGAGGGCCTTTCATCTGGAACCTGAGAGGGTCAGAGATGGAAGGAGCTTTAGAGGTCAGTCAGTCCAACCTCCTTTGTACAGATGAGGAAGGTCATAGACCAGAGAAAGTTGGACTCCATACCACATCTGATTGTCCAGGCTTGTATTTTTTCCTGTGCCCTACCTACCACCCTCCCTCCAGGCAGGGCTGTGTCTACTACCCCCAGCACAGATATACAGCACTGGCCACTGGACCTCCACGCTCCATGCAGACATTGTATTAGTGCTCACCAAGGGCACTGAATTGTCTAAAGTCCTTCTGGTGTCCTCCCGAGTTAAGCCTTTTCTATTCTGGCTGTATCTCACTCACACCCTTCCCAGAGAGAATCTTTGCGTATGTCAGCAAAGTTGGGGAGAAGAGAACCCATACAGTCTGCTGGAGGACAGAGATGCTCCCTTTCACTTCCTTTCTTGTCATCAGTTTCATTTTCTTACTAGAGGTCATCTTTAGAAAGAAATTCAAACCTGACCTCTGAATATGACCTTGGGCAAAGCCCTTACCCTTCAAGGACCTCACTCTCCTCATCTGTAAAATGGTGCCACTAGACTAGATGTCCTTTGAGGTCCTTACCAAAGCTGAGGATATCCCAGGGGTGTGAGCTAATCAAGGAGAGTTTGTCCTTTCCCCAGAAAAAAGAAACTACAGTGACCTGAGTCTCTGGGCACCCTGCCCAATGGTTGTGACCAAACTCAGTGCAAGCTTGACCATAGGAGGGTGACTTGCCTGAAAGAGGCACCTTTGGGGGAAAAGAGATGATAAATTAAAGAAAAAGAAAGAAGCATTTTCATTTTCTTACACAGTCCCCAAGCAGAGGCTCTGTCTACCCCCCGCCCCCATGCTCCAGCAGAGTTTTCCTTGGGATCACCCTGTACATATATGCCCCTAAATGGGTCTAGTTCTTCCCCGGTCACATTCTTGGCAGTAGAGCCAATGTTTCCCCTTGGCAGGAAAGAGTACATTAATGAAGGATATTTCCCAATTGCCCAACTTAAAACTCTCCTCCCCCAAATCTTCCCAAATTAGCCTCCTCCCCACTCTGATGTTCCTTTATTTATCTTCCCTTCTGTACTTTTGTCCTCTGTTTGAACTCTCCTCATTTGTACGTGTTTGCCTGATGTTTTCAGGAGTGGGTTGTGAGAGACAGCCTCTGAGGTCCTGTCTAATGCCAATTATGAAATTCTGGGATTCTGTCACTGGCCCACTTGTGTTCGTGGACATGTGTCCTTTCTCCCCATTGGACAGGATCTTTGCTTTTTCAACCCTGTACTCTCTTCATGGACCCAGGATACTTAGGACTCTGTTCATATAAGCGCTGTCATAAAGTGAGGAAAACTCCTAGAATGAGATCAATTTACCTTATGTCTACACCAAACTAATCACCATTTCCTAGACTCCTGTTCCAACCCCATACTTGAACCTGCTATCTACAAGACCACAAAAGAAATTGGTGAGCAACCCCTGAACACCAGCTGCTTATGAATGATTGAAGAAAATGGTACTTCAAAAATCACTTGGGTCAAAGCTGATTAAGCCCACTGACCAACAAATATTTGTTGAGCTCTGTAGAGTAAGTGGGGCAGCTAGGTGGCGCCACAGTGCACAGACCACCAGGTCTAGAATGAGGAAGATTCATCATCCTGAGTTCAAATCTGATATCAGATAGTTACTTGCTGAGAGGTCTTAGGCAAGTCACTTTACCCTGTTTGCCTCCGTTTTCTCATCTGTAAAATGAGCTGGCGAAGAAAATGGCAAACCACTCCAGTAGCCTGGCCAAGAAAATCCCAAATGGGGTCACAAAGAGTTGGATGTGACTAAAAGAAAAAAAAGACTGTTGGGTAGGTAGACTTAGGCTGAGAGGTGATAACAAAGAAAAATATGACCTTGCCCTCAAGAAATTTGCCATCTACAGGCTACAGTTTTGACACTGGTGGATCTGTAAGCTCATCAATGTGGGTATTGTCTCTACTATAGCAAATAGCTGCCTATCTAAGCCCTCATCCATTTGAGTACTGCCTCCACTGTTACAAATAGCAATCCTTCTATGCTTTCCCCTGCTATGTGATTCTTGCCTGTGTCCTTCCTTAAATCCTCCAAAGAGGGGTACCCAACCTGTTAGAAGCCTCCCCATAGGCTTGTAGACTTAGAGCCAGGAGAGGAATGGGACGGCATTCAATCTAACTCCCACATTTTAGATTTTACACATTTTACAAATGAGAAAACTAAGACCCAGACAAATTAAGCAAACTGCCCAAGATCCCATAAGTAATAAGAGGCAGGATTTGAACTTTGGTCCTCTGACTAGTCATTGCTCTAGAGGAAACTCAACCATAGCTGCCTCCCTTAAAAAAAAAAAAAACTAGAACAAAACTGGAGAAGCCCACCTCTCATCCCTTGCTTTTGTCACATGACCAGCCCATCACCTCTTCTGATCACATATTTCTTTGATAATGTATTCATGCCATTTCACAACTTCTTTCTCCTCTCTACCCCTAACATACCTGATAAGCTGTCATCTGACCTTAGTTGAAGGGAATGAAGGGAAATTCACTATCACCAATGAAGAAACCCATTACCTCCCAGGGTGAGGTCCCACTTTAGCTTAGGTCTAATTGTAAAGAAGTTGTTTTTTTTATTAAAACTAAACTTACTTCTTCGATCCCTTATTCTCCTTTCTGAGGCCAAACAGAGTAAGTGCCATCCCTCTCCGGGATGACTGCCTGTCAGAGATTCAAAGACAATTATCACGAGACCCAAAGTGTTCTCTTCTCCAGACCAAACATTCTCAGTTCCTTCAAAGGATTTGTATTTGGCATTAGCTGGAGACCTTTCACAAGTCTAGTTGGTCTCCTTTGGATGCTCAGACATGGGTATATAAAAACCTACTGGACATCTGTCTCAGTCTGTAATGGCAATTTTAGAACTTAGGGAAGTTTACTCCAAAGAGTCAAATGAACGGTAATGCTTCAACCAACTTGTCTTTATTATGACACATATGAACTAACACAGGGGACTTCCCAAAACCTAAGAGGAGACACCCAGAAATGTGGGTGAACAAGGACAAGAGGAGGGGCAAAGGATACAAAAGAAAAGGCCCTGGCTTTGAGGTCCAAGGACATAGATTCAAATCCTGTCTCTGATGCTTAATATCTTGGGGTCTTTGGGCAGGTCACTTAGTCCCATCAAGAATGTAGCCATTACTCTATATTGCCTCTAAAAAAGCTTGATAGTTCTAAAAAAAAAAAAGTATGATATGAATAGAAAGAAAAATCAAATAGAAATAATGCTACGAAATAATCTTTCCCAAAGGGATGAGTAAATAAATAATCTCCAGATAATCACTCAACTCTAGGACTAAGAGAGAGGCAGAGGAAGACCTAATTCAGTTTAAAAACATTTGTTAAATCTCTACAATGTGCCAGGCACTGTGCTAGCTGTAGGGGATAGAAAGCCAAAAAGAAAAGAAGGAAGGAAAGGAAGGAAGGAAGGAAGGAAGGAAGGAAGGAAGGAAGGAAGGAAGGAAGAAAGGAAGGTGGAAGGGGGAGGGAAGGAAGGAAGGAGGGAAGGAAGGAAGGAAGGAAGGAAGGAAGGAAGCAAAGAGGGAAGGAAGGAAGGAAGGAAGGAAAACCCCTTACCTCTTACATTCTATTAAGGGGAAATAACATAAGTAAAAAATTAGAAGCAAAATGTGTACGAAGTAATTTCTATGTTTTTCATTGGAGTCACAGGACAATAAATAGTCAAACACTTCATTGTAGCAATTGATGTTTATTCTTGGCAGAGATTACTGGAGCAGTTTGCCATTTCCTTCTCCAGCTCATTTTACAGATGAGGAAAATGAGGCAAACAGGGTAAAGTGACTTGCCCAGGGTCACATGGCAAATAAAAACTTTACTCTCCCTTCTTTTTTCTCTTCTGCTAGCTGATGGTCATCTGCAGGAACCTCTGCATTTGTTTCTTTTGAAGTCTCCTAGAGGGCAGGAGCAGTCTCTAATAGTCCCCTTCAGACAGACCATAGAACAAACAATGTGTACAATTAGACTCTTAATAAAGGTTTTATGATGGGGGGAAGGGAGGGGGAACAATATTGTTTTTGTTGTTGTTGTGATGGTCAGTATTATTATTTCATTTAAAAAAGGCTCTTCTCCCAGAGTCCTTCCTCTATCACATTCCAGTGGGGAGAAAGGAAGATCCTGTTTATTTCCTGTCTAAGGGATTGATTGTGGGGTTGTCCAGAGCTCTAAAAACAGGAACAAACTCTCTCACTCTCCTGGTCCCCAGCCAAAGAAGTCCAAAGAAGGATGGGGTCAGTTCAAAAAGAGATGGTCAGTATGGATTTTCCATTTCTGATCAATTTCTACTAAGCCTTGCTTCATTTCTTTCCATCCTAGAACCTTGGGTAGGTAAGCCAGCTGGTAAGCCAGCAGCAGTTCATGCTGACATCTGGGGTTATATGCAGATGATATGCCTTGTGGTTTTTTTTTCCATCTTGAAAAGAATGGAGTTATTAGGAATTCATTCTGTTATATCACTACATATTATGAGTTTTTAGATTCCTTCTTGATAAGTGGTATGATTCGGGGGAGAGGAGGTAAGAATCTGTACCCCCAAACAACTCTCTTATCATAGCCAAAAAAGCATTGGACTTGAGGTAGGAGGAACTGCTCCTCTGCTCTACCACTTACTCGATGTGACTTTGGGCAATCAGTCAATTAATAATTATTAAGTACTTACTAGCTACCAAGTGCTGGGGACATGTCAACAAAGAGTAAATAAATAAATAAACACACATATATATGTATGTATGTTATATATTTAAATAAAGTAATAAATACAGTGAATTCAAATAAATTCAAAAGTACTTTCAAGGAGTTTACCTTCTATAAGAGGGAACAACATGTACAAATATATGTTCACTAGACCTGAGTTTCTTTACCTGTAAAGTGAGAGGTTGGATTATATCAGAGGTTCTTAATGTTTTGTGTTATGGATCCCTTTAGCAATATGGTAAAACCTGTGGATCAATTCTCAAAATGTTGTTTGTTTGGGTTTGTTTGTTTCAAAATTAATCATTGAAGAATGTGCTAAATATCAGTTAGTGAAAAAAAAGATGTAATTGATTTCCATGTAAGTTCAGAGATCCTCTGAAATCTTTCTGCCCTGATGGTCTGTGGATTCCAAGTTGAGAAGCCCTACCTAGATGGTTTCTAAGTTCCCACCCTGCTCAGAATCTATGATTCTATGGCTTCACTGTGTTCAAAATGTCACCATTAGGGATTACTGGGTTTTGTTCTTCAGGAATTTTGTTCTATCAAAATGCAAATACTGCTGGGAGGAGTAACACCATAAAATTTTATCTGTCACTAAGACATTGGCATGAGTTTAATCTGCTAAGAATACAAAAGAAAGCATTGTAAAACTCCATTATTTCCCCAAGGCCTCCCCTGTTTGTTGCTGTTCAGACACATTGGACTCTTTGTGACCCCATTTGGTGTTCTCTTGACAAAGATACCAGAGTGGTTTGCCATTTCCTTCTCCAGCTCATTTTACAGATTAGGAAACTGAGGCAGAATTAAGCAATTTGCCCAGGGTCACGCAGCTAATAAATACCTGAGTTCCCCTCACCAGGGAGAATCAAGGCAGAGGATTGATTTGGGTGTGTATGTACAGACCTTTGGTGGAGCAGAAGTTGAGAGGATGAGATGAAAAGAGTTACATTGGACTCTTGAAAAAAAAATGGCAGCTAGCATTTTATATGGGCCTTACTAATTTTACAACATGCTTTACAGACATTATTTCATCAGAGCCTCCTGGTTAGTCCCATGATTATAAACTTTATTTTACAGATTAAGAAACTGTTTCTGAGATTCGGGGGCTAGGTCACATGGGAGGTGAATAACAGAACCAAGACTCAGGCCCTGGCCTTCTGACTTCATCACTGCCTTTCCCATAATACCCACTACTAGGTATTATGTTGGGCTACTTCCCAACAAGCCATTTACTTGGGAGAGGAATATTTTCCAGAGAGGAAGGAACATGGAAGAGTGGGAAGATGACCAATTCTGAACACAGAGAACCTAGGGACAGGTCCTGCTTCAGGTCCTTACCACTTGTGTGACCTTGAGCACATCATTAACCTTCCTTTCCTCATCTATAAAAATTAGAGAGTTGTCCTAGAGAGCCTCTGAAGTCCCTGCCAGATGAAGCTCTGTGACCTTATAAATAGCAGTGGCTCACACTGCGGGTCACCCTCTCCAGTGGCCTAGCCAGCATTTCCTCTTCACCTTTATCCTTAGTTTCCTTCGAGGTTTAATTCAAGTCCTGCTTTCAACAGGAAGACTCTCTTGATGCTCACCCCATACCCCAGCTATTAGTCTATTCTCCTAGTTTGTATCTACTTGATTATATAAATGTTAACTATTATCCCAGGCGAAGGTAAGCTTCTTGAGGGCAGGAATTGTCTTCAACTTTATATCCTCAGCTCTCGACACAGTCCCTAGAGTTTAGGGATTGGACCTGTGGTTTTGTTGGTATAAGGAACTCTTGAGTCTGGAGCACAGTAGATGTTTACTAAAATGCCTGTAGATTGATAGATTGATTGACTGGAAGATAGCCCAATCAACTCAAGAGGTGGGTTATTGTCGTTGAGTTGTTTCAGTCATGTCCGACTCTAGCTCCATTTGGGTTTTCTTGGCAAAGATACTGGAGTGCTTTGCTATTTGCTACTCCAGCTCATTTTACAGATGGGAAAACTGAGGCAAACAGAGTCAAATGACTTGCTCAGGGCCGCAGAACTAGTATTTGAGGTCAGATTTTAACTCAGGAAGATGAATCTTCCTGATTGCAGGCGCAGGGCTCTATCGACTACACCACTTAGCAGCCCTAAAAGGAGGGTGTTCAACCTCAATTAAAATCAGAGAATGAAGCATACCTTGGTCATAGCATCATAGAATGTAAGAGATGAATGGGGCTCTGGAGATCATCTAGGCCAGGTCCCTTATTTTATAGCAGAAGAGACAAAGGTTCCCATAGGTTCAATGACAAGCCCAAAGTCTTTTAAGGGGTGAGGAGGGGACTGGAACCCAGGACTACTTCCCATCCTGCAGCTGGGTGCTGGGGAGAGAACCATCAGGAGCCTGTTATCCTGTAAGGAATAAAAGTGACCCCAGTAAGCACAGAATGAGGGCAGACACCAGGGAGGAGTGTCTAAGAGAGGCCATTTCATACCTAATCACTTCCTGTCACATTGGAGCCATTTTCCTCATATGGAACCTCACGCTGATGGATCCGAAATAACATTTTCAAAGTTATATCTGCAAGAAAATGGCTATTAATGTTCTTCCTTTCCTTTTAGAGCACTGAGGAATACATATTAATTTTCTCTCTACTTATATTGCCTATTTGCAAATTGTATTCACTACCCAGTGCTATAATTTGTCTACCACCAAAGAGATTATGATGAATAAATGTGCTCCTGGAAATATAATAAAATAAAACAATTTGTCACTGAGATTTATTTTTATAATTATTTACAGGGATTATTTTAGGATATATGGGGAACAATAATAATAACACTCATGCAAGGGTTTGGGCTTGATTTATCAATATTAATTTCAGGAGCCTCTTCTGACTCCTGAGAGCTGGACCAGGGTTCTCCCTGCAGCTCTAGGCCAGGAACAAAATAAATGTCACTTTCTGACTCTGTAGGTCAGCAGCTAGAGGAAAAGAAGGCTGAGGGCAAGAGATGAGGAGCTGTTTAATAATGGCCTGTGAAATGATGTAGTGGAAACAGCACTGGCCTGGGAGGCGGGAGAGCAGAGTACTGACCTGGGCTCTGCCATTAACCAGTCATTGGACTGTGAACAAATCACAGAATTGTCTGGGTTCTAGTTTCCTCATCTGGACAAAGATGACAAAGGGGCCTGGACAGGATGGTCTCCAAGATCTCTTCCAACTTTAAAATCAAATAAAACAAATGCATTAATTTTCCCCCAAAAGAATCCTAGGGCTCTTGAATCATACTCTCATTTCCTTGTCATAATTTTTTTGCTTTTTGGAGGGGGAAGAGAGGGCAATTGGGGTTAAGTGACTTGCCCAAGGTCACACGGCTAGTAAGTGATAAATGTCTGAGGCTGCATTTGAACTCGGCTCTTCCTGACTCCAGGAGGAGTACTCTCTTCACTGCACCACCTAGTGGCCTCCCTTGTCTTAATTTTGGAGTGGCATTACCCTCAGTGGCAGCTAGGTAGCACCGCTGGGCCTGGAGTCATCCAGGATGGCCTGGATCCATCTTCCTGAGTTCAAATTTTGACTCTCATTTTGCTATTTCTGTGGCATTGGATGAGTCTCTGTGGGCCTCACTTTCTTCATCTGTAGATTAAGGGGTTTTGACTCTGATGTCCCCAAGGTCTCTTCCTGCTTGAAATCTGATTCCATGAGCCTGTTTCCTAGACCTAGTGATGCCAGGCTTTGAATTGTCCCATCACAAGGCAGTGATGACCAGGTGGGCAGTGGCTTCATAGAATCACAGAAGGGCCCTCTTTTAGTAGAAATCATCTCAACCTCCTATAGTTTGTCTTCCTTCTGTTGTCTCATTTTATTTTGGAAAAAGAGAGAGAAGGAGGGAGAGCAGAAAGCACAGAAGGCCGGTCACCCCTCAGACATTGACACTGACACACAAATGTCACAGGATCATCTGTGCATCGTGTGCTGTGCAGACAGACCTACGTGCTACAGTTACGTATTGGGGGCCAGTTTTACTTTGCTTCCTGGCTACTGGTCACTCTTAACCCTGGCCAGCTATCTTACAAATATACTACTAACCATACAAATGCAGTTATTATTTATAAGCCTGGGGAAATCATTCTTCAAAAACAGTCTAAGAACTTTGGAGTCAATGTGGTACAATGGTAAGAGCACTTGATCTGGGACCAGAGGACGTGGGTTCAGAACTCACCAATGAAGTTCACTACTTGAATGACCTTGAGCAAGTGACTTAACTTCTCCAGGTTTTAACTTCCTAATCTGTAAAATGGGACTGGACTAGCCAGCTTCTGAGGTACCTGCCAGTTCCACATCTATGACCACAGATGATTTTTAGTACTCTCTAACCCCTTTTCTACCACTCTATCACCATCCCTGTGGACACAGAAGCCACCTGCAGAGGACAGAGGGTCATTTTTTTGTTTGTATCTGTTTAAATGGTCTTCTCTGTGGTTCGTTTTAATCACCTAGTGACCAGCCTTCTGGATGAGCTTTTGATGACCAACTACAGACAGAATCACACAGGGTTAGAGAAGCTGAAGGATTTCTGCACTGGTAGGGGATGTAGCCAAATCAATGAGCTAATAGATTCGTTGAAGTATCAGACAGCTCCTTCTCAGATGAACTACTTGATACTGACATCTATCCTGTAGAAGGAATTCTTGCAATGGGTTATATTAGATAAGAGATTTTTAACCTGCAGTCCATGGACCTGGATTTTTAATATTTTGGTAACTGTATTTCAGTGTAATTTATTTCATTTGTAATTCTATGTATTCTATGTGACGCATTTAAAAACATAATTCAGAGGTGTCCATAGGCTTCACTCAGACACTCAGACATGCTAAAGGGATCACACACACACACACACACACACACACACACACTAAAAAGCCTTGTAACTAGATGATATTGGAACTAGAATCTTCTCTTTATTAGATTCCATGATTCTTCAATGTAGCTTTGCCCCTGGAACACTAGGAAAATAAGAAATACTAAGGAAAAAAAGAAGGGGAGGGGTCACAGCAACTTGACATTAAGAGAAAGGAAAAGAAATTTGAGTATCATAAGTGTGGAAGCCTTGCACAGTACTATTCCTATTCACAATTCAATTCAAGGAACATTTATTATGCTCCACATTTTTACATATTCTGGGCATTGTGCTAGGTCCTACTTGTATAAATATGAAAAAATATATAATGGAAATTCTTGCCCTAGAGGAGCTTACAATTCAAGAAGGAATTGGGTCATTTATATAAATAACTATAATTTAGTTTTGAAAATGATTGAGTAGATAGCAGAAGTCAAACAGGATGGCAGTGATCCAATGCATACAAGTCAATACTCGAGGAATTCCTCCTGCCTAAGATGCCTTCCCTGTTCCCTCTTCCTCTCTACTTGTCTCCATTGTATTCATCTTTCAAAGCCTAGCTCATGACATATCTCCTTCATGAAACCATGCCTGACCTTGAATGAGTCATAGATAATAGATTAAAAGCTAGAAGGGCCCTTGGAAGTCATCAAGTCCAATGCCCTCATTCTACAGATGAGGCAATGGAAGCCCAAGGTTACACAAGGCAGCATAGCCAATAAGTAAGGATTAAAACCCTTAGATGCTCCCTCTTCTAATTGCTCCCTCCATTTATTCTCTGTACCACTCATCTGACACATAACCAAAGCTTCCTTCTATTACTATCTGTCATGTGTTATACTGTAGATCTATTCTCTGGCTCCTTAACTAGACTGACCATAAGCCCCTTCCATGATTCTTTCCCAGACTCTCCCAATGGAGAGCTTTCTCTCATTGCTCAAATTTTCCTCAACCACTTTCTCTAGAATAGTTCTCTCTTTGCTCATTCCTTTCCACTCTTGATTCACACCTAACCCTAAATACATATTTATCGAATTGGATTGAGGGCACTGTTCTACCTCTGTATGTTTCAAATGCCATGCCAAATAGGCGCTTTCGCAAAAGGTCAGATGATGGTAATGTCTTAATATTAAGGACTGAAAAGTCCTTCGGAATGAACCTAGAAGTGAGCTCAGGAATTCTTCTTCTGAGGAGGTTCTAAAGAAGGGTCCTCAATGGAGTCCTTTCTGCTGCATTTCCAGGCTGGCATCAAGGCTTTCACTGATGATGTCCAGAGAAAAAGAACCTAGTATTTATTTCCAAAATTTTATTTTTCTGTTTAGGATGCAACATCCTGCTAATCCCTCAGATAGTCCTGTTTTCTCCATTCTCCTCCTCCTCTTTCTCCTCCTCCTCCTCCTTTCTTTCCTCCTCCTTTTCCTCCTCCTTTTCTTTCCTCCTCCTTTTCTTTTCCTTCTTCCTCCTCTTGCTCTTCTTTTTCTTCTCTTCCTTCCTCTCTTATATTTTCTATACTCTTTCTCTATCTCCCTTCTCTCTTCCTTTCTCTCTCTCATACATACATAAACACATGTGCCAAGTCACATCGATCTTCCCTATTTTCATAATATCTGTCACATCCATCCCCATGCAATGGAAAATGGGAGCTGTGTTTTCTTCTTACTATCTGTGTGACATAGGGCAAGTCCCTAATCTCCCAGGTCATTTAGCTTCTTTATCTGTAAAATGGGGGGATTAGACTAGATAGCCTCAAAGATCCCTTGAAACTTTAAATATGATGTAATCAATTATCACCCCCAGTCCAGGACCTCATCCCCTGGCTCCCTGCTCCCAGTCTCTCCCCTCTCCAACCAATCCTCCACACACTTGTCCAAATCATCTCAAAACCCAGTATCAATTCTGTCAAATCCTAGGATACTCAGACCTGGGAGTGGAGGCGTAGCAGGGAAAGACACGGAGATAGAGGTGGGGGAAGGGGTAGAGAACCCGTGTCCAGGATCATCCCACAGTTCACGAAGAGTTAGCCTCTCTGGTATGGAACTCTCACTCAAAGCTGCTGAGAAAAATGAGTCACCAAAGTGACAGTTTCTACACAAGAAAGGATGACCTACCTTCAGGGGTCACAAAGACAAGGTAGGGTGAGTTCCTTTTAGCATTTGAGGGGGAGCAGGTTTACTAATTATCAGTCATTTCCACTTCTCAAGCTCTTGTCAGCCTTTGAGATGCAGGGCATAAAAGAATTCCCCAGTTCTGCTCCCCCTTCCCTCCATTTCCTCACACCCCCTTCCTTCTGCATTTCAAACAGATGACTAATGTTTGTCAGAGACTGAGTCACTCCACAGCAGTCCTGTTCTCCTTTAAGTACTGAAGGATTTCTAGTTCAGAGAGGAGAGAGTCTCTTTTTGGAGCCGCCTTTGGTGATGGGGGGTGGGGAGGTGTCCAATAGAAAAAATGGCAGCCAGGTGATTTCTCTGGACTCAGCATTGCTCCTGGAAGGCTTTGTTGAATCATCATAGGTTCCTACACGTAGAGTTGGGAGGGCTTTGAAATACCATTTAGTCTAATCCCCTCATTTACAGATGAGGAAACAGGCCTAGAGAGAGTATGTGACTTGCCCAGAGTCACAGAAGTAGTGGGCATCAGGGGGAGAATTTCAACACATGTCCTTTGATGCCAGAACCACTACCCATTGCTGCTCCCCAGCTGGGAAGAGTAGTTAGGGCTCTAGTATTAGGAGGGCCATAAGAAGACTTCATTGAATGGGTTTTCTGAAAGGTACAGGTCTTCCTTCTGTCCCACTCAAATTTAGCTGCCCAATTGGTACCTCTGTTCAGCAACATCCCCTGAGTTTAATAATAGATTATATTCACAGAGAATTTTCCTATTTATTTTATAAATGTTTTCTCACTTGGTGATGGAAATAAGTATTATTGTTCCCATTTTAACAAATGAACAAAGTTCCATGAAACTTAAGTGACTTGGAAATGGTCACCTAGTGTCAGAGGGAAGATTTGAATCCAGGTTTCTCTTGACTCCAAATCCAGCACTATACCATGTTGCCTCCCTGATTGAAAACTAGCATCTTCAAGAATTCATTGACCTGACAAATGAATGTCTGCTATGTTCCTGGCATTATTCAGGGAAAGACAAAGGCATTAAAACACTTGATCCATGCCCTTTAAAAAAAGTATAGTTTGACTGGGAAAGCAGAGCAAATACATATAAAAATCAAATAATCCAAAAATAACTAGAAGAGGCAGAAAACAATACATAAGTGACAAAGCAGGCTATATTTGAGAATTAATATAAGCTATAGAAACAATAGGGAGTATGGGAGTTCCATGGAAGGAGGCCACTATAACACTTTCTCAGCAAAGGTGGTTGATGTGGTAGAAAGAACACAGGAGAATGAGTTCTTGTACTGGTTCTGTCACCCTGTGGCCATGGGCAAGTCCTTATACTGCTATGGGTCTCAGTTTCTTCATCTGTAAAATAAGAAGGTTGAGCTACTTAATCTTTAAAGTCTCTTCCAGCTCCAAAATTTTATGATCTGGGGAGTAGGACTTGATCTGCATCTTTTAGGATAGAGATAATTTTGCTAGGCAGAAGAAAGAGGGGAGATAATAAAAAGGAAGAGGAATGACATGGGCAAAATCATGGAGGTAGGAATCCAGACTACATGTTTATCTAATTGGAGAAATCTTGTACTATGGAGTATCAGCAAATGGTTTATTAGGAAAGCAGATTGTGTAATAGAAGGGAGGGCAGAATGGGGAAAGGGGTAATCAGAATGCATGCCATCTTGGGGGGGAGGGGAAAGATGGGGAGAAAAACTGGAACTCAAAATCTTGAGGAAATAAATGGTGGAGACTAAA
>CM053598.1:43902891-43940784 GCA_028646575.1 Pseudocheirus occidentalis | reverse complement strand
AGAGAGAGAGAAAGAAAGAAAGAAAGAAAGAAAGAAAGAAAGAAAGAAAGAAAGAAAGAAAGAAAGAAAGAAAGAAAGAAAGAAAGAAAGAAAGAAAGAAAGAAAGAAAGAAAGAAAGAAAGAAAGAAAGAAAGAAAGAAAGACGGAGGAAGGAAAAGTTGATTGTGGACAGAGAGCGGAAGATGAGAATTTTGGACTTTAATCCGTTAGGCAGAGAAGGCAGTGTGACATAGAAGAGGCCAGCTTTAGAGTCTAAAAGACCTGAGTTCAAGACTAACTTCTACCATATACTTGGTGTGTGATCTTGGGCAAATCATTTAACCAGAGTGACCCCAGGCAACTCTCTAGTACTATAAATTGCTGAGGGGGTCCTGAGACAAGTAGAGGGAATTTCCTCACTGGGAGTTCCCTATGAAATCACCAAGTATTTGTTGATTCGCTTTGTCAATGAGAGTTCCTTAAACCATGGAAATCACAAGTCCTTAAAAATGCTTTAGGCAAAAGGGAAACCTTTGAAGAGTGTTTGTTTTTAGAATAATACTGTGACCTTAGTGATGTTTAAGGAAGATAAGTCTATTAGAGATAATTGGGATCAGTAGAAGCAACTAGGTCCAAAAAAACAAAGAGACCAGATAAAAAGGCTCAGCTGAGAAAGGATGAGGGTCTGCACTAGGGTGGGAGCAGTGGGAATGGAGGGGAAAGCTTGAAGGTCGCTTATGTTACCTCCCCCCTTCCATTTGAAATAAAGTATCATACATCTAAAATAATGGAGTCTATTATTACTACCTGTCCTGATTTTGTAGCTTTTCTACTCAGTCTTTTTCCTTTTCCCTGCCGTGTCCTCTGCTCGATTTAGCAAGAGGCATTTCAAAGAAGGAACAACAGGACTTGGAAAATGATTAGATAAAGAGACTGAAGGAGGAGGAGAGATCAAACACAACTGAGCTTTGGAGGCTGGACAAGGCTCTATCCACAGTCAGATAGCCGCCACCTTAGAGCCCCGAAGACTAATCCCCAGGAGACTAAGACAATGAAAGGACCGTTTCCAGGGACATGGAAATTGTTTCACCTTTTTCTCCAAAAAATAAAATCCTGATTGGAGTGGGGGGGAGGGGGAGAGGGCTAAGAAGAGCCAACAGGCGTGCAAAAACTGAGTCAAGGTGACAAGACTTTGTGAGGAATATAAAGAAACACACCTGTCTTGGTTCTGAAGGGTAGAAGAGGGTCAAAAGAGAGCTGTGAAATCCTATATTCCTAGTTACTACCCCATTACCTCCCAGACAGGAAAAAATGCGTTCTGCTTGTGTCTTTTCTTTAGGAAACATCTATGCTTCCCTTACCCTAACCTAGGTGGTCTATCTTGACCATATTCTTGGCTATCTGTTGAACTATACTTGCCAGTTGTGACTGAATGATGGGGGAGGGAGGTGAGGAGCAGTCTGTCTCTACTCACAACCAGATCACACATTTTAATTGAATCGGCTGATCAGTGACTAGCTGATATTTTCAGTGATTTAAAGAATCACAGAAGTCAGAAGGAAGTTCAGAGGTGATCTAACTCCACACTCTTGAAAAGGAATTCCCTCTAAAACGTTCCCAATGAGTAGTCATCCTGGCACCTACTTAAAGATCTCTAGTGAGGAAGACCTTCCTATCTCCCCAAGGCATTCCATTCTACCTTTGGATAGCAACCATCCCCCCTCCCCCCCACCATTGTTACAATTTCTGCCCTCTGGGGCCAAGTAGAATAAATCTAATCTCTCTTCTACAAGATATCTTTTAATATATTTGAAGACAGATTTCATGGGCCCCCTAAGCCTTCTCTTCAGGTCTAAGATAAACAGATGCAGTTCTTTGAACTGGTCCTTACTGGCATAGTTTCTATTCATCTTATCATCTCAGTCACCATTCTCTGGATGTGCTCCATTTTTTCAGTCTCCTTCCTAAAATATGGTACCTAGAACTAGACACAATACCTTGGGTGTAGTTTGATTAGGACCAGAGTATAATGAACCCATCACCTCCTTTATCTGGGGTATTTCCCCTCTCTTGAATGCAGTTCAAGATTATGTTAGCTTTGAGAGCTGCCATATTATGTTCTTGATTCATAAAGTCTTGAAGTCCAAAGCAATTGACCAGCTGTCTTATAGAACTAGCATTGTTAAGGTGTTGATTTGTTGTCATTTAGACAGCCAATTTGGTTTGGTGATAGACTCCCAACTCAATATCTCTTTGCTGAGCATTGTACTTATGATTTGTGACTCTGAAATAATTACCATCCGAGATAGCTTACAAGCCAAACAGGAAAATCAGTCTCAGTTTAATATGGAGACTGTTCCATAGTGGATAGAGGGCTCAGTGAGAATCCAGAAGCTTTAGGCTTGAATGCCACCTCTGACAATTATCTGTATGACCATGGTTGCCACTTAACACTGAGCCTCAGTTTCTATACCAGTGAAATGGGGATAATAATGTAAGTATTACCTACTTCACAGGGTTGTTGTAAAGATCAATGAGATGTATACATGAAGTGCTTTTCGTGTATTAGAGCTTTGTACAAATGTCCCAAAATTCTTAAAGCAGCTTAAACCTATTAAAATTTAAAACTACACTAAAACTTTTGGGACACCCTGTATAAGGGTTACCTATTATTATATTTTAAAAATACAGGGGGCATCTAGGTGTTACAATGACTAGAGCACAGGCTCGGGAGTCAGAAGGACCTGAGTTCAAATCTGATCTCAGACATGTAACACTTACTAGCTGTGTGACCTTGGGCAAGTCTCTTAACCCCAACTGTCCTGCCTGCCCCCCTCCAAAAAGACAAAAAAAAATACAAAGTTGTATCACCCAGACTTGACTCCCAAACAATTGGAATCAGGACTCTAATTATCCTTATATAAATTATGTCATTTAATTTTGCTGTATATGAATTATGCTGTATTTTATGCAGAAAGACTATTGTGAATCTGAAAGGCTACTCATTCTTAGGTGAGTAACTGAGTAAGTAAGGGCACCTGGGGATGAATCATTAGAGAGAATCTTGAGAAGTGGTAGAGTTACAAATCTGAACTGTTTTACCTTTAAGATGAAGGCTGGAGGAATCTTTCAGACAGGATAACTAGTGATCCAACAGAGCCTGAGGGTTTTGAAACAGAAAAAAAAAAGACTAGGGACCTATTTCTCACCATTGGAAGGTGTTGAGGTATAACCAACAGGCTGGAGAAGATGTATTTGTCATCAAGATGGCTGCTAATTATGACTACTCTCCAGGTACTAATTTTGAACCCATAAAGGAAGAAGAAGTCAGGGTTTACCATCAGGTAGAATCGGCTTTCTCACCTAATGAACATACTCTAAAAGGAAACCAAATAGGATAGAGACAACAGGCCAGGGGAAGGATAGCACAATCCAGGGTTGTGAACCCATAGAGCCTTACAGATCAAGGGCAAAGGAGGAGTCTACAAAGTCAAGGCAGGGTGGTTAGAGAAGAGGCCAGAATTTTTGGGAGCCGGGTGAGGGAGTTCCTTCTACAACCCAGGATTGGGCAGGGTCAGGGCAGATATACAGTGGCTTTACAATTAATTATCTGAGGCAAGGGAAAGGGGCTATAACAGAGAGGACCCAAACACAAAAAAATAAGACTGAGAACAGGTTCTGCAAGTGAGAGAGGGCCCTCCCCTACTTATCTAGAAGCAGCGCCAACTCAAACCTACCTCAGGCCAGATTTATGTACTTTTGGCTAGCTTTGCCCTCCCCCCAAAGAGTTAAAAGGAAAGCATCTAAGAGGTGGTGGCATTCTATAAACTATGCAAGCTGAGTCAATCTGGGACCAGGCTACAGTTTCTGTTAGTTTTCTTTTGTTTTCCATGGGTTTCTTGTAAAAGTTCCTTCTGAAAACTTTCCACCTTATCTGGGATGAACTGGTGGGATTTTTCCATACCTCTGCCAGTACAGGTGAGGGAATCTGTGCTTTCCTAGTAGTTAGGTGAAATGGGTAACAAAAGGGTTGGGTCAACTTCAGGGCCAAAAAAGAGCCAGTGCTGCTGGGAGGGGAGACTGAGAATATAAGAGGGCAAGAATGTGATCCACCTAGAAAAACTGACTTCTCCTCTCCCATAACCTCAAATGTTTCTACTACCCAGAATACAATCCTCTTCTCACTCTTTTCTGTGCATCCTTTAGCACTTCGGCTCAAGTGTGAATTTCTGCCCTAACCATCCCCACCTCACAGTGATTGATCCCTCCTCTGAAGGAGGAATCAGTATTAGCCTCTGTACTATGTCAGTAGCTGTCATATTCAACCAGTAGCATCCTTAAACTTAGAAACTTGAAGGGACACCTAAGCCCAAAGCCCCTCATTTCACCTTCAAATGAGAGGCAGCCTGGTGTAGGGGAGAGGGAGCTGGACTTGGGTTTAAACCCCAACTCAAGCATTTCCTAACTTTATGATGCTGGGCAAGTCTTAGACTCAATTTCCTCATCTATAAAACCTAAAAAAAAAAAAAAAGATAACTGTAGCATGTACAGTCATATTATCCAACCCTTCTCATTTGGCAAATGAGGAAACTGAGGTTCATCAAGGTAAAGTGAGTTGGCCAAGGTCACACAGATAGGAAGTGGCAGAACCAGATTGAAACTTAGATTGTCTGACTCTAAATGCAAAGTTCTGCATGGTTCTGTGCTTACCTGTTTTTTTCATGTGTCTCCCTTCATCTGCTTCATCTACCAAATTAGACTGCATGTTGCTTGAGGGTAGGGACTGTATTTTCTATTTTTGTTTACCCGCCATAGGACCTGTGCCTTAGACCTAATAAATTCACAACAAATATTTGATGGATTAATGATAAATATTTCCTGTTGCTTTTGACCATAGGAGTAGATACCCCAAAATCTGGGATCTAATCTCCTTACTCCTACCATAATGAGAACTCCCCAGGACAGCTCCTCTGTCTCTGTGTCTCTGTCTGTCTCTTTCTGTTTCTCTGAATCTATTTAGTAGGTAGTAAAGAGTTAAGTGGCAATCCTATAACTTGGTAAAGGAAGGGAATAAGAGGACCAGTCCAGAGCAGGGCTAATGAGAGAGGGAGGAGGGAGCAGGCAGGATGTTGCTCTTCTGAGGTACATTTTGTGCCTTTGGCCTTGTGGAGGAGTAACTTGAAGTGTTTAAACTTTTTTTTTTTTTGAGGGAGAGGGATCAAGGATAATCTGCCCAGTGGCTTGGCCTGAAGGGCTTTGCAAAGATCATTCAATTTAATTCAACAAACATTTGTCAAAGGTCTTCAAACTTTGTACGGGGTGCTTTGCCACCTCCTATAAAAGGCCTATGGTTATTCCCACCCACCCAAGTGCTAGCAGACTCTGACTTCCCAGAAACTACTGTGTGTATGTATATATGCATGCATGTATGCATAACACACACCCATATATGTGTATATTTGTACGTACTTATCTGTGTACATATTCCCTCCTTTAGGGAAAGAATCTTTTTGTCTTTTTATCCTCAACCCTGGCCCTTTTGGGGGTCCAACCTGTGATTTCATGGGTATATAGGGCCTCCCAGTGAGGAAATTCACTCTTTCGGTCCAATTCTCTGAAATTTACAGTCTTAGAGAGTTGCACTCACCCGGGGTCACATAGCTAGTCTTTGTCAGAGGCAATGTTGAAACCAGCGTCTTCTTGCCATAGATGCTGGCGATCCATCCAGTGTGCCACGATTAATAAATGCTTGTTGAATGAATGTATACATGAGTGAGTGAATGAATGAATGAGATCTACTCCTGAGATACAAAGATGAAAAAAAAAAAAGATACTGTGTCTGCATCCAAGAAATTTACATTCTACAGGGGCTGGAGGGATACAACATATGTGCCAATTTAATACAAAGTTGAGGGATAGAGAAAAGGAGAGATCCAGGCAAGATGCTCTAGAGAAATTTGAAGAATGAGGACATGTCAATTTTGGTGGGGGTATTAGGGCAGGGGGATTAGAGGGTGTAGGTGCAGAAAACAAAAGTAAGTCTCCTCAGTATAAAAGACATAGGCGTTCAGATCCAGAGGTTCATCCCCACATTCTTGATGGGACTTTTTGTCCTAACCCGGGGTGAGTAAGGTACCGAATCAGGAGCTGGACCAGAGATGTCGATCTAGTCCGGAGTCACATTTGCCAGAATAGAGAACTAGGGAGGCGTGTTTAGACCTTAGTCTTATTTAACAAACACGGAAACTTACCTCCCAGGTGGGAAAGAGGGAAACAGCGAATTTCAGCAGCTCCCAGCGGGCCGGCCCGGACTGGAGGGGCGGGGCGGCCCCTAGTTGAGCCAAGAAGGAGGTGCTGAGAACCAAAAGAGGCAGGCTTAGAAGGCTGACTACAGGCGTAGAAGGGGAGGGCCCGGCTCGCGTCACAAGGCAGGACCCTCCCCTAGCGGAAGTGTCGCTGGTCCCCCTTCCCTCCTCCCAGCCTGCCGGCTTCCCCCTCTTCCCTTCCTTGCCTTTCCCGGGTTTCCCCTCCCGGCTTGCCGGTTTCTCCGTACCCATTTGGCCAGAGTCCCAGAGTCTCGTGGGGAGGGGAGAGAGGAAGGAGACCCTTCTGCGTGTGCGCGTACGTCTGTCCGTCTGTCTCTGGGTCTGCTTCTACCTCTTTCACTCTCCCTACTTCTCTCTCTGCGGCTTGGGCAGGAGCAGCCTCCGGGGAGACCCGCAGGTAAAGTCATCACAACTCAGCGGTCCACGTGTGGGTGTTCTGGGCTGGGAGCCTAAGGGGAAAAGGGACAGGTAGGGAACAGCCAAGGGATCACTTTCATTCATTTTGTCGATTTCTTCCTCAATAACAGAAATACAGAAGTAGCTGGGATGGGAGAGGACCGCTAATAGGCTTGATAGAATTTTTTTTTCTTTTTTCTTTTGGAAGGGGAAGCACCAGAAGGGGCTTAGGGGTTTGGGTTTCATTCATTCGTTCGTTCGTTCATTCATTCATTCATTCATTTTTAATGCCCTTCTGGTTGGATCTGCAGCTGCTGAGCCCGCTGCCGTGTGTGTGTGTGTGTGTGTGTGTGTGTGTGTGTGTGTGTGTACAGTTGTGGGGAGGGAGTGTAAAGAGAATGGGCCTGACTGGCTAATTGGAAGGAGTTCAGGAAGGGTCCTGGGGCGGCGGCGCTAGAGGGGGTGGTCTCCCACTTTCCTAGGTTCCCAACTCGCTAGGCCTGAGGTGGGGGTAGGGAAATGATAGCGCACCGCCAGTCTGCAGCCTCTTGATTGAGGAACCAAAATCAATAAAGAATTGATTGAATGAAAAACTGTTGGGTTATTATTGGTGGGGGGCCGCGTGGTTTTAATTTGGGGTTGGTTGTTTTGGGGTTTTGTTTTGGTTTTTGGACCTGACCCAATGCTGTACAGAGCTGGGAGCCGTGTAGGGGAGTCCTAGAGTCCGTAGCCCCGTAGGGGTGAGGACTGAACCTTTACAAACTTCCTCCGTCGTCACTTTTCCCTAGTCCTCAGATCCAAGTAAGGTTGTTTGTAGCTACTGAGAATTTGGGGGCCAGTGACGGGATCCCTCTCCCCCCACCTCCTATTCATTGTTCAGTTTAGGGAGTTAGGCACCCCCCTACAGAACCCACCCACCCCCTACACACACCTCTACAGTCCGCTTCTCCCCTCCCCCCGCGGTCTCCCCGGCGCTTTAAATAATGATATTTGCATGCAGGGAGCGATTCATAAATATGTCAGGGCGGGTGAAATATAGGCAACATTTCAAACTTTCTATTTAAAAAACATGAATTATGGCCGCGGAAAATGTGTTCCCATTTAAGGGCGATACGAAGTATTTGGTGTCTCGTCCCCGGGCCCATCCATCACGCAGACAATAAAGAGAGTTTTTCGCCCTGACACCCACGATTTATGGGCGCCCTTCTCTGCCCTCATCACTCAGCCGCCGCGGCCGCCCCCATGACAGGCACCGCAGAGATACCGCCGCCCCCCAGCCCTGCGCTACTCTGCGCTCCCACCCCGACCCAAGAGGAGCTGCTGCAGCCCGCAGACCCCAAGCCAGAGAGCAACCAGTCCACCTATTTTAAGCTTCCATCTCCTTTAAAAAATAAAATAAATATGAAAAAATAAAACATCCCTGCCACTTCTTTTGCTATTTCCCCGCGATCTCTCCCGGAGGGAAAGTGCCCCTATCCCAGGAAGGAGAGTGGGGCTAGGCCGGGATGAAGAGAGAAAGGGGGCCTATCGAGACTGGGGGGCCTGGGGGGGAGGAAGAAGAGAGTTCTACGCTCTTCTGGGAGGCCAGAGCTAGGGAAGGGGGTGGGGGAGAGTGTATGAGTAAATCAGGGAGAAGGACACGGCAGGCGGCTTTATTTTCTTAATCAGATATTTCTCGCTTTTCCTCTTTAGGACTCTCCACCCGGAGAGGCTTCAACACCCGGGCCTTGGGGTTTGGGGAAGGGGTACCCATAGTCTTGGAGGGCTGGGGCAGAAAGAGGAAGGGAGGGACTGAGTCTGAGACTCAGGTTTGGGAATTTATCTCTAGACTATGAGGCAGAGAAGTTGTTTTGCGGTCCCCGACGAAGTTTCTTTCGTTTTGTGTGTTTCTTAAGCAAGACACACAAAGCCATCTAGAAGGCCAGCACGATGCCTTCTTCCAAAGAAGCAAGAAACGCTGGGAGCTGCACCGCCCCCCCCCCCTACACACACAGAACCTTCGGGGGCGCTGAGGTTATTTGTAACTTTTAAAAAACAGTGCGTCCCCCACCCCCTTCCCGTCGCACACACCCCAGATGCATTCAAATCTTGGTAATATATGTCTACTTGTAAACCTTTTTTTTTTCTTCTTAAGGACAGATAAAAAGAAGGAAAGAGAACCGAGAGGAGGCAAGGCAGAAGAGAGGGATGCTTGTGAATTTATGCCCGGCAGACTACCCCCGTGACCCCGGGTGACCAAAGCCTTCCCAGAGTATCCATCCTGTCCCTCCCTTCCTCCTCTGTTCCCCTCACCCCTATCACACACTCCCCGCGGACATCTCTCTTCCTGCCCGGACCCCCTATGTCGTGCCAACGTTGTTTCTTTAAAAAGCCCTTCCCCAAACTCCGCTGGAAACTTACAAGGATGAGAAGGCAGGCTCAGGTTCTGAAAATTCAGAGGGGGCTTTGCTATTGTTGGGTTTTGTTTTTATTTTTTCCACTGGGAAAGTCAGGACTTGATTTCCTCTTCTCTGGCACCGATGAAAAGCTGCCGAGGAATCCTTGTCCCGCCTCCCTCGAAGCCCTAAGGCTGAGCGAGTGCGCTCTGCTCTGCTCTGCTCTGCTCTGCTCTGCTCTGCTCTGCTCTGCTCTGCCGACTGAGAAATTCCGAGCCCCGCGTCCTGAGCTCGACTGCCAGCTGGAAATAGGTCTCTCAGTACCCGGGTCTAGAGAGAAAGCTAGAGAAATAAGTGGGACACCTAGATTTATTCAGATATATACAGAACTCATTGCATCTAGAGAGACACTATTTTTAAAACTGACATGATTAAGCATATTAAAAGCGTGATTCCTAGGGAAAGTATGGAAATATAAATGACAAAATACAAATATGCCTGCAAATGTCCAGATACAATATTAGATAGCTCTAGGTATTTAAATTCACATGTGACACACTTACTCTGAACGTACATTATAGGATCAGGACTATAATATATCTTAAAAATTAAGATTTTAACTAGATGTAAAAAATCAGAATCTTGATAAAGAATCTTAATACAGTAATTTTGTAGATATAATAAATCTGGACTAGATACAGCCTCTAAAGAGACACTTAAATAACTGCATAAGTTTAACATATCCAGTCATATAGATATTCTCAGAATGGGCACGTATACAATGTGTCTAGCGTGCGTCAGCGTGCGCTATGATCCAACTACATAGATATCTATGTGAGGACAGATGTATAATGAATGCAGCTCTATATATAAGGGAAAGCATGAAGAGAATGTCTATCCGGTTCAATATCAAGTATGTAAATGATTGCCAAAGTGTACTACACCTAGCCTAGTGATTTTCTATATGCTTTCATGCGTATAATAATCTGGCGACGCCTTTATGCGCATAATAACCTAGGTATATTATATTCGATATATCGAATAGGTAGCATAAAAATAGTGTGTTTCTACTTGTGAAATGCTAGCGAGTTATAAGGACTTTTGGACACCAGAGAGCTGAGAGAGGTAGCGCCTATGAATTTCAGTCTAGTCTGAAAAGTGGGGTTTGAAGATCAGGGTACAAACTGAGAATCCTCCAAACTTCAGACACATTTCTGCCCCCACCCCCACCCCAAATCCCATCCAACCTCACACACTACTCTCAGATACAGAGAATTTAGACTCAGGCTTACCAGAGTGAGCGGGGACCAAGTCTTGGGGCCAGGGGTTTTCAAGCATATTTGGATTAGGGACTGGGAAAGTTGACAAACGAGCAAGTCGGGTTTGTGCTGGTGTTTGAAGGAAATGCTAGAACCCCTAAGGCGACATAAGGAGTACATTTAGCCCTGCTCGGGGGAGCCAAGGCCCAGCCCGTAAGTCTCAGTTCTAAATCTTGTATTTATTTTGTAAATGTTAAGTGCTTCTCATTCTTTCACTTAAGCATCCCTTAGAGCTGAAGAATGACCAGCTAGAGAGAAAAAACCCCGGGGACCAAAAAGAAACACGTCAGCGATGTTAATATAATATCATTAAATGATAATTCAATAAATACTGCAACACGATTTCATAACCGTTCTGTTCCAATCTTCTCCCACACACACCACAACTAAGACCTTTTATAAGGGAAGGTTCGCCCCCTCCCCCCAAAAAAATAAAGCACTGCCTTTGAAATAAATTCCGAAGGGCATGACTTAGTGCGTCCCTGGAAAATACAGAGTTCCCGAATTCGGCTTTCCTGCAAGAGGAAGGCAACCAACCCGGACTCTGAAAATAATGCATTATCTATGATGATAAGACATGTGCATAGACATGTGAGAGAGCTAGAGAAAAGGATAAATATTTCTTTCGCTGGCAAGCCTGGGGGATGAGAGGAGAGAGGGAAGGAGAGAAAGAGAGCAAAGAAATGAAAAAGAAGAAAGGAGAAAGAGAGAGGGGAGTGGGGAGTGGGGAGGAGAAAAAAATAGAGAAAGGAGCAAAAAGAGACCAGGGGAAACCAGGAAAGGGGGAGAGTCTGCAACTGAGAGGCGCGCCCAGGTAAGGTAGGGGCCCCCAGGTCTCAAGGTCTTGGTGTTTGCCTTCTCTATCCGAACACCCAACCCTAGGAGCGAAGAAAAGCTGTTCAGAAACCCCAGAACCACTGACTGAACAGTGAGGCAATAATAGTTTAGTTTTCAGATCCAAAAACATAGTGAAGTCTGGACAAACTGGCAGGGGAATGGGTTGCTTGGTTTGGGGCTTCCTCCATCCTCCTCTTCCTCCTCTTCTCAGGAGGACGCTTGGGGTGAGCGTGGGGGTGGGGGTGGGGGTGGGGAGAGGCGCCGGTCCGGGATTTTTTGGGCGCTCTGGGCCAGGGTTTCCAGCTCGCCGGGCCTGACCTGTCAAGCGGATTATCTTAGAGGGAGATTAATAGGGGAGGCGGGCTGCAATAATAATCGTTTTGTTTGATGTGACAACTCTGATAGGCGTTGATTTACTTACAAACTGATAGGCTTTTAATTGAGCGCCTCCATCGAGCCCGAGATGAAAGGGAAGCGGCATTGAAAGGCTGCCCGCCTGCCCTCCAGCCTCAATACTGATTAGCCATCTCGACAGTGAATAGTTCAAGGCGTTTTCAAACTTTTTTTTTCCTTCTGCCTCTCTCTCCCCTTCTTCTTCCTCCTCCTCCCCCCCCTCCTCAAATATCTGCCAGCCCACTCCTTTTTCTGAGAAAACAAATCATTTCCATTGTGTGCAAATAAAATCGGCTTGACACCCCGGCCAATAGCTGGTACTTAAGGGGAAGGAGAGTGTGGCCTGAAGCGAGGTAATTAATTTCTCCCCCCATCTCCACCCCAAGTTCCCTTCTTTGGCTTCCCCACACTTCGGTCTTTTTCGTTAGGTGCACTAGACTTGAGGACCCTCTTCCGAATTCCTTCCAAATGAATGGGCGAATCAGCGCACCTTATTCTTCTCTTTTTGCATGTTATTTTCTTAAAAGAAAATATACAAAGCATAAACACAACATAATTCAGACCCACAGAGAAACACAGAAGGGCACACAGCACAAAGAGACACAGGCTGCAGAGATAAATGGACTCCTATAAAGGTACACGTCGTTCTCTGTGTGTACACACACACACACACACACACACACACACACACACACACACACATACACATGCTGAAGGGCCTAGACAAGAAGGGAGCTCCTTTCTCCACTCCAATTCCTAACGGGGCTAGAAGGCCAGGAGCTGTAAGGAGCGCGAGAAGGTCCTCGCATTTCTACTAAGTGAAAGTGATTAGAGACTGTGTTCAACCGCGGAAACTAGAAGAAATGACTGGAGCGAGGGGATAAAGGGAATCTCCCTCACTTGCAGAAATGAAGGGGTTAGGGATGGGAACGGCTTCCTGGAGTTCTACCTAACTCGCGTAACTGCTGCCCCCTTCTTCAGATCCCCACCACTGTACCCAAAACGCTGGTCTCATCGGTTCTCTCCCCCCTCCCATTTCTAGTTCCCGGAGAGGCCAGTCCCCCTCCTTCTTCCCCCTTCCCACAGCTGACTCCTCCTCACGCCCATTAATCTCCCAGCTCCGCTAGGGGAGGCCGGACAGAGACTGCGGACCGGAGAGCTGTCCCTCAGTCCTGGGAGCCCAACAGCTGTTCCAGGCGGAGACACACAGAGACACATTGTAGACTCATCTCAGAAACACTGATACAAGAAGACTCTCTTCGTGATATCTCTCTCTCTCTCTGTCTCTCTGTCTCTCTCTGTCTCTCTGTCTCTGTCTCTCTCTCTCTCTCTCTCTCTCTCTCTCTCTCTCTCTCTCTCTCTCTCTCTCTCTGACACACTGAGTTACAGGAAGAGGCACACAAACGGAGATGTACACTCTCGCCGACAATCACGCACTGTAGCCCAAGTAGGCACTGGCAAACAGACGTGGTAGAGACACAACTACACACGCTACACTTCCTCTCCATTGCCTCAAAACTCTACCTAGGAAATTACCTAGCACATAAAGTTTACAAACAAATTGGGCGAGGGTGGGGGAGAGGGAGTTAAAAACAGAAAAAGAAAGCGAAAAATTAAAACTCACCACAAAAAGTTCTTGGTACCTTTGCGGTGTTTGTGTAAGTGTGTGGTGTATGTGTGTGTGTGTGTGTGTGTGTGTGTGAGAGAGAGAGAGAGAGAGAGAGAGAGAGAGAGAGAGAGAGAGAGAGAGAGAGAGCTGGTAGGAGGGCAGGGCTGGGGCCTGGATGCCTTCGGTACAGCAGCCAGCCCAAAGTGAGAGCCCAGTCAGTGAACATCTTACACCTTCGCCATTCTCACTTTTATCGCCACCTCGGCTTTTCTCCTCCGACTCTCTTCCCTCTCCTCTCTCAGCTCTACAGCACAACCATTTATCAAAGGAACTTGACAACAAAAGAAGAGCCTGGGGAGGAAAAGATGGGGGAGGGGAGAATCAAAGTCTTTCCAGTCACTGGGTGGGGGAGTTGGTGGGGGGGGGGGGGGGAAGGCCAAAGGAAGAGAAATCGCTTCTGCTTTCCCACCTCTAGTTGCGGTAAGTTTCCCGAGGTGACCTCGGATGTCCCTCCAGAGGCCATCAAAGCCCTTGAGAAATCATACACAAGAATGGATAAGTATAGATACATAAAGAAAGCCATGTATACCAGCACACGCCGTTCCTTCACCTCAACTCCCATTCCAAACACCAAAAACGACAATACACTGGGAGGAAAGCGGTTATTTTGCACCAGAACTGTCAAGAGTTCCCATGGTTGACTGAGAACGTAGTCTCCCCCAGAACCATTGCTACCAACACCCCACATCGTCTCCTGGCAAGTCACTAACCCGAAGGACTTTGAAAAACGTGTCAGCAAATAATCAACTAATTCACCAGAGATAGTCATTCTTTTGCTGAAGAGGAGACTGGGACCCGAAAACTTCCTTAGAGCTGAAAGGGACTTGGAACACTAACTCGCTCTCTGAAGACCAGTTCTCCTTGCTCTACCCAAAACTGACTTATCACGATGGAGTGGAAAATCAGGCTTGGGTAACAGTGCCAGAAAAGGATAGGGTCCCATTCATAAAGTTCTCCGGGATCCCATCCCCCCCCCCCGGGAAAAAAAATTAGCCCTCAGGTAACAGTGGCTTGCGGAGCGGCTCCGAGTTCATGGCCCAGAAGCCTAAACGGACCAAGTTCTTCCTTCCATCTTATGCTTGGAACCGGGACGTGGCGGGGCCGGGATGGCGAGAGGGGGTCAGGGTCAATCCACCACTATCTCTCCACTGAACTCTGTACCCCGTGACGCACCCAGAGAACTCTCCCCAGTAGCCCAGTTCTCAAGAAATCCACGGACCTAAAGAGAAGGTGCGAAGGCCCCTCCGCGCCCTTCCCAGCGCTCTGAGATCGAACGCGCAATTTACTCTTCCGATTTATTTTCCTGAAACAGAACATCTTTTTTTTCTTCTCTCAGTCTTTTTTCTCCACCCGCGAGTCTTGCCCCCCCCCCCCCCCCCGCTCCCCATCCGCCCTGCTTCCATTAAGCGGCCGCGGCTGCTTTCCTTTTCCCCTCCTCCGGTTCCCTTTCGGTCTCTTCCTCTCTGTCTCTGTCTCTCTCCCTCTCCCTCTTTTTCTCTTCAAGTCGCACCCGCCTTGTAATCAGCAACAAAAGCTGACATAAATCACGGGCGGATTGACAAGAGCTGACAAATAACTGATTGATTGCGGTCGAGGAACATTGACAATTGATGGAGGGGTGGAGATGCCCGAAGGGGGGGAGGGAGGGGGACAGGCAGAAGAAGGGGGGGCGGAATGTGTAACATAGGAAGCATGTGATCCCCGCGCTTCCCCCAATCTGGGCTCCCCAGCCTGTCACATGGGTAGGATAAGGGAGGGGAGTAGGAGTGGGCAAGGCCAGGAGAAGTCACCGCCGCCGCAGCAGCCATAGCTCCTGGTTTCTCTGGCGCGGAGCCTCGAGAAATCACAAGCGGGCGGGTCGTCTTCCTACAGCACCCTACTGGCACAGTCCGGTATTTTGTTTTTTATCAGGGACCTCGGCGAGTTCGGCTAGGTCAGAAGAAGAGAGTCTTTGCCCCTGGTCTCCATTGGAGCTAACTGACAGAGCCTTAGGATTCATAAACGTGTTCCTTCCTAAGGACCCTCATCCTACTCTTGACGCCCCCATCCCGCCCCCGCCCCTACTCTCGATTCCAGTTTTTTTTCGAGCAAGAAAAAGAAGAGGGAAGAAAACGAGTGAGGCGTCCGACTGCAAACGGAAAATAAACCTCATCCCGTCCTCCCAGCAAAAACAAGGGAGGGGATGGGGAGGGGGAGCTGAAAGGAGGGAGCTGCCCATTAAAACCAGTGCTGAGAGTCCCGGCGGCGGCAGCGGCAGCGGCGCGAGGCGCGTCACATCCCTTTGACCCTCCAATCACCTCGGGCTCCCATTTGATTGGAAGGCGGCAAAGGCTTTAATCTCCCCCTAGATGCAGCTGCTTTTGAAGTGAGTTTCCTCGCCAGAGCCGCGTCTGGACGGGCAGCGGCTCACATCGCACCCAAGCGCAGCACTGGGCGGCGGGTCGGAGAGGAGCGCAGCGCTGGGGCGCAGCCAGTGGCTACACGGATAGCTCAGCGGCCCCACAAAAACAGCAACGGCAGCGCCTCCTTCCCAGCCACGGCTCTTCTCCTAGGCCCCCCAGGATTATTCGCTTCTTGCCCGAGGCGCCGAGAAGGCGCACTGGACGCCTGTGGCGGCCGCTCCACCTCCTTCTCTGCCTCCTCCTCCCGCGTCTCCTCCTCCTGCTCCCCGGGCGAGCGCGCAGCCCCGAGCCCGCCCCGCGCCTCCCGGAGCCCTCCCCCCGCTGCTCCCATGCGTGCGGGTGGGTCATGAGCACAGCGCCCTCGCTTTCTGCCCTGAGAAGTAGTAAGCACAGCGGCGGCGGCGGCGGCGGCGGCAGCGGTGGCGGCGGCGGCGCGGACCCCGCCTGGACCAGCGCGCTCTCTGGAAATATCTCTGGTCCCGGCCCCGGCCCCGGCTCGTCCTCGGCCGGTAATACCAAACCTTTCCTTCACGCCGTGCCCCCCTCGGACCCTCTACGCCAGGCGAATCGCCTGCCTATCAAGGTGCTAAAGATGTTGACGGCGCGGACGGGGCACATCTTACACCCAGAGTACCTACAGCCTCTGCCCTCCACTCCTGTCAGTCCCATCGAGGTAAGTGTTCCCCCCCCTTTCCCTCCGTCCCCTTCGGTATCCTCTCTTCCTCGAGATCATTTCGTGAACCGATACTCGAGCCACTGCCCGGTGGGGTTTCGTTCTCTCTGGAATGGGGATTGGGGGGGGTGTCCGCAGTGATCCGGATCCCCTGGGGGACACAGCTTCCGCAGCTGGAAACTAGGTCGGAGAAGGGGAGTGGGGCGCGGAAGTCTAGACTGGAGAGGTTTAAATGGACAGGGACTTGGAGGCCAACTTATTCCTCCCTGTACTCGTTTTCGCAGTCTCCTCAACCGTCACCTCTGGTTTTCCGAGTCTTGGGCTGGAGAGGGGATGGGGGAGTCCGATAGGTTCAGAAAACACTAAGGACCGAACAGAGGCGGATAATTGTAAATACTCTCCGAGGGGCAGCCCGCCCGAAACCTCCACTGCAACCTCCCTCCCTCCACCCCCCCCCCCCAGAGTCTTGAGTCGCTGATCCGGTACAGCCATATGCAGAAAACCACATTTTGAGTTTTTGCAAATCCAATTAGCATCAACCCCAGAATAAAAAAAAAAAGTGACGGGGAGGGCGACTATGTTGAGTGTAGATGATGGCCGCACCTTTTCCTATAGGGGGTGTTATTTTCTCGGGGCGGGGGGAAAGGGGGTCTCTTCATACCCCTTCCAGGTAATTCCGAGGGCGTCCCTGGAGGACTAAGGGCCTTAGAGGGCTGGGGCCCAGGAATGGCTACGTAAGAACTAAGAATCCTAAAGGTCTGCTCTTTATCTTTCTGTTTCCCTTTCCGTCTGACCCTCGCAGCTCGATGCAAAGAAGAGCCCACTGGCGCTGTTGGCCCAGACGTGCTCCCAGATCGGAAAGCCAGACCCATCGCCTTCCTCCAAATTGTCCTCGGTGGCCTCCAACGGGGGCGGTGCCGGGGGTGGCGGCGGCGGTGGTGCCGGGAGCGACAAGGACACCAAATCGGGCCCCCTAAAACTAAGCGACATTGGGGTCGAGGACAAGTCGAGCTTTAAGCCCTACTCCAAACCTGGCGCGGATAAGAAGGAGCCGGGAGGCGGTGGCGGCGGCGGTGGAGGCGGGGGCGGGGGCGGTGGCGGCGGCAGCAGCGGCGGGGTCTCGGCAGAGAAGTCGGGATTCCGAGTACCGAGCGCCACCTGCCAGCCATTCACGCCCAGGACAGGCAGCCCGAGCTCCAGTGCCTCTGCCTGTTCGCCTGGAGGGATGCTACCCTCTTCGGGAGGGGGTCCGGAGGGCAAGGACGACAAGAAGGACCCTGAAGGCTCCGGTGGCAGTGGCAAAGGTTCTGGTGGCTCCTCAGGCGACGGAGGCCCAGGTGGGCTGGCTCACGGCCGGATTAGCTGTGGGGGGATTAACGTGGACGTAAACCAACACTCCGACGGGGGTCCCGGGAGCAAGTCACTGGGCTCAGACTGCGGTAGCTCTGGCTCCAGTTCAGGTTCCAGCAGTGTCCCGACCTCCTCCTCGGTTCTGGGTTCCGGGCTAGTGGCTCCAGTATCCCCTTATAAGCCGGGCCAGACGGTCTTCCCCCTGCCCCCCGCGGGCATGACTTACCCTGGCAGCCTAGCTGGGGCCTACGCCGGCTACCCTCCCCAGTTCCTACCACATGGGGTGGCCCTGGATCCCACCAAGCCAGGGAGCCTCGTGGGAGCGCAGCTGGCCGCTGCTGCTGCTGGCTCCCTGGGATGCAGCAAACCAGCTGGCTCTAGCCCCTTGGCAGGGGCGTCTCCTCCTTCCGTGATGACTGCGAGTTTGTGCCGGGATCCCTACTGCCTCAGCTACCACTGCGCCAGCCATCTCGCCGGGGCAGCTGCAGCTAGTGCCTCCTGCGCCCACGACCCCGCAGCCGCTGCCGCGGCTCTCAAGTCCGGATACCCGTTGGTGTACCCCACGCACCCTCTCCACGGCGTCCACTCGTCGCTGACTGCCGCGGCTGCGGCGGGGGCCACTCCGCCCTCGTTGGCCGGCCACCCTCTATACCCTTATGGCTTCATGCTCCCTAACGACCCACTGCCCCACATCTGCAATTGGGTATCTGCAAATGGGCCCTGCGACAAACGGTTCGCCACGTCGGAGGAGCTGCTGAGTCACTTGCGGACGCACACGGCTTTTCCCGGGACGGACAAACTGCTGTCCGGCTATCCCAGCTCCTCCTCCCTGGCCAGCGCAGCTGCTGCAGCAATGGCTTGCCATATGCACATTCCCACCTCGGGAGCTCCGGGAAGCCCCGGGACTCTGGCCCTGCGCAGCCCCCACCACGCGCTGGGACTGAGTAGCCGCTATCACCCCTACTCCAAGAGCCCCCTCCCTACTCCCGGCGCCCCAGTGCCGGTGCCGGCTGCCACCGGACCCTACTACTCCCCTTACGCCCTCTACGGACAGAGACTTACCACAGCTTCGGCGCTGGGCTATCAGTGAGGGGGGTGGGGAAGGGCAGGGAGGGAAGGAAGTTGGGGTGGGGTGGACAAGGGGTGGGTTTTTTGGGGGAGGGGAGAAAGCAGGGAAAGGGGGGAAATTTGGGGGAGGGGTGGGATGGGGGGCCTGGAGGCATACAGATTACCCAACTGCGTGGGGAAGATGGGGCAAGAGAGGAAAAAAATATACTATATATATATATATATATCTAATCCAGCAACAGCAGCGACAGAGATCCGATAAACACCCCTCTTTCCCCACTTCTCCTCTCCTCTCCTAAACTTTATAAAAGTTGAAAATATCCTTTGACTTTTTATAGAAAAAAATTGAGAAAAGTGTTCGTCTGAGGACTGCATCGGAGGGCACAAGTATTTATTTATGTTAGCTCCAAGCGGACCCGTGGTTCAGAAGTGCATTATTTAGCTCAAGCTCCGTAGGTGTAAAGGAGGAGGAGAAAAAATTTAAAACTCGAAGGAAAAAAAAAATGGAAACCCCCCTCCCCCATGTAGATTATAAATAAAAAAAAACCACCACAGAACTAGAGGTCTTCTCTTTAATGTTACTTTAAAATTGCTATGATTGTATTGTACGTTCTTATTTAATGTCTGATGGAAACGAGAAATTTACATGCATGTTTGTTACTAAAAGAAAAAAAACAACAACTCGCAATTTGTCAGCTCTGGTTTCAAATTGCAATTATTTTTAAGGTGTATACCATTGAAAGAGAATGGGTATTTTTTTGTATGTATTCTGGAAGAAAAAAAAAACAATTCTATTCCAAAACCTCATTTGCCTTATTTTGTTCTTTGAAAGGAACACTTAACTATTTTTAATTTTTAAGTCCACCCGCTGAGAAGGGGACAAGTAAGGTTTACGTCATGTACTAAAATAATAGACAATGTATCGCTTTAAAGATTAAAATTCCGTATATTTAATGTATTAAAAGGTTCTACTTCTTATCTTTTTTTTTTTTTTAGAGAAGAGCGAGGGGGGGAAGCTTGATTCTAATTTGTTTGTAGTCTCCAACGGCTCTTCCTCTCCTGGGCACTTGGGTTAAATTCTCTATTTTGTTTTGGTTTTGTGAATTTGTGGTTCGGGGAGAGGGCAGCTGTTGTTCTTGAGGATGGAGGGGAGTGCTCTTATCAGTTTATTTCGTTTTAATTTTTTTTTCTCCTGCAGCCAGTGTGGTGAGAAAATATCCCAGGATATTTTCCCTCGCGTGTTATTAAATTTTTTCCCCCTTAAATTTTGTGGTTCCATTTTTCGGAAGGGAGCTGAGGGTGCCTGCATTCGATGGCTCCTCTTCTAGGAGATGAAGGGAAATCACTCCCTTTACCCTCCCATTCTCTCAGTCCCTCGGACAGCTCCGGGCGAAGGTTTGGGGAGAGTCGGGGAAAAGAATTGTAGCGAATCCTCCCCCCAATTCCCATGGGGAAATGAGTTTGCCCTATCTTTTCCTTCCCCTGCGTGGTGACCCCACGACAGGAGAGAGGCTTCGCTGCACTTAACCAAGACTTTCTCTCCCTTTTCTTCCCAACTTTTATAACTCGCCACTTATCGTGGCCCCAACTAGCTTCCTTGTATAATATCCGGGTCCCAGCCTGTCTCTTCCACTGAACAAACTGGACTTCTCAATCTCTGCTCTAGGAGAAACTGGCAATCCTGGTTGCGGGAAAGATGGGCCAAGGCTGGGCCACAGGGACTGTGGGGCGCTCCCGCCCACCTTTACTGAACCCTTTACTAAACGAGACTCCTCTGTACCTCTCTCCGGACCAGGTCTAGTCTGGGACAACTGGGGAGTGGGGGGAGGGGTCGGCTGCTCCCGGCGGCTTCCCAGGGCTTAACCAAATTGCCTCAGGAATTGGAGGACCTCCGAAGCACACCGGGATGAAGGGTTCTCCATCAGTTTGATCCGGACCCTTCTCTCATCCTAATAAGAGCCCGAGGGAAACTAAACCTAGAGAACATAAATAGAAAAACCTGGGGAAAATCAAGCCGCGGCTTACCAGGTTAGAGTCGGTGGTTCCCCTGTCCCCAGTCTGGCTTTTTGGGACGCGCTGACACCTGGGTGCTGTGTTCCAGGTTCTCTCTGGAAGTTAGAAGGAGGAGAACAGGGAGAGAGAAGGAAGGAAAAAGCCCGCGGGCCTCCCCGCCCGGCATCCCGCCTCTGTAGACTTGGCTAGCCTCCGTTCGGCGGTCGGTCTTGTGCCCCGCCAGCATTACTGGGGAGCTCTGCTCCGCCCAGAGCTCCTCCTTAGAAGTCGGACTGTTAAGGGAGCGGGAGAGGAACTGTCCCACGAAGAATTTGGGTCCTTTGCGGGCTATATGGACTGTTCTGGCTACTAATCTTGTTGCTTTGTATTTATTTGTGATTTCGCTACCACCCTCCCCTCGCAGCACTCCCTTATTCTCTTTCCCGGGTTGGACGTAAATCGACCCGGGAGGTTCTCCCGGAGGCCGCTGCCCTGGGGGCCCTGAGCGCCCTCTTGCTCTCGGCCCTTGCCTCCGATACGGAGCTCCTAGGGTTGGAGGGCTAACTTCTCCGGGGAAGATCGGCGAGGCCCAGGAGCAGATGGAAAGCACCCAGGGAAACCAGGGGCAGGGGCTCGAGGCAATGAAGGGTTTGGGTAGCAAGAGCTGCTTGGGACCATGTCACCGCCCTGCAGTTTGAGTTTTCTTGGACATTTTCTTAGTTTGGGGGATAAAACCAGGTCTCTAGTAACCCTGGGGCCTGGTGAACCCTAACCCTTCGGAAGAAAAAGAGGTCACCTTGTCACCTCTTTTATTCCCCACCCCAGACAGATCCCATATTAGGAGGGGGTGAAGGAGAGAAAATTAAGTTGGATGCTAAATCCTGGGCCTGGGCCTCGGATTAAGCCAGTTCGAGGGAGGAGAACGCCACGGGGGACAAGGGAGACTGTGTCCTTTTTTAGGAACAAAGATAACCTTTCACTCCTTTCATCCACCCCGTACCTGCTCACAATAACTCTAGCACGACATACATTTAGATTCGTCTTTATTCCTCTTTTTCCTGGATGTCTCAGGAAGGGGAGCAGGGAAGATTCCTTTCCACCTCTTAGTTCTCCACCACCAGATTTCACTGCCATAAAGGCCAAGTCAGGGCCGTTTCTGGGTAGGACTCAGGAATCCCGTCTCTCTCACACCCAGTAGGCCCTTCGAATGTCTCTGACTTCTCGGTTCTCCTCTCCCCCTTTAATATTATTATTATTATTATTATATTTATTTATTTATTGCTGATGAGGGGTACGTTATGACATTTAGAAAATCTTCCACAAACTCTCCACCGCTGCCATGCGGTGGTAGGCGTTTGTGGCTGAAAACTACAGGGAGAGAAAAGGGTAGTGACAAGGGGTGCCCCGACGTGTAGGAGATACGTCTAGAGGGAAAACTAAGATTCAGGAGGAAAGAAATGGAGTGTGTGTGTGTGTGTGTGTGTGTGTGTGTGTGTGTGTGTCTCCAGATCGGAATGGAGGCTTACTCTTAGAGCAGAGGTGGGGTAAGGGGTTTGGAGGAGGCTAGAGAGAATGAAATGTCTCTGTTCCCGTCCCGCCCCCCTTCCTCCTCCAGTCACTGGAGTTAGATCCTGAGATGTGTCGGCTTTCGAAGCTTTTAAGTCTAGGTTTCGCGAGCCGCTTCTGGCCGCCAGGCGGCGCTGCGGAATCCGGCAGAAAACGAGAAAATCAGCTAGGAAGGGGGTGGGAGCTGAAATCCTGGAGCCCAGCTCTTTCCCTCGCGTTCTGAGGCTAGTAGAGACTCCTCCAAGTCTGAGCATCTTCAAAGGACCGTGACCAAACAGGAATCTCTCTTCTCCCTTCCTGCCGGTCATACTCTCCCCTTGTCTTAACTCTCCCCTCTTTACTCCAAGTCACTCTCTTTCCACGTCTGTATCTTTCCCTTTCCTCCTCCCTTTGGCCTTTTCCCCTTCGATATGGCAGCCCCTCTTCCGAAGTCCACCACACCCCTACTGAACCTAAGGGAAAGGAGATGACGAGAAATATGGGGGAAATGGAATTAGGACGATTGGACCAGTCAAGGGGAAACTGGTTCAGTGTTGACACCCTAAAGCTGATTCCTTTACAAGGATGTTTCTGTATCTGGCTGTCCAAGTTTTGCGTTTCACTGTCTGTGGCTCTGTCAGTTCCTCCTTACCTCTGTCAGTCTCTGGGGGTCTCTGTCGGGCCTCCCCACTTAACAAGGTTCTGGTCTTCCAGTTTCTTCTCCAAGCCAGTACTGGAGATGGGAAAAGTAGGCAGGAAGAGGGCAGAGAGGAAGGAGAATTATTACTTTTTATAAATGCCTATATTTTTAATACCAGAAAATAAATGATGGTCTCCATGGTGCATAGATATTTATTTTTCTAGGTCATGGATGTTACTGGGAGAAGGCTTCCCTTCCCCATCTCAATTTTCAAACCTTGCTTAGGACTTGCAACTGCTTGTCCTGCTCACCAACCTCTCCTTTACTCAGGTAGGAAGAGTGAACTGAGATGTGAAATGAGACTGTAGTTTGGGGCAGGACAGAAATAAAGTGGAGATGGGGAGGAAAATAAGCTTCAATCATTAGAAAAAACTTTGCAGGGTTCCAAGCCTTTGCCTTTCCCTACCTCTTCTTTCACTGGCCTAGCAATAGGCAGCTTCACCCAGTATCTGTCAGATCTGATCTGGTACTGAGTTTACGGAAAAGAAAATCTAGACCAAAGACGCTATGGCAGAGGGAGGCATTGGTGTCCCCTAAACTCTTCAAAATAAGTGAGCAAATAATGACCATGCTTGTGCACACACACAACACAAATGTGCACACACACGAATGTACTAACATGCATATGTGAATAAAAGTCATGTAGAAGTATGAATTTGAATGTGTTCATCTAATCATGTGCACATGTTATATTAAACACCCAGATTCAGGGACACATTCCTGTACATATATGTTGATAAATAGGTGAGTGACAGAAAGGATGCCATATATTCACCTCTTCAGCTTCTCATCTGTGAAATAAAGGGGTCAGATTAGACATCCTGTAAGGTACCTTCCAGCTCCAAATCTATCATCCTATCATACTGTACTTTAAGCAGTGAGAAAAGACAGATGTGAAAAATTCTCTCATTGGATGGCTTTGGGAAATCTGCAGAAAATTGCACAGAGAATGAATGACATTGATAGTGCAAATGTGATGTCCAAGGCCTTTGTCCACTGTATGTCACAGAGTAATGCAAGACCAGTTAATGAGATGGTAGCATTCTCAGAACACAAAGAATCCTAGGGCTAATGGGGCCCTATAGAGAACAATTGGCCCACCTTTTTTTCCCCTTCATACAAGAGATTTTCTCCAGGTCCCTGACAGAAGGAGTGGGGTCTTTCTGTTTGCATTTCCCAGAGCAGGAAGCCCTATAGCCTACCTTGCCCGTTACTCCAGTCTCATATGTCTCCAGGCCTGGAGGTACTTCTGTTTGCCTAACCTAAAAAAAACTTCAGTTGTAATTCAATTCAGGTATATTCAACAAAAATGTCCAGAGAGCCTGATTGTGTTCAGCATTGTAGGAGCTATAAAAAGCCCTCATCTTTATTCCTTTCTGAATAGAGGTGGAGAACAGCTATGCGTAGACACTATATGATTATCTACAGGAGAAAATTTGGGGAATCTCTTTGTCTAAGTAGTTAGTAAAGGTGAGTCCCCTGCAGTAAGCCCTGAAAAGGCCTTGGAGCCCAGTGACCTTTATTCCAGTTCACTGTGGTGCATAGATGGTACCAAGAACCACTCAAGAAGGAAATAGTCCCCCTGAAGCAACATTTCAATTATAATAACAACGGATATTTTCATGGTACTTTAAGGCAGTGGTTCTCAACCTTCCTAATGCCGTGACCCTTTAATAATCACATGTGGGCGTATCTACATGTGGACAGACCCACCTGGAGATGGAGAGAGGAGCAGTATCTTGGTTCCTAAGAACATCGGAAATATTTGTTTTCTGATGGTCTTAGGTGACCCCTGTGAAAGAGTCATTTGACCCCCAAAGGAGTCGCAACCCACAGGTTGAGAACTGCTGCTTTAAGGTTTGTAAAGTTACTTATCTCACTGATCCTAACAGCCTCTCTATGAAAAGGAAATGCTATTATTATTCCTGTTTTATAGATGAGGAAATTTAGTCTGAGAGAGGTTAAGTGACTTGCCTGGCGTCACACAGCTTGATGTAGTATTTGAACTCAGTCTTCTTAACTTCAATTCCAATATTCTATAACTGCGCCACCTAGCTAAGTTCTAGCATTATACTTATTTACAGATCAAAAATGCGAATTGGAGAGATTAAATACACTGCTTATTATCATACAACTCATGAGGATAAGAAATAGGATTTGGACACAGATTTCTTCTGATTCCAAATCCATCTCTCTTCCTCTTGCCCTACATGGCCTCCCCACTCTCATCACGCCAACACTTCCATTCTCCCCCCAGGTCAAGAAATGGCAGTGACTCCTTATTGCTCAATGGGTCAAATCCACACTCTTCAGTCTGGCATTTAAGACCCTTCAACTGACCCTGTTAAATACTTTGGCCATGACGTCTCTCAAAAACTCCTCCAGTCAGAACATGTTCCCAAGAAAATAGGTTAATAGGTTCAGGGCTGTTGAGTGGTCAGGGACCTTAAAAATCATCAGTCAACAAGCACTTGTTAATCACCTGCTATGTGTCAGGAACTAGACAGTAGCGCTGCAAAGACAAAAACGAAATAATTCCTTCCTTCAAGGTGATTCCATTCCCTCAGAGGAGACAACATATACCTGGATAAGTATATATAAAATAAATGCAAGGCAATTTGCTTGGGAGGGGAACTAGTAGCTGGAGGATGAGAAATAGTCTCATGTAGAAGGTGGCAAATGAGATGAGCTTTGAAGGAAGCTAGGTATTGTAAGAGGCAAATGTGAGGAGATTGTGAATTCTAGGCAGGTTGCACACAGCCTGGGCCAAAGTGTGGAGGTGGGAGATGGAGCAGGGGATATGTGAGGGACAGCAAAGCCTGATCAACATGGATTCTTCTGTACAAGGAAAACTGGCCCCTGACCTCTAGGGAGGGTGGCAAATACAACTTATGACTCCTTCAGTTGTCTTCCTGCAGTTCAGTGCACTAGGAGAAACACATCAGGTAGGATGAAGTCAGGGTAGATTCCCTTTCTTAAAGCATCTCTTCCCTATGCTAATCCCACTTTCTAATGGTTTCTGGTTGGTTCTCATGGATAAATCTTATCTCTCTAAGCAGACTATAAATTTGAGGGCAGGGACAGAGTTTACAAAGTTGTTAGTAACCTCCCCATAGTATTATGCAAATTAATTTAAGATTACTAGGTTGTTCAATGAAGGACTAAGATCATTCTGGTCTATGGTGGTAGACTATATTCATGCATATTTGTGGTCACAAAGAGGATCACAATAGTGTATGGCTCAGGGTAAACACAAACCCACTATTAGAAAAGAAACTCAGGAAGACCTGATTAAAAATCTGGCCTCAGACACTTACTAGCTGTGTAAACTGGGCAAGTCACTTACCCTTTGCCTCAGTTTCCTCATCTGTAAAATGGGGATAATAATAGCACCTACGTCCCAGGGTTGATGTGAGGATCAATTCTAGGATCAAATGATAATTAATATTGGTGAAGTGCCTGGTAAAATGTGTGGTTCATCACAGGCACTTAATAAACACTTGTTCCCTTCCTTCTTTCCCTTTTTTCTTCCTTCCAGTGGTGAGGCAAGAGCATCATTTTCCTAAATTGATAATGTCCCAATACCACTCTGTGGACACATTAAGTCTTCCATAAATGCTTGTGGATAGAAATGGGGGTGGGAGTGGAGTCAACAGACAGGGAAGACCAGAAGGGAAAGAAGCCAGATCACCTGGATGATATTATTTCTAGTGAGAGTGGGATAAAGTCAGTTTCTAAGTGTCACTGATCATTTTCCCCCCATGATGGGTCATATGTGGTAAAGGGGGCAGGAAAGAATTTGGACACACATGGACTACACCTACCTATGTGCTCATATTTGATGTATATGGGAAACAAGCCCTTTGGATACAGGATTGGGGAAGAAGCACATAATTTAGAATGATCCATCAGACCACCCTTCCATTCATCCTCCCCAAATACAATATATTTTAAAGGGAAATAAAAATTGTTTTTGGTTTATCTACTCTGAATTAACTATCATGCACCTTTCCACTTGCATGGACAATCAAGATATGGCAAATAAAAGCAAACTCCATCAGCAATAAAGGGAGTGTGTCTCCCAGTCATCACTTCCAGTGTTAAAGAGCTAGGACACCTGTCTTAGACTTTGGCAATATCAGATGGAGTAAGAGCAGGAATGTTTTGGTTTGAGGGCTTTCATCAAGTGGAGATGGAGTCTAGTCTGATTTGTGCATCAAGTTTGGCACAACATAGAAAAAGCCCTGCACTCTGTCATACCAAGAATGGCAAAGGGGCCAAGGTCTCTTGAATAAAGGCTCCCAAGCAGGCCTATAGGATGATGAGATGTAGTCTTTGAACAATTGCTCTATCAGAAAGACTTTCCAGGTTGTCTCTGAATGGCTTTATCATCACACCTATTATTTTGCCCTTATAAGAAGACAGACTCCCAACCTCAGGAAAGGTACTAAACATAATCATAGCCTCTGAGACCCCCCACCCTCAAGTAGAAGAAATTAAATATACATCATATGGCTCTCCTAGCTGCCTTCTCAAAGCTTAGTGCACTGTAGGAAAGTTTCTGTTTTCTGGGGTGCTACCTGAGCACCCCAGATTTCTCAGTCTGAAAAATGAATCCACCAGGGATGAGGTCAGGCTAATATTTCCCTGAAAAAGCATACATCCTTTTTTCTCCTTAGATAATCCACTAAAATGCTGCTTCACTAGACCACAGGACTATTGATCTCAGGGTAGTTCAGCTGCTCTTTGCATCTCTCCTGTCCTTCCCAGATTACAGTGCTAAGTAACAATCAGGAGCTGAGGCTCCATTTCTGTTCTGATGGCATGTGGTCTGTGTCCTGTGATCTCAATGGAAATTGGGCAGATTTTGCATGGGTTCTAAGGACATGCTTGAGTTAGACCTGAAGCAGTGCTGCAAATGGGCAGCTAGGTGGCGTAGTGGATATAGGGCAATGAACCTGGAGTCAAGAAGACCTCAGTTTGAAACACAGTCTCAGACAGTTACTGGCTGTGTGACCCTGGGCGAGTCACTTAACCTCTATTCCTCAATTTCTTTAGGTACAAATTGAGGGTGGTAATAATAACACCTATTTCACAGTGTTTTTTGTAAGGATCACACGAGATAATATTTGGAAAATGCCTGGCACATAGTAGGTACTTAAAAATGCTTATCCCCACCCAGCAACTTGCCTAAGCAGGTACCCTGCTCTGATACCATCTCATGATCCTGGAATTACTAAAGCAATGCCAGCAGATCATTTAGGATTCTAGAGGTCATGGAGGTTGCTACCAAACTAGAAAGGCTTCAAGTGTGGACTGGTAAGGAGACATTGTTCTATCATCCGTCACCCTGTTGGCCACCAGGTGGTGAAATTTTTGGTCAAAGGAATTTATGATTATTTACTAAGGCACATAGTGGTTTTAGCCTCTGTCACTGGTGACAGAATGTCAGCTCCTTGAGGGCAGGGAATGTTTCCCTTTTTTTCTTTATATTCCATGCACATAGTAAGCACTTAATAAATGCTTGTTAAGGGCTAGCTCTGGTGGCATATTCTAAAAGATTAGAACGATACAGAGATTAACATGTTCCTTATTTAAGGATGATATGCAAATTTGTGGTGATATATACTCATGTATATGAATAAATTATATACAAATATATGAATAAACAAATACATGAATAATATGTATGAATGAATTACTTAAAGCTGGTTGATTGATTGTTGAGCAAACCCTCATTGATAAAACCCTAGATTCTTGAGATATGGAAGAATGGGTACAGGTGATGTATCAGACATGAAGTAGTGTTTCAATTAACCATCTATTCTAGTAGACTAACTTCGTCCAAGTCAGAATTCTGATTTTCTTCCTCTATCCCACTTTATCCAAGTGGCAAAATGTACAGGATTTCAGACTTCTATGTCTCCAGGAAAAAGCAAAAAGAGCAGATTCTCACTCCTGGGAACAGGCTACTTTGCCCTTTGTGGGACTGATCCATTTCCAATTATTTGGGATGAGTCCTGGTCCCAGATAAAACCCATTGCAGCAATTCATATTTCATACCATGAAGAGAGATCCAATTTTCTGAGATTAGAAACATTCGTTTAAATTTAAATTTAAAATTATTTAAAACTTATTTCCCATATACATACATACACACATCCATATATATGGCACACTACAGATACAATGCTACCATAATGACATGATTGGATTTACCCCCTCTACATTCTGTTGTTTGGGAAAAGACTGTGTTCACCTATTAATTTGTGCTTTGGAATCTTGCAGGATGGAGAAAGTATGGAGACTCCCACCAGGTGTGCTTCTTGGGCAGATCAGTTAAAGGAGAACTACTGATTAGCCACAACCTCAGCTTGGAAATTGTCAGAGAGAGACAACAGACAGCGTGGTGCTTGAGTTCCTGGTGTTAGGACTTTCAGTTAAAGAGAAGAATCTCTTTTTGGGGGGAGGGGGGAAGGTAGAGCAATTGGGGTTTAATGAGTTGCCCACGGTCACATGGCTAGTTTTGTGTTAAGTGTCTGAGGTCACATTAGAATTCAGGTCCTCCTGACTCCAGGGCCAGTGCTCTATTCACTGTGCCACCTAGCCTCCCCAAGAGAGTAGAACTTTGCTTAGAAACCTCAAAGTCTAGGAAAACACAAGGATAACTAACAGACTGGTGGAGAGTTATATGGATATATAAACCATATCAAATAGTTGAAAGTACAATCAACCAATCTATAAAGTAAACCTAGAAATTGGCTAGGGTTCTCCAAAGATGGTACACTCTAACCATTTACTGTTCATAGGAGAGTTCACTGGACTCTATAATGATGAGGAAGACAAGTGATGGGGAGTCAGCCAAACAGGCTCTGAAAGGGCTGCCTGCCCCATTGTGTAGAGCTAGACTATGGAATCTAGATGATGGCTCATGTAGAAAGGGTCCAGGTTGTAACTTGGATGAAGAGATTCTTGTATGGTAGTACCCCCCCCCACTTCAAAGGCCAGGAAAGTCAAGACATACTGCCCAATCCTCTGTGGGGTAGGGAAGAGCAGGAGGGAATCTGCATGGTTAGGGAGAGATAAAGGCTGAATTAATTTCTTGTAAAGTGTTCTAGCTCTGGGAATCCCAAAGGAACAGATATTGTCAGTACCTAATGGAGACAGCATTAACCAGCCTGAGACATTCGTAAACTCAGGATCAAGGCTGTAGGCAAGAGATGCTGAGGATACTAAGGATCAGATTGAGCCATCCATGAGTTCAGGGCTAGCACTGCAGGACCATAGGTCTTTTGATACTGAGGATACTAAACTGACCAGAGGTCGCTGTAGAAGCATCAAAACCATATGACCAGTAATTAGTCTGATTTATGATGTTCTAGAAGTAATATAATGGGAGAGGAGGGTATGCATATTACCAAATGAACCCCTCTGATGAAGAGTGAATGTAATACGTACTTAGTATGTAAACTCAAACTCTCAGTCATTAAACATTTGTTGAGCACCTGTGGTATGCTAAACCCTGGTAATTCAAAAACCAAAAATAGTAGTTCCTGCTTTCAATGAACTGTGTAGACATTATAATTTATGAAGTTATTTATATATATTATATATATTGCATGTGACCTGTATGTTTCATCTATAGTACTCAGTGTTGCTATATACTTTATTGTTTTGTGTGGTATGTTTGTGGGATCATAGATCTGGAGCCTAACTTTTCTTCTTTGGGTTCTTTATGTCTTCTGCATTCTATTGTGGATATTATGTATGAGGTACCTGTGAATGTACTGTGTTTTCAGGATTATTGCCTGTGATTGTGCTATCTGCCAAATAATCCATGTTTATCATGCATAGCTAGAAATAATTTTCCCCTATCATGGTTTTAAGGAGATATCTAATGGAGGCAAGGACATGAAGCACTGGTGTGAAGCTCTAGCTTCTGTGAAAAATTAAGAAAAATTAGTCACTGAGAAGGAAAGTAACTGAATTGGTAATATTGCTCAAGTGCGGAAACTCACACCTACTTAAAAGGGAGACTATAGTTACCCAAAGTCCCAGCATCCCCTTTAGCCATGCTTGTGAGAATGCACTGTGAGTATGTCATGAGACAGGAACCAACTGACAAAACTAATCTAGGAAGGACTCTGGCTGTTCTACTGAGGATTCAGTTGTGGCTAACTGCCCATGTCCCTGGGAGAGTATATGTCCAAAACTGGATAGGTATGGCCTGCCTCATAGGACAGTGCCTGGCTCATACAAGAGGTTTATTAAATGCTTGTTGACTTGGCCATAAGCATGAAGACTGTGTACAACTGTTTATGGTTATTGAGAACACCTTCAAACCACCTGATCCAATCCCTTTGTTTATTAGATGAGAACCCAAGGCCCAGATTGGTTCAATGACTTGCCTACGATCAAAGAGACGAGGCAGTATTTGAAATGTTTCTTTATCTCCACACCTAGCCCTCCTTCCATTTGTTAGCACTCTTCCCTCTCTGCTCTTTGCATACCCAGTGACTAAAACACAGTAGGGATTTTAAAATACTGGTTGAGTTGACTTGAATTGTGTAGTTCGTTAGGTATGACTCTTTGTATGCCTGCATATGATCTTTGTCCCCCTACCTGAGTCTCTCTTTAATGAAGTACATGGTAAAACCCTCCCCAAGATCAACCCTCCCATGAGCTTTAGGCCATCAGAGCCAGCGCTGGCAGCAGCATTTAAAGCATGACTCAGGATGGCCTCACACTGGAAGCTTTCTGAGGATAATGGACCCATTCTCCATCTTACCACATTACCTAGCCCCTCTATTTTTATAATGTGGTCATGGTTTGTTTCTTTTCTTCTGTTTCTGTTTATTTTACTGTTTCATTCAATTTCATGTAAGCCTGTCCTTGTCCTCCTTAATTAGTCTGTAAGTGACCTGAGGGCAGGGATCCTGGTAGATCTTTAGCCTGTAACCCAAATGACTAATAATGATCTCTTATGCCTGTCATCCCAGTAGAGAACTGTTGATTGCCTGACCCAAACAGTAGATTTTTGAGTGCCTGATGACAGAGGATCACATCTTATATGACTTTTTTTAAATTTAATTAATTTATTTTTAGGGTTTTTTTATTTTTGGAGGGAAGGTGAGGCAATTGGGGTTAAGTGACTTGCCCAAGGTCACAGGGCTAGTTTTTGTGTTAAGTGTCTGAGGCTGGATTTGAACTCAGGTCCTCCTGACTTCAGGGCTGGTTCTCTATTCAGTGTACTACCTAGCCACCCTATTTTTAGTTTTCAATATTTACTTCTATAAGTTTAAAATTTTTCCCCCTCCCTCCCCAAAATGGCATCTTATATGACTTTTTATTTCCCCACCATGCTCAGCGTTCCGTCTTTTATACAGCAGGAGCTCAATAAATATCTGTTGAACTAATTAATTAAATGACAAAGTGACCATGAGATTTATCTGAATGGCTTCGTAACTGATAAAAGTGACCAAGTAGCTGAATTACTGAATGACTGAGTCACCAGATGCCAGGTGGATACACAACCCAATGACTAGATGACCGAAGGAGTGATGGATTAAATGACCATGTAGCTGAGTGACTGACTAAGTGACCAAGTAACTGAATTACTAATGACCAGATGACAAGCTGATGTAGTGAGTGACTGGCCCCATGGGCCTGGCTCAGTGACTGAGGGAGGGGCAGCCTACTTGACATGCAGCGGTTGCCGACTCAGGTGAGCCCAGTTTCTCTGCCCTGAATACCCTTACTCCCAAGGAGGAGTAAGTGAGCCTGATAAAGGAAGGAACCACAGTGGCCTTGGTGTCCAGAAGGATTCAGACAGGGAACAGAAAGCCAAGGGGAGCACCTTAAGTGAGTCTGGGAGAAACAAGGGGGATTTTCAAACTAGGCTGATAAGTAATCATGAAGATATAGAGTTAGTCACCAGGAAAGGGTTTCCCACAAAAGCCAGAATTTACATTTTACCTGTTTACACCCAGTGTACTCTTCTTAGGAGAGCTAGCCCCCAGGACTCATATTTCTATTTGAGGGTAGTGTGTGTGTGTGTGTGTGTGTGTGTGTGTGTGTGTGTGTGTGCGTGTGCGCGCGCGCGCGCACGCACGCAAGTGTGCCTGGGTATGAGGGCAGGGGACAGTTGGGCTGAATAAACACAACCGTCTCTCTATAAAGTGAAACTTTTATTGTAGAGTTTATGGGAACTGGGTAAATTTGGTTTATGCCACAGAAGAAAAGGAGTAAATCTACCTTCTCCAAATGAGAATTAAGGGAAATAGAGCATTTCAAGAAAAAGACCAGAGAGTATCCTGGAATGGGTAAGGGTAGGGACTACTTACTGTCCAGGGCTGTGGGGAAAGAAATCTGCTCCTTTAGTCCATTTGAGTAGAGGGGATCTCAAGTAACCCTAATCCCAGATAATCTGGGGTGTGTCCAGACTGGCCCCGTTGAACAGGGTCTCATAGAGAAAGAGGAACATAGAGTCTTAGATTTGGAAGGGACCCTAGAAGACATGTAATCCAACCCCTAACTAAAGCACTCACGGTCCCATTGGACCACAGAATGTTAGAACTGAGACATTTTACTGATGAGAAAACTGAGGCCCTGAGAGATGGTAGAGGGTCTAAGTTTTTGAAAAACCAAGTAAATGACAGGGTTAGGAGTCAATCCCCACTGGGTGAGAGTTCTAGAGCTGGAAGAAGTCTCAGAGATCATCTCATGCAAACCTCTCATTTCACAAATGAAGAAACTAATACCTGAGCAGATGAAAGTGACTTGCCCAAGGTCATACAGAAACAGAATTTGAACCCAAGCCCTCTGATTCCAGAACCAGTGCTCTGGGTCTTCTGGCTAAAAGTGTCTTACTTTTTCCATTATATCTCACTGCCTTAGTGCCTTCTGGGTACTGCTTGGACTAGTGTGTATTTTCTCCCTATTAATTATTTCTGTTTCATAGAAGGAAAAAAAATATGAAACTGAACCGGGGGTGATGGTTGCAGTGAGGAGAGGAAAACCGTCTAAATAAAAAGTCCCATTACTTAAAATGTGCAAAGTTTACCAAAACAGGAGGGAGGTAATAGTTTTCAGATTGTTAGCAGCAGATATTAGTTTAAACTTTATCTCTTTTAAAAATAATGATGGTTAATATTTATAGAAAGCTTTTAAGACTTTCCACTTAACACTTTCCATACATTATCTCATTTAGACCTCAGAAAACAATCCTGCAATATAGATGCTACAGGTATAAGTCTCCCTTTTACAGGTGGGAAACTGAGGCTCAGAGAGATCCTCTGATTGCCCATAAGAACACACCAGTCATGATCTCCAGTAACTCACTCTACCCAGGTTTTCCTTTATCTAAATCTAGGACTCTATCCAACAAACCTACCAATTAATCAATTAGCAAGCATTTATTAAGCACCTACATTTACAAGAGAAGGTGCTGAACACTAGAGCTATGAAGACAAGAATGAAATTGTACCTTTTCTCAAGGACCTTGGCTGCCAGTCTATGATTTTTTTCTCTTTTTGAAGTGTAGTATGCAGGGTGGGGGATGCATTAGGTTGTCTAGGAGTCAGAGAACTCCTTGAAACCTCCAAACAATAACACCTTCCCACAAACTGTTGAGAGGCTTACACTTGGGAAACTCTTTTGTTGAAATGAATCCTAGGAGAAGAATGCAACTGGCCCTAAGTGAGTTTTTGGTTTGTGTGCAGAGTCCTGTGCTGGGTGATAGAGGAGAAATAAAGTTTAGGTCAGACACAATCTTGACCTCCAAGAAGGTTCCTCCAGTCTAGTAGAGGGAGAAGACACCAACATAGGTAACTGTAATGCACCATACTACATGACAAGGGTATTAGAGTTACAAAAGTCTATGTCATTCCAGATTCTGGAATTTCAAAGGTTGTTACCAGTCAAGGGGTCAAGGGAGGCTTCTAGGAAGGGGCAGCATTTAATATGTACTTTAAAGCAGTGGTGTCCACTTCTAGGGCTGTATTCCAAAGAGATCATATGAATGGGAAAAGGACCCACATGTCCAAAAATATTTATTGCGCCTCTTTTTGTGGTGGCCAAGAACTGGACATTGAGAGGATGCCCATCAATGGGGGATGGCTGAACAAGTTGTGGTATATGAATGTAATGGAATACTACTGTGCTTTAAGAAATGATGAACAGACAGACTTCAGAAAAAACCTGGAAAGACTTATATGAAGTGATGCTGAGTGAAGTGAGCAGAACCAGGGGAACAGAGTACTCAGTAACAGCCACAGTGTGTGATGACTGACTTTGATAGACTTAGATCTTCTCAGCAATGCAAGAACCTAAAACAATTCCAAAAGATTCATGATGGAAAATGCCACCCACATCCAGAAAAAGAAATATGGAGTCTGAATACAGATTGAAGCAGACTATTTTTTTCTTTTGTCTTGTTTTATGGCTTTTTTTTCTCATGGTTACTCCCATTCATTCTAATTCTTCTATGCAACATAACTAATGTGAAAATGTTTAACAGGAATGTATATGTAGAGCCTATATCAGATTGCATGCCATTTTGGGGAAGGGGAGGGAAGGGAAAGGGAGAAAATTTAAAATTTATGGAAGTGAATGTTGAGAACTAGACATTTAAAAAAAAGAAGTTAAAACTAAAAAAAAATAAAGCAGTGGTGCGCAACTCATATAGAAAAAAAGATCTCTATAGGCATCATAATAACTTGGAAAACCACATATTAACATTACCTGTGTTCTATTGTATTATAAATTTTTTTGTTAGATATTTTCCAATTATGTTTTAATTTGGTTCTAACCGCATTAGGGAGTGTTGTGGGCAGCAATGCTTCCACCTCTCCTTTAAAGAATGGGCTGAGGTCCTGAGAGGTGAATGATCCACTTACATGGCACAATTTTTGTTCTTACAATCAATCACTTAGCATTTATTAACTTGTTACTATGTGTCAGACACTATGCTAAATTCTAGGAATATTTTAAAAAGACAAAAACAGTCCCTGCCTTCAAGCAGATTACATTCCAAGGGGAGGGGGAAGAATGAATAGTAAGCATATCAGTTTTAAAGATTGTAAAGCACTTACATATGTCATCTCATTTGAAGAGATACTTACCCAGTATCTCCCAGTTACTAAATGTCTTAAGTCAGGATTTGAACTCAGGTCTTCTCGATTCAAAATTCAGCTGCTCAAATTTGAAACATCCTTGGCCTGAGAGAGGGTCAATCCATTCTTTAACCTGATTAAAGATCCTAGCAGTGACCTTGGACTGTTTACTAAGCAAAATGATGCTTGAGCCATTTCATCAGGGTGTGACTCAAGTATTCAGCTAGGTCATAAACTCCCTGGAAAAAGGTACTGTGGAATGTAAGTCGTGAAACTCGGGTTCAAATCGTTGCACCAGTGCTTACTAACTATATAAGCAAGTCACTGAAACTCTCTGAGCCTCAGTTTCCTCATCTGTAAAATGAGATTAGTCTAGATAATCGAGAGACATGTTATGAAATGAAGCTTAAATTATGAAACCAAAAACAACATGTAAATTTCCCACTCTTTAAATGTCCTTACCTTAAACCTTGTTTCCTTAAAACAATCTTCTGTTGTGTGCCTTTGGATTATAAAGACTCAATTACAAGTTAAGTAAATGGTAGCACCTACGAACATGGAATTAGAACTTAGAGGTTATTTAGTTCAATGTCCCCATTTTATAGATCAGGAACCTGAGTGCCAGGAAGGAAAAATGAATTGCCTATGACAAAGATAATAAGTAGTATGGTTACTATCTGAATCTAACTTCCAAATCCAGCATTCCAGTACACTGCAAGCTTGCCTTGTTAATGTGTTCTCTGTGTGTGTGTGTGTGTGTGTGTGTGTGTGTGTGTGAAGCTACTATATACTTAAGATCAAAGTGTTTTCTGTCCCATCCTTTGTTACCCCACCCAGTGCCTTCCCATAATGGACACCATTCAGAATATTGACAGAGAATTCTTCCAGGTGGGTCTTAGGGAAGAGTTTTCATAAAAGTTGTGGTCTGATTTCTTCATTAGCTACTACAGACTCTTAGGATGCCCTCCTTGCTTTCTGCTTGAGCTCGAATATGGAGGGAGAATGCTGATGTCCTGGCTCCTCTTGGAAGTAGAGAAGCCAGCCTACTCTGGCTGGGGCAAGACTCCCAAAGGCTGTTTGCTATTAGCATCTTCCACCTACAGCTAACATTTCCAAGTGTCTTGTCTTGGTTGCTGTTCCCTTATGGTGGAGGAGAAAAGAGTTCTTGATTTGGGGTCTGAGGCAGATTCCAGTCTTGGCACTGTCACACCTTAGGCAAAGTTCTTTTTAGCCCTTTGAACCTGTTACCTCATCTGTACAATAAGAGGGTTGGACTAGATCCAGAGTTCTTTTAAAAAATATTTTGATAACTTTATTTCCATATACTTGGCTTCTTTTTATAGTTATTTATTTTATTTTATGCATTTAAAAACATTACTCTGGAAAAGGGACCTTGGCTTCCTCAGACACTGCCAGAGGGGCTCAGGACACATGGAAAATTAAGAATCCCTCAGTTAAATTCAATCAAGGTTCACACTGCACTAGGAGACTGGGAAGAAAAAGACAAAAATGAAAGTGCCTGCCCTGAAGGGGCTTACATTCTCTCTTGACTTCCAAGGCCCCTTCAGTTCTAAACCCATGATCCTTGAAGAGAGACAGCCACCGTTCATCTTGATTCCAACGTGAAAAGTAACCGGCAGAAAATATAGTTTTCTGACAAGTTTCCTTTCTGGTTGGTGAACTGTCATTCCTTTGCAGATTTATAGTAAACATCCTTTGCAACAACAACAACAAAAAAAAACCCGTTTACATCCCTG
>CM053598.1:43719456-43902791 GCA_028646575.1 Pseudocheirus occidentalis | reverse complement strand
GAAGGGACTACTAGGGCTCACACCGGACACGCTGGGGGGGGGGGGGCACTACTCCAAAAAATTCGTAGCTGCAATGGGCTGGGTTGGGGGGGGGGGGGAGCCCGTGATTGATCGCACCACGGAATGTGGGACATTTCCCCAGCTTTTGTGATTGCGGTAATGAAGCCGTAAACCAAATAGCATGAAATGAGGCGAGGCCTTACAATTTAATCAGCTCGTAAACAGATCCACGGCATCAAGCAAATGACATTATTATCCATCCGGAGTAAATCATGCTAATCTCGGGAGATAAAATCAACACCGTTAATGGTCACATGTCATATTCATCAACACTAAACCATCCCTTTTGACAGATTAATCCTAACTACAGCTCCCAGGATGTATGGTAATAGGCCTTGGAGCATGCATTTCACTCGGCGCCAGGCTAACCAGCACTCTTAGACGGCTATTACAAATAATTTTTTTATTGATTTACATATTTTAAAATGCATTTAAGGTGAGACGCCATTAAAAACCCTGTCACCCACCCATATTTCTTCTACCGCATTCCCAGCCTTTATTAATAGGAGCGGGAAGATAAACGCAGTAAGCCTTATAAATACTTTGTTTAGGGGGTTGCGAGGGGGTAATTAAGAGCTCTGGCCAAGGTTGGGGGGTGCAGATGAGGAGGAAGCTATGGGGACATTGAGGACAGGTGGGAAGAAGGAGGTGGGGTCCTGTTTAAACAGCTGGACTCAGGTTTGGTGGGGAGTGGGTGGGGCAAGGAGGCTTGGGGCCAAAATCCTAGACTGCCCGTTAAGTTTGGGGAGGAGGGGGGTTGCTCTTTTGGTGAAGCTTTCTTGGGTTTTGAAGGGGAGGGGCCAATAAGGGTGCGTCGGGCAGAGGGGTGGCACTCCAGAGCCCCCTGCTTCCTTTCTTCTTAGGTTGAGGTGTATTTGCCCCTCATCTGCTCCTGAGCATGATTACTGATTTTTTTTTTTTTTACTCCACCAACTCTTACCCCACCTCCATATAATTCCAGACAGTGTGTGTGTATGTGTGTGTGGCCAGGAATGGGCCATTGTGTCCTCCCTGCTGACTTCAAACAGCAAATATATTTATTTATCCAAGGCTGACCAGGGATGAATGCTTCTAGAAAAGTGTCCACTATTCAAAATGTCACTTTCTTTGAACAGGCAGTGAATTATATTGACAGGCACATTTTCAAAGGCTGCTGAGTGATGGCAATGAATGGCAGAGGCAGCAGACGGCATTGCCAGCCTCTGACTGAGTGGGTGCCGAAATTATCTACAGCCTCTGGAGATCTGAAGCAGTGGCCCCCCTCCCACGACTGGGGAGGAGATAGATTCCTGTGATTAAGTGGGGTTTCATTTATCAAGGCTATGCAAACATCTTCACTACCTTTCCCCCCTAAGGACGTAGTGAATGGGACTCCCCACCTCTTTCCTGAGGCACTGGGAAAGGACACAGTGTGAAGTAGGGATATTCCACCCCACCCCAGGGTGGAGTGGTGAACAAGCAAAGAAAGATGGGGGAGGGGGAGGTCTGAGTCTCTCCTCACTCTCCAATCACCTAGCTCCCAGGCAGAAATTTGAAAAGGGCTAGAGTATAGGGACTTGGAAGAGGGAATGAACTCAACCTCAACAGAAACTGGCAAAGCAGTCTTTTGCTTGAGCTCTACTTGGGATGAGCTGGGCAGATCTCTGCACCTTGAATGAACACAGTGGAGGCCCTGAGGATAGCTCCAGCTTACTGAAAACATGCTCCATTTATTCTTCCTCTGCCTCCCCTTCCTCCTCCCCCCAAAGTGATTTATTACAGTGGTGGATTTTTTTGATAGATGCAACAGGAACCTGAAAAACTACCCAGCCCAGGTCCATTTTTTGTAAAATTACGTCTATCGATTAGACAAACTAATGAAATGTTGCAGGGAGTAAATTAACTTCAGGGTTTAGGAGGCACCAAGGTCAAGTACTCAGAACCTGCTGAGCTTTAAGGATCTCTAAAGATTTTGTGTCTTGGGTTTTCCATGATACTTATTAAGAGCCCTTCACTTTCTAGTGTTTCTCTCCATTGGGTATTAAGGTGCCAAGCTTTTTGTCCCATTTTGGGGAGGTTTGTGTTGGGGGAAAGATCTAAGACCTTTTGTAGTCAAGTATGTTTTAGAGTCGGGAGTGGAGTGGGGGGAGGCAGGATGGGCTGAGGTCAAGAATGCCAATGGAACTGTTGGAATTTGGAGTCAAGTGCCCAGGCTGAGGCTGGAAACATTGAAGAGTGAGGTCACAGACATAATACTCAAGATCAGACTTAGCTTGCCAAGCTGATGTCAAGAACACCACAGGTCACAGGAGGAGCTGAAGTATCACCATGATTTGGGGTCATAGCCTAGTAGACTGTCAGAGGGGCAGATTGTCAGCAAAGAAGAAAACTCCTGTCTAGGGGTCCTAAATTTTAGACTGTAGGTTGCCTCTTTCCCTTAACCCTTGCTTGGAGGTTAATTCCTGTGCTTGGTTTCTAGCTCAGGTGTCGTGTTTTGAATATGTCTTCTCTCACCAACTATCTAGCTGATTCAGGACAGGGCTGCCAGAGGATCCTGTCCTCAGATGGACCCCTCTGTTCCCAGATGGAGTCCTAAATGATTGGGATCAACTAGGGGAAGTTGTTCCATCTTTCTCCCTGTTCCTTCCACCAATACTCAGACACTGCCCTTGCCAGTTTGGGGATCTAATTGCTGTCAACTACAATAACAGCTTTGGCCTATTTCATTTTTACTGCTGTAGAATGAGAGCTTTTTGAATATGACATGTTAATTTATGCAAATCAACATACAAATTATCAGGATAATGTCTATATATCTATGCTTGTGGACTTTCCTGAAAGGGAGCTATAAAATTTTCTTGTCTGATGGTTGCATCAGGAGTGAGTCTACTACTGTGCTCATGTACCTCTGAGAAGAGTCATATTTACTACAAGACTAACACAGTACCGATCAATTGAAGAGGGTGGGGGATGGCTTCTTCAAAGGAAGGTCCTGTGTTATGCAGCAAAATAACCAAGAACCTTAAGGGGAAGCAGGTCAAATAATAATATTAACTAGAGTTTATACAACTCTTTAAGATACAAAGCACTTTACATATTGCAAATAAAATATATATTTAATATATATAATATAAATTATTATATTATATGCTACATATACACACACACAGAATTTTATTCTCACAATAATCCTGTGAGGTATGTGCTAACATTAGTTCCATTTTACAAGGTTAAGTGACTTGCCCAGGGTCATACAGCTAAATCAGAAAAAGTGTTTGAATTCAGATCTATCCCCGGTTCAGTTCTCGATTTACTTCCCCACCTAGCTGCATATGTTATCTTTAAAAATTTTGATTTCTTTGAGAAGCAAGCTGAATAGGGTAGTGATGGGGGTAAAATTCAGTGTTGGGGCAGTATCCAACCACAGTCAAAGAATATTTATTGAGCACCTATTGTGCATGAGGCAGTGTGCTATACTCTGGTGAATGAAAGACAAAAATGAAAATAAAATTTTGTTGTTTTTCAGTCATGTCAGACTCTCCCTGATTCCTTTGTTGCAGGCAAGGGGAACTGGATACTGGATGCAGATACTGGAGTAGTATGCCATTTCCTTCTCTAGTTCATTCTACAGATGAGCAAACTGAGACAAACAGGGTTAAGTGACTTTCCTGGGGTCACACAGTAAGTGTCTGAGGCTGGATTTGAACTCAGGAAGAGGAGTCTTCCTGACTCTACCTATGCATACTCTGTCTTGCCCTAAAAATTGTAAATGATAAAAATGATGCCTGTCCTCAAATTGCTTATACTTCAGTTGGAATACAATATATAGGCTTTATGGCTAACAGTTCTTTAATGCCTTAAGGTTTGCACAGTGTTTTACTGTCATTTCATTTGATCCTTACAACAGCTCTGTAAAAGTAGATGCTAATGCTTTCCCTATTTCACAGACAGGAAAGCTGAAGCACATGGGAACTTGCCCAAGAGTCACACAGCTAGGAAGGATATGAGTCAGGAAAGTAACTCCATCCTTTCTGACTCCAAGACCAGTGCTCTATCCATGGAAATACTAGGGAATTTGAGGGGGGAGAGAGCATTAACAACTAACTGGTTAACTTCTTTACCAAAGGTTTCCTTTTGTTAAGGTGGCCTAAGAGCTGAGTTTTTCCAGGGACTCAAATGCAGAGGTGAAGAGTGAGAACATTCAAGGCAAAGGAGATATGAGGGTGGAAAACAGAATGTGAAGTTCTGGGAACCTAGAGTAAGACAGTTCTGCTGAAATATTTAGCACCCAAAGGGGAGTCATGAGAAATAAGTCTGGAAAGGTAGAGCAGAGCCAGTTTGTGAGGGGCTTTAAATGCCAAACCAAGGAGTTATTCTTTTATTCTAGAGGCACTAGGGAGCCACTGAAGACTGTTGAGCAAAAGAGTGACATGGTCAGACCTGTGCTTTTAAAAGATTATTTTGTCAATTATGTGGAAGGTGGATGGGAAAAGGGAGAGAGTGTAAGCAGAGAGACAACATGAGACAATTGAAATAATAGACTGAGTGAGAGGTGAGGAGGTCCTGAACAAGAATGGTGCCTTTGTGAGTTTGAGAGAGAAGAAGGCAGATGAAAGAGATATCATGGAGGAAAAGTTGTCAAGACTTGACAACTGGTTGAATACAGCTGATTGAGAGGGGGAGAGGACAGTAAAGGATGATTCCAAGGTTACAAACCTGAGTTACTAGAAGGCTGATGGAACCCTCCGAAGAAATAGGGGGAGTTTGGAAGAGGTCAGGTTTAGGGAAGATGACAATAAATTCTGTATCTGACATGTTGAATTTGAAATGCCTATGTTTTAACCACCAGGTGGCACTGCTAGCCACTCACTTGAGCCTATTTGACAGGAAAAATCAGGATTTAGTAGTTGAGTGCTCACCCTGGCACTTATAGCGTTATACTCCCACTAATTGGAAGTAGGAAAAGTGCCAAGCTCTCTACGACCTTCTGTCTCCCTTCTCTGCCTCTCCCTTGGGGAGGCCAAATTGGTTCTTCTGTGTAAAGGGTGTGGGTTATGATAGATTTAACTGAACACCTATCCTACTTCAAAAACCCTCATTTTCATTGAATGGTTTGTATTTCACTGAATTCTAGTCATCTGATCTTGGCGTAGTGGAATTACCATCCTGTGATAACAGAAAAAAATATGCTTAGGTGCTGTGTATATAGCATTTTACCCTTGATACAGAATCAATAGTCAGTCAACTAGAACTTTTTAAAGTACCTACTATGTGCCAGGCTATAAAGAAAGGCCAAAAAAAATCAGTTCTTGCTTTCAAGGATACAAACAAATATGTATAAACAAAATATATGCAAGATAAATTGGGAATAATCTCAGAAACAAGGCACTAAGATTATGGAGGACTGGGAAAGGCTTCTTTAAGTCTCTGAGACTTAAAGGAAGATAGGGAAGCCAGAAGGCAGTGCTTTGAAGAACAGAGTTTCAGGAATGGGAGACAGTAAAAATGTTCAGAGTTAGAGTGCAACGAAACAATGCATAATCAGCCATTGACCAAGTAGCTCCACGCCCAGCCTCTCCCAGGCCCAGCAAGCCCCTACATGGTACATATGTTGTTCCCAAGTCCAGTTTTGAGGTGTATACTACGGGAGAAGATGAACTTAATGATGAATGGACTTTTTTCCCCCTCAATGAAGTGGGAATCAGGTCCTCTGCTTTGGGTGGTATGGAGGAAAGGGTGATATAGGAAGTTTGAGGAGAGAAGTCTGGGAGAGCCACTTTATGGAGTTCAATTGAGGGTAAATCAGAGACAAGAAAAAATGTTTCCATGCAGTGGTGAGTACCCATTGATATTAGATAACATAAATTTTTAGTGGACCAAGTTAGCAACTTTGTGTTTTCTTAAAGAGTCAGAAACGTGTGAATAGGAAATTAAAAAAGAGAATGGTGAGGATAACCTCTACCCTAGGGCTTGGCAAAACATACTGATGATGGATAACTAGGTGGCAACATGAATAAGTAAGGTGAATAGTAACACTTACTTCATAGGATTGTAAGGGTAAAATAAGAGAATATATTTCAAGTGCTTTGTAAACCTTAATGTGCCGTATAAGTTTTAGCTAATTATTTTTATAATTATTATAATATAATTTATTATTATTATTATTATTGTTATAATTCTACTACAAGGGGGCCAATGATAATTCCTCAGGAAAAGAAAGAGAATGACAATATTGCTAGGAGATGAATGCAAACAGGGATGTGAAAAGGGCAATATCCTAGTTTCCTTATGGCCTAGAATGTATTCATAAAAAATAATGCGGACCAGTAACAAATAAAGTATTAGGCTCTTACTAGGGTATATTTTAATTAATTTGGTGTAATTTAATTATACATTTGGAGGGCATAATTTAATTAATTAATATCTAACTAATTAATACTAGGGTATATTTTAATTAATGTAAATTAATAATTTAAACAAGGGAAGGTTAAAGGATTGAAATGAGACATATAGGAAAAGGACAAGCAGGAACAGGACCAAGAGAAGAGAGGTACAAGATAAAGTAATGGTCGGTCATAGACATTCTGCCTCGGTCATTGACAGTGGTCAGTTGCTGACAGTCTAGATGCAGTAGTCTTCAGGTAAGGCCAGAACTTAGCTTCCTTGAGCTCCCTATGAATCCTTCTGGTCAATGGGTGGGATGTCTTGCTTGTCCCATCACAGCAAGGCAGTTCATTCTTCTGTCATGATCCTAACTTTTTATGGAGATGAGAAATGTGCTCCTTAACCTCGGGCGTCAGAAATGAGGGGACTAAGGAGGGGGCAATAACCGCTGATCCTTATTTCATACTTTATAGGTGGAGAACATTTTTTAATGAACAAATAACTGATAAGGGAGATGCCAGAGGACTGGGGCATGGGAAGTACACAGAGGTTTAAAAAAAATGAGTAAGGGAAAGAAGTATACACAGCTGCATCTTCCTCCATGAGGTATCCCCTAACTCAGTGGTTCTCGACCTTCCTAATGCTGCGACCCTTTAATACAGTTCCTCGTGTTGTGGTGACCCCCCAAACATAAAAATTATTTTTATTGCTACTTCATAACTGTCATTTTGCTCCTGTTATGAATCATAATGTAAATATCTGATATGCAGAATGTATTTTCATTGTTACAAATTGAACATAACCCACAGGTTGAGAACTGCTGCCCTAACTAATCCCACTCACAGAGAGTCTTTATTCTCTTCTGAATAATCTTGCGGTATTTGAGAGAAGGGGAAAAAAATCTCACTGTTGTTTTTGAGTGGAAAATTTGTTCTGCTAGGCACCAGGAAATCAAGGGGGTAGAAGTAATGGCGAGGCGGATTTAGGTCTGATAGAATGAAAAACTTGATAACAATAAGAGCTTTCCAAAAATGAAAGAGGCTACTTTTTGAGGCAGTAGGGCATTCTCCCTCATAGGAAGTTATTAAGCAGGGACTAGATGACCACACACTGGGAATGTTGCAGAAATAGTGTTTATTCCAGTATCATAAGCTAATGGATGTAAAACTAGGATCTTAGAGACCATCTCATCTTCCTCATTTTATAACTGAAGAAACTGAGGCTCCAAGAAAGGAAGCGATTGGCTCAAGGTCACAAGTAACTAAAGCAGGGGCAGCTAGGCAGCACAGTGAATAGAGCACTGGCCCTGGAGTCAGGACGACCTGGGTTCAAATCTGTCCTCAGACACTTAACACACACACACACACACACACACACACACACACACACACACACACCCAGCTGTGTGACCTTGGGCAAGTCACTTAACCCCAATTGCCCTCCCAAAAAGCACAAAAACAAAACAAGTAACTAAAGCAGGATTTCAACTCACATCCTTTGACTCCAAAGCCAACCTTCTTTCCACTGTACCCCACTTGCCTCTCAAGAAGCCGGACAAGATGACTTTTGAAGTCCACTGAATACCCCTTCTCCATTCCTATGGTTACCATTTCTTATGCTGAGTTCTGAGTGTGTCATGCCTTTGATGAAAACCTTTCAATGGAATCCTATTGCCTGCCAAGGGACATTTAGACTCCAGAGCCTGGTCTTCAAACTCCCCTGCAGTCTGGCACTGTCCTACCTTTTTAGCTCTATCTCACACTTGGGTCGATCCCTTTTTGACATGCTCTAGTCTCTTGAAATCTGCTCATCCTTCAAGGTCATGCTCAACTGTCATCTTCACCAGGGGGACTTCTCTCATCCTCCTGTCCCACCCAGTCAGGAACAGCACTTTCCCTCATGGATCTCCAATCTGGTTTTGGTTTTGGTTTTTACCTTCCTCATATACATTTATTAAGTAGTCTTGACTTACAATTCTTTGTGCTTATGCTGTGTCCCACAGGATTTGGACATGAGTTCAAATCACCACTCTGTTTCTGACCTTGGGCAAATCACATAACAGCTCACAGCCTCAGTCTGCTTTTAAAAGTCTTCCCTCTCGTGGATACCCTTTCATTCTTCGGCTTTCATGACACAGCTCTTTTCTGCCTCTCCTCCCGCCTCCCTGACCATTCCTTCTTGGTCTGTAAAATGAGGGAATTAGACTAGATGGTTTCCAAGGTTCCTTCTAGCTTCAGATCCTGAGATTTCTGAAAACAGAGACAAAGCTTATTGTGCCCTTCCTCGTTAAAAAAAAATCCAGACAAACCAAAGTTCTGATTTCATCGGCATAGGTGAACTCCTACTTGGGAAGTTCCTTCTGAAAGGGCATTTGCAGCCTGGGAATATTGAGAGGTTAAGGGATCTGCTTAGGGTTATGTAGTCAGTGTACTGCATCAGAGACAGGCCTTGAATCCAGGTTTTCCTGACTCTGGACACTTTGACTGCTGCCTTTCCAGATCTTTAAATGGAAGAACTCTAAAACTTGTCAAAGTTGACACTGGTGGAGTGTGTTGAGGAGATGATCCTGCTTGAAGCAATGGAGTATGTTGGAGAATAGGGCAAAATAAGTTTGGAGACAGAGCATGGGGCTACATTTTGGAAGGTCCTGAATGCCATTAGTTTATTGAGATCTGTCAATTGCCCTGAAGATGCTTCTCCAGGAGAATTACATGATGAGAAAGACAGGAGCTTTTCTCTCCCTACCACCTATCTGCCCCCTCTCCTCTGCAGGTACTCAGCTGCTGAGAGGAAGGCCTTGGAAGGTTGGGGGGAGGGTTTTAGAGGGCTAGAGCTGGGAGGGAGGGAGTATTTTGGCCTTAGCCTGTAGATTTGTTGCCTGGAGACTTGGGACCAAAACTCATTTGAGCCGTTTCCCTTCCCCCCACCCCAAACTCCTGGTCTTGAGCAGTGAGGCATGGGAGCCACTGGGCTATTTAGCAGGGCTCATTTCCATAATTCCCTAAATGCCTGGCCCTCAGCCAAGTCCAAGAAGTGGACCATGTTCCATTAAAGCCTTGGGCTCCTGGGAGTGACCTGGGAGCTTGCAGGTCAAAAGCTTGGTTGGGGATTAGCAATGTTTATGAAATCAGAGACAGGGAGGGCTCCCTAGTTTTCCAGGAAGTTGGAGCTGGAAGGGTTTGGAAGTTCAACATTATGGGGGTTAAAACACACTATGTCACTTTAAAAAGCAAGGAGCTTGAAGGAGAAAGGAGGGGGAGGGGATGTCTGTGATAAAATAATAAGGCAGGAGGGTAGGTGACCCAGTTTGAACAAAGGGGCCAGGAATGGGTGCTCCCAAAGCCTTCCTCTGCTTTGTTAGCCCCTTTCCTACAGCATTATATATTATATGCAAATAATGGCACCAGCTCAATGCTGCTATTCATGTCAAGACATTTCTTTGAATCTATATGTTATATTTTACAGATCTTGGACAGTAACATTTTTCTTTTTAGCACGAAGTTGCTCAAGGTTCATCGGAGACTCTTTCAAATTGCTGCTTTCAGAGAAATAACAATGTAAAGTGACATGATGATGTATGGCCCCTTCCCCAAGACTTGGGCCACGACAGCAGCAAAATCAGGCAAACCTTTGGGAATGAAGCAGTCTCGGGAGTGCCATTGTGCAATTGTCCTCACTGGATCATTTTTAATTAGTTGCAATTAATTTCAAGTGACAGTGTCCTGCAAAATCAAACCAGAGAGGCCCAGAGAGGCCTACTAAGAGGATGGGACTATTAGGAGCAGACAACTTGGAGAGAAAGGCCTCACCCACCTCCTGCTTTACCTACAGCAAGCTTGCAGGGGGTGGGGAGGGAGATGCTATTTCCCAGGTTAGTAGAAGGAAAATTCTTGCTAATTGAACCCATGCTTTTGATTTCTTGTCTATAGATTCATATATATCCTTGCTGTAGGGTAGATGGATAATCACACCATCTCCTATTATATGATGCTGCTGCTGCTTTTCAAGAACTTACTAGTTATCTCATTTGTCTCCAAGGCCTTCATCGGGCAAATGGGGCATTTTATAGATAAATAAATTGAAACCCAGAGAGGATATAACTTGCCTAAGGTCATATGACCTGTCATGCCCAGGTCATCTGATATTCAGTCCAGAAATCCTTCCACTAGATTAGGAGTTCTTAACCTGGGGTCCATGAAATGGATTTTTTTGTGTGATTTTTTGTTTGTTTGTTTTAAACTTAAATACAAAATGAGAAAGGGAAAAAAAAACATTGCTATATACAAAGCAGACCATAAGAAAGGATTCAGTATAAAAAATAAATTTCCATTTCAAGAAAACCCATGTAATAAATATTACACATTATTTTTGAAGCTGCCCGGCTTTTCTTTGCTTCCTTCTTGATTTTCTTCTTTATTTTTTTTCCCTCCTTCCCCTAACCACCCTAAAGAAGGTTACAATTAAGCACGGATAGATACCCATGAACCTGATATTTAAAAATGTTTTCATAATTTTGCTTCAACTTAATTAGTTTTCTTTGTAATCTTACACATTTTGTTTTTGTCATTTAAAAACATCTGTCTGAAAGGGGGTCCTTAGGCTTTCTGGGTCTGCCAAAGGGGTCCACAGCCCCAAAAAGAACCCCTGCATTAGACCATGCCATATGTCGACAGCACATACAGAAATACCTTTAAAAACTGGATCCTTGAGACCTGCTTCCTCCTTTCTCCCCATCTTTTCGCCTGTAGGGAGGAGGGTCTCTCCTGAGAGCTCTTCCACCTTCTGGTGAGTCATAGAATTATAGAAGCCAAAAGAAATCTGAGAGGTCCTTTCAGAGTCACTATCCCAAGACCACTTCCTTCTGTTCTTGGCTAGCCTCCTTCGCTTCCCGCAATCATTTTAAAAAGAAGGAAACTAGGGATGGCTAGGTGGCACAGTGAGTAGAGCACCAGACCTGGAGTCAAAAGGACCTGAGTTCAAATCTGGCCTCAGACACTTATTACTTACTAGCCGTGGGACCTTGGGCAAGTCATTTAACCCCAATTGCCCTACCTTCCCTCATCCAAAAAGGAAAAAAAAAAAAGAGAAAGAAACTGAAGCCCTGAGAAGGGGAGTGATGTGTCCAAAGTCCTACTGCTAGACAATGGCCAAGCTTGTCTAGAGTGTCCCCACTCTACAGTGAGTTTATATATTTCCCTTCTAGAGCCTAGAAACTTAGAATGCAGAAACCAGAAGCACTGCTCTCTGTCAGTAAACTTGAGGCAGTGCAGTAGTGGCTAGAGCTCTGGACTTTGAGTCAGGAAGGCTGGGGCCCAAATCTTGCCTCAAAACCTCACTAACTCTATGACCTGGGCCTTCATTTCCTCCTCAGTAAAATGAGGGAGGCTGGCTTCTAAGGTCCCTTCTAGATCTAAATCAATGACCATGGCCCAGAGGAGAACTCTCTAAGAGACCTACACTCCAAAATGCCAGGGCTATACATTTTATCTTGAACCTTGGAGAGGTTCTCAGCCATTTCTTTGGGTTAGCGTTACTGGGAAATCAGGGTGCAACAATTCACTACTCGCAGTATCACCCCTCACCCAATTCCAGCAATTCCATCTCACTACCTACAGTATAAACAATCTACTCATCCTCTCTCCTTCCAACCCTTCATCACTCTTCTAATCACTCCCGCTCTGCTGTGGTTCCATTCCAAAGACCCATAAACTATAACATATTAATGTGCAACCTTAACCTAGCCCATCCTACTTTGTCTTTTGAGATTCTCACCCTATTGTCCACTAATTCCCCTCTATCCTTGAACTTTCCAACCAGAATCCCATCCATCTTCCTCTGACAGAAACCTGAATCTCGGATGGGGATATGCCTTAGATAACCTTCTCCACTGTCAGCCACTCTCTCCCATTCCCCCCAGCCCAGGGAAAAGGGCGAATAGAGTCTTTGTTGGCCGTTACTGCTTCCAGACCATTCTTCTGCCATCATCTTTCAATGGCTTTTCTTCTTTCAAGGTTCATGTGTACCACATTCTCTTTATCCTATAGAAAAGCAGTATAGTATTGGCTTTAGAACTGGAAAGACAAGGACCCAAATTTCTCCTGATACTAGTCTTATAATCTCTCTGAGCCTTTATTTCTCATCTGTCAAATTGGATGATGATGAGGAAGGAGGAGAAGGAGGAAGAGGAGGAGGAAGAGAAGGAGGAGGAGGAGAGGAGGAGAAGAAGGAGTAGGAGGAGGAAAAGGAGGAGGAGAAGAAGAAGGAGGGGAAGAAGAAGGAGAAGAAGAAAAGAAGAAGAAGAAGAAGAAGAAGAAGAAGAAGAAGAAGAAGAAGACGACAACTAGTACTCATTTCAGGGGACCATTATAAGGTTTAAATGCGATATTATATGAAGCACTTTACAAATTCTAAGATATCACATCAACATCAATGTCTTTGTTACAGTCACCTACCAATCTCCAAATCATTATCCCATTTATTTCAGCAAGATTAGTACCCAATTGTTCAGTTTAGACCCTGCCTTCATTTTCAGGTATGTGGATATTCATGTTGACAATACTTCTTTCCACCCTACCTCTTCTGTCTTCCAAGACCCCCTCCTCCACTCCACTTTCACCACATACCAACACAGTCATCCCTTAGACCTCTAAGAATCTCACAACATCCAAATTCTAAAACTGAAATTTCATCATCCTCACCTCAAGTCTAATCTTCCACCCTTTTCAATGTTCCCATTCTCTTCCTACACTGATGACCATTTACCCTTTGTGTGTCTTTTATCCATCTTTATTTTTCCAGTCTGCCTCCCTGCACTTTGGTTCTACTTGCCTCTCCTCATCTTTCTGACTGAGTCTCTAAAGCAGTTTACCACTTTAATATTTCCCTAGCTACTAGCCTAGATTCTCTTGATCTTCTGACCTTCCACAATTCCCAACCTATATATAAATCCTTATCCCCTACGTAACTCTCCCTATCTGATTTATCTGTTCCTATGCCAGGGCTGCTGAGCATTGATTGCTTGGTAAAATTTCAAAATTCCTCATGTATCATAGGATCAACAAATGAATCACTAAGCATTTATTAGGCACCTATTATGTGCTAGGCAACATAGGGTAGAGACATAAATAAAATAATCCCTGTCCTAAAAGGAGTTTACACTTTTTTGGAAGAGACAATGCATACATGAATAAATATATGCAAAATAAATACATGTAAAATTTGGGCTGGTGGAGGGCCCCACCATAGTGGGAGGAAAGGGTTTACAAAAGCCTTTGTGTAAAAGATGATACTTGAGCATAGCTTTGAATGAAACAAAGGACACTAAGAGGCAAGGGTGAGGAGGGAGTGAATTTCAGGCATGAGGAACAACCAGTACAAAGGCCTCAAGGTGGGAAATAAAGTGTCATGTGTGGGGGAAAAAAAAACAGCACTGTTATATGTAGGTCATAGCTTTAAAGTTTGAAGGGACCTTAATGCTCATCCAGTCTAACTTGCTCATTTTACAGATGTGGAAACTAAGACCCCCAAGAAGTAAAGTGACTTGTCTAAGGTCACACAGTGTAATAAGTGGCAGAAGTATGATTTGAATGCAGGTACTCTGATCTCAAATTCAACCCCCTTTCCATCGTATCACCCTGCTTCCCATAATGCCACCAACTAAAACTTCATAGTACCTAAGTGCAAACTGGTCCTCAACTTCTCTTCCACATTCTTCCCATTCTACCCTAGTTGATTCTTTCCCTGAAATGACTGCTCCACATCTTTTCCTCCCTCCTCTTGACACCAATGCCTTCCTCACCCACCATGTGTACAATTAATGAGTTAGCCTGCTACCTTATTGAAGGTCATTCAGCATGAGAGCTCTCAATCAGTCTCTATTTCTTAAACCTCAGCATCATCACCCTCTTCGGCTTCACAGAAGCTATTCCTATTACTTACAATGGCTCCATAAATAGCAGCCTAGAAGAGTGGGTAGAGAGCTAGCTTAAAGCCAAGGAAGAGGCCAGTTCATGTCTTGTCTATTACCCATACTCATACTATGTGTGCCCCAGGGCAAGTCACTTAATCTCTCTGTGTTGTAGGCAACTTTCTATGCTTATAAATTCTGGAGAATCTAACAACCTGCCTTAGTAAAGGAAATTTCCTCACCTGGGGCTTCCCTATTCCAATGAGATCACAGGTCCCTATTGATCTAACTAAGGTTAATCTTTTGAACCACTGATCCCATTTTGTCTCCCCTCCTTAGAGCTCACTCCAGGGCTAATCCTTTCCCTCTTATATAGTTTCTGTCTCTCCACCATCAACTCTATCTTATCTGCCTATACACATGTTCAAGTCTCTTCCATCTTAAAAATGCCTTTCCTTATCTCTTCCATCCCACCCAGCTACTATCTCATCTCTCTCTTCCCCTTCATGGTTAAACTTCTTGAAAACATTGTCTAGAAGACTAGATAGAGATTCTTAATAATACAATCTTAGAAAAGGAAATAGATCTAGATGTAAAGGAACTACCAAAGTGGGGGTGTAGGGGAGACTCCTAGTTCTGACGTAGTTCCAGGATAAGTCTATCAAATTTTTAAGAAGAGTTAGTACCCATAATTCACAAATTATTCTCAAAAATTGGGAAAGAAACACCCTACCAGAATTCTTTTTATGAGGTAATTATAGTCCTAATACCTAAACCAGAAAAAGGTAAAACACAGAAAGAAAACTATAAGACAATATCAGTAATGAACATTGACTCAAAAATTTTCAACAAAATTCTATCAAACAGACTATAACAAATTATCTGAGGAATGTATCATTATGACAAACTGGGACTTATGCCAGGGGTGGAAAGATGGTTTGATGTTAGGAAAACAATCAACACAATTAAATGAAAAATCAAAACATCCAAAACCACATGATCGTCTCAATAGACGCAAAAGTACAATACTCTTTGATGCTAAAACTTGCAAAGTATAGACATGAAGGAACCTTTCTTGATATCATAAAAATCATCTATCCAAAACTAAAAGCAAGCATCATATGTAATAAGGATACATTAGAACCTTTTCCATTAAATATTAGAGTCAAGCAAGCATGCTCACTCTCCCCACTGTTATTTGATATAGTTATGAAAATGCTTGCAACATTAATAAGACAAGGAGAAAAAAGTTAAAGATATAAAGATAGACAATGAGAAAATAAAACTATCCCTATTTGCTAATGATATAATGGTTTACTTGGAATATCCTAGGAAATCAGCAAAGATACTGATGGAAACAATGCTTCAGTAAAGTTGCAGACTTAAAAAAAATAAATCCTCAGAAATCAATAGCATCTCCATATAATGAAAATCAAACATAAGAAGCAATAACAGAAAGGGAAATCCCATTCCAAATAATATCTGGACATTGACCTACCAAAGTAAACAAAAGACTTGTTTAGATTCAATTACAAAGTGCTCCTGAAAGAAATAAAGAACAACTTAAATAGCTAAAGGAATATTCAGTGCTCATGGTTAGGTCTTGCCAATATAACAAACATGACAATATTACCAAAATTAATGAACACTTTTATATCATTCAAATGACCAAAGTGATACTTTATAGAATGTGATGAAATAATAACAAAATTCATTTGAGAGATACAAAAATCTAGAATATTAAAAGAAATGATGAAAAGAAGTAGGGTTGAAGAGGAATGCCACTTCTAGACCTCGAAATTATAAGTAGCAGTCATCAAAACCATCAGGTATTGGTTAAAAAATAAAGAGCAAGATTAATGGAACAGACTAGGCAAGGGGAAAAAAAACAGAAACAACAGAACTCAATAGTTCAGTTTTTGATGAAGCAGACAACATAAATTATTTTGGAAAAAAATTTCCATTTGATAAAAACTGCTGAGAAAACTGGAAAGCAGTCTGGAAGAAGTTAGACTTAGATCAATACTTCACACCACACTACTCTAAGTGGATATGTGGCTTACTATTAAAGATCATACTATTAAAAAATTGAAAGAGATATAAATCACATAACACTCCTAGCTATGGACAAGAGACTTATTTGTAACAAAATAAGAGATAGAGGCAATTACAACAGATAAAAAAATGAAGCTTATTACAGAAATGAAAAACCTTTGGCACTGACAAATAATGCATTTAGGATAAGAGAAGGAAGTGATCAAATGGGGGAAAATCTTTATATTAAGTTTCTTTGATCAAGATTTGGTGTCTAAGATACATAAACAATTAATAAATATACATAAGACTCATAGTCATTTCCCCAATAGATCAAAGAAAAATATGCACAAACAGTTCTCAAAAGGAGAATTGAAAAATATTCACAACCATGTAAAAGAATGCTCTAACTCACTGTAACAAGAGGAATACAAATCAAAACAATCCTGAGGTTTCACCTCACTCCCTGAAAAAATAGGAATAGTCCATGTTGGAGAGATTGTAGAAAGATAGGCACACTAATGCATTGTTGGTGGAGCTGCGAAATGGCCTAACCATTTTCAAAAGTAATTTGGAATTATGCAAATAAAGTAACTAAAATGTCTATACTCATTGAACTACAGACTCCATTGTTGAGTTTTATACTCCAAGGAAGCTGTTGATAAGAAGAAAGTCCTCATATACTTCAAAATATTTATAGCAGCACTTTTTGTAAAAGCTAAGAATTGGAAACAAAATAAATGTCCAACAATGAGAGAATGGTTAAATAAATTGTGGTGAATGAATGTGAATGAATGAATGAATGAATGTGAATGAATGAATGAATGGAATATTGTTGCATTGTACAAAATGATGTGTATAAGAAATGAATGTAGAGAAGCATAGAAAAGAGCTACATGAACTGATACAGAGATGGAAGCAAAGCCCAGAAAACAATACACATTAAATATAGCAATATAAATGGAAAGAACAATGACATAACAAGAAATCAAAAAGTAAATATAGCAAAATAACAATTATCAAGCAGGACTTGAATGAAGAGATATGAAAAGACATCTCCAAACCACCCCTTTGTGGAAGTGGGGGGTAGGGGTGGAGGGATGAGAGAATGAACATCCTATACATTGTACATGTTTTTGGACTTGAATTTCAACATGTTGATCAATTGTGCTGATTTTTTTCCCTCTCTGGAAGAAAAAAATTCTATTTGTTATATGGAATGGCTCTCTGGGAGGAAAGAGGAGGGGTATTTGGAATAACTAACATGATGTAAAAAACAGAAGATATTAATAAAGACTTTTTAAAAAATTGTCTAGACCTGACACCTCTGTATCATACAACCTACTCTTTCCTCAGCTTCTTGCAAATGGCCTTCCACTGTTCCTCTCCAACACCCTCCCAAAACTATCCTCCCTAAGATCTCCAATGTCCTAATTATCAAATTTAATGGCCCCTGTTAAGGCCTCATCTTCCTTGATTTCTCTGCAACTTTTGACATTGTTGACCTTGACCTCCTACTTGCTACTCTGTTCTCAAGAGACAACACAATCACCTGGTTCTTGATGGACCTCTCTTTCCTTCTCTGTCTCTTTTATAAACACCTTATTTTCTTCCCAACTAACAATGTAGGTGTTCTCTAAGGATCTCTCCTTGGCTTTCTTTTGTCATTTATTTATATTCTCTCCTTTGATAATTTCATTCATTTCTGCAACTTCAACTGTCACCTCTATGCAGATACTTCCTGAATCCATGTTTAATCTTCTTGTTCTGAGTTCTGCCTACAGGACAATATGTGCATATCCCAAAGGCAACTCAAATAAAACATTTTAAATTAATTCAATGTGGTAGAGTGGAAAAAGTAGAGTCAGAGGATGTGGGTTCAAATCCTGCCTCTGACACATCCTATCTGTGTGACTGTGGTCAAGTCAGCTAAGACCCCTAGTCCCCAGTTTCCCCATCCAGAAAATGATGGGAGTTGGATTCAGGAATAAGGTAGCTAGGTGGCACAGTGAATAGAACACTGGGGTTTGGAATCAAGAATATTCATCTTCATGAGTTCAAAGTCAGTCTTATACACTTCCTACCTATGTGACCCTGGGCAAGTCACTTAACCCTGTTGGCCTCAGTTCCTCATCTGTAAAATGAGCCAGACAAAGAAATGACAAACCACTCCAGTATTCTTGCCAAGAAAACCACCAATGGGGTCACAAAGAGTGAGACATGAGTGAAATGACTAAACAACAACGTATTAATAAGAGAAGGAATGTGATTTAGAGGATAGAGAGCTGACTGAAGGGCAAAAAACCCCAGTAGGTTCAAGTCTCCTCTTACATGTACTAGCTTTGTGACCCATGGCAAATAATTTAATTGACTATATGACTCTTTAAAACTACAATTGTATAACAAGTGCAGATTTTCTTTGGGAGAAGGAGCTTTCTTATTGACATTTGTTTACACTATTGAAATCACACGTTTAGACAAAAAAAACATGCATATATACATATATGTGCATATATCTAAATATCTATGTATATATATTATGGCTGTTTTCATGTCTTATTCCCCTATTTGACCATAAGTTCATATGGCAAAGGCCATATGTGTCTTACCTAAATGTTTTATCTTTCTGTATATAGCAATTTCTTGATAAATATTTGCAAATTGCTCCTAAATTTTCTAGAACAATAATATTTTTCAAGAAAAAGAAGTATACTTTAAACAAGACTTTGCCAAAGTAATATGCTTTGTTAGATCATGTGTCCTGATTTTGTTCAAGAAATATGGCCAGTATAACTATGCCACCTTTTCTCTCTCCCCCTTCCTAACAAATCAGTCTGTAAAAAGGTTCCTTTCTGAGGCTCCCCCTCCCCTTTATAGTCAAGAGTAATCAAGGTGATGGAGCTAGGGTTCTTGCTCAGTAAAAAGAAATTCCCCATCATTTTTGAAGTTGACACCCTAGGTTTATTTATTTGGTTTACTCTGCTCCTCCAAATTGTGATTCCCCTTAAAATACACTATAATACTCTTTTTCAGAAATAAAGAGCATTATTGTTTCTTGTGGAAAATGCTTGATAAATTCATAGATAGGCTATATCAGAAAATCTCACATGATACGAAGAGCTTGGAGATAGTTTGGAGAGGTTCTCACATTTTGAACTAATTGTTCTATCCAAAAAAAACCTATGTCATTAAATGACAACATGCAGCATATTGTCACCAACTCCCCTTGCAAGCACACAGTTCACAAAGCTGAAGAGAGAAAATAAGTTTATTTATGGGGAGAAGAAAACAGCTAGAGGCCTTCCAGATAGTATTGACCCTAAAAAACTTGATAACATCAGTCACTTATGGTACCTCTTTCATCTGTCGACAATTCCTGATTGATGGAGCTCATAGTCATTCCTCTGGCAGGTCTCCATGGTTTGAAATGTTGCTTCCAATTCCCTGATAGCCTTCCAAAGCTTCTAGTGCTGTGTCTAAAATTCTCTCTTGATCCCAGCAAGTGGTGTTATTGATCTAGAAGGAAAAGCCTCTCAAGGAAAAGACAACTCAAGACAACAGGTAGGGGTGGGGATAGGTAGGGGTGTATTTCAGAGTTGTCTGTCATGGCAGCATTATAGCTTAAACTCCTGGCTAGACCAGGGCTCATTCACTTTAAAGTCTCTTTTGTGCTGTGATTTATTAACATTCAAGAAAGAGCAATACATTACCCTCTCTCATCTTTGACTAGATCTCCACCATTGATATCAGGTTGGGTCAGGGAGTGAATCCCTTATCTCTATCCCCTGGGCTGTATGTTTCGTACCTCTACAAGTCTTAAAGCTCAAAAAAAAGTCAACCTCACTTTCTCCTATAATATTCTCTCTAGCCCTGAAAGTTCTCCTTAGACCAACTGGATGGAGTTATTCAGATTACCTGTGGCTACTTCCCATGAAATCCAAGGTAGAGGAAACCATGAACTTTACTTTGTTAGCATTACCACATGTCAAAAGAACAGTGCCTTTGAAATAAATTGTAGTCATCAGAGTTACCACCTTGGATCAGCTGTAATCCAGATGAGTATTTGTTTTCCTGAGGCATGTGCTATGGAAGAGTAGTGTCATAGAACCATAAGTTTCTGACTTAAATAGACCTTAAAAGTCTCATAAGATCATATGATTTCAGGCTGATAGGGACTTTAGAGGTCATCTAAAGGCAATTAGTCCATAAAATGAATATAATACTGGACCTGAAATCAGAAAGACTTGAACTCAAATTCTGCCTCAGACACTTGTTAGCTTTGGGGTTTTTCTTTATTATATTTTTATTTATTTTGCTAAATATTTTATAATCACATGTAAAAAATTAACATTCATTTTTTTTATTTTGAGTTCCAAATTCTCTTTCTCCCTCCTGCCTCTCCCCTTTCCATGAGAAGGCACACAATTTGATATTGATTATACATGTGAAGTTATGCAAAACTTATTTTCCATATTAGCCATGTTGCAAAATAAAACACAAACTAAAAAGGGAGAAAAATAAAGAAAGTAAAAAAAAAAAGGTATGACTCAATCTGCATTCAGAGTTCATCAGTTCTCTCTCCGGAGGTGGATAGCAATTTTCCTCATGGATCCTTTGGAATTGTCTTTGGTCATTGCTTTGATCAGAGTAGCTAAGTCTTTCACTGTTGATTGTGCTTGCAAATATTGCTATTACTGTGTGTACTATGTTCTCCTGGTTCTGCTCACTTCATTTTCTATCAGCTCATATAAATCATCCTAGGTTTTTCTGAAACCATAATTTCTTACAGTGCAAAAGTACTCCATCGGACAGTCATATACCACAATTTGTTCAACCATTCCCCAATTGAGAAATATCCCTTTGATTTCCAATTCTTTGTCATAAAAAAAAACTGTTATAAATATTTTTGTACAAATAGACCCTTTTTACTCATGAAGAAAAATGCTATCTATGTCAATAAAAGAACTGATGATATCTGAGTGAATAATGAAGTCACTTTACTTTTTTCATGTTTTTTCCCCCTTCTGCGTCTTCCTTCACAGCAAGACTAATATGGCGGAGGGCCGGAGCCAAGATGAAGGAGCAGAAGCGCAAACTTGGTGCAAGCTCCCACTCCAATCACTTCCAATACATGCAAAGTAATGACTCTAAGCACACTTTAGAGCTACACTACCCACAAAGAGAAGAGAGAAACAAATCTCCCTCTGAAGGCAGGCTGGCAGGTGGACAGGAAGGGTCTATTGCACTGAGCTGGGAGCTGCACAGTCCCCTGTCAGCCACGAAGTTCTGGCCCCCAAGACGGCCCCAACCAGAGGCAGCTAGAGTAGACTTCAGTAGAGTGAATCACCAGGAGCTGTGGTGGTTTCCAGACTCCTGAACACATGAACGCCAAAGAAAAAGTAGGTCAGCGTGGAACTCTGTTGGAACAGGGGTAGATGGAAGAGTGTGGTCCAGCCCCTTCCCCTGGGGTGAGAAGTGGCTGGGCCACATGGCTGCTTCAGAGCTCCTGGCCTGCAGATCATACGGGGACCATGCAACCGTTCAGAGGTCAATTGCTCTTGCTTTAACCTGCTTGGATCTGGATTGCTGTTTTGGGTGGTAGTCCTAGGGTGTGTGGCCAGTGAGCCAGAGTTGTGAGGGCTATTGAGAAGGTACCCTCCTAATATCTCTGGCAGCTGCAAAAACCCCAGTGATTTGGGACAAAACTTTCTCCATTCTGGAAGCAGAGTTCTAGTGTGGCAAAGAGTTCAAAAGTCAAGTAAAAGGCTGGCAATATGAGCAAGCAGAGGCAGCACAAACAGACCATAGAATCCTTTTTTGGGGACAAAAAGGATCAAAACATGGAGCAGGAACAAGACAGTGAAGTTAGAGCTCCTGCATCAAAAGCCTCCAAGAAAAAAATGAATTGGTTATAGGCCATGGAAGAGCTCAAGAAGGATTTTGAAAATCGAGTAAGAGAAGTGGAGGAAAAATTGGGAAGAGAAATGAGAATTATGCAAGAAGACTAATATGGTCATGTGTTTTGCATGATTGAACATGTATAATCTATATCAAATTGCTTAGTGTGGGAGGGGTGAGGTGAGGAAGAGAGAGAAAATTTGGAACTTAAAAATTTTTTTAAATGAATGCTAAAATTTGTCTTTACATACAACTGAGGAAAAATAAAATATTATTTTGAAAAAGGAAATAGGTTCTTTCCCCCATTCCTTGATCTCTTTAGGATACAGACCTAGTAGAGGTATTTACTTGCTAACTTTGTGACCCTAATCAAATATCCCTTAGCCGCTCTCAGCCTCGGTTTCTTCATCTGTAAAATAGAGATAATAGCACTTACTTCACAGGGTTGTTGCAAGAATCAAATGAGATGATATATCTAAAGCACTGTGCAAACATGAAACTACAGATGCTAGTTATTATGGTCAGCATCATCATTATCCTTCAATTTATATCTTAAGAAAATGAGACTGAGATAGTTGAAATTGACTTACCAAAAGCCATCCAGCTAATAAGTATTTAGTGGAACAGGGATTTGAATACAGATCTTCTGGGTTCAGAGTCAGGACTCTTTGGTGTTGTGTTATGCTCTCCTCCTCAATGTTAAAGGCTAAAACTATATCTCAGAATATCTCAAATTTCCCTTAGTAATACATTATATAGGTCCATTAACTTACCTAAATCTTATTCTCCTCCCTTGGGTGACCTTTCCATTTTGAAGATAACTTTTAGGCTACAATAGTTTATTGGAAGTTGCCATTTAGGTATACTCAGTGCTCTACTCTCAGTTCATATGTCTCTTTCGTGTTTTTTTTTTTAATGCAGTCTAAGGTTTATATGGGTTTTTCATTTTTAAAAAACTAATTCCTTTCCCATCATTCCTTACTTGTGCTCATTCTGATTAAACTGCTTAAAATTTATTTAAACCCTTTGTGACACCCGTGTTCTGCCACACTTCCCCTTTTCAAAGTTGAGTAACTGTGGGATGAGTTCTTTTGATTTTTTTTTCTCCCACCCAGAGGTTGAACCTAATTGCGTCTAATGGCTCATCTACAAATAACTTCCTGGACTTGTTCCTGTTTGCTGCCAAATCTGGTATATTTCAAGTCAATAAGTGATATTAACAAGTACTTAAATACCTAGTGGGTCATCCAAAAGAGGAAGACTTAGTCCTTGCCTTTAAGTAACTAATTATCTTATTGGGAGATAAAACTTATACCTGTGAAGCAGCTAGAGAATACGTCAGCTAAGAAGTATTAGTTCAGCAAAGACACGGTGTTAGTTGAAACAGTGTTTTAGACGACAGTTAGTTCCATAGGAACAGTAACAATGGCTTTGTAAGAAAGGCAGTGCAAGTTTTATTATCACTGTTTTACAGAAGGAACTTGGCTTAGAGAGATTGAGTGACATATCTGTTATCACATAGCTAAGAAGTGTCAGAGTAGGGACCTGGACTCAGGTCTCCTTCCTCTGGCAAAAGGGTTTTGTTTTGTTTTGTTACTATTAGAACAGTTTTCTTCATTACATGATAATGAATGTATCCACCGGTCAGTCAACTGAATGATGTTAGAGTAGAGCAAAGTTACAAAGTATTGATGACACTATGGTTGGGGGCAAACTCATGAGTGGTGCTACTTATTATATTTCGTACAGACTCTAAGAGGAAGAGGAATCTAGATAGGACGTCTAGGCTAGAGAAGTAGAAGACTATTCTTGGAGGAGATGAGACTTAAAGGATGAATAGAATTTGGATTAGTGAAGAAGATGGAAGAAGACATTTCTGGTGGTGGGGAGACAGGATCATGCATGAGGTGGGAACAAGACTTGCACATGTAGAGTAAGGGGACTGGACCAAATGAAACAAAGTTTGTCTTGGAGAGTACCCAGACATAAAATGGAATATGGTATTAGATGGTAGAGTTCATCCAGGACCAGGAACATATGTTTTCCATTTTTGTGTTTTACTCAACATTATCCTAGAGCCCTGTTCATAGTAGGGGAATCAATAAATGTTCATTGACTTGGAATGATACTACATAGGCTGGCATTCAATACTGGAAAACCTTGAAAATTAAGCTGAGAAATAGATACCTGATCTAACAGGTAATATTGAGTCACTAAGTTTTTAAGTGAGGGAGTAAGATGACAAAAAAAAGACATAGGATCATCAATTTAGTGCTGTAAACCATTGAGTCCAATCCCCTTATTAGTGATTAGTTAGATGAAGAAACTAGGGCCCAGAGAGATGAAGTGACATGCCTAGGTCAAATATCTTGTAAGATTCTGAAGCACGATTTGAACACAGGTCACCCTGGCTCCAATAATAAACATTAATTAAGTGCCTACTATATGCCAGGCACTGTACTCAGCACTGGTAATACAAATACAAGTAGAAAGATAGTCTCTGCCCTCAAGGAGCTTATATTCTAATGAAGGAATGACAGAACAGAAAAGAAAGTGATGAAGTGGGGGGAAGAAGTGTTATAAAGAAAGTCTGGGAGGAGAATCAAGAGTACAGCCTGGAAAGGAATGAAGTCATGGCTGGTCTGAGCATTCTTTTTAAAATGGAGGTTCTAGGAGGAACCTGGCAATCAAAGGAAGAATTCCACCTGGGAAGAGGGTATTTCTAATATGTAGAGTGTATGAGGTGTTCAAAGAGGGCTAGTTCCCCTGTTGTGAGAGTTTTGAGAGTTTTCAGGGCTACTCATCCACCTGTAGTGTCCCTCTGCCACCCAATTCTCACCTGAGCATGTACAGTGGCCACATCTCAGTAAACTATCTTGGCAGATGGTGTAAACCAGGTTGAAGGTAACCCACAGACTTCAAACCCATTGGTGAGTTGAGGGATGTCTACCCAAAGCATGTGAAGCTTTCACGCAGCCCTTCACACCACAATGGGCAGATGAGAACAATCTGTTCCAACAGCCATGAAGGTGGCTATAGCAGGTGCTATGGAACAATTAGAGCTTGGTTAGATAAGGAAGATACCAAAGTCAACCACTGCATCCTAGGATATCAAAGTTGTCTTGACTTTTGTCTAGCCACTGAATTTTAATGCCTCTGGAAAAGAGAGCCAGGCTATCAATTTTGTGCAACTCTGCTTCACTTAAATCCAATTCATGATTGAGTCAAGACATCACCTTGTGATGGTATTGGTCCTCTTCAGAAATAAAGGACAAACAACAACTTCCAAACGTGAAGTCCGATGCTGAAATGAGCTTTCAGGGTGGAGATATTTCTGGGATGTTGTAGAAAAAAATCCAGGGGGAGAATCAGAACTGCTGCCTAGAAAGGAATGAAGGCCAGGTATAAAACTATGAGAATAGTATGAAAGATATTGCAATGATGTAGGTAGTAGGTAAAGAGGATATAGACTGGAAATAAAGCAATGGGAAAGAAGAAGAAGGAACAAGGCCACTTTTTTTTTAAGAAAGTCATTGTTGAGGTTATAAAACAACTCCAAAAGACTCAGGATAAAAGGAGATGTCTACATTCAAAGATCTAGAAAGGACAGAGTTTAAATGCAGACTGAAGCAAACTACATGCTCTCTTTCTTTTCCACGTTTGGTTTTGTTTCTTCTTTCCCATTGCTCATTCTGTCAGTTACAACCCTTCTATACAACTTGACTAATGACCAATGTGAAAGTATTTGCAGATCTTAAACTTGATTGCATGGCATGGCTGGGAGTGGGAGGGGGGAAGGCAGGGAGGAGAGAGAGGGGGAGAAAATCTGAAACTCAAGGGATTGTGGAACTGAGTCTTGTAAACTAAAAGTAAATAAACAAATCAATTTTGAAAAAAAAAATTCATTGTTAACTCCACTACAGGCACCTTGGTAGGCCTGCAAATAAAATGCTGCGCCTGGAGTCAGGAAGACCAGAGTCCAAATCCAGCCTCAGACACTTAATAGTTGTATGTCCCCGGTCAAGTCATTTAATCTTTTATACTTCAGTTTCCCCACCCGCAAAACAAGAATAATAACAATACCCGCCTCACAAGGTCATAAGGATCATATGAGATAAGATTGGTAGCAGAGTATAAATGTTTATTCCTTCCCTTCCAATCTCCCATCCTGATGTAGAGCAGCAAAATTTCCAGATAAATTAAATCTCCATTAGGACTACCTGGTTCAATTTTGCAATTTCCCCAGGATCATTTAACACTTCAACTTGATATTGTTATTCAAGTCTAGTAGGTTTTAGATACTAGTAGGTTTTCATAGTACATTACAACCTTATCATTATAGAATATATATTTGTACTTGATTAATAGCAGTATTGTCTCATAAAATAGTGAAAAGTAATAGAGGAGCAAATGAATCCATGGTAGTTTGGAATGAAACTTAACTAAATCCATCCCAGGAGAATTTGTAGGTGAAACTTTGAGAAGACAACAAACAGATGTGAAATGGAACAGATCGGTCAATGTTTCAATCATGTTCTGTTCTCATTATCACTGACAGTGGAATCACTACATTTAAACTCAGTGCCAGATATACTATATGAAAAAGTGGAAACAGGGCTTAAGAAAATGAGATTAGTAAGAGACCAGACCAAAGACATACAAAGGAAATCCATGCTGAAGGAAAGTTTCAAGATAACACAGGAAATTATTTTCAAGCTATCTTAAAAAGATGAAGGTGCCCCCAAAATGGAAAAGAACCACATTATTACCTCCCTCTCTAGGAAAAGACGGCACCAGTAATTAACAATTCATGTGCTAGCTGTTCATACCTATAAAAACTTTGAGAATGCTCTATACACACATGAAGGGTATTCTTTTTCTTTTTCTTTTTGGAGAGGTGAAAGCAGAGCAACTGGGGTTAAGTGACTTGCCCAAGGTCACATGGCCAGTAAGTGTCTAAGGTCAGATTTTAACTCAGGTCTTCCTGACTCCAGGGCCAGTGCTCTATTCACTGCGCCACCTAGACACTCCAAGGGTATTCTTGATTTTTTAAAAAGTAAGAAGGAAATTATCTTCCAAAGACTTTTCTATTTTATGCTGTATCTTCAACCACAAAAATAATTGAGGATTGTAGTAAATGCAAAATTCCTTTACAGTTATTATTTGTTGGTTTTAAAAATACATTTGAATCACTAGACCAAACAACTTTAAAAGATTCTGTCTGACAAGGTAGCTCCCATGCAAATATTAAGATGATATAAGTAAGATTCCTTCATAGAGAGAAACACAAATACAACTTTGTTCAATAATCCTCTCATTATCAAAATTAAAAAATCAAAGCATAAAACAGAAATTGACTCACCAAAGATATTCTCTAGTGGGACAGAATATTTAAGTAGATAAAGTACAGATTTGGAGTCAAGGGAGGTAGGATTGTAAATGCATCAAAATCTGGCCCAATGCAGAGACCATCCAATAAGATGCCCAGCCTCGAGTCTATTATTCATTGTCTAGAAATTCACTCATGAAAAATCCTGTGTGTCCCAAAATCCTTAATGTAGTTTTTTTGTTGTTAAATGCTTAAAATTGTCCTAAAAATTTGGAACACATTATATAATAGCTTTCATGGTTCAGTGGATGGAGTTCTGGAACTGGAGTCAGGAGCACCTGAGTTCAAATCTTGCCTCTAACACTTACTAGCTGTGTGACCCTGGGCGAGTCACTTGACGTCTGTTTGGGAAGGAAATGGCAAAGCAATTCAGTATCTTTGCCAAGAAAACTTCATGAAGAATGTTGGAGTGATATGATCCATGGGGTCACAAGTTGGACATAACTGAATAACTGAATAAGAACTTCTTTATATTAAGAACTTCTTAATAGATGTTTGTTGGTTTGGATTGAAATGGGATGCCTTGGGAGGGGAATGGATTCCTACTCACTAGGGTTCTTCAAGCTGAATACTAGGGGTAGTATAGAGAGGATTCTTGTTTAGGTGTGAGCTGGGCTGGATGATTTCTGAGTTACGTTCCATCTCTACAATCCCATGGTACTATGGGCTGTTACAGAAAGAAAGAGAAATAAGTGGTGAATCACTTGCATATTGAACTGGTATTCATGAAAAATTAAAATACCAAGAGGAAAACCTCTAGTATGTTGGATATGACTTTTATGGATGATTAATGAGAGCAACAAGACAAGAATTCATGGGGTGATCAGAAGTTTCAATTTCTACAGGTGCAGGGAATGTTTTAATGTCAGTAACAATGATATTCACATGGATCCACTATAGCACCAAACCTTATCCACTGTGGTAATATATTCATTCATTCAATAAACCTTTATAAAGCACCTACTGTGTTCCAGTCACTGAGGATACAAAGACAAAAGTGAAACAGTCCTTGCCCCCCAAAATCTTACATTCTAATATGCATAATAAAGTGATATCCAACCCAAACCAATTTAGCCTGAAAAGCATTTTAATAAATATACCTACTATGTGTCCTGAGATCAAGACTGCATAGGTAAAGTTTAAAAAGGAAACCACTCATGCTTTCAAAGCTCTTATATTCTATTTGGACAAAGAGGGAATGTACACAGAAAACTGCTTGACATTGTGCTATTATGCTAAATTTTTGCTATGTAAGTATGAAAGACATTTCTATGTATAATTATTTCCTAGTACTTTTTTTGTCCAATAAGAATGAAATTCTATCACTACATGCATTGCCTGCATCATTTTTGTAATCTCTGATTGCTCCCATTCCTTCACCTTCTTTATCAAATCAGTCACAAGATCCTGATGTTCTTATGTTCATTATTTCCTTTATATGCCCATCACCATTCATTCAATGTAGACCTTCCTGGCCACATCCCTGACTATCATACTTCTAAATGGTGTCTCTACTTCTGGCTCGCTCTCTCTCTCTCTCTCTCTCTCTCTCTCTCTCTCTCTCTCTCTCTCTCTCTCTCTCTCCTCTCCTCTCCTCTCCTCTCCTCTCTTCTTTTCTCCTCTCCTCCCAGATTAATCTTCCTAGACTATTTCCTTCTTACTTTTTTTAAACTGAGAATACCCTTAACATGTGTATAGACTGTTCTCAAAGATATGAACAGATAGGCACATGGATTGATAATTACTAGCGTCTTCTTGGTTGTTTTTTTTCTAAGGGGGGGCAGGTAAAAAGCTAGAATAATGCAGCTAGCTGGTCAGATCATTACTTCCTCTCTACCCATATCCCCAAGGAAGGAGAAGAGAACTACTAAGCTGACTTAGCATTGAGCACCATAGGAACTGCAACACTCCATCACTCCTCCCTTCTCTCCCCTCTTGCCCAGGATTTTGCAAAACCCTTATTTAAACCTCTCTTAGAGACTTGCTACATATCACTTTGCATTTTAATCACATGTATATGTGTTATAGCTCCTTACTAAGCTCTTCCTACAAAGCTCTTATTCTAGCTTGCTCATCACTAGAGTATTTGAGGCCCAGATCTGTATATTTGTGAAGAGTGTCAGGTTTGCTCAGTTTAACCTAACGTCCAGTGAACTCCAATATTTAGGCACCACTTATAGTTAGCTTGTAGACCTCATCTAGGCTATGACATGTTCCTGAAGCAGTATAATAGGGACCTGGATTGCCATGTTGCTGGCTGGCACATGTCCTCTTTTTATCCTTTGTTTTAATATCAATAAATCATAAGTAGGTAAGTTCCCTGTAAGCATGAGCTATATCTCTCATCCTTAAATCCTAACGGACCATTACAACCACTTTGTACATGTCATTCCCACCTGCTCAGAAACCTTTAATGGGAAACCATTAATCCAATAATTTATCCAATTTAGCCATTAATCCAATAATGGGCTATTGGATAAAGTCCAAACTTTCTAGCATGGCATTCAAGGCCCCTAAATATCTCTCTAACCCTTTAATTCTAGCCAAACTGGTCATTTATCATTTCTTATACACACTATGCATGTATTATATATACTTACTCACCTCTAAACCTTTGCTCATGCAGTTCTTACCAGGAATGTCTTCCCTTTTCCCTTTGGCTTATCAAAATAAGTATTATCTCTTCCACAAAGACAATGCAACAATCCCAGCTACCAAGGATGACCATCTTTCTTGAGTTCCGTCAATGTTTAGTGCCAGTTGTTATGTAACAAACAGTAAAAGGTATAAAATATTGCTTTAAAAAACACCTATATCAAATTGCTAAACATCTTAGGGAGGATGGAGGGAGAAAATTTGAAACTCAACATTTTATTTTAAAAAGGAATGTTTAAATTTATCTTTATATGTAATTGGAAAAATAAAAAACTATTCTTTTTAAAAAGTGGGGTTTTAGCTAGGACTTGAAGGAAGATAGGCAAGCCAGGGGGTGGAGATAAGGAGTGAGAGCATTCCAGGCATAGGAGGCAGCCAGAGAAAATGTCAATAGTATTAATAAAAAGAGTTTTGAATGAAATAACAGGAATGAACACCCCACTGCCACCACATGTACAGAACTCTGCTAGGCTGGGAGAGACATAAAAAATTTAAAGAGGACACAGGCTCTCCTCTTATGAAGTTCACCATCTTAGTAGGGGGTATAAAACACACACATATACATATACATACTCATATACATATACACATATGTTACATAGTCTTCAACATGCTTATATGCAAATACATTACACATTCATACATGTAATATATGAATTAATACATACATATGATTAATCTATAAAGTGACACACAGTGAGCCCATAAGAAATATGCTAAACATGTGTTTTGCAAAAGAGAGAAGGGACAATTACTATCACCAACTTGGGGCATGAGGAAAAATTTCATGGAGGAGAGGGCATTTGAACTGAACCCCAAAAGATGGTCAAAATTCCAGTAGGAAGATATGAGGAAGAGGCTTCTAGGCACAAGGAATGAGACTAGCAAAAGAAAAAGATGGGAAAGAATGGGGCTAATATAGGGACTGAGACGTAATCCGGTTTCAGATGGAACATAATACATTTGGAAAAGAGTAGCATCATACAAGACAGAAAAAGAAAGAGGTTCCAGATTGTAGAAGACCTTGAATGTCAAGCAAAGGAATGTGAACATTAGGGAGAAGCAATAGGGAGATATTGAATGGCACTTACTAAGCATTGTGCCAGATGCTACGGATGCAATTAGAAAAATAAACCAGTCCCTGCCCTCAAGGAGTTGAATTAGGGAAGTCATTGTGAAGGAGAATTTAGTTGCAATACACATGGAAAGGTCTTAAGGGAGCAGTTATAAGACCAACAGCAAGGCCCAGGAATCCTTAGAATTTATCAGTGTCTTCTGCACAGGTGTAGCCTGTCACCATTGGGAAGAGAGTGGTGGGTCTCAAAGTCAAAATGGAAGAGAGATTCTGAGTTCCTTCTGGCACAGAGTGGAGATGGGGATTCAGGTCCATCTAGGAAGGGTTTTGGGTGGATGTGCATCTGTGCTTCATACTCCCTAACTCTCAGGCCAGCCCTTCAGCCTATAAGAACCATCAACAATTCAACACATTGATCTGATCTGGCTGCTAGCTTTTATTTCGATAAAGCAGATAATTGAGTAAAATGTTTTTATCTCTAGTCCTGATTTTTCTCTCATTCTTCAGCCCTTTGTGTGATGAAGAGGTAGGCAGTCTGGGAACAGTGTTCAAATCAACACTACCATCTCTGGAAAAGGCAAATAGCCTATAACTACATTCACCAGATATACTTACTTACCTCTAAATCTTTGTTCATACTGTTCTTCCTACTAAGAATGCCTTCTCCTTTCCACTAGGCTTACCAAGATATAGGTTCTCCCTCCTTCATGAAATTTATCTAACCATCCCAACCATCAAGGGATGATTATCTTTCTTGAACTCCAGTCTTCTTGTTCTTTTTGTTCTCATTCCCTTGTTGTCGTCATCATTGTCCTCCTCCTCCTCTGCCACCTCCTCCTCCTCTTCCTCCTCTTCCTTCTTCCTTTATTTCTATCCCAAAAGGCGATTCTTGCCATCAAAATCCTTGGAGCTGACAAATGGTTCAACATCAGAAACCAATGATTTGATCACTAAAGAAAACGCTTTGCTGGTGCATTCTGGGGACCATGAGATCTTCCCATCTGGCTTGAAGCTGAAACCTTCACTCTGTGCTCTCTCCCATTAGAATGTGAGCTCCTTGAGATCAGGGATGATTTTTTTCTATTTGTATCCCCAGCACTAAGCATGGTGCTTTGCATATAGCAGTTGTTCCCAACCTTCCTAAGGCTGCAACCCTTAAATACTCATATGTGGGCGTATCTGCATGTGGGCGGACCTGCCTGGAGACAGATAGAGGAGCCGTGTCTCAGTTCCTAAGACCATTGGAAACATGTGTTTTCCGATGGTCTTAGGTGACCCCTGTGACAGGGTCATTCAATCTCCTAAGGAGTCGCGACCCACAGGGTGAGAACCACTGGCATATAGTAATTGCTTAAGAGATGTTTTTTCAACCATTTATTCATTCTCCTTCCCAAGATGTGAATGTAAACCTACAACATATCTCATTCCTTCTCTTCATTTAGTTTGTTCAGGTCCTCTTCCCTTCTTACTTGGACTATTACAGTAGCTTCTTAACTGCTCTCTTGACCTCTAGTTTCCTTTTTCTCCTGTCCATCTTTCACATGAAGCTAAACTGATATTCCTAAAACACATATCTGACCTTGTCACCCCTCTATCCCAAAATCTCCAATGGCTCTCACTTTCCCTAGAACAAAATACAACATTTTGGGCTTTTCAGGTTGTCACCATCTAAATCCCACTAGTCTTATTATTATCCTCCATCTTCTCTCCATTCCAATCAAACTGACCTACCGGACTATGGGGTTGCCATGTCTACAATGCATTCCTCCCTGGCCTCAACTCTATCCCAGTTTCCCTTCAGCAGAGGCACCACCTCCTACAAGAGACCTTTCCTGACTCCTCCCTCTCCCCGTGATGTTCAGTAGCATTTTCTGTCTCCTAAAATTACTTTAGGAATGCTTGTATGAACTTGCTTTGGTATACATTGTAATCTGCCCCCAATAGAATGTGAATTTGAGGTCAGAGAAAGACTTGTTCTTAGGTGTTTAATAAATGTTTACTGAATTGAATTTGGCAGTTCTTTATACTTCTGGGCCCTTGAGGAGTTTTCCATGAGTACATTGAGTTGTGTTTATCATTTATACAAACACATCTGCCTTGGGTTGCACCTAATCCACAGTAGTAAACTGAAGCCAATTCTCTACCTGGCCACCCATATCTTTAGCAACTCTGAAGTCATTTATCTGACCTTTTAATCTACAAGTTGGTGTAAAGGAATCCTCACAAACATAGTTAGGTAACTGAGGTTTTAAAGGGATTAAAAAGTGATAGGAATGGGTAAATGGTGGGGAGAGTAGCTGGGCCATGGTTGGCCTAGATCCAAGGCTACCTCTATGCACCTGTGGTCTCATTAATTGAAGAATTCCCTCCAAAGATATAGATGGAAGCCATCTCTGCCTGCTCATTCTGTGTAACTCTTGTCCATGAATTTCTATAAGTCTGCCCCAATGTCTTCTACCCAACAATGCTTGAACCTGCCTCAATTTCTCCTGACTTCTCAGGTACTCCAATGGAGCATTCTGACTGCCCAGGTGTAATCCTCTGCCCTAGCCACAGGACCCTCCCATTACCTTTTCATATCTTACATTTTTCTAATGACATCTGTTTGAAATTGTTCACTGAATATATTATAGCTTTATTACATTCACTATTTGTTTCTTCATTGCTTCTTTGGTTTGAATTAATTAATTAGTTATTTGCAATTGGAAGTGGATTAGCCATTCATAGCTTGATCCTGTTGCTGATTGGCATGAAAGTTTTTCACTTGCTCCATTTCTGACTGGCTCTCCCCTTCTTAGGAAGCCTGGTCCCCTCCCTTAACCATTTTTAGGCTCACCATATTGAAGCTTAGTCTAGATACTCTATGCAGCTTAGCCTGCTGCAGCTCAGGATTCCTTAGCTCAAGCTAAGCACCAGCCTCAACCTCCCAAAGAGCAAGGATTATAGACATTTGCCAACATGCCTGCCTTCTGTAGTTTTAGAAATAATATTTCCAGTTCCAATCAGTGTATTTTCCACAAATATTTTGTACAAGGAAAATATGGGGAAGCTAATTGAAATGGTAGGTGGGACAAGAACTGTGAATTCTCTGGAATGGGGAATTCCCAGGACAACTCCTTCTACCAATGCAGATCACCACCTGCTCTGCCACTTACAGTCTTCAAGAGTAGATCAGGACACTTAAAAGCTAAGTGATTTGCTCAGGGTACCTAGTCAGTATATATTCAAGGAGAGATTTGAACCCAGATCTTCCCAAGGCCAAGGCTGGCTGTCTATCTCTATCTAAGCTGTATGATATGCTGGACCAAATATCAACAGGCAGCCCTGAAAAGACCACAAGAATGACAAGCTATCCAAGGCCAGGTCAGGATCAATAGGAAGCAAACAGGGGCACTTGATACTCTGAGTACCTAAAGACTATCATTAAGACGAGAGAAGAGTCTGTTCCCCAAGAGAAGCAGGAGAACTTGAGTGATTTTCCAGTGACATTTGGCAAGCAGTGATACCTATGAGCCCAGGGAGATGGAGGACAAAGGAGTGTGGCTCAGTGATAACAAACCCTGTATTTCTGGGAGAAAGCCGAAATTTTAACTATTAATCAGCAAGCATTTATTAATACCTACTGTGTACTAGCACTATCAGATATTGGACAAACACAAAAATAAACAGTTCCTGCCTTCAAAGATCTTAGTCTAGCAAATGGATACATGTTTTAAAGGTAAAGACAAAATTGATACAAGGTTTTTTGGGGTGGATAGGAAGAGAGTTAGTAGTAGTTGGAAGGATCAGGAATGTTTTGTATAGAAAAGGACATCTGAGTTAAACCTTGAAGGTTTACTAGGTAACAAAGTAACTACAGTAGAGATGGGATCTGAAGACAAGATTTCAAATACAGTATCCTTTTCTGTGTGCCATGTTGCCTTTTCTTTTACCCATTTTGTAAGGTTGGGGATAGAAGGGGAGGCCGCCAAAAGAGCCAACACTCTCTCCATCAAAGAGTCAAGTTTGTGAAAGCTTGTTGCTTCATAACTTGAAGGTAACTAGGGATTTTAAGAAATGGAGATAAGGAGATAGTGCATTCCAGGCATGGCAGACAGCCAATGAGGAGGAAAACTAAGAAGACCTTTTGAGAGTGACGTGTGACAAAGCTAGAAAGGTAGGTTGGGATCAGGTTTCAAAGGGCTTCAAGTGCCAAAACAGAGGAAGTTCCAACTGGTCCTTAAAAGGAAACCGTCCCTTTAAAGGATCATTTGGAACTTCCTCTTTTGGAGCTTAAGACAGTTTCAGAGACTTGCCTGACATTGAGAAACTTGAATTGACGTATATTCTTGCTTATCCTTGATTTTTGAAGAGGACCAATGGCATCACAATGTTGGTGTAAAATAGCGAATGATGGGTGACGTCTTAGCTTACAAGTGAATTGGATTTAAGTGAGGCAGAGTCGTACAAAGGCACCTGCCTCACTGTCTCTTCTGGAGTCATGAAAATACAGTGGAAAGACAAAAGCGAAGAAGATTGGCCATGGTCCGGGATGCAATAGATGACCTTGACATCTTTGATGTCTGAACAAGCTCTAAGTACTCCACAGTTCTTGCTTTAGCCGCCTTCATAGCCATCAGAACAAATTTTTTTTTCAATCAGCCATTGAGCTGGGGGAAGTCTTCACATGCTTGGAGCAGACAAACCCCTAACTCACCCATAGGTTTAAGGACTATTAGGTCTGCTGAGACAGTTTGCCAGGATGTGACAACTTCACATGCTACAGCTTCTTGGAGCCACAGGCGTGAGTTGGGTGAATCAGGTGGACGCCAAAGGTAGATGGGCAGCCTGAAAAGGGCTCAGGAAGCACTCACACCGGAGATGCTAGTCATTCTGAACACCCCATACACCATATAGAGTAAATGGAAGGTAGTCTCAGAGGAAAGGCAATAGCAATAGGGGAGTGGTAGGAGAGTAAAATCAAGAAAAAACACTGTCTCTAGAGTCAGGATTTGAATTCAAATCTTGCCTCTGATACTTAGTACTTAAATGACCTTGTGGAAGCCCCTTAAACTCCCTGGGTCTCACTTTCTTCATCTGGAAAATCAAGGGATTGGAGGAGATGACCTCTGAGGCCCCTTCCAAATCTAGACTAACAGCCTTCCACTTCCTTGTATCCTCTCAGAACATGAAGGGTTAAGCTCATAGTAACTGTTGATTTGGCTTCATTTCATGGAGTCACATGTCCCTTCTATAGTAAATGATGCTCAAACTTCTTAAAGATGTTCAATAATGAGCACCACACCACAAAGCAGCTGTCATTTGTTCCACATTTGTCAGCTCTGATTATTAGAGGATTTTTAATGTTGAGCTATCTGCCTTCCTCTACCTCCCACCCATTGCTCCTTTTTCCACACTATGGGACCAAGTAAAACAAGCTATGGAACAGCAACCTTCCACAAACTTAAATCTTTGATGGAGAGAGTGTTGGCTCTTTTTGTGGCCTCCCCTTCCATCCCCAACTTTACAAAATGGGTATAAGAAAAGGCAACATGACACACAGAAAAGGATACTCTGTTTGGAGTCTGAAGACCTTGAGTTGGTCTCTACTGTAGGTAGTCTACATGACTTTGAGTAACTCATTCGATCTCTATAAGCCTCATTTTCCTCATCTGTAAAATATGACATTATACTTGATGACTTCCAAGGTTCCTTTTAATTCTCGGTAAATGAATGATAATGGCGGTGGTGGTGATGGTGGTCATGATGATGGTGATAATGCTGATAGTGATGGTGGTGTTGAAAAAGAAGTATCTGAATAAAGGAGAAGGGTCTGTCCTTATGATCTCTTTCCATTGTGCCAAGTGGGATTCCTTCTTCCCACAAGAATAAGGCAGCCTCTCCTCTGAAGGTCAGACCACTAAGCAGTATGTATAATCAGAACCCTGATGCTATATCTCTGTCCTACCTCTTCCTCACAGTATCCAGAGCCCAGGACAATATTCGTGCTAGGAAGTGATTTCTAAATGCTTGTTAAATGGGTAAATCCAAGATATACAGATGTGTTATTCCAAATCATGGTGGCCTCAGGGTTTAGGTGTATTCCTGCATGTGGTTTGTGGTGGTGGTGGTACATCCTATGAATCAAGGTCAGATTCAGTTCTTTCTCTCTGCCCCTTACATGGATTTGGGGGTTGAAGCAGGAAGGGACCGCAGAGGCTATCATGTCCACAACCTTCCTTTGACATATGAGGAAATTAAAGTACAGAGAAATTAAGTGACTTGAAGACAGCTAGGTGGTACCATAGTGCACAGAGCACTGGGCCCAGAGGTAGGAAGACCTGAGTTCAAATCCTACCTTAGATACTTGCTAGCTGTGTGACCCTGGGTAAGTCATTTAATCTGTCCGCCTCAGTTTATTCTATTGTAAAAATGGGAATAATACTCACATCTACCTCCCAGCATTGTTATAAGGACCTGATGAGATATTTGCAAAGCATAGCGCCCGGCACGTAATGAGTACTGTCTAAATGACAGCAACACTAATCATTACCAGTACCAGGCAGAATTTAAACTCAGATCTTTCTGGATCCAAATGACTACACTATGTGGTCTCTCTTGTTATGTTTGTTTCTTGCAAAGGCAGAGTGGGAAAGGTGGCGCCAGATTATTGTAGTCCCCCATGGATTTCTGGGTGTGTGCTATGTGCATGTGGGCGGGGGTGGTAAAGTGGGGACTGAGGTTGAGTGGGAATAGGGTACAGAGAACGTCTTTGTGAATAGCACAGGCCTTGTATATAACCAGATAGATGCTTGTTGAATTGAATTGAATAGGGCAAATGACAGCCCTCATTGAGCACCCTGCAGCAGGGAGCCCAGAGGGAGGGGGAAAGGGAAAGTTGTTTGTGTATCTGTTGTCTAGTACAGTAACTGCTAATGTGGAGTGAGTGATCTGAAGGCCAGAGTTTGCGGCTGCTTGGGGAGGGTGGTGGGGGCAGAGAGACATGGGCATTGAAAGGATGAAGCTCAAAGCATCTTTCTTGTCTTTTGACTGGGGGTGTTGGGGAGGCATAGATGAGGAGCCTGGGCCCCCTGCTGACAGGGGAAAGAGAACCTGAGAAACCTACCCCCAGCATCGGCCCTGACTATAATGTCTTCTGATGGAACAAATTGGTGAGTACAACTATTAGCCGAGTAACATCAAAGCCCATTAATCTCTGGTTCCTGAGCAAGGCCAGCATCACATTAGGCCTCGCACCCAGTCATTATTAAGACTGTAGCCCAAGGGTGTAATAAATGTTTTATGGCATGCAAGCCAAGGTAATGGAATGCAAATCCCATAATATAGCCATACATTTATTTTCTAATGGAGTAAATGATGATGTATTTTATCTAAGAGGGAGCCCTTCGCAGCTGATAGGGGGCTGCTTCTCAAATTTCCAAGCCAAGGACCTATAGGATGAGTGGGTGGCCCAGTGTGGGCTGGGGGCAGCTCAAAGAGCAAGACTTGGGAGCCCCAGCGCCATTTTCTAGATCCCCATCTAGCTCTTTAGCAAACAACCCTGCCGGACAAGCCAATTGTTTTTATTCTCCAGTCCCAGAGTGCTCCCCACCCCCACCCCCTTTTTGGATGCATATTGAACATTCTAAGCCCTAATTACATTCCCTTCCAGAGTTCTCCCCCCACCACATGCACATACAGTCTTCTGCCCCTACTCTGAGCTGCATACCAATAAGCTATTCAGGGTATATTGGCTTTCCAAAAATATGGCTGCATTAAGGTGGGCAGTGTTAATGGGCGCCTGGTGTAGGGTTTTCTATCCAGTGGAGGCAGGCCCTGGTCTTAGTGTTGCTTTTCTTAATAGCCCTGCTTCCTTCCACATCAGCCCTAGGGCATGGTAGAGAAGTTGGACAAGCTCCTGACATCTTCCGGGTCCTTGGGAGGACAGAGTAGGCAAACGGAATTTCAAGAGATCGTTGAAATTACCCAGCATTACTACCCTTCCTTTGCCACATTTGCTTGATTTCCCCACAGTGCCTGGCACAGGGGCTAGGTACAGAGAAGATGGGTGCATAGTAATAATATTGGCAGCAACAACAACTGGCATCAGAAAAACTCTGAGGTAGAATGCTATTATAATACCATTTTACAGATAAGGAAACTGAGGCTGAGAGAGGTTGAACGACTTGCCTGTGGTCACACAGCTGATAATTATCTAAGGCAGGATTTGAACTGAGGTCTTTCTAACTCTGGTGCCAATGCACTAACCATTATACCACCTAGCCTATTTTTTAAAAGGCAGTAAATAGCAGTCAGGATTCGAACCCAGATTCTCTAATTCTGAATCCAGGATTCTTGGCTTGATGGCATATTGCTTGACATATTTGGTCCTTATGCAATAGCTGGGGAGACAAGACATACATACGGGAAAAAAAATGAACTAATAATAATAAAATGAACTAATAATATTAATAATTAAATGAACTAATAATAACTAATAATAATTAAATAACACATTTAATATATAAATGTGCAACAAGTACCAAATTAATTCTATAGAGATTGAGAGGATGGAGCAATTATTCTGAGGCTTACCGTGAAGTGGGGGATCATGGGAGAAGCGGGATTTGGGCTTTGCTGTAAAGTAGCTACAATCCTGGCTACCACAAAGAGTCGTACTTTTCCCATGTGTAAAATGGGGAGGCAACAGGACATTGCCTGAAGGTACTTTCACCTGGTCAGATCCATTCGAAGTACTGTGTTCAACTCTGGGTACCATATTTTGGGTACGACCTTGACAAGCTGGAATGCGTCCAGAAAAGAACGACCAAGATGATGAGAGAATGAGACATCTTCATACATTTCATATAAGTGGAACAATTGGAGGAGAGGACCTCACAGCTGTCTTCAAATATTTGAAGTCTTGTCCTATGGATAACGGAACTGGTTTTTTCTTCTACTTGGCCCTAGCAGGCAGACTGAGTAATAGAAGTTGTATAGAGGGAGAGCTAGACTTGACTTGCTAAGAGTTACCAAGGAGTGGACTGACTCCTTCAGGAGGTAATGAGCTTCCCCACACTGGAAGCTTTCAAGGGAAGGCCTAATTATGACAACAAGAATGACAAGTAGCATTTACATAGCACTTTAAGGTTTTCCATTTTATGAAATACAAAAATTCATAATTTTTGAATTGCAAAACCTTTTATAAATTTGTATATTTATGAACGTTATCTCATTTGCTCCTCACAACAACTCTAGGAGCCAGGTACTAATATAGTCCTTATTTTACAACTGAGGAAACTGAAGCGGAGGTTAAGTGACTTGCCCAAGGTCACACAACTAAAAAGTGTCTGAAGTCATATTTGACCTCAGATCTTCCGCACCCAGCACTTTATTTATTCACTGTGCCACCTAGCCGCCAAGAGAAGGTTTCAGAAGACCAGAGGCACGCTGACCTAGACAGACAGGTATTTTCAGGTGATTCAGACAAAAGCTGTAAAGTGGTCTTTCCATACTGTTAGAGAGATGATCTCCTGGGGATGGTGACAAGCATAATTTCTGGAAATTCACAGAACTGTAGAAGCCGACAAAGGGACTGGATCTCAGGAGGCAGAGTGACAGTGGTACCGGGAGCTGAGCCATGATACCCAAAGTTATGGAAGATTTGAATTCTTCCTGACTTCAGGACCCAGAACCTGATCCATTGAGCCACCTAGTGGTCTATGAAAGTGCACATTGGAGGGGGATTTTATGAGAGGGAATCCCTGTTCAGGTATAGGCAGAGAGGACTGGGTGCTGGAGGACCTGAGTTCTGCTGTTTCTGCATGTGTGACCTTGGGAAAATCAATGAATCTCCAGGCTTCCTTTTCATCATCTATAAAATGAAGAATCTGAACTAGATAACATCAGTTCTCCCTTGCAGTTCTAAACTTATGGCCCCCGTTTCAGTCCAACATACCCATTTTATAGATTAAGAAAATGAGGCCCAAAAGGGTTAAATTGTGCCCAGAGTCACAAAGTATCAAGTGTCATAAGTGAAATTTATACTTAGGTCTTCTGCCTCCAGAGACACCCAGGCTGCCACACTCCCATTTCTTGGTGCACGCCTGGGATACTTCTTTCTATATTTACAGAGGCAAAAATATAATAAGGAAGGTAAATCTGGTTTAAGAAAAAAAACTGGACTTCAAAGTCAAGTATGTGAATGTGTGTATAAGGGCTTAATAATAAATGTTTTTTCATTTATTTATTCATTCATACTAACTGAATGTAGGTAATAGAGATTTGAGTGGACTCGCAGAATGCCCATTCAGGGAGCTGAATACTGAAGGTTGCAAGTAATTGTGTTAGGCAATATACAAAATGAGATTTACAAGATTCTGATACATACATGTTTATGTGGACCTAACTGAAGTTCAGTTTTTAAAACCATATATATGCACATCTCTCTCACTCTCTATGCATGTGTGTATACCACACAAATACATAAAATACACATATACACACACATATATACGCACGCATAATGAGTTTTTGGATTATCTGTTGATTTAGGTCTATGCTATTCCTACTCCCATTCCCACATTTTCCCTGGAACTGTAGACAAGAATCTTGGAGTGTAGGACTTTGGGGAAAAGGAAAGGACTATGACAGAGGATCTCTCTTTCTTGGGATTGTAAGCAACTCTTCAGATGTAGACTCTTTGATATATAAAGCAGTAGGCTGTCCTGGGGGAGAGACAGCAGGCAGCATGGACTGCCAGGCAACTTGAATCCTTAATACCACTTTAACCACCAACTCCCCTTGGGCTTTGATGGAGGTAGCCTGAGACTCTGAATCTACGAGCAGTTAATTACTCATAGACCACTTGTCCTACATCCTGTCTAGCCCCTGAAGCCTTCATCAAAGGTAACAACCTCTGTAGAGAAAGGGTCAACCATTCCCACAAGTGCCCATTAATTGCCAACTACTGGTCAAGTGGGCCACCATCAAAGCAGCAAGGTACCTCAAGGCCAGGAGGTCAAGCCAACACCACCACTCCAACCATTACTTCTGCTCCAACCCTAATGAAGACAGCTCAGGACCCTGAACCCAAGAGCCCTGGCAATAGCAGCATCCCCCAGACTTCTGGCCTTGCTTCTAGCCAGGAACCTGCAGTCATCAATGAGGGAACTCATTCATATGGAGAAAGGACCACCTTCCTTGCCACCACCATGACCAACTGCTGATCAACTACAAGAGCTCTGATAGTGGCCACACCTCCTCCCCCAAACCACCAGTCCTACTTTAGCTCAGCTTCCTTAACCATTACCTCCCTCCAGATTGCTCAAAGTAGTGTTAGACACCCCAGGGTCTCATCATGAGAGGCCAGGTGAATGGTGGAAGGTAAGAGTAGAAGGCCAGGTGAACAGTGGGGCCTCAGCTCCTTCTGATACTTCCTGCCTATGTGACCTTGGGCATGGCCCCCTCTCAGGGCCAAAATTTCCTCTTCTGTAGAATGAGGAATTGAACCAAATGGTCTCTTAGGTCCCTTCGAGCTCTTGATCTCTGATACTCTGAAGAATGATCAAGCCATGTGTGATTTGGACTCCTGGAGTTGGAGGTGCTGGTGGGCTCTCCAGGCCACCATGTTGAAGATAGGTTTGGGCCTCACCCGTTTCCACAGCTGCTGATCTTCTGTCCCACACTGATTTCTTTTTTTTGTCTCCCCACACATGTGAGTGAAGTTTCCCTGGGCAAGATTGTAAGCTCCCAGAGAGCAGGACATGTCCCCTTTGCTTTTGCGGCTCCAGGGCCTGGTGTATGGTAGGCACTTAGAAAATGCTTGTTGATTAATAAATCACCTTTCAATTAAATTAAATTCCACAAACAAAAAAAAAGTGTTGGACATTGCATAGGAATGGATTTACAAGATTCTGATTTCTGCTAATCAATGAGATATTCATAAAATGCTTAGCACAATGCTTAGCACAAGTAGGCACTTATCCTATTGTATAAATGTTTGTTTTTCCCTCCCTCTCCTGCTTCCTGGCTCAAGTGATTCTGAACCTGATCATATATATAGATGAAGAAAAAGGGAAGGACTGGAATCCAAAGCTCGGTGGTGATCACCTGGCTTCATTCCAGGGGAAGTTCTTGCTCTGGACTTGGAATCAGAAGATCTGGGATGATGGATCAGCTCTGCCACACCTGTGTGACCAGAAATGTCATGTAACCTCTTGGGACCTCAGTTTCCCCATCTGTAAAGTGCAGGAATTGGACCAGTTTACTCTGAGCCCCCTTTCCGTTCTCTGTCTGTGATGAACTGAAGAGTTTGGGAGAAGGTTTACTACCCTTATTATAAAACACTAAGCCTTTCCTCATCCTACTACTTTTGGGTAACAAAGAGGGAAGGAACCTGCCTTGCCACAGTCCTAGATAGAAAGGAGCCTTTGGGACACAGGGTACTATCAGAGCTGCTAAAGGCCTTTGGTCCCTACCTCTGCCCTTGGATTCCAGCCCCATAACTTGAGGTCAAATCCCAAACTTTTATTAACTGTGAGGCTAAAAGCTATCATGGGGCCAGGGCAGTACAAAAGCAGTAGAAGGAGAGAGAGTCAATTAACACCTGGCTTTTTATTTCCAAATCAAATAATTAAGCAGAGTTTAGGTGTGATGTAACCACTTAGCTTCTTTGGAGGATTTATGGACTGGCTGATGGAGGGTGATGACACAAAAAGCGTTTACTTGGTTGGTGAGAAGCATTTATTGACTGCCCCCTTTGGTAAAGCATGAAGTGCTTTTGGTTGTCCTGTCCCACCCTGTCCCACCTTATCCTGTCCCACTAGGGGCCTCTGTGCTGCATCTCACAGCCATGTCAGGGGAGGACCCCGCACCATGATCTGGAGAGAACCATCATTCTCTCTGCTGGTTTGTTTTGAAGAGTCAAGGCCAAGAGATGAGCTCAAGGGAATCACTCGGCTTTGATTTCAGGGTGAGCCAGAGGAGGGGAAAGGAATGGAAAGTGTGATAGGGAAGCCCTCACCTTGGTTGCCCAAGCCCAGTCTGAGGATTTGTTGAGGTTTGATCGGTGAAATACATCTGCATCCAGCAAGTGTATTGATCATTACTTCATCAGCTTCTTACCATAGCAAATGGCATTAACCTTTGCTAAGTGATGGGTCAGGAATAAGCATATGCTGTGGTTGGCTGGGAAGCTTAGTTGGGGCCCCCCTGGTTGCTCCGGGGTGTGGGGGTCTGGGCTAGGAGGGAGGCAGCCTGAGGCTTCCTCCCACCAGTGATTAGGAAGGAATGGTGTACCTCAAGTGTTTATTAAAGTGCTGTAGATAGTAGCAGGGTGGGAAAGACAGCAAGTGTCACACACGAAGTCACGCATACACCTTCTAACCCCCCCCCCCACTTCCTAAAGCTTCCTAGAAGTTAGCTTTAACCTTCCACTGGAAATGCTATAAAAGCCCAGGTTAATTAAGTCCTATATATTACCAGTACAAACATTTCCAACTTGATTCAAGCTGCTCTATGAGTGAGGGGGAGGCTGAGCAAGGTCCAGGCAGCTCAGGGTAATAAAACAGAAGATTCAATTACCTTGTACATTTGCAGTTTTTATAAAATCATTTAAAACCCCCTCTATGATATGTAGAGCACAGGGGTGCTAGAAACCTGAAATCCCAGACGAAGAGCTTGAGGTTGCTAGGATTCGCGAAGCCCAGAGGCTTCCTTTGCCGGCTATATTCCAACTCCAGTTGTCCCCATGGAAACTTCCATGTCCTGTCTCGGGTTTAGGTCCTAGTTCTTGCCAAGGTGACAATTAGCTGATCTGATTACACTCGTCCATGATCATGTACTAATGGGAGAGAAGCCATTTTTATAGTCCAATCAATAGCAACACACACATAAAACCAACTTTATTTAGGTTTTTCCCTTTCCAGAGTGGAAAAGTAAGCTGACCTTGGAACCATGAAGTCTGTTTCTTTTAGCTCCTCTTATGGCTTTGGCACTACAGGAGATACAAGGAAAGATGGGCAGTGTCCCTGTCTGTTACAACTGATTGTAGACTTGGAGGAGATTTCACAAAAGAGTTAGGTCAGTAATGCACATAACACTAAGGCTTCATTATGGCTTATCTTACCTATACAAGGGAAGGTCAAAGGCCTGATATGACACATCCACAGAAACAGCTTGGCCCAGCAGGTAGAGATCTGATGTCAGATCCAGGAATACCTGACTTCAAATGCTGCCCCTGACACATACTGGTGTCAATCGAACTATTAAGGCTCTGGGTACTCCTATGAGAATGTAAGTTGTGGAGAAAGTGCCCTCCGGCACTGGTAGGAGACATTCCCTAGACCAATGAAACCAAAGCTCCAGTTGCTATCCCTGTTCTTATAAAAATTGGCAGCAGCTAGCTGGTACAGTAAATAGAGCACCAGCCCTGGAGTCAGGAGGACCTGAGCTCAAATTTGACCTCAGTCACTTAACATTTACTAGCCATGTGACTTTGGGCAAGTCACTTAACCCCAACTACCCTGTCCTCCCCCCTCCTCCCCCAAAATATATAAAATGCTCTACACACTTACTTCTTAATTTAGGAGTGAAGAATATAAAACTTTATTCAAAACAACTGCAGCCCCTTGTAATGAGAATCTGAAGATCTTTCCTGCCCCTAGACCCTTTGATAGGTTTAAGTGGCTCTGAGCTGAATGTGGTTATGTGGAGCCTGTGGCAGGAGGCTTGTTTTTTGGGAATGGCAACACCTTGTTACTTTGTAATTGGACAGTGGGTCAAGAGGGCTGTGACATTCTCTGACACAGGAGAAGCCTATATATATGCTCTGATGTGAGGTTTCCTTTGGGGCTCACTTTGAGAAGAAGTGTGTTATTTGGCCAGATGAGACTCTGGGAAGCCGTTGAGCCTCCGGCTTTGAAAAACCCAGATATTGATGCTTCCCTCTCTGGTAACTTGAATAGGTAATGGATGTGATGGTCAGATGGTTGGAAGCCCATCTGCTGATCTGTTTCTTGGTCTGCTTGTAACTTGTGCTTGTAATTTGTACTTGTAACTTGGGTTTGTATTCTCTGGAGTTCAGGGTGCTGACTTTTCCCCCTGAACTAGGTAAATGATATGTTTGTTTGATTAAAGAAAGATTGTTAACCCATTTTGAGTTGCTTTCCTTTAGAAAAGCAGATCTAAGAACCTGTGCTAGCAGCTGCCCCGGGTATGCTAGGGTGCTTGCTGATATACCCCTATTATATAGGGAAATTATCCACTTGGTTGTAGCCTTTCTGACCCTCTAAAGACTGGATAAATTACATCATATTATATTATGTCATATCGTATTATATTACATCATATCATATTATAATTTATTTATATTATACAGGCTAAGTCTGGCCACTGGGTCAAATTATGCCCACCACTAGCCCAAATCATTAGTGGTAACAACCAGGGATGTTATCAGACTGAGAACTATGGAACTTAAACTGGAAAGGACGTAAAAAGACCTTGTCATCCAAGCCATTCCTGAACAAGAGTCTGGTCCAACATAGCTGGCCTTTCCTTGTGACCCCTCATGCTATTATCAGAAAGCTCTCCTTGTGAGGAAGTTTTTCCTTACCTAAATCTCTCTTTGTGCAACTTTTACCAGGTATTCTTAGGTATGCCCTTTAGGGCCAAGCAAAGCAAGTGTCCTTCTTCTAATTAATAATAACAACAAACATATTTATATAACACTCTCTATGTGCCAGGCACAGGGCTAAAGGCTTTGTGATTGGCATCTTGTTGGATTCTCACAACAACCCTGGGAGGTGGATGTTATTATTATCTCCATTTTGCAGATAAAGAAACTGAGGTAGACAGGTTAAGTGATTTGCCTAAGGTCAAATAGCAAATAAGAGCTTGACACTGGATCTGAACTCTCTTCCTGACTCTGGACCTGCTGCTCCACCTAACTGAAGGCAACTCTTATGTTTTTTCTTCTCTAGTTCCTTCCACTGATTCTCATGATCTACATCAGAGGTTCCTGAATTTATCTGGCCTACTGCCCCCTTTAAAAAAAAATTTACTCAGCATCTCTCCCAATCTACTTTCTTTAACCCTTCAATGTTTTTTTAAATTTTTTTTCATTATTACAAAACTTATTTTTAAAACTATGTATCTTAAATGTAATAATTTATTGTAAATTTGTGGGGGGTTTCCCGCATTGAAATTTTAGTGACACAATATTGCATTATGTAACAGTATAGTACTGCATTGTAAACAAGTCATTACATGCGTGTATTCCTGTCAATCAATGCATGCTGGACTTCCTGACAATGCACAACATACTCTCCTACCAACACTTGCTTATTAAGACCTCTTGGCAGACTTAACTAGTGATCAGTTGTAACTTTCGTTTTGTGTGTTTATTTGGAAAATAACATAATCACTATGGTTTTAACTCTGCTACACAACAGACGAGACATACCAACAGTTTTTCAAAATTCTCTTTTGTTCTTATGTTTCCACCATCCCCTTATTTTTATTCATTGTCCCCCAATTGCACTCGAGGCTACTACAACATGCCTACATCATTCCAGCACCTCCCAGAGGGCAGAATCACCCACTTTGGGGGCCTATGACACCTTTCCCTATCTGAATGGTCTTCTTCTGAATGGCATCAAGCTTATTAATGGGACCATTCACTAGGTGGTGCAGTGGATACAGCAGCCTGGAGTCAGGACCTGAGTTCAAATATGACCTTAGACACTTAGTAGCTGTGTATCTAAGTGCTGCACCACCTAGGTCACTGCACCACTTAGCTGTCCCTAGTTAATTGAGGTTGGGGGACAAGATACATAATTTTTAAAACATCCCTTGCCCAAAAGAAAGACCAGATTGCCCAGAAGCAAAGTTTCCTCAGAGTCCAAGAGCATTAAGGTGACGGTTTAACCATTGCAGCCCACAATTTTCTATAAAAATTTTCAGACTAAGATAATAAACTTATTGAATCAGTAAAAGAGAGGGAGAAAAATCCAGACAGAGAGACTCAAAGAAAGGGGGAAAGAAGGAGAGCGACAGAGACAGAGAGAGACAGAGACAGAGAGAGAGACAGAGACAAAGAGAAAGACAGAGAGAAATGAGCTCTTTGGGTTGTCTATTTAACTGCATATTATAGACTGAATAGCAGGACTTCTTTATCCACTTGATTTTTCCTATGTAGAAACAAGTATAATGTCATTCCCAAAGAGGAGTCCCTGGAAAACTTTACTTCAATAGGGAATCCCTCTTCCATTTGAACTTTGCATTGGACATAAAAATGTCATAATTGGCATAAAAGTGTCAAATGTGTTTGCCTAATTTCTCCTATTTTATGTTTCACTTGGAATTAATAAACAGAGGGTTGTCAAATAGAATTATTTCTACTATAATTTCTTTAAAGGAATCATCTGATTTTTGACACATACATGAAAAGCACCTTGTTGTACATAACTGTCCAGCAAGGCAGAATTTTTTTTCTATCAAATTAAATGCTTTTTAACAGAAACTATGCAAACAGCATGATGTGACTATAAAGATGTAGGCTGCTATAGCGTATCATGTGTGGAAGCCTGACTGGTCGTTTCTCATACCTTCACCAAGGGTGCCCTTGACACATACGGAGATTATTCTCGTAAAATTTTTGTAGAGACAGAAAATTAGTCATACAACTCAGCAGCTATTGCAGCTGCCTTTGGGGGTTAGTAAGATGGCCCATGATTTTTTTTCCCCAAGACCTGAATATCTTTTTTTTTAGATCTTTTCAGAATCAGTCTCTTAAGCTCAAAACAATGTCCCTTCTAGTGTGGACTTCCTTACCTTCTTCCCTAAAGAACACAACACAGTCTACCAACTCTACTCACCTCTATTTTCTTCAGTACGATTTCTGTTTCCTCATCTAGTACAACTGTGAGAATATGAGATCAGAGTATAATTGTGGTGGTTCTGCTGTCATGGATGAAGAAAAGAATTTGTGATAAAGATTTTAACATATCTTTTCCAATTTTTGTCTGTGTCCTTCTAGGTCTTTCAACCTTAAATGCCCTTGGGATGATTTAATTTCATTTTGTCTCTTGTCAAGCTCTCTGTAAACTTGTTTTCCATTCCATTGTTTCTCAGTTTTATGAGGTGGTATCTTTCATAATCTTCCTCCATGTTCTTCCACAGGATTTTTTTAAATAAGTCTACATTTTAAACTGCTATATCATTAGCTACCATATATCTCTAATTCTTAAAGAGGTCGAATGTTTGCTGGATAATAATAATAGCTAGCATTTATATGTAGTACCTTACAGTTTGAAAGACCTTTTACAATGATCTTATTTTATCTTAACAACAGTACTGGAGGAGTGGCTATGTGGTGCAGTGAATAGAGCACTGACCCTGGAGTCAGGAGGACTTGAGTTCAAATCTGGCTTCAGAAACTTGACACACTTACTAGCTGTGTGACCTTAGGCAAGTCACTTAAGCCCATTTGCCTTCCCCCCCTCAAAAAAAATTAATTGAACAACAACAGCACTGGGAAATAGGTGCTATTATTACCCCCATTTTTAAAATGAGGAAGCTGAAGCAAAGAGAGGTTAAGTGACTGGCCCAAGGCCATGTAGCTACTGAGTGTCTAAAGCTGAATTTAAACTCTGTGCTTCCTGCCTCCAAGTCTGGTTCTCTATCTGGCTGGCAGAATGATGCCACCCAGGAATTTCTAAACTCTTTTGGTCTTCTCATTGTGATAACTGATTTACATTGGTTAGAATTCCCTAGGAAATGGTGATACTCGGTGTTAGCCTCTGTTCATTCATCTGTTTCCAATTTTGAGGAGTAAAAAGCTTTTTTCAAAGTAGGTTAGGGTATGATGCTTTTAGTTGCATGCCATAGTACTTCATTTATACTATTTCTTCCGATTTAGTATTTTTTTTGCTTGTTTTTTGCTTTTTGGAGGGCAGTTGGGGTTAAGTGACTTGCCCAAGGTCACACAGCTAGTTTTTTGTGTTAAGTGTCTGAGGCCAGATTTGAACTCAGGTACTCCTGACTCCAGGGCCGGTGCTCTATTCACTGCGCCACCTAGCCGCCCCTCCAATTTAGTATTGGCTTTGATTTTTGTTCTAACAAGTCAGTGTTCTGATTGTACACAGATAGCTAAAATGACTCCTCCGTTAGTAGCCGGTAACTTCCTGTGAGAATATAATCAGTCATTTTTAGTTCTCACCATGTCCAGTGGCTCCTGACTTCCTTTTTTAGAATTCCATAATATATAGCCATAAAAACTCTGCATAGTCTACAAGCATTGACTTCCTAATTTCTTTCTCTAGAACCATATTTTCACCAGCATCCTTTTTTTTGCCCAGATTTACATTGAAATTGAATTTTAAAGTATGTGTAGATTTAATTGGGAGGATCATATCAATTCTACATACAATTTCTCTGCCTCCTATTCTTCAGCAACATATATTGGCACAGAAGCAGACATTTCTCTTCGTGGTGGTCTTATTATAATGTTTATCACCAACACTGCATGTAATATGGGTGACTAAGTAGACCACAAAATAAAGTTTCTGGTTGCCTTTGATTTCACAATCAAACCAACTCAACCAACTCCTTTGTCTCTCTAAAGAGAAGCTCTGAGCTACATCTTCCTTTGTCTTCTAGCTTCATTTATTAAAAAAAAGTATACGCAGAATGAATGATTCAGTTCCTCCAATAGAAAGTCCATCCATTGGTCACTGGACAAGAATTTTACATTTAGAGTACCCACAATTAAATTAATGTTTATAGGCAGTCAAAGTCAGGTCGTTCTTAGCAATCTATGTCCCCTTTTCAACATGAAAGCAAACACTTTTTTAATAACTCCATCACTATCACTTCAGAAAGCAGAAGAGGGATTGATGGCCATTTCACATTCTTTCTTCATTGCCAAGAAATTCATCACCCAGGTGGGCAATTTACAAGTAATGATCCTGTCCCTACTTGGAAAATAGACATATTCTTTTGTACTCTAATCCCTTTTAGCATGGTAGAACCTACTGGATCTGATTGATCCACAGACATAATCTTCAGAAACATAGGGTCATCTAACATGGGAGTAGGACTTTGAAGAAAGGCTTATCCTTGTCCAATGTCCTTGTCCTTATCCTAGCCTTTATCCTTATTCTTATCTTTACCCTTATGCTTATCCTTATCCAATGTCCTTCCTAACATATGGCATACAGAATTGTACACAGTACTCAGGACTTTAGGACTTCCTGTTGTAAATAGCATAGTGATGAGAGAATGATTAACAAGAAACTACTGGAGGTCTCCCATGTCCCCTCCTTATCCCAATCCTGAGAAAGAGAAGGATGAAGGACCTTTCAAAGCTGGAATATCTCCAGAGGACGGCAAACAGGATGTTAAGGAGACTTAAAACATGCTACCTAAAGATCCATTGAGCTAATTGAAAAGGAGAAAATTAGGGGTGGGATGTATGATAAGCTGTCTTCAACTATTTGAAAGGCTAAAATATGGAAGAATTGAACTTGATTTCTTTGGCCCCAGAGGGCAGAACTGTGGGTAGTAGATGGAAATTAGAGGGAGGCAAATTTTGGCTCTGTATGAAGGAAAACTTATAGATAATTAGAGTTGTCACAAAATGGAGTGGGCTGCCTCAGGAAGCAGTATTTCCCATTTCTAAAGGTCTTCATCTAAATGGCCACTTGTTGGGAAGGAGTTCCTGGTCAAAGTCAGGTTGGGCTCCCTCCCAACTCCAATAATCTATGATTTGTCACACATAACCCCTACACACACACACACACACACACACACACACACACAGCTCAACCTAACATAATAATACTTCTATTATAGGAAGCTGGTAGGTAGGTTACTTATTGATGATACCATAAACACTTACCCCCAGCTGCTCCCTAATATTTAAATTAGCCCATGCTATTTGTCCTGATAACTCCCTTCCTCTGTCTGGGAATGATTTAGGAAGGGGGGATGAGGCTATAGAGTTGATCATTTTCTGTTTGAGACCTCCACCTATATCTCAACAAAGGAGCTATGCCTTGCCCAAGGGGATTTTCTTAGGTAGTTCATCAAAGGAAGAAAAGGGCTTCCAGTAAACAAGAATTGTAAGTTACCCCTTTGTCATATCTGATCTCTAATATTGAGCTTACTTTCTCCTGGACTCTGTGTGCATTTGGTGGGAGATCGACTTTTGGAAGAATATTTTTTAATGATTTTTCTCACTATACTACCATAATATATATCGCTTTCCATAAATAATTAAACCAGCCAAGTAATTGATAAACAAGATATATTCCCTTCCACATCTTGGGGGTTAGGGGCATAGCACCCCAATGATCTGGAAAATCTGCATAAAAAATTTTAGCCCTCACTTTATACCAGTCTGAATTTTTTTCTTTTTCTCTTATGGGGTGTTTATAGTACCATATGGTAAAATTTTAATTAAGTATTTGGTCATAGGTTCTAGGGCATCTGCTGGCCTTTGAGAGTCAACTGCAGCTTCCAGAAAACTCCCCCAAAATTCTCATTTAATTGCTTATGGTGACCTGCAATAAATTGAAACTGCGATGGGGAAAGTTGTAATGTAGAAGGGCTAACTGTATAATCAAAGTAGGGAGCATGCAATTGGGGAATCACGAGTGATAGCATTATATAACCATTCCCAACTACCTAAGGGTAGGGCCTCAAGGAGAATGGTAGTAGCCATCTTCTGAGGACACCACTTATCAATATGAGTGAGATTTGGGATTAACACTCTAGAGTACATGCTGACATCTGCATTCCTCCTACCCGGGTACTTAGTAAGCAATTAATGTTTGTTGAATTCTGGGCCTTGGAAATTCCAATAGAACACAGGCATTAAAGAGCAACAGTAACAGGCCAATCTCTATAACAATTTTCTATGTCAACTTTTCTTGGAATTCATGGCAACCTACCTAGGTCTACAGCTCCCTAGACGTGGGATGCTATAGAATCACTGGATCTCAGAATTAGATTAGCCTTCAGAGGCCATCTAGTCCAACCTAGACCTGAACAACATTGGCTAACCCCTTCCCCTTTGTCCTTCTGCACAAACAGCATTAAGGAAAAGGCCCCTCATTGTAAATTGCAAGGATGAGCAGGGTATGTGCTAAGTGAGAACCACACTTAAGCCATCCTAAGCCTCCAAAGAGCAGCTGTTAGACATTTAAACCTATCATTCTCCCTTGAGCATACATCACATTTACTCCCCTACACTGTCATAAAAATGTATGAGATGGGGATGCTTGAGTGACCCATTAATCTTTCAAGTAGTAAACATAAAGTCTCCTTAACCCCAGAGAGGCACTCCCCATCCCTCTTCCAGAACAGAGCCTTTATCATAGTCTACAAGATGTGCTGTGTCTTTGGTGGTGATAAAAATATAAGGAGTAAATTAAACTTTGATGTCTTTGAGAAGCCTTCTCTTCCATTGATTGCCACCATGGAGATCAGTTGATGGAGCATGCCCAGCTCCAGGCACATGGAAAGAAATACAGAAAACCAGAAAGGAAGTACCTAGATGAGAAGACACACTTGCAACCTTATTCTCATTCTCTCAAGGACTGGGTTTGAGTAAGCATCAGAGGCATAAGTTGGAAAGGAGCTTGCTTTGTCCCTTGCTAAAAAGTTGTCTTGCCTTTTCTTCTGAGTTCTGAACTAACCTAGGGATCAGAATAATAATGGAAACCTGAACATCCTCTTCCTCATGATGTTATCAGAAGAACACTAGACCAGAAAACAGTAGATTTGGACTTTCAGCTCCCACTCTGATGCCAACATATTGTGAAGCAGAACAAGCTCTTTCTCTCTAGGCTCTGTCTTGTAAAATGCTGGGGTTGGGTTGGATGACCTCTTATTTCCAGCTCTGAACCCTCCAGCAGATACTCAATGAAATAATCTGGAAAACATTATATTCTTCTCCCCACTACAAATTGTCCTAGAAAAGACCCACAATCTGGAAGACATTTTGTCTCCCTGTCTCAGTCAAGACCAGGAAGGAAACCTAAAAAAATCAGCTCTTTCCAGGCGTCTCTCACATCCATCTCTGGAGCACTTCTCCAGAGAGCTGTGGTCTTCCAAAGAATGCATGATCTTCTCATAAAAGGAGTTCAGGGGATGAAGTTGAGCTTGGGTAGCTCTTTTTATACAATGACCCCTGTTCTAGATTGTAATACTAGGTTTCATAGTTACCCTCCTGAAATTTGGTGGAATGATATTCCTTAAATGAGAATGGCTGGGAAGTGTTATTCTTAATTCAAACAGAACAAAACTGATTTAAAAAAAAAAGATTGTAGGATAACATTATTTATTTTTTAATTTTGAAAAAAAACTCTATTTTTATTATTTTTCATTATAAACCATCTTATTTTATTGAGGGGTTCTTAATTTAATTAATTTTTTATTTTATTGATTTATTTTTAAAACACCTTTATTTTCAAATATAGTTCTCTCCTCCCCAAACAGTCATCCCTGGTAGCAATGGAAGAAAAAAGTGAAACAGTAACTCAGCAAAACTAACCAGTATAACCAAGTCTGACAGTATATGCAGTATCCCACAACCACTGTCCCATCTCTGCAAAGAAGGGAGAAAGACTTTCTTCTCCCTCATTTGGGGCCAAGCTTAACCACTTTAATTACATAGTATTCAGATCTGTTTTGTTTTTATTGCTGTTCCTCTAATTCTTTCCATTTACATTGTTATAGTTCCTTGTATATTTTTTTTTCTTTCTGTTGGTTCCACTTTGCGTCAGTTCATGTAAGTTTTCCCATGCTTCCTTAGACAGCATAGGGAACAGAGCACAGCATTCAGAGGCAAGTTTCTATCATGTTGCGATTTTCTATAATAAGGACAGTAAAGCCTCTCCTAAATTCTCCCTTTCTTTAGCCTTCGTATTCTCAAGTTCATTACAGATAGAGAACTAAAAAAACTCTTAGAGTAAGTTGGTTCAACCCCTTCATTTTACAGATGAGGAAACTGAGGCCCAGAGTTCTGAGACTTTTCCAAGGACACACAGATCGTATATATCAGAGCTGAGATTCCGTTTCAGATCTTCTGTTTCCAAATACTTAAATGAAAACAGTGGATAGAGTGGTGGGTCTAAAATCAGGAAAACCTGAGTTCAAATCCATCCTCAGATACACATCACCTCTGCCTCAATTTCCTCATCTGTAAAATGGGTATAATAATAATAGCTCCTGTCTCCCAGAGTTGTTGCGATCAAAGGAGATAACAGTGATAAGGTGCTTGGCACATGACAATGCTATAGAAATGTTAGCCATTATTGTTATTGTCACAGAGCTTGAGGTCCCAGGCCCTCTCCCTTTTGTCATCCACATAGGATTAGGTTCAGAACAACTTGAGCCAGGAGGCAGGAGAGGGAGAGGATAAATATGTGGTGTTAGGCACTGTGCTAAGTGCTTTACAAAGGGCACCAGGCAGAAATCAGAACTTCACAAATTTATTCCTATGTATAGGTTTGTTTGCTCCTGTGTTAGGCTTAACACTATTTTTTCTTTTTTTAAAAGTCAATTGGGGTTAAGTGACTAGTCCAGGGTCACATAGACAATAAGTGTCTGAGGTCAGATTTGAACTCAGGGCTGGTGCTCTATACCACATCACCTACCTGCCCCTTCTAACACTACTTCTCGCAGTGGTAGGTATTGACCTTTCTGAGTAGGCATTCAGCTGAATGCCAACAGCATTCAGCAAAGGCTCACACCAACAGCAAAGGCTTTACTACTTTTAGGCAGAAAACTTGGAGAGGGCCAAGTCTAGAATAGTATCTATTCTCCACAATCAATTGGGGTTTCAGATCACAGGAGGTTCACCTGGAATGAAACGCGCTTTTGCCTGACCTAAGTTATCCATTCTTCAAAGCTTTTCCTGCACAATAGATGCCAGTTTTCACTGGTTGCTCCCTTTCCTTCACTCTGACTGCTCTCTCTTTACTATACATTTGAATGCTTCATTATATGTGACTTTGTGTTAATATTTATCTTCTGACCAATAAAGCCTTCTTTTGTTAGTCCTTGAAGACAGAGACTTTTCTATCTTCTCCTATTCCCTTTCCCTTTCCTATCATATAATAGCTTTTCAATGAGTACTTATAGATTGAATGAATGGATGAGCATCAATACAGACAAGGCAAGTAGCTTGAGAATGTTTCAATGATTTTCTTCCGGGGGCCCCTAAGTTGGTGTAAATGATGACAGATGAGGAGATGTATCTCCCATCTCAGAGATCTTTCTGGTGATGCTGTGGGAGGGCCACCATCTGTGCCCTGAGGGAGATTTTGGTATGATTTGGGAGGTGTCCTCAATCTAAAACCCCCTTCCCCCAACAAATAGGAGTCACAGAATGTCTTAGGAGGCACCTACGAAGTGACTCACTCCTAAACAAGTAGACATTGTTACTGAGCAGGAGATTTTACTGTAAGTTCTACCGACTCCTTGATATGGGGGAGAGGTGAGACCTTGGACAAGGAAAAAAAATTACATTTTTATGTCTATTAAACTCTAACTGGGATTGGGCATTTCCTTCTCATGTGATTAGTCCAATGGCTTCACCCAACTACCAAAGGGGTCCATGACTCAAAAAGGTTAAGAAGCTCTTATGTAGAACAAGTTGGAACACAGGATTTTGGAGCTGGACAGCAACTCAGAGATCACCTAGAATCAGAGAATGAGAAGATAACAGATTCAGATCTGGAAAGGATCTTTGGAGTCCAACTAATGCCAATGATTCTTAACTCATGGACCCTTTCATAAGCTGGTGAAGCCTTTGGACTCTTCAAAATAATATTTTTAAATGCATAAAAATAAAACACACAGGATTAAAAAGGGAACCAATGATTTTGAAACCTGGTTATCAAAATATCTTTTGAAATAGTTCATGAACTTCAGGTTAAGAACTCCCGATCTAATCTAATCTCTTCACTTTATAAATGGGGAAAATGAGACACAGATTGAGTAATTTACTCAGTGTCATATGGATAACATAAGAGGCGTTGCTCAAACCTAGTCTTCTTTGAACACCAGATATTCCAAGTCCTTCCTTTAAGGAAACTGAGGTCCAGAATGGAGAAGTAAATTGTCTGAAGTCATATAACTAGGTAGTGACAGAGCTGGGAGTAGAACCCTGGTCTTTTGAAGTCTGGTCCCTTACTCTTTCCATCATCATCATCATCGTCACCACCACCACCATCATCCCCGGTAAAGGAGTCTGAAGGAGGCAATAAGAGTTTAGAGGAGGAAGTGCCCTCTGATCCCCAGCCCAGGTTATTTTCAGCTCTCATTACTCAATACCAATTCCTGGCCCAATAGGATTGCCCATTCTCCCACCTGGCACCTCCCACACCACTACCTATATGGTATTAACTCAGCAGTCCCCATTGAACCTTACTTAGCCTTTTTCTTTCCAGACCCTGGTGATTTGAATGAAACTGGATGGGGTACCTGTCTGAGTCACAAGTGGAAACAACTGCTGAAACTTCAGACTCGGAGCTGACAGAGCTGCTGACTGAATTGCTTTCAAATAGTGGCCATTTATAAGTTAATGAATGAGAAAATAGGCAAATTACAAATACAGATTTTTCCCTAATGAGAGGAAAAGGCATTGTTTACTAATGCTCCTTCCTAATTATCTGTGTACAATGGGGTCTCCTTTCAACACCAAGACTTTTCCACTACACGGTCACTTCACTTTAACCCTTTCCATGCCCAGGGATAAGCAACTGCTGTAATTGAATCGGTGGAAATGACCTCAGCTATGATGCTTCCCCATCTCACTTGCTTTGCTGCTGCGCCCAAAGGACCATGGGATCTTCCCATTTGACTTGGAGTTGCATTGTCTCCTTCTTTAGAAGGCGAGCTTCTTGGGAGTACACACTGCCTTCTCTGTTTGTATCCTCAACGCTTAACACTGTATTTTGGACACAGCAAGTGCTTAATATTTTTTTCATTTAATCATTATTAGTATTGAATGCTAATGACATAGATCAGTATAAATAATGTATTTAATCATAGTAACTTAACATGGGGTATGGAGAGTTGAATGAATGCCTATTCAGAGCCAGAGAGCTGGCTGGGTTTGGTAACACTTGTTAGCCCAAGTGTTTTGTATGTGATTATACCCAGTCAGATTTGGGCTCTAGCCCCAATCCTACTAGCTCGAACCATTTCTTATGTCAATGACTATGTGCTTGATTGATTCATTTATGGAGCATATTATATAACAATTTTAATCAGAATACTAGGATTGAATAAAGTAGATATTAATGTATCCAGAGAGTGCATCCTGCTCTGCTCATAGCCCATGGGATCCTCTTCAGATCCCAATAAACAGGGAAACTCTGTTCCCCTTCCAGAGACAGTTAGCAATGTGTCTACCCTGGGATTTTTCCACTTAGGATAATTTAAGGGTAATTTAAGATCTTAAGATGTTTCTGTCAATCTTTTTTTCAAGGTGTCATGGGTTCATGTTCCAGTCAGATGGCCATCTCAAACCCTCAATCCCAGAGGTTTTTAGTTGTACATATTTAATTTATAGCACTGGCTAGGGTCCAGGGGAATGACCCTAGAGGTACAGATAATCCAGCAACCTCTAGTGCCCACAGAGGTCAGAGAGAAAACAACAGTAACTCCTTTTTGCTAGTAAGCTGCCTTTTCTCTCCTCTATTCAATTCAATGAACGTTTATTAAATACCTACCATATGCTAGGGTTTGGTTTGGTTTGGTTTTGATAAAGGGTAGAGGGAAGTCCTGGCAAAGAAACTTCTACCAATGTGGATTGGTAGCTGCTCTGAAACTTGTCTGTGTTATTCTGGGCAAGTCAAACTCCCAACAGTTTCCTCATCTGTAAATTGAGAGGGTTGGGTTAAGTGGCCACTGAGGTTCCTTACAGCTCTATACCTATCCCTCCCTGTTCTGGATAATAGCAAACACCCAGTTTAAAATTGACCTTCCTATTGCTTTGCTTCAAATGACCTGCCCAGGATCATATAGTCAGGATGAGTCAGAGACAACACTTCAACCTAAGTCTTCCTGATTATGAGCTCCTTCGTTACCTACTATATTATGATTTACTGGCAGCAGGAATTCAGGGGTCCCCAGGCACCCCATGGAATTGAAGTGCAAGTTGGTGAGACAATTCCTTTCCTTTCTACATGAAACTTTGACCACAGGGTAGGTGGAATGCTTCTTTACTGTAAATATTCAGATTACTACCTGATTGAGAAGAGTGAATGTGTGAATAAAGCCATTAACTGGACTACTGGACATGGAGAGACCTGATTCTCTCATCTGAGTGGCATGGAGCAACTTGGGGATCCTCAATAATGTGTTTTATTTTCGTTCAATTCCACACAATTAAAGATATGTTAAACCAGTGGTTCTCAACCTTCCTAATGCCACAACCCTTTAATACAGTTCCTCATGTGGTGACCCCCCCCAACCATAAAATGATTTTCATTGCTACTTCATAGCTGTAATTTTGCCACTGTTATGAATCATAATGTAAATATCTGATATGCAGGATGTATTTTCATTGTTACAAATTGAACATAACCCATAGGTTGAGAACCGCTGTGTTAAACTATAATGTGTATTTCTTTGTTCAGTGATGAAATAGATAGGAATCTTAATGGTCAATGAGATATGACCAACATAGTTAAAACCATACTTGGAGATTTTCTCGGCGTACATTCAAGGTGAAGTCACAATGAGTCAAATTTGTGATGTTTGTAAAGTAATATATGCAAATGATTCTTTTGCATTTTAAAAATTCTAGACACAACCTTAAGGAAATTGGTCCATGGTAGGGGGCAACTGCTTGCTGTAGTTAGTGCAAACTTCTTAAACTTTCAGTAGTCACAGCATCAGTTCTTTGTCTCTGGAGGGTACCTAGAATTTGGGGCCAAATAGAATAACGTAAAGTATTACACATGAGTTTAAAAAAAAAATCAAGAGATGTGACTAGAAGATGATCCAGGGGGATTAGTGAATTGAAAACCTACTGTGAGGCAACTGGTGAAACAGTAAATTGAGCACTGGGCTTTGAGTCAGGAAGGTTGGAATTCAAATCTGGCCTCAGACATCTACATTCTCCATAATTTTGGGCAAATCACTCAAACTCTGCCTCAGTTTCCTCAACTGTAAAATGGGAAAATAATAGCACCTACCTCACAGGGTTGTTGAGAGGATCAAGCGATCCTTGTACAAGTGTTCAGTAGAGTAGATAGTAGGTGTTTAATAAATGCTTACTCCCTTTCCCCATGAGTAAAAAAAAAGCTAACATTTATATAGTGTTTAATGTATGTTATCTCATTTGATACTTACAACAACCTTGTGATGCAGGTGTGATTATTATTCCCATTTTATGGGCCAGAAAACTGAATTTAAGAGTTTTAAATGCAGTAGAAGGCTCAGAGAATTTAAATTATCACAAGACTGGAGGTCTGGTGGCTATAGGCTAATAATTAATAATAACAATAATACCCAGCATTTATACAGCACTTTAAGGTTTGCAAAGTTGTTTTTTTTATATATAACCATTATTTCACTTGAGTCTCATAACACCCCTGAGTAAAAGTCAATTAAGGGTAAATTAAAAGAAAAGGTAAACATGAGAAGATGACACTGTACCATTACAATCGTTCTAAACCTATTTGAAGAAATTGTTGACTCTAGGAAAATTGCAAATGAATTAAAGACATTGGTGAAATGAATTTAACCAATATGATGCATTTACCACAAGCAAGCCTAAAGAACCCAGAAACTTCAGCCAGGAAACATTTGAGCTCCTGGCCAAATGTGGAGTCATAAGAGTCAAAGGCAAAACCATTTTAGAGTCCAAGTGGAGAGGCAAAGCATCATGGAAAAAGAGAATGGACAAGTAAAAACATAATCTTACCAAATAATGAAAAAGAATGTAAAAGAAGATGGTACATGTAAACAGATGGACTAACTACAAAAAACTTGGCATGAAGCAGAAGTAAGGCAGGTCAACCCAAGTGGATTTACAGATGAAACTGATAGAACAAGAAACACAAAGAAAATAGAACAGATCTATCAACAATTCTACCTTGACTCTCATTCTTATTGATGGTAGGAATAGTACATTTGGTCCTTAACATCTCAGTACCTAATGTCATAAAGGAGGAAGTAAAAATGTCAGGAAAAGTGGTCAAGTTCAACCAAATCCATATGAATAAATCCATATAGATGGCACAATTTTTAATACACTGACGGATCAATTTCTGATGTATCTCAACAAGGGAAAGAACAGACTAAATTAGGGACAATAAAAATAACGATAACAACAACTGACATTTTGGATGGTATTACCATTTGGATGGTATCAAAGAGAGCCAAAATGCTATTAATGACCTATAAACCTACTTTCTTATCTCTACAAAATCTTTTCTGAGAATGATCTATGCAAGTATCAAGGGTATCCTTGATGAAAATATGAAAAGGGGAAAGATAGGCTTTTGCAAGTGATGCTCTGCACCTTTTCACCATCACACAATTTATTAAAAATCGTATAGGATAAAAACTCCTATTCTGTTTGTGGATTACAAAAAAAAATTTAACCAAGTAAAGCAAAAGATAACCTTAAAAGGCTTCTCTCTGTCTCTGCTTATTCCTATAGCTCTGTCAATCTTCCTTTGCCCTACAACCACCTCCAAGCAGTTCTCTGCTTAAGCTGCTCAGAAATGCCCGAAAGGTCACTATGGACACTGACTCCTAGGTGCTTCTACTCCATCTCTCCTCTCCATGTAGCTCACTTTTTTTTCTTTCTTTTCCAAGTTCTTGTCACTTAATATAATCCTGCAGCTAGTCAGAAAACCCTCCTGGAATCTGACACCCTGGTGCTTTCTTTAATGAACCATGGGTACCCCTGCCACACAAGTGAAAACATGTGGGAGAAGGTTCACTAAGGGTGGAGTCCATCTCTGCCCATATAAGATATATTTGCATATATATATATATATATATATATAATTACATATGTATATTAATGAGCTTTTATTTGTTAAAGGGGTCATCTTCAATGATGAGATAAAACATGCATTTGAGGAGCATTAAACTAAGTCACATTTATTGTCTTATAATAAGACATACTAGAAGATCTAGAGCCTTGGGGAGGGAATATATTTTCTCTTTTTTCTTTATTGGTTCCATTGATGTTGTTTGTCTTTATATCACAATAATTATCTACCCACCCTTCTCCAGACTAACCATTCTGTTATGACAGAGAAAATTAATTTATCAAAAATCTGATTTGGAGACCGGGTCTAACAAAGTTTATGATTTTCTGCCCTAGTGATCTCTCACTTCTCTGCTATAAGGGAGGAGGTATAGTATCATTATTTCTTTTCCAGATACTTTCCATTACTTAGAATTCAACTTCATTTCACTGATCTTCTCATTCTCATTGCTGTAGCTATTGAGATTGTTGTTTTCTTGGTTCTGTTTATTTTGCTTTAGAACAGTTCATACAAATCTTCCCTTGTTTTTCATAATTCCTCACCTTCATCATTTCTTAATGGTAATTAAGAAATTATCATTATAATTAAGACATTATTGCATAATGCATTATATGCATCTACCCTGTTTGGGTTATTCCACCATTGACTGGTGCCAACTTTGTTTCCAGTTCTTTGCTACCCAAAAAGAGCAATGCTATAAACATTTTGGTATATGTTAGACTTTTGTTTCGCTCTCTGACTTCCTTGGGGCATATGCTCATTAGTTTTGTTGCTGGAATAGGGACATTTTAGTTGCTTTTCTTTAGTCACATGATTCCATATTCAAATGAGGGATACTCTCTTCAAAGAGTCACGTCACAGGGACATTTTAACTGCCAAAAGGGAAAATATGAATTCTGACTTAGGGCATGAGGAGGGGGTAAAGGTAGAAGGATTGATGGCAAAAGATTCATCCAGATCTCAATTACTAGAGAGATAATGGTACAACTAGGTTACAGCTTCCATAAGTGACAGGATACTTATATATCTCAACACCCATTGGACCCTAGGTGAGATGTTATCCATGATAAGAAAGCAGGAGAAAGGGAATCAATGATCCTGAAAGAATCCTCCTCTGGAAATGGCCACCAGCTTCTGCCGGGTTCTTATCATGCTTCCTAGCTCAACACAAGAATGCCTACATCCCATCCCACCCAACAGGGCAGCTTAGTGACATGGACAAGAGCCAGGGAGTTATAGGTAAGAATGAGATCTCTAGCAGACATGTCTAATAGGTTTCCCCACTTCTAATGTCAGAGGCAGAGAGCCACCTCTGGGAGGTTGAATAGGAAGGCTCTAGCAGAAAGGTTCCAGGCACAGAAAATTCCAAGAAAAAGAAGGGTATAAGCTCCAGGCAAGAGAAGGGGATCGTGTCTAGAGCTAATACAGTCTGTCACAAGAACAACTAGCCTCTCCTGCTACCCCAATCTGAGTCCCTTTTGGTTCTATCAGAGCATTCTTGCTGTGAGTTTAATGTTGTTAGGCACTACCTGTGTGTGATGGTTCACAGCATGGCAAAGAGAGACTGAAGTAATAGAAGGATTTCCATACCTCCCTGTTGCCAGCACCCCCTCTTCCCCATGCTCTCTCTGCAGAGCAGTTTCCCCTTAATTTAGTCATTTTTTCTCCTTTGGGATTTTTTTGCTGACCACAGTCCAAAAGAATGGGAGAGTTGCATGATTATTAGCATTTTATTTGCATATGATTAACATACACCTGGATAAGCTGTCCAGTTGATTCTCTCTTTTTTTAAAAAATACATTTAATCAATGCTTTTGGTCTTCACATCATAGTTATTTCTGGGGAACCTCCTCCCCTCACCCCCCACCCCACAGACTGAAGTTTCCTTTGTTAACAAAGAAAAGCAATTAAGTAAAAACACATGCTACCTCTGTGCCTATGTTTGGCAGTGCACATATACATCATCCTGCTCTAGCCACATCCTGCCTCTCTACCACAGGAGTGGGGTACAGTATATTTGATTATCTGTTCTAAGGGACCATCACTGGTTTTCAATTAGAGTTCTGTCCAATTGATTCTTGAGCAGTTTTCAGGTTATAAATGTCATGAGCATGGCCACTGATGATGGTTTCTGCTTTATTTTTCCAGTCATCACCAAAGGATAGTCTGCTAAGAGCATCTGGAAAATAGGAGACCTACCTTGTCTACTAGTCCTTAGGGGGTCCATGATCTGAGTCCCTGGGTACTGCATAATGGTCTGGAAGCCTGGGATGTCAGTTCAGACTCTAGAGAGTCTCTCTCCCTTCCTCTTGTCCCATTCTCTTCCACTATACCTCAAGTGATGGCCCCCTGGACTAGGAAACAATGAGGGTTTAAGAGACGGGCTCCCCAATTCAGCTTTGTGGAAGTTCTGATACCCTTCTGATACCTGTCTTGGAAGAACTGGAATGGGACCCTGTGTAACCTGTGCTCCAGCATTTTGCTTCCTCCCAAGAGCTGATCACCCACTGCCTGATGTGCCTGTTTTCTTGCCTGACCAGGAAGGGGCTGAGGTCTCTGCCCAAAGCTGCCAAACCTGTCAGCACCTCCCACATCTTCTCTGTGCCATCTCAGTGCTCTAGCAGGGCCCACCCAGGGAGCTGGGGGCTTTCCTGAAGCCCAAAGGTACTGAGGTTGATGGCTCTTGCCTGCCATGATTAATGACTCTCCTCCTAGCTGGGGAGAGGCAGCTAATTAGCTGCAGACTGATTAAAGATGTGGCAGACAAACTCCAGGACTTGAAGAACTTTCCTTCTTCCCAAATCCCTGCCCCCCCCAACCAGAATTAAGTCAGACATATGGGGCCTTTCATATCCAGGTCATGGAGAATGGGGCAGAAATGTCACCGCAAGCCATTGCACACATGTTCTGGCACCAAGGCTGATACAAAAGGATGGCACAACATCCCCTCTGGGCTCCCCCCTGCTTTCAGATCTTCTTTCTTGGCCATTCTCTGACAGAGACCCTTCCAGAATGCAGCCACATTCCTAGCAGTCCCTGTGCGCCTGGTACTGACTTTGTCCTTGAGGAGATTTCCACTTCATACCGTGAGGTCTTCCTTTCACAAAAGAGAAACTCAGACCAGTGAAGGCAAAAGTCACCTGACATGGGTCTGACTTTTGTAAAGAACACGGGATTTGTAAATGGAAAACCTAGCTTTGAGACCTGCCTTGGCCACTTAGTGACTATAGGATCTTGGGTAAGTCAGTTATCCTCCCTCAGCCTTGATTTCCTCATCTGGAAAAGGAGAATAATAATATTTACCTACCTAGTTGGATTGTAGAGAGGAAAGTGCTCAGTCAACTATAAAGTTATAAATGTAAGTTATTGCTGTGGGCAGCAAAAATAATATTAGGAGCCCCCCCGTCTCTCTGTCTCTCCCTCCTCTCTATCTCTCCCTCCTCTCTCTTTCTTTCCCTCTCTCTCTCCTTCTCTCCCTCTCTCCCTCTCTCTCTCTCCCTCTCTCCCTCTTTCTCTCCCTCCTCTCTTTCTCTCCTAGGTGAAATGGGAAATACAACAAAATATAGAAAGCCCTCTTCACATAGAGCTCACCATCTAGTTAGGGAAAGAGGTCATATACAACTAAAAAGTTAACTAATAATACAAGGCAACAGTGCAAATGCCAAAGTGAGCTAGCAAGACAGCCAAGTGAGAAGCTGAATCTAAGCCCCGCTCTCCTTCAGCACCTCAAGACAGTGAGAAATAAGCTAAATAACATAAAAAGAACAACAGAGGGAAAAGAAAGAAATTCTTGCAAAAAAAACCTTACAAACCACCAGAGTAAGTAAATAAGTAAGAAGGGCTTCTAAATCGGTGAGAATGCCAAGAGATCTCTCCATAAGTACAAAATAATATTGTAATAACTATCATTAGAATCCCAAAAAAGAGAAAAAAGAATGTGGCAATGATAACCCCCAAAGTGGTTTCAAATCTTAAAAAATAAACTAAAAGATGGGGTGGCTAGGTGGTGCAGTGAATAGAGCATTGGCCCTGGAGTCAGGAGGACCTGAGTTCAAATATGACCTCAGATATTTAACACAAAAACTAGCTGTGTGACCTTGGGCAAGTCACTTACCCCAATTGCCCTCCAAAAAGCAAAAAAGAAAAAAGAAATTTTTTAAAAAAGAAACTAAAAGAAAAGTTAAGGAACAAAATTAGAGCTCACAAAAAAAATTCAAAAGAGAAAACAGATGATTTAGGAGAAAAGGTACAAAATGTTAACAAAGCAACAGACCTCCAGAAAGAGAGAATGGAAGGGATGCATCTCAACAATGCAGAGACATTAATGTAAATACTAAACACACGTGCAAAGGAAATTGAAAAAATATATGAGGTATCTACAAACTAAATGGATAGAACAGATAATTAGTGCTCTGGGAGGCAGTTATCACTGTGGGGTGAGATGGAAAATGAGTTTCTCATTGGGTATGAAACTTGAGCTTGGTCTAAATGGGTAGAAATTGTAAAGGTCAAGAAGAAAGAAAAAGATATTTTAGATTAGGAAAAAGGATTAAAAAAACAATAGAGACAGCCATTTAGGATATTTTGGGAAAGAGAGGAAGAAGAAGAACCAATAAAGAGACAGAGATATAATAAAGAGACGTAGAAGAATCAGGATAATGAGCTGTCGCAGATGTCAAAAGAGGAGAGAGTGGCAAGGGAGTGAGATTCAAGGAGCATTAGGACTGAGTAAAAGATCATTGGATCTGGCCATAAGTAGACTACTGGTGACTTTGGAGAGCAATTTCAGCAAAGTGTAGAAGCAAAAAACCAGAGGATTGAGATGTGAGTGGAACCCTCATCCTCAATGAGCCATCGTAAGTGAGAATCCCATTGGCCTCTTGGGGAGCCCCACCACTGATTCTGCTGGATGAGAGAACTAAAGATGGAGCTCACCCAGCATATTCACTAGAAGGAAAGAAGTTGAATCTCTCTTTCTGAGTTCTAAGGTTGCCTGACCCCTTTCTTTTCTGTTCGAAGAAGCAATCTACCTCACTCCTGGCCAAGAGCAGAGGAACAGAAGAGTATGGAGACTCCAGCTACAGAACTTACATTTCCCCATGAGACTTAAGATGTTCATGGACTTGTCTCTCCTACCACCCCTCCCAAAGTTAAAAAAAAAATGCACTGCATGGAGAAGTGAAAAGAATGATAGTCTGGAGTCAGCAGACCTGAGCTTGAATCTTGGCTCTGTCACTTGATACCCTTGTGACCTTGGACAAGTCACAACACCTGAACTTGAATTTCCTTATCTGTGAAGTGAATGGGTTGAACTTAGACTTAGACCTGTAAGTTTTCTTCCAGTTCTAAACTATGAGCTGTATTCTCAACCTCGATCTGATACATCATAGCAAGAGTCAGGATAGCCTGGCTTCAAATCCTGTCTCAGATACTTATTAGCTGCATGATCCTGGGCAAATCACCTAACATCTCTGTGCCTTGGTTTCCTCATCTGTAAAATAATGGTTGGACTTGATGTATTCTAAAGTACCTGCCAGTTCTCAATATACAATCCTGTGACCTATGATGATCTCTCCTTTGGACTCAATGAATTAAGACAGACACTAGGAAGAGGACAAGAACAAAGCTAAATATGGCAGTTTGGAGAGGAACTATCTGCCTGGCATCCCTAAGGGATGGTAGAGAGAACCAGATGGAAAAGGAGAAAAGACTGCAGTTATAGAAAGGGGCATCTTCAGGGGAACAATGGGCAGCAGACCCCAAAGGAAAGGCTCTAAGTGTATCCTACTTGGAAACTTTCCTTAGGGAGGACCTGGAGAAACAGGGCTTTTTTCCATTCGTTTCCTGGCTCAGAAGCACTCTCCAGCTCCTTCTCCCTCCCCCCACCTTCCCCACGCCAGTAGATAATGTAATTGTCACGGTTATTGAATGGATCAGACTCCACTTTCAGAAATTAAATGATTTCAAGTCCCCAGAGCAGCCCTCTCTTCCTCTTCCCTTCCCCTTCAGGTTGTCATGAAGTATGTGTATCTGTGAATGTGCATGTGTTAGACACATTAATGAGTACCTTCTCTAGGTCACAGCTCCTGGCCATGCTGTGGTGCATGCTATTCAAGGTACAAGGAAGTTCAAACTAGCCAGCTCTTCCTTGCAAGACTACAAAATACTTCCCTACCCACCCATGTGGCACCCTATTCCTTCCCTCCTTCCCTCCACTGAATCTCAGTGAGCCCCCAGGTCCAGGACATGGGAATTGAAGAAAGATAGTAGAAAGATTAGATAAAGGGGTGGAAGCATTGATTTTGTGGAGGATTGATTCTTCTGGCCTCAGGAATGCCCCTGGATTTAAAAAACATTTCCCCTCCACTCCATGGCCATGGGCTTGGTTGGCATGCAAAAGCCACCAGGGACCCGCTCCTACAGCCAAAATTCTGTTCTCATTTACAGTAGGCTTTCTCCTCAAGGCTGCTGACTCAATCAACCTACAAGGATTTTTTGAGCTCCTCTTATGGGTCTGGCTCTGTGAAGGGAATACAAAGAAGGATGGATAGTGTCCCAGCACAGCACTGCAGCCTGGGGACTTAGAGGAGGTTTCACAAAAGAATTAGACAGGCCAGTAATGCACAGAGCAATTGGACTTTATTGTGGTACATTTTATCTACACAAGGGAAAGCTTAAGGCCTAATAGGAGGCATAGGCAGAAACCCATGCACAGCAGAGAGAACTAGCATCAGAACCAGGAAGACTGATTGACACATGCTGTGTGAATATCATTTGGCCATTTGGTGTTTCAGCTAAGATTCTAAGTTACAGGGAATGTGATGACCTGCATTGGTAGAGGGAGAGGAAGGAAGGAAGGAAGGAAGGAAGGAAGGAAGGAAGGAAGGAAGGAAGGAAGGAAGGAAGGAAGGAAGGAAGGAAGGAAGGAAGGAAGGAAGGAAGGAAGGAAAAGAAATGGAAGAAAAGAGGAAGGAAAAGAATGGAAACTCCAAACAGTCTGGGAAGGTATATGGAAGAAAAACATTTTTGGCTTGTTTGCTAATTCATCTCTTCATTGTTAAGTGCTAAGGATTTATATAAGATTTTACTCAGAATCACTGAGTTAAATGAACCGCAGGAGGTCTAGTCCAACCTGTTCCTGAATGGGAATCTGCTCCATGACATCTCAGACAAGTAGTCATCCTACCCCTCCTTAAATAACTCTAATAAGAACAAAAGGAAGAATAGAACTCTTTATTTGGTGTGTTTGATTGTTTTTGTCGATGATTATTAAGTTTATAGTAAAAACCGAATCAACTTATTTTGTACAAGGGAAGAAGCCATGGCCTGATGGGTAGAGAGCTGACTATAGGATCTGGAAGAGGGAGAGGAAGGAAGGAAGGAAGGGAGGAAGGAAGAAAGGACAGCCATGGTGGCGGGGTGGACAAAGCTCCAGACTTGGAGTCAGAAACACCTGAGTTTGAATCCTGCCTCAGACACTTGCTGGCTGTGTGACCTGGGCAAACTATTTCACCTCTATCTAAGTTTTCCCATCTGTAAAATGGGGACGATAATAGTGCCTACCTCCCAGGGTTGCTGTGAAAATAAAATGAGATATTTGAAAAGAACTTTGTAAACTTTAAAGAGTTTCATAAATACCAGTTCTTATTATTACTAATTTTACCTCACTCAGTTTCTTCATTTAAAAAATATAGGAAATTATAGTTGGACTATCTTGCAAGGTTCTTGTGAAGAAAGTTTTGTAAATCTCCACATGCTACGTAAATGTGAATCATCATTATTGTGATTTGGTAGTTGGCTGGCAGCAGGTTCTCCTCAAGCTAGGCACAGCCCCACCCTGTCAATCAGGAGCTGAGTGAAGTCAACAAATATTGAGCATATAGGCGGGCAGTTTACGCCCAGTGCATCATCCTGGGATACCTGCCTGGAAGAATAGAAACAAGGCAGCTCCTACCCTCTGGTTTGGGAGATGAGACATACACAGGAGACATATAAGACTGGCCACTTGCTGCTTTACCTTCTTCTCAACTGCTACCCTGCCACCTATACCAGAGTCCATGTTCTAGAAGGCTTAACTCTTTCATCTCTGCAGCTAATGCCCTGGGGCACCTAGATCCTGATTAGTGAGTGATTCATGTGTGGCCAGCTAGATGAGGCTGGCTGGTCCAACCATGGCATCACTTAACTGCCTCAACATCTCACCAGCCACCTTGCCACTGGGTACCTTGGGCCTCTCCTGCACATATCTTTCTGAAACCATAATCCACTCAACACTGCCACAGGTACTGGACAAGGTGTGTCAATCTACACCTCATGGCTCCACTCACTGCCCCTGTAACTTTCCAAACCAAAATGTCCTTCCCTGCCCATGACTCCCTTTCATTAGCATGTAAGCTCCCTGAGGGCAGGAATTCTTCACTTTTGCTTTTTGCATTTTACCCTTACTAAGCACAGTATTCGACCCATAGTAAGCATTTAATAGTTTTCTGTCATTCATTCATTCCTGTGAAGCCATAGTAGAAAAGAAATCCAACTCAACAAGCATTTCTTAAGTACCTATTAAATATAGGAGCTTCCACCAAAAGTCCTTTGGAGACGCCTAACCTTGGTGTGAAGGCAGCTAGGGGGAGCCATAGCGCACAGAGCTTTATCTGGCCTCAAACACTTCCTAGCTGTGTGACCCTGGGCAAGTCACTTAACCCTGTTAGCCTCAGTTTCATCATCTGTAAAATGATCTGTACAAAGAAATAGCAAACCAGTCTAAATGGGGTCACAAAGAACCGGACACGACTGAAACAACTCGACAACGTTCTTGGTGTAGCGATGACCCTGGATTCCTCAAAGTTTGACCAACATAAGACAGAATCTCTAGTAGGTTCTACAAGTGAGGATCTGGGGGTGGATCCAACTTGTCAAAGGACTAGTCTCACTAAATTTGAGGAGACTCATCACCAAGGTGGCTCATAAGCTGATAAGATTTTTTTAATCCTAGAAATCCTTAAAATCCATCTCCTAAATGATGAGAGAGTTGCAGTTGGCATCAGTGAACAGATTGCCCACATCAAAGAAATTACATGTCCTTGAGATATACAGGGTACAATGCAAGGCTCTATAAGCCCTGGGCTCATATCTCATCTCTGAAAGTGTGCAAGTGATTTTTCTTAAAGTTCTTAAAGGATACAGAGTAACTGCTGTGGAGGTGCTCACAATTCTGTTGGGAGGATCTGCTGTAGAAATAACCATGCAAGATAAGTGACTGTGAGAAAAGTTGTGATTTCCTAAGGATTCCAGGGGTGAGCCCCGCCCATCTATAATTTAGTCATTAAATCCTACACTAGGTAATTATCTCACTTTATATGTGTGAGATACACAGAGGTTAACGATTTGCCCAAAGTTGAACAGCCAATGAGAGTGGCAGGTTTGGAACACAGGTTTTCCACATGCCAAGGCCGATACTCTATCCATTAAACATGCACAATTAAGCAAGGGAGGTATAGAGTGCTATTGTATCTGGTATATGGTTAATAAATGTTTGAGCCATAAGAAGAAATATGTGTCTTCTATTCCTTTCCCTAGTGGAAAACAACTAGTTTCTCTGCCAGATTGCCTCTGGGGCCACATACACTATTACCCTCTTCAGGATGGATGCCCAGATTGCATCTCCCAGGGCCTGAGTGTCAGTGTCAGCGACTGAGCCCTACCAGCCAGTAACTAAACTAGTAACAATGGGGTGAGTGGCAGCGCCTCCCAACCTGGGAGTGTGAAAATAGTCTCTGAGCTTGGCCCGGTGATTTAGAAAACTCAGGAGGAGGGTATATCTACAGTGAGAGATCTGTCTGCCCCCACCCAGAGCTGGATTTCAGCTGATTAAGAGACACCAAGAGGCTGGTATTTCAGTGAGACAGCTAAGAAATAAACTGAGTTAATCTGTGCATTGGGGATCCCCCAAGGAAGAGGATTGCTGAAGCCCAGCACCAAGCATCCTGATATCAGACCCAAAACATGAGAATTAGCCTGAGGAAGGAGAGTCCAAGTGGGGATTTGGGGAGGGGAAAGGAATTACATTTGCACAAACTTGGTAACTGAAATCATTAATAGCAGTAAAATAATTTCCTTGTCCTGCACGTAATTTGTAGTAATGTTTAGTAACTGAGATTAATTTCTAGTAATGAAATACTAATTAAGCCATTTATTGAGTAATGTATTTGCTCAGTGGTATTTTATGGGTGTTCTCTTATAAATATTTTAATTACTTTTGCTAAGTAATTAGAATTTACCAAATAATTTCCAAAATATTTATTAATTTCCAGCAATTCTGAGCCAAACAACAAGTAATTGTTTTACTTCATATCAGTAATTAAAGTAATTTTTTTTAACTTTGAGTGAGGGGAGAGACAGCAATAGGAACGGTTGGATCTGTTTCTCTGGAATGTTGATGACGGCAGTCACATAGATTTCTTCACTGGTATTAACTCCTCGCTTTCTCACTAAGCCACCCCGAGAAGGCATTTTGATCCATGATGTATTTGTTAGCAAAAGTACCTACACTGTAGACTCAAAAATAATAAGACTCTTTTGCATGTTTTGCATACCCCCATCTATGTAACTTGCTTAACTCAAAATACTCAGAAATACATGCATTTTCCACAAGCTTCTTCTCCTTTGCCTTCCAGTGGTACTTGCTAGGGATGCTGGGACCTGGAGAATTCAGGTAGAAAGGTTGAACTAATCATTTTGTCCCTTAATGTCCTAAGATGGCTCGTCCCTAAAAGAGAAGAGGTTGCATCCAGAATCTCAGCTGGCAATATCCCTGAGAGAAAGTAGTCAGGGCTGGCCACATGTGTAGACAGAAATGTACCCACCTTGATTAAGAAGGCCCTAACTAGCCACCTTTTCAGATTGCCTTAGCCAAATGACCTGCTGTCTCATGGAGGCCCCCAGACCTAAACAATCATCAGTTATCTTTGTACCTCCTCTGTGTTCTCTTTTTCTGGGTGGGGTGGGGAGTGCTCAAAGCAATTCCAATCCGTTAGCTTTACCTTCTGGGGCTTTGTTTTCTTGTTTCCAAATACTAGAATAGCTCTATGGGGATCAGCCTTTAGGACCCCAATGCTAACCTCAAGCTCACAAGGTATATGACAGGCTCACACCTCCAATGCTGCCTTCATTTTTAGTCACCTCCATGCTTCCTTTAAGGTCTGCCTGAGGTAGCACCCCAAAATTAAAACCTAGAGATTTGCACTCAAATATTCACCCCTATTCATACATTCTGACTCACTCTCCCTTGGGTAGATCGTTAAAGTAGCAGAGCTTTTCAGGAACACAAGTCACTAACGAATCACTTTCTTTCACTGACTTCGAACATGAATCACTCCAAATCTGCCAATCACACTCCATTCTCTGCACACTTTGTACTCAACTCTCCATCACAAACAGCCAGGGGCCAGCTTCCTTCCATGCCAGCTCCAGCAACCTACTCAGAATTCAACAGCATCAAAAGATCATCCTGACAGAGGTTTAGGGGTAATTCATCATGATGAGCAGCTATGAGACGTCTTCCCTTTGAGGTACCGCTTCAGCATATTCAAAGTTTATCCCACTGTTTGGTAATCTAATTGACCTCATATACTAACCCCCTCTCCTCTCAATGACTGCCTGTGATACCTAGAATTCCCACAATTTGTGGCAATACTTACAGGCCTTTCTAAAGCCAGGACCCACTTTAGTGAAATTAGGAAGCTAACTAAGCTTCTCTCTTCTGCCTGTCCATCTCCCTTTCTGTTCCTCACATCCTAGAGTCCCTATCTCCTACCCCAGTCAATCAATGTCCTCAAGATGTCCACTAGTGATTCAAACCACACCTCAACCCAGGTCTTTCCTAAGCCCCTCCTCATCATCAATATCTCATGATCTCAAATCATCTCTTTTCTTTCCTTACCTGTCTCCTCCAGATTCAAACTAAAGAGTAATTACATTGAATTGAAACTAATCTCCAGGGATCTCAGGCCATAATGTTGAAACAATTCATAGTAAAATGAGAATTAGCAGTATACTTGGACTGTTCTCTTTTAAAGAGGTGTTTATAACTCAAGTCAGTTTCTGTTGGTGAAATTAGGATAGGGGAGGAATAGTTGTAATCAAAAGGAGCTTCTCTCTGCCCTTGCCTACCTTGAGTCCCAGGAAGATGCAATGAGGTAGAATGGGGCTACAGGTCTACCCTTTCTCTTGGGCTTTGTTTTCTGAAGAGAAGAATTACTTCTTGCTGGTCTTTGAGGAAAGACCAAACCTTGGCATTTTTTTTTACTTTATTTTGCTTCCTATCTCCCATCTCTTGCCTCTTACTCCTCCCATCCCCATCATCTAGTAATGTTTCTAGAATGTGCAGCTCCCTACAAACAAAAATTTAAGTCCATAAACAGGGTCATTCCAATGGCTCTCTTTCAGGAGCTAGAGTTTTCTCAGAAATACTTCTCCCAAGAAACTCGAAGTTTGACTGGACAGCAGACAGGGCTTTTCTTGATGATTTGGGTCATCATTTAGAACAGAGGTAGAATGGGCCACTGGGGCAGAAAGTGCATTCCCTCTCTTGTGAAGTCTTCAAGTAAAGGCTTAAGGAACAGGGGTTGGAAATGTGATGGAGAGGATTCTTGTTCTGGGGTCACAAGTCAGACTAGATGGCATCTGAAATATCTCCCAGCTCCAGGATTCTGTGATTTGGTAACACTGGTTATTATATCTTGCTGAGTGTGTTACATTGGGTTCTTTATGCAGGGGGCTATTAAAGAATATAGAGGTATTTTACCTGACAGAGATGTGCTTAGAAAAGCACACATGTGCTAGATTTTGTGTCTCTTCTCTCAACTTCATCCATCCATTCTCAGGGTGATGGCTTTTAGAATCTCCCTCTTTGCTCTTTCCTCCTCTTCTCCGTTGCCCTATTTCCATCCTTTCCCTCCTCCCACCATGAGTTTTCATGAAATGGACAGAAGGCATAGATACTTCCTATGATCCTACAGTCCTTTGACTTTCAGTATGTGCCATTAATTTCTCATAACAAAACTGGAAACAAGCCACACTGGGTATCGGAAAGGACTTCATACTGCTATTTTTCATAGTTTCCTCAAATCAAGTTACACAACTACCAACTGATGCCAGATAATCATAAAAATAACAACTATATAGCTAAGTCTAGATTGGACAGCACAGGAGTAAGATAAGAAGTCAAGACGTCACTAATCTAAAGAATCACTGAAGAGCAGCTAGGAAGCACAGTGAATAAAGCATCAGCCCTGGAGTCATGAGGACCTCAGTTCAAATCTGGTCTCAGACACTTAACACAAAAAAAACCTAGCTGTGTGACCTTGGGCTAGTCACTTAACCCCAATTGCCCTACCTTACCCCCTCCAAAAAAAATAATCACTGAAAATCTTCACTTAACACCAACTCCAAAAATATATCTAATGACAAAATAGAGAACAAAAGTAGCACCAAAGTTTCAAATGATTTTGTGAAGGAGAAAGGCATATTTAGACTGGAATTTCAAGAAACCTTTTGAATCTGACTACGTAAACCCAGCTTTAGCAGACTAATTATACCAAAATAAGAATAATCTTCAAATTACATGATGGTATTAATTAGAGGCATCATGAATGAACACAGTATTTGACAGAATGTGTAAAAATATGTCAAGACCTGCACACAATAGTATGTGTGGCAGTCATTGCTATGATGAGAATCATAGGAGGCTCTCAAGGAATATCTCTAAGGGCAGGCACTGAATATCATGATGGAAGCAACTTGAACTAAAAAAGGTATTGGAGGGTTGTATCAATATCTATCTGGTACACAGAATAATAATCATAAAAGAATATTAGCAGGAAAGCAGGAAAAAATATGAGAAGAATAAGATATTGCTGCTGCTGATGATCATGATGATGGTGGTGGTGGTGGTAATGGTTTGATCCATTACTTCTACAGGTAAAAATTCACATATCAGTAGTACCCCAACCTATGGGATAGGGAAAAATAAGGCTAATGAAAAAGTAGAAAATACGGTATCTTCTTTGTACACATGGAAGTTGAGTGGGGCAGGGAAAGAGGCTGCTAAATGAGCAATAAGAAAGAAGCTGTCCCAGGCTTAAAGTTGACTCTGATGCCCTGAAACCTCTCCCTTTTTAAACCCTGAAAAGAATTTTTTATTCTGCCCCATACCATCTAACATCTGACTGGATGTTGTTACAAGCTACTTTTATTCCTTCAATAGTCATTTATTAGTTCTTGTTATGTACAAAAGCACTATCCTAGATGCTGGGAGAAATATTAAGATGATTAAAACACTATACCAGCCCTGGCAGAACTTAAAATTTAATAGGTAGAGGGAAGAAGAAGGATGACACACACAAGTACACAATTACTACATGGTAAGTGTAGTGACACATGGAATATAATAGAAATGCAATAATAAATAAAATAAGTGAAATATAATAGAAAATATCTCTTCAGGGCCCCTTCTACCACCCCCCAGCCACCCTAGTTCAGACCCTGACAATGCAGAGACCACAAGATTCTCCCCTTCCCACCAACTTACCTTGGGTCTTTTCTTTCACCTCTCCAATGCACCCCAAGAGTCATTGGGTCTTGAATTTCATTTCTGTATCTGAATTCTCCTGTATGTGTTGTTTTCTCCAGGTGCAACGTGAACTCTTTGAGAGTAGAGACCGTCTCACTTTTCTTAGCACCAGCTTAGCTTGGCACATAGTAAGCACTTAATCAATGCTTTTTCATTCCATTCCATGAGAGGTACAAAGCATTATGTGACACTTGAAGCAAAATTCTAGAAAATATTGTTACTATTTTTAAATTTTTATTGATATATTTTATATCTCCTTTTCAAATATATCCCTTTCCCATCCCTTATCCAATAAGCTGTCTCTTGTAACAAAGAATAAGAGAAGAGTGAGTAAAAAGCAGCTCGATAAAACTAACCAACTCATCCACCAAATCTGATGGTGGGTGCAATGTTCAATACTCATAGTCCCCTAATTTTGCAAAGAAGGGCAGGAGCCTCATTTTCATGCATTGTCTTCAGAGTTGAGCTTGGTCATTGCAACTACATAGCCTTCAGTTTTATTTTTTCCCCTTTCCATTTTTCTTAGTCATTTTTCTAGTTGTTTAACTTTCTGTGACCCCAACTGGGGTTTTCTTGGCAAAGATACTTGCCATTTCCTTCTCCAGCTTATTTTGTAGATGAGGAAACTGAGGCAAACAGGGTTAAGTCACTTGCCCAGTCAGAGTCACACAGCTGGAAGGGGCCTGAGAATGGATTGGAACTCGAAGATGAGTCTTCCTGATTTCAAACCCAGTTGCAATTTTTGCAGGTATTATTTTCCTCTGTTTCTCTGTACTTATTCTTCATCAGTTAATATCTCCCATGTTTCTCTGAATTCTTCAAATTCATTATTTCTTACTGAAAAGTAATACTCCATTAAATTTACCTGCTGCTTGGATAAAAATGGGTTTCCTTATTATTCTCTATGTATGTTCATTGTGGAATTAGTATTAGGTGGGAAAGGGGGTCAAACCTTGGGTATAGAGCTTGGAATCCCCCTTCCCCTCAAAATGACAAAGTAATTAGAAGTTAGATAGAACACAATTATATGGCATAAGCTAATAATATTTCAGGGATCACATAAATATCATCCTAGCCAGTATCCCTCCTCTTTGAGAACAGTGGAGTGGTGACTTCTAGCTCCAACTTCCTGCTTCCTGTCCTAACATGAATGAAAGTCTCCCTTGAAGAAGAGTTGGTGACTGGGTAGAGGTGGGGGCAAAGAGGCTGGAGACTTACTTGTATTATATTCCTTTTGAGCCACACAATTGACAGCTCCCTCGCTGTACTTGGAGCTTCTCTACACATAGGGCTCACCCTTATACTTGGACTCAAATTCAGAACTTGTTGAATGACTGGACAAAAAGACTGACTCCCATTATGCTTTCCCTAGTGATCTGTACCCCAGAGACTGATGCTATTTATCACTTTTACCAAAGACTTAGATGAAGACATTGATGCCATGCTTTTCCATTTTGAAGGTGCAAAGCTGGGAGGAATAGTTAGTATGTTAGAAAATAAAATCAGAATCCCAAAAGATCTTGATAGGCTGAAATGGTAGACCAAATCTGATAAAATGAAATATATTGGTGTGGTGGTTATGTTGCTATGGAGATGAAAATTCAAGCAGATGCTATCCCAGAGTTCACCAGTTGGTGACATTTATAAATTTACACTTCTGGCCCTGTTTGGGGAGACTTGTGGGGAAAAGTAGTCAGAAGGAAAAATTTTTTTTCCATCTTTGGCCCATGTAGGCAGGCAAGGGTCAAGTAGGTGCTGGATGTCTGGCACTTGCTCCCCCATTCTTTCATTTTGAGACTTTGGAAGACTACTGGTGCTGGTGCTAGTGCTGACTGGTGCAGGATGGATGGAAGTGGGTCTAGAGAGAATGCTTAGAACTAAGAACAGTTTCAGAAGTGGTGGTGCCTTTGAGTCTCTGCTGTTGAAGAGACTGAGGAATTTCAAAGTTTTGGTTGTAGCAAGGTTAAAAAGTGATCAGGTGTCCAAACTAAATCTGGCACTAAATCTAGTGAACCTCCTGGGAGCAGAGAGTCATCAGGCTGCCTAAGAAGGTATAAACTAATCTATAGTCATATAAAAAAATGCTCTAAATGACTGTTGTTGAATAGAGAAATGCAAATTAAAACAACTTTGAGGTACCACAACATACCTGTCAGATTGGCTAACATGACTGTGTGGGGCACAGGGACCCCAAAAATCCCCTACCCAAGAAAAATCAAAAGTCAGAGGCATCTTGGGGAAGGAAAAGGAAGTTTTATTCTCTTCCCTGACAGGAAGAGGACAGTCCTCTCCATGGCAAGGACAAGGAGAGGAGGCATGTTACAAAAGACAGAACAAAAATTTATACCCTAAGGCAGTCAAGTCCCCTCCCCCTGGCTGTCCCTTCTCCCATTGGCTGGGAGGTGGGACAGGAAGCCAAGGTATCACCCATGACCTTATTTGGTAAAGGCCAAAGCAAGGGAGGGGAAAAGGTCACAAGCAAGGGTGGAGGTCAGAAACTCCTGAAAGAGGGTCTAAAGCTTTTAAGGGTGTGGTATGCAAGGGTGGAGGTCTAAACTCCTGAAAGGAGACTAATGCTCATGACAGCAAAGGAAGGGGGGAAGGGTGCTAGGTTGTGTGAATCCAGGACTCAGGTCTGTCCAGTCTTACAAAAGTCTGTCTCTGGTTTCCAGATAGTTTCTCTCCCTTCTCATTCTGAGCAGTGTTCACAGATGGTGCAGAGAGTGAACCCCACTCAATGACAAAACAGGAAAATGATAAATGTTGGAGAAGATGTGAGATAATTAGAACAGTAATGCATTGTTGGTGGAGTTGTGAACTGATCCAACCATTCTGGAGAACAATTTGGGACCACGCCCAAAAGGCTATAAAACTGTACATACCCTTTGATGCAGTAATACCACTTCTAGGGCTGTATTTCAAAGAGATCATAGAAAAGGGGAAAAGGACCCACATGCACAAAAAGCAGCTCTTTTTGTGGTAGCAAAGAATTGGAAACTGAGGGAATGCCCATCGATTGGGGAATGACTGAGCAAATTGCGATATATGAATGTAATGGAATACTATTGTTCCATAAGAAATGGTGAACAAGCAGACTTCAGAAAAGCCTGGAAAGACTTATATGAACTGATGCTGAGTGACATGAGCAGAACCAGGAAAATACTGTACCCAGTAACAGCAACATTGTGCAATGACCAACTTTGTTAGACTTAGTTCTTCTGAATAATGCAATGATCTAAGACAATTCCAAAAAACTCATGATGGAAAATAGTATTCACATCCAAAGAAAGAACTATGGAGTCTGAATGTAGATAGAAACATACTATTTTCTCTTTCTTTTGTTTTGTTTTTTGTTTTGTTTTTTTCTTTTTCATGGTTTTCCCCTTTTGCTCTGATTCTGCTCTCACAACAAGACTCATGTGAAAATATGTTTAATAGGATCATACGCATATAACCTATATCAGAATGCATGCCATCTTGGAGAAGGGGGAAAATTTAGAACCCAAAATTTTATCAAAGTAAATGTTGAAAACTAAAAATAAATAAATTGATTTTTAAAAAAACCAGAAGGTGCAAAGCTAGCCCACTTTGGAAGAATGAACCAGGTTAAAGCCATGGGCAACAAAGTGGGGGTCGAGGCCCCCAGTGGCCATTGCACTTTCAACCCCAGTGAGATAGGAAGGCCCAATTTAAAACAAAAATTTAAAACCTGAGAGCAATGGTTGGTGAGATAACCCAAGCCTCCCTGCGAGACCACACCCTCTGTCTTGCCTCAGTGCCCATATCCCAAGGAGACTGGCACTGGGTAGGAGAGACTTGATACTAGTCACGTGGGTGTCAAAAGAGTCTCTCAGTCCTTGAAATCCTCTTTCACCGAGGCAGAGGGAATAAGACGCATAATAATCACCTGACATTTTCATAGTGCTCTATAGTTTAGAAAGTGCTTTCCTTCCAATGACATATTGTCTCAAAACAGCCTTGTGGGGAAGATGCTTTGGGCAATATTATCTCCATTTAATAGACTAAGAAAATGAGAGATTGTGACTTGTCTCTGGCCGCACAGTTAAGAAGTGTCTGTGGGGGTGTGGGAGAAGAAGGGAAAGGAGGATGATCATTGCTCTCAAACCCAAGGGCCTCTTGACCTCAAGAATAATACTTCCCGCTCTATCACATGGCCTCTTTCCCATAGCCAAGCTAGGGAAAGATGGATTTTTTTTTTAATAGGACCATCCAGTTAGAGATAAAGGGACTTTAGTGGTGATATGGTCATAGATTTACATCAGGAAGGGTCCTTAAGGGTCATCAAGAGCTTCATTTTACAGATGAGTAAATGGGCCCATAGAGGTTCCAAGATAAGTTCAAGGTCACTTTTTGAACTCAGGTCCTTCTCTGACTCCAAACCTAAAACTCCTTCTAGTGTGGCAACCTAGGTAAAGTTTGTGTTCGACTTAATGATAAATCGGGTTCAATTGCACTGAAAGTTCAATTGCACTAGCTAGAGAAAGTGTTGCTGTATACTACCTACCAGGAAAAAGATTGATTAATTTGGAGTAAGGGACTGAATTCCTCGAGGGCAGGAGCAAAGGGGAGACATTATTTACTAAAGGTGGGAGTTTCAATGCTCTGTCTGGTAGGGGAGAAATTTGGAGGCCAGCAGGCTTTTCAGCACTCCTTAAATCATGCCAAATAAAAGGGGATGGGCTTTTTTTTACCCATAGACGTAATAAGCTCTTTCTCCATCTCCTTTTCCCTTCTCAGTGCCCCAGCCCCAGTGGCTCCCTAAACTGGTTTAGCTCCATTTTGAAATGAGAAGAAAGCAGATTGCAGAGTAATTAACTTAAACAGCTAAAGTGTAAACAAACCCAGGGGCTTCCAGAAGATTTGAACATTTAGTGATTAGTCTATAGTTTAAAAGAAAGAAATGACTAGCCTAGGTTGGACTTCACCCGCAAGGCTCTGAATTTCTTCACCCCCTACTTGCTTTTATGGAGGCTGCTTAGAGAAGTAGAAGAAAGAAGCTGGCCTTAGAATGAGGACAACCTAGTTTAAAGTCCTGCCTCTGACCTTCTGGTTGTGTGACCTTGGACAAGTCAACTTAACCTTTCATTGTTCAAAATGTTCTAAAACCTTAGGATCTATTATATAATTATAATAGCTGACATTTATGTAGTGCTTAAAGTTTATGACGCACTTTACATGTATTATCTCTTTTTACAACATCCTATAAATTAGATACCCCAGATTGTTATTATTCCCATTTTGTAGATGAGAAAATAGATTGGAAAATTTCAATCACATGCTTATGGCCACACAAATAGTAAGTCTACAAGTTGAGATTCAAACCCAGGTTTCTCCCTCCTTCTAAGTCCAGCTGGTTTCCCCCTATGCCAAGCTTCCTCCTGTTGAATAATCAACAAATGCTACTCAGCAGTATATAAGCTGGAACTAAAACCTTGTGGTAAAGATCCCAAATACTATAGGAAGGCAGATAAAGGGAAACCAGAGAGAGTACAAGTAGTGGGGAAAGTCTTCATGGAGGTTTGAGTGGAACCTCGAGTGGTGGGTGGCATTGGAATTGGCAGAGATGATCAAATGTGGAAATGTGGGTAATGTGAGCTGGGAGTAGCTTAGCCAAAACAGAAGGGTGACTACCGGGGAATGGTAGAAGAAAAAGTTGACTTGAGTGAGACGGAAGGTTCTTGAATGCCAGGAAGAGGAGTAGGAAAGGGGGAGTCATTGAGGGCTTTTGAGCAAAGGAGTAACTAAGTGAAAGTTGAGTGGGGTACACTCTCTGCACCCTCTCTGGAGACTCCTCAGAATGAGAAGGGAGAGAAATTATCTGGAAACCAGAGATAGAAATTATACAGCTTAGGACCCTTTCCCCCTTCCCCTGTTCCTTTTTCAAGATACCTCTGACTTTTGATTTTTCTTTGGGTAGGAGATTTTGGGGGTCCCCGTACCCCGCACAAAGTGATGATTTATCTTCATCCTCTTTCACCTCCTTGAGCCTTCCCTTCCAAGTTCACTTGCCATCTATTCTGTATATACCTTGTGTGCCTGTTTATTTACATGTTGTCTTCCCTATTAAAATCCTTGTTACGGTGTAACAAAGGAGAGATTACATAGTAAAGGTGGAAGTTTCAGCCTTTATTTTTTGGTCTTTCTTTGTATCCCAGCACTTAGCACAGTGCCTGGCATATCATATTTAATAAACTCTTATTGTTTGATTTATTGATTGACACTAATTGAAAGGGAGCCTTATCTGAATTGATGACAAGTATATTATAGTAAATTTCTTCTCCAATGTCTAAGCAAAGCCCTGGTGGTGATTCTGGACCCTTCAAGGCAAGGCTGTTAGAACCTAACACTGGCCACTTCTGACAAACTTTGGGTGAGGGCCTTGTGACAAACAGCATGCCTCTTATTCAAGGACCAGCCTTACCAAGTTTGGAGTGACTTGTCAGGTTAACTGCCTGGGGATGAATTCTTTTGGCCATAGCAGCTCTCAAAGATGATCTATTGAGTCAGAGAGGAGGTGAGTTGAGTTCTGCATTAGCAGAAGGCATTCAGACACTGATGAAATCACAAATATCCTAACGAGTGTGATAACTGCATAGTACAGCAAAAAGGATACTTTATTTGGAGTGAGAGGATCTGAGTTGAAATCTCGCCTCTTATTACCTGCACAACCTTGGGCAAATAACTAAGTCTCTCTTGGCTTCAGTTTCCTCAGCTTTTAAATTGAGGGCAGCTAGGTGGCACAGTGGATAGAGCAAAGGACTTTAAGGAAAACTCATCTTCCTGAGTTCAGTCTGGCCTGAAACATTTCCTATCTGTGTGACCCTGGGCGAGTCACTTAACCCTGTTTGCCTCAGTCTCTTGATCTATAAAATGAGCTGGAAAGGGAAATGGCAAAGCACTCCAGGATCTTTGCCAAGAAAACCCCAAATGGGTTTGAGAAAAGTTAAGCACAAGTGAAAAATTACTGCCAAATTGAGGGGATTGGGACTCTTCAAGCCCTTCTAAATATGCCTCTGCTCTTGTAATACAATGGTGATTTATTTCAAAGGGACGTATTCAACAAACTAAGTTTGTTGTCTGACCTGTGTTTGAAGAGCCTTTATTTGGTACCTATTGAAGATAGATTGGATAGGGGAGAGGTTGTAGGCAGAGAAACCAATGAGGAAGAAGGAAGAGTCAAAGCTAGAGAAGAAAAAACCATCCAGCCCAAATTGGGACATATTTCCCAAAAGTAGGTCTTGACTGGTCTATTTGATTAAACTCATAGCACTCATTTGTAATTATCAGAATCTACTTGCATGTTAAGAATCAAGGTACTAAAGTCAGTTAAAAAAAAAACACTGACTTATGTTAGCTAAAGGTACCCCTTGTAATCTTGTTTATTCTGTTCCTTTGCTGAGCAAACCCTTTCTTCACAGATGGTGAAAAAAGTAAACATCAGCAGAGCCAATTTCCCAATGTTCATAAGTTCCAAATTTGTAGGCTTGAACAAATAAGTTTTGATTAGAACTGGATTTGTTAACATCGCTATTCCTTGACATTACTCATGGTTCCAGTTTTTTTTAGTTTTCTATTTGTAAGGGAGGCAAGGCCCTAACCTTGTCTGTTTCGCTCTCTGAGTTTTATTAGTTTCTTCATCTGTGAAATGAAGGGGTACAGTCTCTATGATCCCTAAGGTCATTCCAGATCTAACATTCTCTGAACAGCTAAGATGAACTCATTGAGGGCAGCCAACCACTTAAAAAAAAAAAAACACCTTACAGGTGGAAAAAGTTTTCTTTGGTCCTTCTACCTTGATCAATCATTCCCTGCTTCAGCTTGATCATTCTATCCCCTCCCCTCTCTCTGGGCTCAAAAACTGGTGGTAGTTGCCTATAATAACCACCTTTAGAGTTATCTCCTTCCTACCCCTCCCCAGCATTCAGATGTGGAACTCTTTTGAACTCCATCCCAATGGAATGAGAGAAAATCACTCTCACTGCCTAATTTAAGTCCTCTACATATAGGGCTGTAATGGGTCTCACCATCACACCATCTGCTGTGTTTGGAGAAGATGCTGTTTCTTCGATCTTGGAGATGACATTTTTCTCCTTTTCTGAACCAGCCAACTGGCATTTACCATTTAAGGAAGGCTACATTTGGGGAATAAGTGCAAAAATTCAGTAAAATGTCCTCAGCTACACCCCACCCTTCCAATATTGCTAAATAAAGCTTCAAAGTGATTGGCATGTCTTTGGTGTTAGCTGCCAGGGACATGATGAGAGATCCAGGGATTTTCCTAACTCCAGACCAAATATCAAATAAGCTTAGGTGAGCTCCTGCTGAAGAGTCCAAAAAACCAGATGACATCAGATGCCTGATGGTTTTGGCTAGGAATCTGACTCACAAAAGAGCTATAACCACTCCCTAAAGGAAAGAAGCCACCCAGCTGCAGTTCACTGTAGAGGCAGCAGATAACAACTCAGCTGAGGAAGAAACTCAACAGAAACTATCAAGAGCCCTTGGGGGAAGGAGCAAATGGAAGTTTTGTAGAGAGAAAAACATCCCAACCAAGACATAGCTGTCTGGGTCATATATTCTTTCTCACTTTTAGCATCAGAATCAGACTACCTTGTTATATACGGAGATGAAGGGTCACTCATGCATTCAATAAGCATTTATTAAGTTCCTACTATCTAACACTCTGTGCTAGGTACTGAGGAAACACAGCAAAGTGATAAAGTCCCTGTACTAAAGGATTCCCTTCTCTTGGGTAAAAACAATATAAGTAAAGACAAGTCACAAAGTGATTTCAAGAGGACTTTGGACAGGAGACTTGAATGGAACTTCAAATGCAGGTAGCGATTCCAAAAATCAGAAGGGAGAAGGGAACACATTCTGGGCATACAAGACAGCCTGTTCAAAGGCATGGACATGGGAAACAGAATGTACAAGAAACAGGAAGTTGATCGATTTGGCTGGAACATAGAGTACGAGAAGAAAAGTAATATGACTGGGGCCAGGTTGTAAAGGGCTTTAGATATTAGATGGAGGAGTTTGTATTTGATTCTAGAGGTAATAGGGAGTTACCATAGCTTCTTGAGCAGACTAGTGATATGGTCAGTTTTGATTTAGGAATATCAGTTTGACAGCTTTATGGAAAATGGAAGGCATGGGAGAGGAAGAGAGGCAGGAATACCAATTAGAAGGCTGTATGGATCATCTAGGTGAGAAGGAATGAGGCCCTGAACTAGAGTAGGGGTTGTATGAGAAGAGAAAAGGGGGTGGATGTTAGAACTGTCTGGAAAGAAGAATCAATAAGTTATGACAAATTATTAGATACGAGGGGTTAGTTGCTTTTTACTGTGATTTCAAATCTGGTTTGGTCTATAAGAGAATAAACCAGCTTTGTGGATATGCTGAGTACCTTGACCCTGGGGTCATGTGGAAGGGGACCCAAGCAGATTCAAATATATAGTGCCTTGTACTATTGTTTACTGTCTCATCTTTCCAGCTAGGATATAAGTTTCTTGGGAGCAGGGACTATGTCCCATACTTTTTTGCATTTCACATGGTGCCTGGCAAATAGTAGTTGCTTAATAAATGCTCTTTTCTCTTCCACCCTGTCCAATGTAGCTCAGTGACAAAGTCAGAGCCAGATTCTTTGTTACCTCAGACCCAAATATCTTCCCTACATTAGGCCTGATCTGTCCTTAGAAGACCGACTAAATCACTGGACAGTGTCCAGAAGGTCATGAAACTCTCTGTTCCTTCTCCCTAAGCAAACAGGAAGTTCTTTAGGGCAGTAGGCAGTGAGTAAGAGCCTTATTCCTTCACTCTCCCCCTTTTTTTTAGTGGAACAGAATATTTCAGAATATATTCATTTTTTTCCATAATTTCATAATTTCCGTAATTTACATAACAGGATAAGCAGGCATGAATAGGTTACTTTATGAATCATGGAAGATTTTATAGCATTATCTTTTCCCAAGATCCATCCCTATTCCACTTTCCCTGTTTCTGTCTAGGGCATCAACATCCTCCCAGTATTCCAGGTTTTCAGCCTCTTGCTTCTCCTTGACTTCTTGATCAACAGGAATTGCCTTCTGCAAAATTGTCAGTGGTCATTTAATTCAAATCTAATCATCTTTTTCCAGTTCTCATCCTTTCTGGCCTCTGTGCAGAATATGACATTACTTACTGACTGTACTCTCCTCTTGGATACTCTCCCCTCTCTGGGTTATCTCTCTTGGTTCTTCTCTTACCTGTCTGACTGTTCCTTCTAGTTCCTTTGCAAGATCGTCATTCCTATCACCTCTCCCAGCTATAGGTATACACAATGATCTGTTTGGGCCCTCTCCTTTTGTTTTGTGACCTCATAAGCTCCCATAAGTTTAATTACAATTTCTGTGCATCTGGCTGCCAGATCTATATATCCAGTCCCAGTGTCTCTCCTGAGCTACAGGTCTCCATCACCAGCTATCTCTTACACATTTCCTATTCGATGTCCTGTAGACAATTTACACTGATTATATCCAAAGCAGAACTCATTGTTTCCTCCCTCTCTCCTCTCCTCTTCTGATTTTCCCTATTTCTTCCAAGGTACTCTCTTCTTTCTAATTACCCACATTTTCAGCCTTGGTGCCACCTGTAATTCCTCACTCTCATTCATGCTACCTTCCAAACATTAGTTGCTAAATTTTGTCATTTCTCTAAAACATCTCTACCATCTGTGTCCTTTTCTCCATTTATGCAGCCAGCACTCCAGATTAGGCAAAGTTCTAGCCTACAAAAGTCTCCTAAGTGATCTCTGAACCTCAAATCTCTCCCTTCCAATCCTTCCTCCACACAGCTGCCAAGGTGATTTCTGCTAAAGTACAGGTCTGACCATGTCATTCTCCTACTCAATAAGCTCCAGTTATTCCCTGTTGTTTCTAGGATAAAATATTATTTCATCTCTATCTCATCCTTCTTTCATTTCTATGTTTTATATAAGCTTTATAATGTACATCATCATATGTACATGTATGTAATTTATAAATAAATAATTATATATATAAATAATGGAAGCACTTTTCACCAGGCATGAAGAATGCTCAGATTTGCTCTTGGTGGTGGCTCTACAATGCAATAATGAGAGTGACTGCTAAAACAAAGTTTTATTGCTAGGGGTGCACAATCAAAAAAGTTAGGAGTTAACAGCACCAGAGCCATGAGATTGCTTTGCTTCAAGTCAATCAACTCTTGTCGAATCCCTATTCTGAGTAAGTTACTGAGCTATGTCCTGGGGAGATGAAGACAAGGAGAAAAAGGGAAAAGAAAACCAGCCTCTACCTTCAAGGAATTTCTATTCCCACTAGGATGACAGGGACAATGGTAAGTAAATACAAGATAATTTAAGGAAGGGAGACAGTACAAACGCCTTGAAGGGTTGTGGCACAGGAGCTAGGCTTGAAGGAAGATAGGGATTTTAAGAGACAGGTGAGAAGGGAGAGCATTCCAAGGAGGGCCAGTGAAGACAGGAGACAGAATACTAAGTATGCACTAAAGGCAGGGTTTTGTTACATAAACTAAGGGTATTCGGGTGGGAGTCCTGCTCCAGGTGCATTCATCAATGTCTCTTAGTAGGGCTGCTTTATTGAGGTGAATTGTTGTGTGACTAATTCTCTGCTTATTTGCATTATTGTCCCCCCCCACTCTCCCTTGCCCCTAGCCCTGCCCAGTGTGTGTGTGTGTGTGTGTGTGTGTGTGTGTGTGTGTGTGTGTGTCTCCCCTGGCCAAATGCATCCTGTTGACTTTTTTTTTCTTCCCTGGCTAAAATTAGCACAGCCATACTGGAGTAGCCCCCTAGCCACTCAGTCCCCTCTCTGTCTCTGGGCATATGCCTTTCTATGTGTAGTTTTCTCTGTGTTTCCTCCTTTGTGTTCTGTTCTCACCCTTCCACAGGCCCATTTCCTTCTCTCAAATTCTCCATTTCTGGTATTTCATAAGATCTTAGATTTATAGCTGAAAGAGACCCTTTATTTTACAGGGCCATAAAGTGATACAAGGTCATCCAGGCCCTAACTATAAGAACTTGAATTCAAATCCAGATCACCGGCTCCAAAGCCAGGGCTCTTTCCATCCTATATCATGGCTGTCTTTATTGTTTCTCTCTGGGTGTGTCCTTATATTTATTGCATTTCAAATATCTCCATCTATTTCTCTCGTTAAGTATTCATTTCACCAGTAGCCTTCCCAACTCTCTTGTCCTCAAACTGAAAAAAAAAATTTTTTTTCCATAATTCAGAAAATAGTCTTGGACGTAGTGGCTGTTAGTTGTCTTTTGAAAGTCAGAAACCTGAGATTTTACCTTTGGGAGCATATGGTTATGTACCCAAGAGGTATGGGACTGGGTGGGAGATGGTAAGAGAGATGCTCTGTCTACCTAGCCAGGAGAAGAAAGCTGGTCTGGAGCATTCCCTAGGGCCAGTCTGGTCTCTATGACAAATAAGCCAGAAGCACCAATCCATCCTAATAGAATCCCAATGACATTCATAACTTTAATGGGGTCTAGCTTGGTGCAAATGGCTTGGGAAACCACCCCGCCAGCTTAATGGGAGCGGGGAGGGGAAAGGAGAAGGAAAGTTCCCAGTTGCTCATTTCTCTGACCCTCTCTTCCAAAATGCTTTTTGGCAGCAGCCGCCTGCCCCAGGGATTCCAAAGAGGTTCAGGAGTGGGAGGGGGCCTGAACAGAGACTCAGAGTGGATAAGGACAGCCCCCAGGCCCCTTCTTTGGGGCAGTCCTCCTCATCCCCCCATCCCAGGAGACTGTCAGGTCAAACTTTTCTTCTAGCCATGACCTCAGAGATGTGCAGCAAAGACCTGGGCCCCATTCATCACCATGCTGCCTATAATTAGGTTTGTTAACATACAGTCTAGTGTAGTCTTGTTGACTAGGAACTTAATCACGTTACTATTGAGTTCCTGTACTCACCGCTTCGGGTGACTGTTTTACTTGTAGAATTATAGCCGAAGCCCAACGTGAAGGAAATTAGCTCTGGACACAAGTTTGGTGGTGGGGCTTTTTACCCCCCTCTCCTTCCTTCTTCCCTCCCCCCCTTACATGTGAAAATATTTAGCAAACAGTGACAATGATGGAAAACAGTAGGAAACAAAATGTTCTCCATTAGTATAAAACATGAAAAATGCAGCAAGGACCCTTAGTGGTACAACATGTGTTATACTGCCTGGCAGTCCATTACGCCTGATAGACATTTCACTTACCTAAGTCAAATATAACAGTCTAGTATTCATTAATATAAGAAGGGGCTGCGGAGTCAGGGCTACCATCTGGCTAGGCCGACAGAATAATCTACAACTCATGATTAGGTCTAAGGAGCGGAGTTTCACTTTAATCTTTCTCATTGCTCGAAATTTCCATCTGCGCAGTTCGGCACATCATTTTTCTTCGAGACAAATGTGCTGTTTTTCATGTTCCAAAATTAGATCAGAAGAAAACGATTAATCATGTCATGGCCTGGGAAAGGAAACAAAGCTCTGATATTCTCTCCCGTCCCCATCCTCCCCCACCCCCAACCTCCCTTCTCTCTCTCTCTCTCTCTCTCTCTCTCTCTCTCTCTCTCTCTCCCTCCCTGCCCCCCCCCTCTCTCATGCACCCTGGTTCTTTGCAAGGTTCCCTTTTCTCTCTTATGTCTCAGTTTTCATCACAACTTCCAGAGATATCTTTCCAGTCCCAGCTGACACCACAGGGGAGGAGTTGGGGACAGGATAAAGACATGGATTCAATTTGGTATCAGCCATAATTTTTTTTTGTCAGTTTTTGATCTCTGAGCACCACGACCTACTTCCTTCTCACTTTATGTCCCCTCCTGCTTCATAGGGACTCCACTTTCCCTCCTTTCATGGCATCATAGATTTAGAGTTAAAAGTGAATTCCAAGGCCTGATCCCCTCAATTTAGAGAGGAAGAAACTGAGACCCAAGGTCACACAGGTAAATTCAGAGAGCTAACATTTGAACCCAGGTCCATTGACTTCAGGGTCGGTGGTGGTCTCTCCCTGTGCCACGATGCCGTCCTTTTCCAAGACTCCCATTCTATCACTCCCCTCTCCCCCCACCTCCCACGTGTCCCTGGCAGGCCAACAGATGGCGGCCTGATTGCGTGTGACCCTCCTGCGTGGTGGAAAGTGAGGAGGACAGCCCGGCGGCTCTGGCCAGCCTGGCCCCAGGAGCTGCCCGGCCCCTCTGCCAGTGGCCAGGCCATTAGAGGAGCACTGATGTTTGCACAGAGTGACAAAAAAGGATCCTTTCCCGCAGCAGACCTGTCTGTCAGCCGGCTCACAAGTCATAACAAATCCTTGGCACTGAGCTGAGGCTGAGCATTTGCTGGAGCGTCAGGGGGATGATGAATGACCCGCAGGGCTTTGAAGTGCCTTGGCAGTTCAGCTGGGTCCGTGGTGCTGACAGAGAAATATACACAACAGCGTAACCAATAATGAGAACATTAAACATTCCTGCTCCGTGACAGGCTGACAGAAAACCCAGCCTCACATCAATCATCGGTGCAGATATAACCTTGACAATTAGCCCCCTCACTGATACTCACAGTAACCTTTCTCTCTCTTGCTCGCTCTGTTCTCTCTCTCTCTTCTTAGTCTCTTGTCTGTCTCTCTCTGTCTGTCTCTGTCGGCACCTCTTTCCATTCCCCCTCTGTCTCTGTTTCCTCTTTCTGTTCTCTGTCAGTTTCTGTGTGACTGTCTCTTTGAGTTTCTCTTTCCGTGGCGTTTGTCTCTCCTTCCCAGCCCCCTTCTCCCTCTCCTCTCCTCTTCTCTCCTCTCTCCCCTCTCTCTCCCTGCCTCCCCCCTCTCTCTCTCCTCTTTTGACTTTCCTCTCTGTCTCGCTTTCTCTTTCACTCTCTTTTTTTCACTCTCTTCTTTGTCTCTCTCTTGCTGTCTGCCTTTTTTCACCTTTCTGTCTCCCTATCTTTCTTCTTCTCCCCTTCTCTCTCCATTTCCTCTCTATAATAAACTCACATTTATGTAGTACCATAAAGTTTGCAAAGCACTTTGCATACATAATCTCACTTGATCCCCATAACAATCCTTTGGGGAAGGTTCTATTATTTCTCCCATTTTGCAGATAAGGAAACTGAAGCTCAGAGAGGTTGACCCACTTTCCTAAGTCATACAGTTAGTAAGTATCTGAGGAGGGTTTGAATCCATGTCCTACAAATCCAATGCTCTCTATTGCTGTGAATTTCCTGTCTTACTCCTCTCTCCCTCTCTCCCTCTCTCTCTCTCCCTCTCTGCCTCTCTCCCTCCCTCTCTCTCTCTCTCTCTCTCTCTTTCTCTTTCTCTTCTCTCTCTCTCTCTCTCTCTCTCTTTGTCTCTCTCCCTCTATCTCTGTCTCTCTCTGTCTCTCCCTCTGTCTCTATCTCTGTCTCTGTCTCTCTCTCCCTCCCCCCCTCTCTGATTATCTTTTTAGTGTGTATATCTGTCTCTTGGTAAGTCTTAGACTTTATACATATATTTGTGTGTGTGTGTGTGTGTATCTGTCTGTCATTTCCACTTCCTCTTTATTTTTTTGGTTGGATTTATCTGGCACGATCTTATTTCTGGTCTGTCTGAACAGGAAAAAAAACACCAGACAGAAGAAAAGAAACAAAGATCTTTTCCCTTTTCATCTTGGGAAAATGAAATCTTCATAGACAAAGTTTATTAGAAGGGCTGCTATTGACTCTCCCCCAGGAGAAACTAGTTCCCCTTTTCTGTTAACCTCTGCCCTAGAATCCAGACATTCTGGACTCTCAGAAAAACTTATTTTCCTTAAGTTCCTGTCTTAGGCCTGTGGTCTCCCACTGTTTTCCCTTCACAGAGTCTAAGAGAGGCCTGCCCGCTTATGAGGATGAAGGAGTAGAGTGGGCCTTCATGTCTGTAACTGGAGAGTCTTCTGTAACATTTAGCAGAAGCACATGACATCATCTCCATGTTCCTCATCTTCATCCCACTTATTCACACATGATCACTATAGTGTAGTATAGCGGAAGGGGGTCTAGGCTAGGAATCAGGAGTCCTGGGTTCTCCTTCTATTTTTGCTTCTAATTAGTTGTGCAACTTAGGGCAAGTCGATTTCTTAGAACCTGCTTCCTTATCTGTATCTGTAAAATACGGATTAAAATTCCTGCCTTAGATTATTATGAAGCTAACATGAAATAATGAACATCAAGTGGTTTTTTTAAAGTATGAAACGTAAAAGCAAGGGATTATATTTGCATTACCTGGGGCACCCCCTCTCATATATGGGCTTCCAGAAAAGCTGCCTAAGTTGGAGCTTTCTAGGGATCAGCACGTGCTCAAAAACCATACCTCATGAGCCCCCACTGATGCGTCTACTTTTACTAGCTGGCCAGAGGATGTATTAGTTCAAAAGAAAATATATTTAATCAAATAGCAAATGAAGTGATAATAAAAGATTTCCTACATGTAAGCATAATATGTGCTCTTCTCTACTGACCACAGAAATTAGGGGTATGAGAGTGAAAGGGAGCAAACACAGAGATCACTTACAACCAGGGAATGCACATAGTAGGCATACCTAGTGGTCAGGTAACTTTTTAAAGGCTACACACTCAGAACCTGTGTGGGATGGGCACAGATGGAAGGAGTATGCACAGCCAGGACATGTGGCCCTGGGTCATCCCTGTCACCAAAGTTACTGGACTTCTTGCTAAAGTAATCCCGAAGTATCATCTTGTTGCTTTCCCCTGCTCTCTGCTGTTTGTTTAATCTCTGCTAGGCACCATATTTCCGCCCTCTACTGGCTTTACTTTCAGGCTCCTTGGGTTCTCTGGCTGTCCGGTTGCTCTCTATCACCATCTACCGGCCTTCAGCTCTACAAAGTCATCTACTGGCTCTTTCCTCCCATCCATTAAAGCCAGGAAGACCCTCCCTGACAAGGGCAGGGCTTTTATCACATAGTAACTGGAATGGTGCGGGACCTCACCTAGCCAAAGGTAGCTAACTACAGTCAGTCAGAGCACCTTCAAAATTAAGATTAAATCTATTCTTTTGAATGTCGGTGTCTGGATCTGATTCCAAATCCACGTTCCCACACAACTCTGAATTAGAGCTAGAATATTTTTGTAATTTTTTAACCCTCTTATGGAGATCATGTGCCAACAAGACCAATCTTAGAGACTGATAGAAAACTCCAGAGGACCTACATAGAACCTGGGGCTAAAAAGCCCACACAACTGAAGTTGGATAAGGAGAAAAGATATATGAGGAGACTGTGGCCATTATTGATTCATATTCCTGTCTTTATTATGATTATCTGTCAGTCATTAAAACTCCTCAAATTTTGCATTGTATGCTGGCCAATCCTTATGGAGATAGCCCAGGATCCTGAACCCAAGAGTCTTAGAAATAACAGTGCCCCCTAAATCACCATTCTTACTTCCAACCCAACCCCCCACAGCGATCATCCCAGGAAGAAACTCCTATAGAGAAGGAGCCAGCTATTCCCACCAGCTGCCATCTATGGGGGCACACAAGTCAGCCTAGCTGAAACAAGGCATCTTAAGGGAGAAATGTAAGTATGATACATAAGAGATGTGTGATAGACAAGTCTAAACTTTGCCTGCCCTCTCCCCCCACACTCCAGTAAAGATAGCCCAGGATTATGAGCCATCAGAAGAGTCATGGGAATATAGCTGCCTCCCAGAAACATGGGTCCTTCTCTCCTCCCACCCCCTAATAGCCATCATTGAGGGAAATAATCACTATGGAGAATGAGCCCACCTTCCTCACCACACTAACAACTGCTACCACATACATCAGGCAGTTAAACACAAGAGTCTGGGAGTGGCAGAATCCCCTTCTCCCAAGACCTACAGTCCTGTTTCCCAGGATCACTTGTAGCCATCACACTGTGTGGAAATGTGACTACAACTTTAGCTCCTGAAGACCTAGAAAGAGAAATTTCTCACTAACAAAGTCCTAGCCACTGTCGTACGGTTCCACATCAGAAATTAATATGATTTTAACTGTGGAAATAACATTAAAGAGGCATTAACATCTGCCATGCCAGTGCTCTCTGAGGGACCTTCCCATCTCAGATGATATTTTCCACATGTATTGTCTCCTTACCCTATACACACACATGCACACACACACACACACACACACACACGAATGGGAGCTTCTTGGAAGCAGGCACTGTCTTTTCTACTCATATCTCCATTGCTTAGTACAGTACTTTGGACATAACAGATGCTTTTACTAAATGCTTTTCATTCACTCCAGTTTAGGTAGAGGGATGGGTCTTACTGGTTTTTGTCCTTGGTTTTCAAAGAGGATCAGTGGCATCATGAACTGATATCTTAACTTAAGCTTGAATTGGATTTAAAGTTGCACATAGTTGACAGCCTCACTTTCTCTTCCAAAGTCATCAAAATTCAATGGCAAAACAAAAGTCAAGATGACTGGAATGGCCCAGGATGCAGTGGATACCCTTGGCATCTTCAATGTCTGACCAAGTTATAAGCAATCCACAAACGCTTGCCTCAACCACCTTCATGGCTATAGAAGGAAATCGTTCTCATTCACTCATCCCACCAGGGAAGATCTTCACACGTTTGGAAGAAACATCCCCTTAACTCACAAACAGGTCTGAGACCTGTTGATTACCCTCAACCTGGTTTGGTCCATCTACCAAGATGGTTTACTAGGTATGAACATTGCTCATGCTATAGTTTCTTGGGTGAATCAGGCAGACATCAAAGAAGAATGAGCAGCCCTGAAAAGGGCTTGACAAGCCCTCACACCAGAGATGCTAGTCCTCCTGAACACCCCATACATCCCTATAGGTGGATCCTATAGTGGACTGATAGAGACAAGAAGGGAGTTATGGCCTGCTTATTTGCATTCTAATTTGCATGTGGCACACAGGAGACCCTAAGTGAAATATGAGGAATACTTTCAATTCATTAGGGCATTGCTCATGGGAGTCTATAATTTTGGGGTACCCCCTATCCTTGTTGCTATCCTTCTTCAATTTCATTCTATTCAACAATCATCTGTTAGGTGCCTACTGTGTTTAGGCACTGTACCAGGGGATACAAAGATAAAAGCAGAATAGTCTCTACCCTCAATGAGCTTACATTCTACGAGGGGGACAGGAGAATATAACATGTTCAGGTGCAAATACAAGGTAATTCAAGGAGAGAGAGCATTAATGATTGGGGAGGTTAGGGAAGGAAGTACCCAACCTGAGCCTTAAATGTAACTAAGGATTCTAAAAAGTAGAGAAAAGGGGGAAGTGCATCCCAGGCAGGGATATCATGTGTACAAATGCATAGGAGATGGGAGTGTTGGGTTTGGGGAACATCTAGTAGCCCAGTTTGGCCAGAATCCAGAGTGATGAGTAACGTGAAGTAAGCTCTCATCTCTAATTCTCTTTTTCTGTGATCCCATCAAGACAGACAGTAGAGAGTTTTAATGCCACACTGAAATGTTTTTGTCTTATCCTCCAAGTAATAAGGAACCATGGAAGGTTTTTTGAGCAAGGGGAATGACATGGTCAGACCTATGCCTGTAGTTCTGTAGAGTTCCGCCTCTTTCATGATGCCTTCAGTCTTCTCTCAAGTTCACTTTTTCCTCTGTGTTTCAATAGTGCTTACTGTTGGTGTTATACAATGGAAAGTTCTCATACCATTTGGGATTGTTAATAGATAGGTTCCACTCCTTCAACCATACTGTGAACTTCTTAAGGAAGAACCTGACAAACAGGTTAGCCCCCTTCCCCCATCTGCAAAGGTTTGATGCTTTGGGATCACATACTTAATGGTCACCAATAATGGCTGCCAGAGGGCAATGCTTTTTCAAAGCTGTTCAGAGAGGACTGGCCACTGAACCAAGATGACTGATTTCTGCTCAGGAGATCTTAACAAAAGTGACTCTACTCTACTCCCTTCCTGTATATAGACATATAACTCTCTGTCTCTCTCTGAGACTGTGTCTGTATCTATTAGTCTCTGTCTCTCTGACTCTGTCTCTGTCTTTTTCTGTTTCTCTATTTCTGTGTCTTTGTCTCTGTCTTTTCTCTGACTCTGACTCTGACTCTGTCTGTCTATCTCTGTGTGCCTGTCTCTCCTACCAGGACTAGTGTTTCTTGGAGGAGAAGATGACTGCCAATAGAAAGAGAAATTCATCCCCTTGGCCTACCTTGCCAGAAGACATAGACCTTTAGGAAGACAACACAGAGCTAAAGTGAAGATGAAATGCTTACTTGGAAATCCTGAAAAGTAGTTCATGTTTTGATGTTTTAGGTATCAACCACCTGAGAGAGTAGTTGCTAAGTTACTGCTTTATGTTCAAGTCTTTGTCAATGCACACTTTGAATCCTCTGTGTCTTTCTTTTTGCGTCTTCTTTGTGTATTTCTTTTATGTCGAGGAAATAAATAGCCACCCCATACCTGATCTATTTTATACACTGAGTATCTTTCTATTGTCTTGGTGAATGAATCCTGATAACATGAGCCAAAACTAACCTTTGAATTATTTTTCCCTGGGGCACTGGGGTGGGAGCACAAAGAGCTAGTGAGTATGAGAAAGAGCCTATTACCTCTTTTCAGAGACCAGGCTTCCACCAGGACTAAACCTAGTGTATACCCATAGGTCTAAAGTCAGGACAGATGAGAACAATTTGTTCTAATGGCCACAAAAGCAGGCACCAAGGAGCACTTAGAACTTGGTCAAACATTGAAGATGCCCAGGTCATCCACTACATCCAGGGCCATCACCAGCCATCTTGACTTCTGTCTTGCCACTGCACTTCAACGACTCTGGAAAAGAGTGAGACTGATGACTGTGTAATTTTGCCTCACTTAAATATCATTCATGTGCAAGTAAGACGTCACCTATGATGTCACTGGTCCTCTTTGAAACCAAGGACAAACAATAACAAAGCTAGGGACCCCCTTGAGGGAACCAAAGTCCCCCCATGAGCCCAGTTCCATGTTGTTATACCTGCATTTACTATCATGCTCCATGCCGTAATTTGAACATAATGGGGATTTAATAAATGTTTGTTGATTGATTGGAATCCAATGCTCAGCATTGTGCCTTGAACATAGTAGTTGTTTAATAAATGTTTGCTGATTTGAATTTAATTGAATAGGGATCTAAATCTAGTGTATAGCTTTAAACTAATCCAGTTTAGGAGGGTTCTTCGTACCAAATTAAATCAGCCAGTACCGATCACATGCACACCCTTATATTGAGGGAGAGGCAGCTTCCATGTGCCCTCCTTACTCTGTCCATCCCCCCCATCTCCCTTATAGCTTTGGCCCCATTCCTAGGAATCCCAATGAGTTTGCCATTAGCAAAACCCAGCTGTTCACTAATAATCTTTACAATGTTTGCACTCCCCCAATCCCATAGCCTCACAGAATGTTTCTTTTCTTTTCCCCATCTTCTCTCAACCCCAAGGAGTGTAAGCAGTAAGTAGACCCATGTCATTTGTATTCTCTGTCTGAAACCATTTAGCTCAACATCTCAGCCAGAACAACAAATGCCTAGGCCTAGAGCTAATTATTTGTCTGGCTCAGAATGACCAATGCGTATGCTGGAAGGGGAGCAATCCCTGGCTACCTGTTTGCTCTCCATTGTGCTTATCTGGGCTAATTCTCCAAGCCCTTCCAGTTCTAACAGGAGCTGGATTCTTGACTCCTCTTTGACCCTGACTTGCTTGGATTGGGGGTGGGGTCCCTATACAAGTACAGGACAGAAGAGATCTCACTTGACACCTGTTCATATGAAGATCTGGGAGTAGGCACTAATCAAAAGCTCAATTTGAGCCAACAGTCTCATGTGGCTGCTTTAAAAAAAAGCAATTTCTCTAATAGTAGCATTTCAATTGAAGACTATACGGGACCCCTGTATTCTGCTACCCAAATCACAGCTGGAGTATATCCCTGGGAAGACAACGAGGATGGTGAGATGTCATTTGAAGACTAGCTGAAAGGAACCAGGAATGTTTAGCCTGGAGAAGAGGAGATGTGATTGTAGCCTTCAAATATTTAAAGGGCTGTCAGTATAGAAAATAGAGTAGAGCTAGTCTAAATTGCCTGGCTCATTTAACAAATATTTATTCTTTAGTGCTTGTTTTCCAGAGGGCAGAACCAGGACCAGTGGGTGAAATTAGAGGGATGCACAGTTTGACTAGAGGGAGGGATCATGGTATAGGGCAGGGGTTCTGCCTTTCTTGTGTCCTGGACCCCTTGTTGCTATTGCTGTTGGTCTTTTGTTTTCAAAGGGAACTCAAAACATCTTTACTCATTTGTGAACTGGATTTTAGTGAGACCGAGTGGCACAAAATCATCAGGCTCACTTTCACTTCCCGAGTCATCAAAGTCCAGTGACAAGACAAAAGCTGAGATGACGTCAATGGCCCAGGATGGGCAGTCTGGTAAAGTCTAAGGACAACTTCTCAGAATAATATCTTTAAATTTATTAAAATAAAATACATAGGGATTATGAAGGAAAACAGTTATATTGAAATACATAATTGTCCAATATTGGGAGGGGGACCGAGTTAGTCAATAAATGGTTTGGCTCTTAAGCACCTACTATGTACACATTCTGCTGAGCCCTGGACAAATTCACAAAAACCAGGTTAAGAACCTCTGGTGTAGGGGAAAAGCTCCAGATTGGAGATCTGGATTCAAATGCTGGTTTTGCTACATACTACCTTCTCAGTCAGGTACAGGTTAGATTAGCTGGCCTCTGAGGATTCATTCTTCTCTGAGATTCTGTGATAGCAACGTGACCTTAGGTAAGCCACCTCTGTGGTGTAAAGTAAGACAATCTCTAGTGTTCCTTCTAGCCCTAAACCTTACAATCCTTTGGAGGGAAGGAGGGGAGGGAGAAGAGCTCTCTTAAAACTAGTGATACTCGACAATGGAACAGGTTGGATGGCTATCTGTCATCAATGTCATAGAAGAGATTTCTGTATTAAGGGAGAGGTTGGATTAGAGAACCTTAAAGGCCCTTCCAACTTTCTGATGCCATGATCCCTGAAACTTCAGTTGATACTCTGTGAAATAGGAGTGGTTTCTTTTTCTCCCCAGGCCTGTACAAACACGTCCCTTCCCAGGACTGCATAAGTTATAGGAGACCCTATTGGGAGCACTCACTGAACCCTGCAGGCATGAGATAAGCTTGGTATAGTCACATGGTTGTTATCCTATATTATTATATCATACCTTTCCTCTACGTGCTCTGTTCTATAGACTTGTTTTCCCACAACATATAAAAACTGAGCCCTGCTCTTTAATAAGCCCCCTGCCCGACTCTGTGGCGTCTTCTGCCCCACCATAACAAATGATAAGAGGAGCGTGGGAGCCACACATTATTGGAGGATAAAGTGACATCTATGCCTTCTACTTCCCTATTCCCCTTGCAGAATGTCTGACACATAGTAGGCACTTAGTAAATGTTGATTGGTTGATCCTGGCCAGTCCACCCTCACCTTTCCTCTACCCCCAGCTCATGAGAACTAGTAATAGAGTCAGACTAACTCTCTGTGAGCCAGTGTTAGGGTGGGTGAATTTTCATCCTAATTGGGGTGCCCTCCCCTGACCTAACCAAACAAGTTCCCAGAAGACCAGGACAAAGGGCAGAGACCATTGCAACTTCCTTTCTCACCAAAAAACAAACAGTAGGAGATTCCGCTGGGTCTTGAGATGGGAAAGCCTTTGAGGGTGCAGAAGAAACACTAGAGAGGGGGAGCTATTTTTCCAAAAAATATTTTTGTTGAAATTTTCCATTCTTTCTGAATTATTCACATCCTTCATATTAAAAACATAATAATTCCCTCTGCCACCATGGCTTCAAAACTTCTGAAAATCTCTTTCCATTTCTGTCCGTTCCCCTTCTTCCATTTCATTATAGATATCACTACTTTCAATAAAACACTCCTCTCCAAGAAAGTGCTTGTGGGTCTTTGGGAGGGTGGGGAGAGGGAATTCCAAACAGGTCACTATAATTAGCAAAGTTCACATATAATAATAATAGTAATAATAATTCATGTCTATCGGATTTCAAGGTTCCAAAAGCTCTTCCCTCACATTAGCCCTTTGAGATAGGTAGTTACAGGTATTATCATCCTCATTTCTCAAATGAAGAATTTGAAGCCTAGAGTGATCAAGTGATTTGCCCATGATAAGTGTCATATCCGAATCCAACACCTTCTACCACATAATTCTGCTTCCCTAAACATGGGATCTTAGGTTAAAAGTAGAAGAGTCAGTGGGAATGGCTTTGAAAATGCAGGTGGGAATTATGTAACCATGATCATATCCACAATGCTTATATTTGGGGCTGGAAATAGCCATGTGGGCCAAATACAGGCAAAAAAAATGAGATGTTGGACCAAGACAGGCATTGTAAGAGAAATAATAAAAACAGAACAGAAGAGAGAGAAGGAGTGATGAAAGGTCCTGGAAAGGGGAATGGAAGAGAAGAGTAAGCAGAGAAAATGATGGATCCAAGATGGCAGGTTTGGAAAAGAAGCCTAAGGAACAAAGTCCATGAGGCTCCTTGAGTCCCACAAAAGTCCAGAGGAAGAACAGAATATGAAGAACTGGTTAGAGAAGAGTGTTGGGCCTGGAGAGAGGAAGGCTAGAATCCACAGAACCTCAGACAGAGGTGGAAGGGACCTCAGAGGCTATACCTGAACAGGAATTTCTTCTACAACATCTCCAAGTGGTCATCCAGTTTTTTACTGAAGACCTTGGACAAGGGGGAACTCTCTACCTCCTGTGGCAGCCCATTATACTTTAGGAAGGTTTTCCTTGTATGGAGCTTAAATCTGACTTCCTATGACCTCTACTCACTGTTCTTTTTTCAGTGCTTGGAAGCCAAGTAAAATAAATCTACTCCTTCTTTGACCTGACAGCCCATCAAATACTTGAAGGCAGCATCTGCCATGCCTCCACTAATTCTTCCCATCTCCAGATTAAACATTCCCAGTTCCTTCCACCGATCCTCATATGGCCTGTTCTCCAGCCCTCTCATCATCCCAATACCTTCTTGGGAACACCCTCCAACATGTCTATTTCTTTCCTTAAATGTGAGGTCCAGAGCTAAACATGGTGCTCCAGATGGGGTCTAATGAAGGCCAGCAGAAAAATGATACTGGCCTCATTCTCCACATGATGCCCCTTTTAATGTAGCCCCCCATGTGGCATGTCACACTGTTGACTCATCTGGACCTTGGATTTCACTAAACCATGACATTGTTTTCATATGAACCAGTGGCTAGCCACATCTTTTCCATTATATTCTTGTTGGGGTTGATTTTTTTTTAAACTCAAGGATGAAGTTATCCTAATTAGAGTTCATCTCTTAAAATTCTATCTTACTTTTTAAGGCCAAAACCAGGAAAAGACCAAACCCACATGCAAAAGAAGTGGTCAGTAATATCAGTGTTGTTCAGACAAGGAATCAGAGAGATACTTAGTCCTGGACTCCAAATAGGAAGGAAACTTAAGTAACTTGGTCACCCTGGTAGTAAATTCCTAGATAGACAAGAATCAAACAGCTCCAAATTCAGCATTCTTTTTATTTCCTACAGAATCAGAGAATTTTAGAATTGGAAGGACCCTCAGAAGGAAAAAAGGAAAGAAATATTTTATTATGTGCTTGGCATTGGGTAAAGCACTCCACAAATACCATCTTATTTGGTCCTCTAGACAACCCTGAAAAAGGTTCTGCTGAGGAAGGCAGAAGTTAAGTGACTGGGCCAAGGTCACCCAGCTAGTATCTAACCCCAGATTTGAACTAGGCTTTCCTGACTCCAGGCCCAGAGCTCTATCCACCCCTCCACCTAGCTGTCCCTAGGCAAAGATCATTTGGTTTAACCCATTCTCCAAAGGAATCCTGCCATGATGTGCCAGACGAGTGGTTGGGTATGAGTCTACTTGAAATCAACCTTCCCACTGCATGGATTTTATACATAACAAGTTCTGTGCATGTTGTCTTCCCTCCAGGAGGGTGATGACAGTGTTTTCTGCCTTTTGTATTCCTGGTATTAAGCATAGTGCCTGGGACATAGTAAACATTTGATAAATATCCTTTGACTAACCAATCTTTAGACTTGCAGGTGGTACAGTGGGCAGAGTGGTGGACTTGGAGTCAGGAAGACCCACATTTGACACTCACTAGCTATTCGACCCCAAGAAAGTTGCTTAACATCTCTCAGCCTCAGTTTCCTCATCTGTCAAATGGAGATAATAATAACACTGACCTCCCAGGACTGTTGTAAGGACCATATGGTATAGCACCTATAAAGCATTTTGCAACCCTTAAGGGGATATACTAATGCTAGCTATTATCATTATAATAATAATTATTATTATCTTAGAGAAGTCCAAAAAAAGTAGCTCAATAGGGCATAGGCGGATAGACTAAACTCAAGAGAAGATGGTAACACCAAGCAGAGGTTTTTTTTAACCTGAGCTGCTCTAGCTGCAAAATAATGGGGCATTAGGGTGACTAGGCAGCACAGTGAATAGAACATTGGCCCTGGAGTCAGGAGGACCTGAGTTCAAATCCAGATTCAGACACTTAACACTTATTAGCCATATGACCTTGGGCAAGTCACGTAACCCCAATTTCCCTGCCTTCCCCTTTCAAAAAAAAAGTAATAATGTGGCATCTTTGGCCTGAAACTGCTTCCTGGACATTGAAGACACCAAGGCCTGCAATCCCAACCCTCGCCAGTCATCTTGACTTCTGTCTTGCCACTGGACTTCAATAACTCTAGAAGAGAGAGTGAGGCTGCTGGCTTGGCACGGCTCTGCCTCACTTAAATCACATACAAGTCAAGAACAGCACCCCATGATGTCATTGGTCCTCTTCAGAAATGAAGGATGAACAGCAGCTTCCTGGACAAAAAGATACTGGGATTGTCATGAAACTTTACTGATATTGTTCCTCAACTGTAAAAAGATTGCTCTGCAGCAAAGATTTAGTTGTGCGCCCAACCTTTTCCTGTATGATGAGCTTCCAGCAATTGTGGTTAGAGAGAGGGACTCGTGGCTAGAGCACAGAATATATGGGATAAGTTGCAGTTTGGGGAGGGCCTTGAATGACGTGCAAAGAAGGTCGAGCTTTCAATATCAGTAGAATGGTATGAAAGATGGATGGGTGAGAGAGTGGTCAGGGAGCACAGGGGAGAGGATACAAGTAGTCCAGGCAGCTAGTAATGAGGAAACCTCTACTGGTAGAGAGGTAGGAACAGTCAAGGAAGATGTTATAATAGTGGAAGCAACAGAACTTTGTTAATGATGAGGCCCCAAAGGTGAGGGGGAGGAAAGACCCAGGCCCAAGGTTACAAATGCAGCATCCAAGCTAAATGGTGGGGCCTCTTACAGAAACATCTAAGTCAGAAGAAGGGACAGGTTTTGAGGGAAAGATAAGTTTGGTTGGGGATATGTTGAGTTTGAGGTTCTAGCAAGACTTCCAGATGGAGATGTGAGCCAGAATTGGAGACTTTCTAAAACATCTGCTCAGAGGTCAGCCTTTATTACCCTCCCACCCGCCCAGATGGTAACTATTGTAATCTGGTTACTCAGGATTCATTACTGTGTTCCTTTACTGGTCTGTCCTTCCTGGGTGTTGGCCTACCCTACAAACCCACCCATTCCTGTTCCTTTCCCTATGCAGACTGGCCCCAAGGCCCCACCCTGAGCTAATGGCAAAAGAATCTCATTTGCTAATTCATGTTAAATTATTAATGACTAATAGAGTTTGATATATCCTCCCGCCTCCACTCTCTCCCTTTACATTTTAAAGGGTCCTTGGAAATGTTAAAGGCAACTAGATAATGTAGTGGGTAGAGTCTGGGAAAGGCCGAGTGCAAATCTGAGTTCAGCTGTGTGACCCTGGGAAAGTCACTTAAGATCTGTCACGTCATCTATGAAATGGGGATAAAAAATGGTAGCTACCTCCCCAGGTCATTATGAGAATCAAATGAAATAATATCTATGAAGCGCTTTGAAAGCCTGAAGTATTATACAAATGCTAGTGGTTTATTATTAATTATTATTATTATTATTCAAAGGAATTATAGTAAACGAAGGAAGATTTGGGAAGAAATATTTGTTCAAGCTGTAAGAAAGTGCCCCTGACTGTCTCCCAAGAGGTCATTGGTATGAATGGATTGAGTCCAGACCTGAGCACTGGACATCCCTGCTGACCCCAAGGTCTTTCCTTTCTTAGCTTAGGAAGAGTCTGTGGGAAAAAAAAGTAACCATTAAAACAGGCTTCTGGCCCAGGGAACTTGAAAATCATAATAATTATGATAAAAACAAAAAACAAAATACCTAACATTTATATAATGGTTTAAAGCCTACAAAGCATTTTACATGCTTTATCTTAATTAATTCTTACAACAACCAGTGTAATGGGAATGGGAATTTGAAGATTTTCCCTAACTCTTAACAGACCTAGGGGAGAGTTTAAAGACCTCCCCTGCTTTGAAAGTAAACTCTGACCCCTGATAGCCTGAATATAGTCACATGGAGCCTGTGGTAGGAGGAGTTTGCTGAAGGGAAGCAGAGCCCACAGAAGCTGGTCAGAGCTAGTGAGATGATGGGGGAGAGAGGAGACTCAGGCAAGGAGTCAGATAGGCTCATGAGCAGATATTGCTTTTGTATTGGTTTGTGGGAAGGCTGAAGGATGCTGTGGCTTTCAGTGTTATTATGGCTTCTGAATATCTTTGGTACTATGATGCAATCAGTTTACTGGTTTGGGAATTTGGTTTTCTGGTGTCTAAATAAATCCTTCAGTTCTGTCCTCTTCCTGGAGAATCTGGTATATTTTGCAATTGAATGTCATGCAATATTTATAATCACAGTCTTTATCGTGATTGTGGATGCTGTAATATTGCATTGGCACTACACTCAGTGAGATAGGCACCATTTTACAAGTGAAGAAACTGAGGCAGAGGCTGAGACTTGCCCAAGGTCATACAGACAGTAAGTGTCTGAGAAAGGATTTTCCCTCAAAGCTTTCTGACTCCAAGGTCTATTCTATCTAGAGAAAATGGGCAAAGAATAGAAGATAATACAATAGGGGCTGCAGGGAGATAAAGTGGAGAGGGAGAGGGTCTGTGCACACACACACACACACACACACACTCTATTCTCATTTACACACTCTATTCTCATTTCTGGAGAAAGGCTGGGTGTGAAGAGCTGCCCTCACCACCATAACTAAGAACAATGACACAGAACCTGGACAAGAACTCTGCTGTGGTTGGGGGGTTTAGGGGGAGAGGCAGAAGAAGGGAGCAGCTGTGACTAGAACACCCAGACTCTCTCCCCAGCGAGGACAGAGGTTGGAGCTGGCTGGATCTCCAATGTTAGCTGCTACTGTCGACTCTGGGAAATGTGTCCTATTATTATCCTCATTTAACAATTGAAGAAACTGAGGAAGTAGTGTTTAAGTGACTTGCCCAAGGTCACACAGCTAGTAAGTATCTGAGGCTAGATTTGAACTCAGGTCTTCCTGACTCCAGGACCTGCACTCTATCTACTGCAATAAACTAATGAAATAAAGCAGATGCAGATTATAGAGGGTCTTGAGTGCCAGTCAAAGAAGTTTGAACTTTACTCAGAAGATAACAGGTGGCCCTGATTTCTGATCAGAAAAGAGGCATGGATAGTTTAGTACAGAGATGGCTAGCTACATAGATCACTAATGACTGATTACTGGTAGAGTCACAAATGTTTAGTGTTTGAAGGACCCATGAAGCTCCTCTAGTCCTGAACCATGAATCTCCCTGGGACATCCTTCACCAAGGGTTACCTAGCCTTTGTTTGAGTACTTCCAGTGACAGAAAACTCATTACCTTGCAAAACAGCCTATTCCATTTCTGGACGACTCTAATTATTTTTTATTTAATTTTGATTTTTTTTCATTCACCTTTAACTTCTCCCCACTGCTCCTAATTCCGCCTTCTGGGGCCAAGCAAAATACATCTAATCCCTCTTCTATAAGTCAGTCCTTTAAATATTTGAAAACAGCTATCATTTTTCTCCTGCTAAGTCTTCTCTTTTCCAGGCAAGACACCTCTATATCCTTCAACCAACCCTGTCTATATGACTCTAGGTGACTCAACCTCCCCTAGATTTCAACTGCCTCATCAGTAAAATGAGGTGGTTAGACCTGAATGCCTCTTAGAACACTTCATGCTCTACATCTATCATCCATGTAGCCTTCTCTCCATCCTGACCACCCTTCTCTGGATGTGCTCCCTCCTAAAATGTTCTTCTCAGAACCAACACTAACCAGCCTCATTGGGATCTGAATGGAGCAGAGCACCACAGGACCATAACTCTTCCTCCCTCCTACAACACATCAGCCTACGCTGAGGTCAGAGTACACTGCAAAGTCCAGTTCTTTTTCATACATCTGGCCATGTCCACATGTCCCAGACTGTGTCTTTTCCAGTGTTCTTCATCTTACCTTCTTATTGGAAACAATGAAGAGATTTCACGCTAATAAGTTTCTCTTTCAACTTCTACCATAGTAAACAAAGAGTATAAGAATCCATAATACTGAAAGGCAATTTTAAGAGAACAACTTAATTAACACCTCCTCTTTAGTTAGTTAGTAGGTGTCCTTCACCCAGAATATAGATCAAAGGGAAGGGGGAAGACTTGGGCAGATACGAGGAGCTGCTTGAAAGGGCTAAGTAGCTACAAGGACCAAAGCCATCCATGTACATGCTCAGGAAGATTTTATTGATATTCATGATAAATTTAAGGAACTGTTCTGAGACTAGGTGATAAGCTGAGATTTGACTGGATAATGATCCTGCTCAGACAACATCTGAAGTATTTTGTTTATTTCTGGGGACCACAATTCAGGAAGGATATCCAGAGATGGGCACTTGCAGTAGGGAAGGCTCATGTTATATGAGGACTGGTTGAAGGAATTAGTGGCTGTTTAACCAAGAGAAGAGTCAGGGGAGTCATGATAAGTATTTTCTAATATTTCAAGGGCTGTCATTTAGAAGAGGAATTAAATTTGTTCTGGTCTATCACAGAGGGTAGAAGTAGGGGCAATAAATAAAATATGCAAAGGTACAAACTTGGGTTTTAATATAAGATATATAGAAATATATAGAGTATATATAAGAAAAGAACCATATGTTTAATATGAATGTATATATAGAACCTATATCAGATTATACTCTGTCTTGGGGAAGAAAGGGAAGGGGAGAAAATTTAAAATTCAAAAGCTTGTGGAATTGAATTCTGTAAACTAAAAATCAATTAATTAATTAAAATTTTAAAAAAAACAACCTCCTAATAGTACTATCAAAAGTTGAAAGAGCTGACTCAGAAATTAGGGAGTTCCCCTTCACTGGAGGTCTTCAAGAAAAAAAAACCTTAATGACTAATTGCTGGAAGGAATTATGTTTCAGGAATGTGTTACATTAGATGACTACTGAGGTCTCTTCAAACTCTGAAGTTCTATCTATGATTCTGTAATTATATATAGATGGGTATTTGAATTCCTTTAAATCTTGCTCTCATTATATGTCTTTTTTTATGATGACTCATTCCATTTAATGTCAATGTTTAGTTGCTTTAATATCTTTTTTAAAAAATTTTTAAGCATAATTAAGTAAAAAAAAAAAACCCTACTATCTCTCCCAAATAAATAGGATGACTAATAGAAAGTCTATTAGTTCAGACTATGAACTAAGGCACCACTATGCCTCCCCCTCCCCAGAATGATAGCCCATAATAAGTAAAAGCAAAGTGTCTTTTATTTAGAAATAAACAGCCTTTCAAGTCTTCGGCCAAATCTAAATCTGTAAGAGCAATTATTATCACATACATCAACATATACATATGTGTCTCTCTATGCATGTATGTATATATACACATGCATATATATACAAAACATGTACATACATTTTAATACACACACACACACACAAACAAACACATACACACATTTGGCCTGGGAAGGACTAGGAAAGAGGTCCTATATAGACAATGAGAGTCAGGGATATGAAGATTTTCATGACTAACAGAACTTCCATTCTGTTCACTTTCTGTCTATCTGCCCCATACCCACTGCCCCATTGACATGAGTGAAGGTCAGGTCAATCCCCTCAACGTGTCTCTTTTCCTGTTGCAAAAGCCCTGCTCTCTGTTCTTGAGGAATGTTTAGCTATAGTCTGAAAAATGGTTCAGTGGAATAAAGACGTTTCCCCTCTGACGAGCACGTTTGCAGAAGGCATGTCAGAGATCTCAGAGCTTGGGGTTTGGGCAGCCTTTCAAGAAAGTTTTTTTCCGCTGCCCCCCCCTCAACCCTTCATCCTCTCCCATCACCCCCTCCCTTGCTTGCTTATTGGAAGAGTAATAAATATCGAGTCGACAGGCCCTTCTCACAGTTACAAAGCCTACCTGTAACTGAGCTCGATAATTAGCAGCCTTGAAGATGATATATGACTTTCATTACCCTTTGGGACTGGAGCCTAAATGAGGACAGAGCTAATTGCCGTGCAAAGCAGTTTGGCATGAATGAGAAAAATGCAGGCCCTGTCTCCTGCCAAAAAAAGGCCCTATTGCTGCTCTGATCTCATGGCTGGGCTTTGCCGCAGGAGTTCACTCGGTGTCCATAAATCATGGTCTGCTTACAGCTGAAACTGCCCTGCGTCATCAGTAGGCTAGAAGCTGAGTGACAGATCCCAGCCCGGCTACATTAGAACTTCAACTTAACTCTTCTGTTCTTCTTCTCTTCTCTTCCTCCTCCTCCTTCTAACGCTCCTTGGACTGACCTGAAAATTAAACCCAGACTCCTCAGAGGGGGAGGCCGAAGCCTGGGTGCCAGAACTGTTTACTCCATGGATGGTTTTTCACACACACACACACACACACACACACACACACACACACACACTCCCGGCCTCTGTCTCCCTCCCTCCTGCCCTCCCCGGGGGAAATGATTCTAGGCCCCCTTTGAGAAGCCTGGGCTTTCTGAGGTCTCAGTTCATCCTCCATCTGGGAAGATGCGCCACTATCCACTAATGCTCTGTATTGGCACTTTGTCATCAAGTTTGGAGACAAATGCAGCCTTTCCCTCACTAACCCTCTCTCCCTTCCACCCTCCCACTACGGGAAATACTTCCCTTTTCTTTAAAGGAGAAAGAATGACACGGGCCAGATGTGATCCCTCCATCCTAACACCCTGAAGTCAGACAGATGTAGGCATGGTTCTGGGGGAGGGGAGTATAAGATGCCTCAAGTCCAGGGACAACGCAGGGAAATGATTTCTCCTTTGCCCCTTCTCCTCAGTGATAAGTCTCCTTTTCCCTCTAGGTGCCAGAGGTCTCCGAGACAGGAATCATACTGAATTAGCAGTTTGCTTTCAGTGTCAGCCCCTAATCAATTAGTTTGCATTGGGGGGGCTCCCTTCCTTATAAGGCAGATACCAATTTCACACCCAGGACTGAACTCAATGCTTTCTTCTAAGGGCAGTCACATAATTCATTCTTTGTAGTGCCAAATTATATTTGACATTTAATTTAGAACTCAAGGTACCATAATGCAAAATCTCACTAAAAATAATGGTGATAAAGCTGAGGAGCATTTGATTTGACAGCCAGGTTTTGGGCAATGTTTCCTCCTGCTCTCCATACCCCTTCCCTGCCACTCCCACCCACCACCACTTTTTATGTACTTCGATATCTTCCTCAAGGATGTACTTGGGAATACCAGAGGTAAGGGTGTGCATTCAATCTTAGACATTCCCCCTTCACCTCCAGAAGGTGGAGGCAGGGTGGACTGGATGTAGCTCCTTTCTCCTTTCTCTGTATCCCCAATCCCTTCAGAAAGATCCTTAGATGGGGGCGGCTAGGTGGAGCAGTGAATAGAGCACTGGCCCTGGAGTCAGGAGTACCTGAGTTCAAATCCGGCCTCAGACACTTAACACGAAAAACTAGCCGTGTGACCTTGAGCAAGTCGCTTAACCCCAACCTGCCCTCCAAAAATCAAAAAAAAAAAAAATCCTTAGATTGGGCCTCAGGAAAATGATAGAAGCAAAGTCACCTCTTGGAGGTATTGGTTTGGTGGCAGAGAGGAAAAAGAGAAGAAATTTAGTCCTCCCTCTCCAGGAATTCCCAATAAGTTGGGGGAGATTTGGTCATGGCCAAGGGGGTTGACAATCTGATGTAGATGAACCAGAGTTGTTTAGGAGGTGGCGCTGGAGATAGGGTGTGTATGTTGGGGGGAAGACTGATCCTTGAATTTATGAAAGCTGAAGTCTGCTGAATTGCTTTTCCTGACTTGACTGAGGCAGGGGAGCTTTATCTCCTGAATTTGAAGACTTACTTACAAGGGTTAAATATCCATACTGAAGAGCGGGGAATACTCAGAGATTTAGACATATTTTTCAATACCCATAAAAGCAGGAGGAATGAAAGCACAGAATTAAGTGTTGAGATTTGGTGGCTCAGTAGATAGACTGCCAGACTGAAATCAGAAAGACTCGTCTTCTTGAGTTCAAATCTGGCCTCAGACACTTACTAGCTATGTGACCCTGGGCAAGTTACTTAATCCTGTTTACCTCCATTTCCTCATCTGTAAAATGAGCTGGAGAAGGGAATGGCAAACCACTCCAGTATCTCTGTCAAGAAAACCCCAAACAGGGTCATGAGGAGTCAGACACGACTGAAAACAATTCAATTGTTCACTCTCCCTTGGACAGATCTGTGAACTATCACTTCCTGCCCCCAAGCTTTCTAACTCTGGTCCTGTAGAACCAATAGTTGTCTGGACTAGGTCAGAAGTTAGGGGTCATAAGTGTGATAAGCAATACTTATATAGCATTAGCCAACCAATCAATAATTACAACAATTATTATCCCTGTTTTATGGATGAAGAAAGCAGAGAGATTAAATAGCTTAATTAAGTAAAATAAATAATCTAATAAATAAATAAAAGAAATCATAAAAGACTAAATAAAATTAAATAACTTAATTTAACTTAAATAGCTTACCTATAGTCACAAAGGCAAAATCTGAATTCAGGCCTTTCCTGATGCCAGGTTCAGCACTCTGTTCACTATATCAGGCAGATTGGTTATCGTCTTTCATCCTTGAAGAGGACCCAAATGACACTCCTATGTTGGGTCAAGGTATAGTGTGTCCTACTGTGGCTGATCAGACTAATACAACGGTTCTAAACCTGTGGGTCGCGACCCCTTTGGGGTCAAACAACCCTTTCACAGGAGTCACAGGGGTCGCCTAAGACCATGGGAAAACACATATTTCCCATGGTCTTAGAAACCTCCTCTATCCATCTCCAGGTAGGTCCCCCCACATGCAGACATACCCACATATGACTATTAAGGGGTCCCGGCATTAGGAAGGTTGAGAACCACTGGACTAATATGAGTTTGGAAGGCTCTACCACAGTTCGGGCACAAATAGTTCATATGAACATTTGGAGTCGAGATGTGTTTAAATTCATGCATCTCATGTTCCTTTTGAACTACTGGAATTCTGCTTTGCTCATAAAGCACAGCACCTTCTTTGATGTAGGTACATCATGCTAGACCATCCTGTGCCACTGCTTCTCGTGTCTCCCCATCGATTCCAAAGCTCTTCAAAGAAACATTGAGAGTGCCCTTGTATCACTTCTTCTGACCTCCCTGTGAATGTTTGCCTTGTGTGAGCTTTCTGTCAAACTAGGCAGATACATGTAATATCAACTTTATATTGCTGTGACTTTCTGGCTATTTCCAACTATTTCAACTACCATGTTGAGTTCCTTTCCAACTTTATAATGCTGTGACAGAGCTGGGTCTTAGAAAATGGTGGTTAATAGAATTCCTTGGGGTCACTCTCACCTTTTCCCATTCAGTATTGTGTTTCTACACACTAATCTCTATCCTGTAGCTCCTTGCTCTCTGTAAGCTGTTGCCAAATCCTCCCAAAGGGGACCTGATATCAGTTATGGGTGCTGTATATTAACACGTTATTTTTATTTTTGTTTTTAATAAGTTTTATTGATGTCTTCTGTTTTTATATTCATCATTTCTGGATATGCTCCGTATCCCACCACCACCCTCACCACCCTGAAGCTGAGCTCTCTCTTTTGTTATCAAAGGAAGGAATTAAACTAAAATAACCAAAATAGTGATTATTTCTAGATATGTGCCGTTCTACTGATAAGAAGGAAATCTATTCCATTATTTTTTCTTTCTCTCTATTCATTATCAGTTTTTCTATTTACTCACAGACTGGCTTCTGTCTAGTGAGTTTATGATTTGGAATGAGGCGTTCTGGTTTTCTGCTCATCTCTGCATAAGTTCATGCAAATCTTCCCACATTTCTCTGTATTTCTCATTGTCACCATTTCTTTTCCTGAACAATAACATTCCATTACATCCATATATGTTTATTTATTCCCCAAATGATGAGCACTCAACTGGTTCCCAGTTCTCTGCTCTCACAAAAGGAGATATTTTGAAGCTTTTAGCGCATATTTGATTCTGTCTTTGACTTCCTTTCAGTATATTCCAGTAGTGGGATAGCTGAGCTAAAGGGAATGAACAGTTTAATCACTTTTCCATGATAATTCAGGTTGTCCTGAAAGTTTGGACAAACTCACTACTCTGCTGATATAATAAAAACATTTGATAGGAGACTCCAGAAGACCAAACAAGTTCTCAGCACCTAAAAGAATTTTAATAAGCTTTTAAGAGAGGTCCCGGTGGTCAGGGAGAAATGTTAAAAAATGTTAGACAGCTAGGAAACGCAATGGAGAAAGAAGACCTGAATCCAAATTTGACCTCAAACTCCCACTAGCTATGTGATCCTGGGCAAATGAGCCTATCTGCCTCAGTACTTTTCAGAGGTAGGTAGGTTGCTCAGTGGACAGAGCACTGAGCTTGGAGTTAGGAAGACCTGAGTTCAAATAAGGCCTCAGACACTTACTATCTCTGTGATCTTAGGAAAGTCATCTGAACTCTGACTCATTTTCCTCATCTAGAAAGTGGGTTTAATAATACCTGCCTTCCAGGAACTGTGAAGATCTGATGAGATAATATTTATAATATGCTTTGAAAACATTCCCACCCCACAGCTATGTGAGTGAAAGAGTTTGGGACGGATTTGAACAGCACAGGAAGTATCTGAGCAGGGCATTGAATGGGGGGGCAGGAGTGACCAGAGAGGCAGCAGCAACAGCAACATACAGGCCCATCTAGTGAGGAAATGGTATAGTAGCTGGAATGAGAAACTAGAGACCGAGAATCCAAGCTTAGAGACCCAGCATCCTCCAAAGTTCTCCCTGAGCTGGGAGCTGGGAGGCCATGGCTGGAACCCTGTGCAATAGGGAGCTTCACTTTCAGAGACCAGACTAGTGGTTGCTCATTTTTCATTTGGGAGAATAAATACTCAGACACAGCATCCTCTCCCTTCCCCCTCCTCTCTGACCAAGTAGGGTAAAACTTTATTGTATTCTGCAAGATTACTTTCATAATTTCTGTTCGAGGGTAGTCAGAGGGTTTTGTTTTTGCTGGCTAGATAAATCCAAGCATTCTAACAGTTGCTGGTCTGTACACTGCCTCATTTGCAAATGGACTGCTATAGTAAAGAAGAACCACGTTTGGGTGCTGGTATATAGAAAGGACTAGGATCTAAACTCTGAGAAACTCAAACTTTCTAATGACTGGGGGCTCTGAGCTAAAAATGAGAGAGAATCCTATGGTTTTGATTGATTGATTAGCAATTTTTTAAAAATTAATTTCTGAAAAGGCAGGACAAAGCTGGAGCTTAGTCTGACCTAAGCTAAAACTAGTCTGTGTGCCATTTTTTTGCTTTCTAAAACAAAGCTGGGCTACTGAGACATATAGCTTTATTTCCTTCCCCTGCCCTCTGCACGTGCTCTTTGCTGGGGCAGAGTTAAGGGTGGTGTCTAGGGATTAAGATCTGTATGAAGACAAACATTTTAAAGACGGGGGCCAGAGAAAAGAGAGAGGACTTTTCCCCTCTAACCTTCCCCTTCTACTTCAAGATATGTTGAGATATGCACAAAAAGGCGTTCACAAAATAAATGTCTAATGGTGAGAACTTCAGGCAATGGGTCAGGTAGTAAGAGTAGATATTTTAGGCCAGGAGATTGGTCCAAAGCCTGCTCAGGTCCCTCCCATAAGTGGTTATATAAAGCCAGACCTGACTATGGGTGTATTCCTCTAACTTACCTCCCTACTCAACAGCTATCTCTACAGTACTTTGAAGGTGGTATCAGAGACTCCATAAATGATGATTACCTGACCTAGGTGATAGAAGGTTGAAGCTGGAGAATTTAGACAAGCCCTGCTTTTTAGGCTTAAACGAGGGACTGAAGATTGGGAAAGTAAAGATAGAGGGTGAGAGGAGAGGAGAAGGAGGAAGAAGGGTGAAATTCCACATTATCACGACTGAGTGCTTATTAAGGAAGGGCCCCAGGGCAACTGAGTGACCTAAAACTAGATACTAACTTCCTTCTCTGGACCTCAGTTTCCAAATCTGTAAAAATTAAAGATTGGACTAGAAGACCTCTCCCTTCCCCTAGAACCTCTGACCCCTCTCGAAGCTAGCAGGGATTACTTTGCCTTGCCCTGCTAGCAGCTGTGCCCAATTGACTAAGGGGCCTGGAAAAGCTTCTGGTGGTTTGAGAAGCAAATTGAATAAAATTCGTGTTGGGGATGGAGGGAATATGCCTGCTTTAGTCTGCAGGGAATAAAACAGAAGCCTTTTAACCTTACACATAAGTTCCACACCATTGCTTTTAAAAATCAGTTGAAAATCACTTAAAATCAAATTGATTTTGGCTTTTACAAGGAGGGGAGGGGGGCATGCTGCCTTCTCCCTAATCTCTCCTACCAGCCAGGGCTGGGGATGGAACCTGGGCAATCACCTACTCTTCTACAGAGTGGACTGGAATTTTCCCATTTCCCTCTCATTCTGAACCAATCATGGCCAGATTAGCTGGCTGTGGAAATATGTCAAGAGGTCGATTTCATGGGTGTTTTAGCAGAGGGATGGTAAGTAACTCTTGTTTTCCAGTGAGTGACCGGGCAGCTAGCACACTTGGCACCAGGTGGCTCCCAAGATGAGAGGCTTCTCTCCTTCATCTCCCCTTTGACTCCCCCCATCTTCCAACTGGGGTCTCAAATTGGGTGAAGATTGCCAAAATCTCTCAGCAGAAGCTCTTCTTCCTCGCCTCCATTTTTCTAGGGTCTCCTTAAACTAGGCCTGAAATGGCAAACTCTGGGCTTATGGGAAAGATGAAGAGGAACTGTCTTGCTGGTCATCCCTCTTTCTCACCTTTCCCCTGAAGGGCATTGCCCTGCCCTGTTCACCTGCTCCCATCCCCAGACCCATTTGGCAGACAGCACAGCCATTGGGGCTGCCAGTCAGCATCCAGGGCAGACAGGCTGGGGGATGCAGCCAAAGCTTCCATCAGCAATGTAATGGGATGCAAACCACCTGCTCTAGGCTCTGGAACCACAGTGGGAGGGCCAAAATTGTCTTGTTTTCCAGCAACCTCTTTTCATCCTCCACGGTCCCTCCTTCCGCCTGCCCAATCCCCAGTCTTCAGCTCCTAAGGAGCATCATTCCTACTCACTCCATGATTTTATTATATAAAGCAAAGATGCCCTCATCCCTGCCTCAGGCTGAACCTTTTCCCACAAACTTTATCCCACTTCCAAGTTTCCCTGTTATTGTCCAGGCTACCACCATTCTTCCAGACTCACAACCTTGGCATCATTCTCAGCTCCTCACTTTCATATGTACACAACCCACTGCCAGATCTTGTCACCTCCACCTTCACCACATTTCTTACCTTGTTATGTATCCTTGATCAAGACATTTAAGCTCTTGAGGCCTCAGTTTCCCCATCTGTAAAATGAGGCATTTTGGATTAGATCCCCTCCAAGGGTCCATACAGGCTCTCAATCTGTAGAAATCAGGCTGTAGGCTTGTCAATCATTCCAGCCTCCCACTCCCACCCCCAGCCCTGGATCTCCCAGATGCAAAGAACAAGAGGCCTACAGAGGGCTTGTGACTTAGAGGGCTTGGGGTATACCAGGGGTAGGTAACCTGAGGTCTTGAGGCCCCATGTGGCCCTCTAGGTCCTTAAACACAGCCCTTTTGACTGAATCCAAATTTCAGGTTCTGAGAATAGGTTTTGGGTTCAATCAAAGGGTTGCACTTGAGGATCTACAGGGCCATCTGTGGCCTTGAGGCCCCAGGTGCCCTACCCCTGGCACTATACTCTCTAGCTGCCTGTGTTAGAACCAGATAGTCATTTACCTGCCATTGAAAGGTCCTGGGACTTCTGTCCAGGGCCTTGGGAAGGGACCCTGACTGGTTTGCTTTTGACAGAGAAAGGGAAAAGAACGAAGAAAAGCTTGGGATGCTGAGTTCTAAGCCTGGAAATGAGCCCCCCTGTCCTAGAATTTATGCAAAAACAAACAAAATTGCCCCATTGCCTCAGCAGCTTCCTAGTCCATTGGAATAGATGCTTTTTCTAAAGCAAATTGCCCTCAGAGTCTGAGGGGAGGAAGCTGAAAGAAGGCAGAGGCTCCTCCTCGTCTCCCTTCCCTCCCACCAATGAGATACCGGTGTATTAATGAAATTCCGTTTGTATTACGATTTCCTTTGATCCCTGCCCCTGGTGTCAACTTGTCAGACATTTAATTATGAATGTCAAGCAGCCTCACCTGCCTGCTTTACAGGAGAAGACAGCCCAGACTTCCTTTTCTCCTCGATTCACCCACATCCACCTGCTGGTGTCTCTGTTATTTGATGCCTCCTGCCTCTTTCGTCTCTCCTGCTCCTTTTCCTCCTCATCCTGGCTCATCCTCCTCCTCTGAGATAAAGCTGTCACTGTGGGCACTTGGAGCCTGGAGCCTCATTCCTAGGCCAAGGCCAGTGAACATCACACAGGGAGACTCGAAGGAGGAGAGGGACAAACAATAGGGCCCCAGGGCCCCAGAGAAAAGCACCTGGACCAAGGGTCATCCAGGGCAGCAATGAGTTCCGGGCCCCCAGGACCCAGTCCACTCACTTCAATTGAATACCTTTGTTAAGTGCCTGCTTTTCAGAACAAGACTGTGCTGGGTCCTGAGACAGACAAAAGAGGCAGCTTTCATGGAACTTGCAGCCCAGTAGAGGGACAAGACACATTCACCAGGAATTTCCAAGATCTGAGACTTCATGAGTGTGACTAATCCCTCACCCCTACCCCTCCAAGTGCCTGAGTGAGTCTACAACTGTAGCTGAACAACAACCATACCTGATGGCCAACTTTTGGAATATGAGCTTGGCCGAGTTCAGTTCCTTGGGTGGTGCTTGGATGGCTCCCACGGCTCCCAAAGCCTTTGGATCTTAATAGAATATACCCGATTTCATCTCTGTGGCATGACCTTTGAAAATCAGGCTGTTCCCCAGCACTAGGCTGTGTATGGTTTGTCCTTCATTCTCAAGGAGGACCATGACATCAGGAAGGCAACAGACACCGTGACTTGGAATTGAACTGGATTTGAGGGAGGGAGAACTGTGCAAAGCCACCAGCCTCCCTTTCTCCTTCAGAGTAATCTGGGGTCAACGGCCAGGTATAGATTAGGACAACTGGGGATGGATGTGAATGCAGCCAGGATCATGAGGTGTCGCAGGAAGACATCAGCTATAGGGATACTGACTTGACCTATGATTTCATTGATATAGGGAAACTCCCAGATAGGAAACTCACTCCCACCAATACAGATTGGCACCTTTTCTGCAACTTATAGGAATAAAAAAGAGACTTTTAAGCTTGTGTGTTAGGGGCTCCTTTGGCAGTCTGGTGAAATGGTATAGTAGAGAGGAGTCAGGAAGACATCTTCCTGAATTTAAATATGGCTTCAGACACTAACTGTGTGACCCTGGGTAGTCATTTAACCCTGTTTGCCTCAGTTTCCTGATCTGTAAAATGAGCTGGAGAAGGAAATGGCAAACCACTCCAGTATCTTTGTCAATAAAACCTCAAATGGGATCATCAGGAGTAGGACATAACTAAAAAAAAGAAGACTGAAGAAGGAATTTCATTAACCTCTTCCCAGAATGCTACTTCTAAATAATTGTTGGAAGTGCTAAATTCCAGTTAAAACTTAGTGAAAATAAAGATGTCATTTTTTCCCCATTCAGCTTCATGGACCTTTTGAAAACTTTCTGCAACTCCTTCATGGATCTATGGGCTCCAAGGAAAGATGCCCCAATTGTCTTGGAGACGTGCCTAACACATTGAGAGTTTAGCTGACCAGTCCAAGGTCATGCAGCCAGTATGTGTCAGAGGCTCTAACATACTGTAACATGTGACAGATAGTCTGAATCAAGGAAGCATGGACAATACCAAGCAATCTACATTAGTAGATTTATTACGGCCACAGCCAGTAAACAACATTAACAATCAGGGTTAACAGTTACATGGCCAATGCATCTCTCCATAGACTCCTCCTCTCAGGCCAGCTGGGCAAGCATATCACCCACCATATGCATCTCCTACAAGGCTTCAAGGGTGGGAGGAAGGTAAATATCCCATCACACAGCATCCCACCCTCCACTTTCGTTTACTCTGAAGGAAAGTTCAAGGAAAAAGGTGAACAGGGATTCCTAAAGGGTAAGAAAGCAGCTCATTTTATATAGACCACAAGGGGAGACTCCCCCAGTAAGAGTCTGTGCCCCTGGCTTTCAGTCTCCCAATTATTCCAGAGGCAACCCCAGCTGTTAGAAGCCAATGGGAGGAATTTCTTGTGTCCTGTCAGCAAGACACTAATATCAATACCTACATTTGGGGGAGATTACTTCTAGCTACCTCTGGGCAAAGTCTCATGTCCAGTTATATTATATGATCGATCAAGATTTTGAGAAGGGGTGAGTGGGCTTCACCAGACCACCAAGGGGGCCTGTGGCATGCCAAAAGTTTAAACACCTCTTCCTTAATTCCCTAAGTTACAGAGAAGATGTCAACTTGCATTGGTAGAAGTGAATTTCCTCATCTGGGAATTTCCCTATATAAATTAAATCACTGGTCAAGTACCTATTTCATCATCATCAATTATTTATTTTACATTTATTTATGTATATAATATGTCCTCCCCACTCCTGCATCCCAGCAGAATGTGAACTCTGTGAGAGCAGGGGCCATTTAATTTTTGTCTTGTATCTCTGTCATTGTCCAGTCATTTCAGTCATGTCTGACTCTTCATGACCCCATCTGGGGTTTTCTTAGCAAAGACACTGGAGTGGTTTGCCATTTCTTTCTCCAGCTCACTTTACAGATAAGGAAACTGAGGCAAAAAGGGTTACATGACTTGACAAGGGTCACACAGCCAGGAGGTGTCTGAGGCTGGATTTGAACTCAGGTCTTCCTGACTCCTAAACTAGAATTCTATCCACCTAGCTGTCCATTTATAGCTCTGGTCCCTAGAATAGTACACATGATAGCGCTTAATCTAAAAGACTATTGAATGAATAAATGAAAGTCATACAGATAGCTGAATCCAATTTTACTTATTCATTAGTACCTACTACAGGCAAGATATTATGCAAGGTGCTAGATTTTGCTAGACTTAGAAAAAAACTTTCCATACTACTCTGTGAAACAGGTAGCAAAAGAGTGGCTATTCACATTTTTAAAGTGAAACAACTAAACCTATGGAGAAAAATGTCTTGCCTGGGGGTCAGTCTCAGCAAGGGCGCTGAAAACACATGCATAGAGAAAGCACAGCCTGGCCAGATCTCTGGTGGTGATTAAGGCAATAGATGCTATAAGTCACCTGGTGGGGAAAGGGGTAGTGCTAGGGCCAGGGTCCTCCCCACCTTAGTGCCTCTATCATTGGTCTCTTTTCTTTGTCCATTCTTGCTCAACTCAAGTATTCCGGATGGCTATGACCTCGTGAGCTTTAAAATCAGGAGAAGATACCCATGGTCTAGGAACCTGAGTCCATTCAGAGTCTGATGGCGGCTGAGCCTGGGGCTGGCCCAGCAGTGGACCAGTATGAAGCCACCATCCCTTCTTGTCCAACCTCCACCAGTGATCGTGTCTTTGCAAGCAAACTTGGTGGGGCAAATGCCATGTAGCAAGTACTTTCTATTTGAGTCCACTCTTGTTCCTCCCTGATTCTTATGTTTTCATGGAAAAACGTACCCCTGGTGCTGGCGGAAAAGGCTTTGTGTTTGCTCTATCTTCTCAAAAAGAGAAGACATCTTCTAGCACTTTGTAAAAACTAATTGATAATTAATAGGTCAGCAATTAACTGCTGTAAAAGCTTTATATTGATCATGCAAAACTAATTGATATTAGTTGGTTAATAATTAACTAGCATAAAAACTTTACATTAACGTAAAAACTTTGTAAACACTAACTGATGTTGCATTGGTAGTGAAATGCTAAGCATTGGGTAAATCAATGATAAAGGGGAAGACTGTAACTATCAATTGATACTGGGGAGAATACATCAGATGGGGGCTTAAGCTGATGGGAATGGAAGAAGCCCATTGTCCCCCAGTATGATTAGCCAGTCTTCTGGGACTCAACAGTTAAGTTGAAGACTTCCCTGGGAGGAATGATCAGATGAGGACTATTTGTTCCAATGGCCATGAAGGTAGCTGAAGCAGGTTCTGTGGAAAGCTCAGAGGTCTCAGATAGCAAAGATGCCAAGACATCCACTGTATCCTGGGCCATTGCCAATCCTGGCAATGAAGATGAGTCTTCCTGACCTCAGACCTGGCACTCTATCCACTGTGCCACCCAGCTGCCCCTCACTCCCGTCCTTCGGCAGGTGACCCTTAGAGGTCAGGCTCTATATTCAAGGCAATGACCAGTGAATGAAAATCCTTCCTTCCCCCCACCCCCTTTCATTTGGGTAGGGTGAGAGTGAGATCTCAAACCTGTAAGAGACACATCTCAGATCCCATTACATCAGCGGTTCTCAACCTGTGGGTCAAGACCCCTTTGGGAGTCTAACGACACTTTCACAGGGGTCACCTAAGACCATTGGAAAACACGTATTTCCAATGGCCTTAGAAACCAAGACACCGCTCCTCTATCCGTCTCCAGTCTCATCTGCCCACATGCAGATATGCCCACATATGAGTATTAAAGGGTGGAGACATTAGGAAAGTTGAGAACCACTGTATTACATTATCTCGCTACCCAAGGCCCTTCCTCTTCCAAGTTTCTCTTTCTGTTAAGGTCACCACCATCCTTCCAGTCACTCAGGTTGACAACCTCAGAGTCATCCTCAGCCCATCATTTTCACTCACCCCACATACAAGCAGTGGCCAAATCTTGTTATCTTCACATCTCCCACCTCAGATGTCACTTAGCTGTGTGACCCTGGGCAAATCTCAATTTCTTGGTCTGTAAAATAAAGCACTTGGGGCCTGGTGGCCTCTAAGGCCCCTTCTAGCTCTAAAATTGTAATTCCATCACCTCCATCCAGCCATTTGTCTTTACTCACTTGGCTCCCACCATAGATTAGCACTCACCACCTCTCACTTGGACTGTTAAAATAGCTTCTTAATCAGTCTCCATACTTCTCTCTCCACTCTAGTCCATTCTCGGCACACCTGCCAAAGAGATTTTCTTAAAGCACAGTCTGACAATGTCACACCTTTACTCAATAAATTCCACAGAGTCCCTATTGACTGTAGAATCAAATACAGGCTCATCTGTTTAGCATTTAAAACCCTTTACGATCTGGCCCAAATCTATCTTTCCAGCCTTATTACACATGGCTTCCCTTTCTGAAAGCCAAGGTCCAGTTCACCTGGCCTACTTGCTATTCTTCACTCATTAAAAAAAAACCCACCAATTAAAATATGTGATCATGAATAGGAAATTAAGGCATGATACCATCCATTAAGCAGAACCATGTAATGAAAGAACAAGTTTATAGTAAAGATTTTCTGCTGAGTTGAAATAACAGACAACTCATTTTTTCCTTGTTTTTGCATTGTATACAGTGACTATTTAGACAGGGAGGCTATTTGGTGGAGCAGTGCATAGAGTGCTGAGCCTGGAGTCAGGGAGCCTCATCTTCCTGAGTTCAAATCCAGCCTCAGACACTTACTAGCTGTGTGACCTTGGACAAGTCACTTCACTCTGCCTCCCTTTCCTCATCTGCAGAATGAACTGGAGAAAGAAATGGAAAAGCACTCCAGTATCTTTGCCAAGAAAACCCCACGGTCAACATTGTTATGAGATGGTCCACAAAAGCATCAGACACCACTGAGCTCCTGAACAACAACATTTAGACCCAGATGAAAATGATTCCTGCCGATAGATTCGTATGTGCCTTGACCATTAGACTTCTTATTTGATGGTTGTACTGTGTACATAAGTACACAAGTACACAAAGTACATAAAGAAGAAGAAATTCACTTGTTTGTCCAACAAAATTAATGAGATTAGCTGACCAGTTACTAGCAAACACATGTTATTTATAACTGCCCTATCCATTAAGTTACAGGGAATTTTCAAAAATAATTTAACAGGGGGTAGCTAGGTGGTGCAGTGAATGGTCCTGGAGTCAGGAGGACCTGAGTTCAAATCCAACTTCAGACATCTAACACTTACTAACTGTGTGACCTTGGGCAAGTCACTTAACCTCTATTGCCCTGCCTTCTCCCCTCTAAAAAGCAAAAAGAATTTTTTTTAACATATTCAATTACATTACACTCAGTAATATGAGTAGTAACATCTAGTGAAAACAAAAATTTCTTTACCATTAGTAAAAATGTCAATATTACTTATTATATTGATAAATTGACATAATGTTTTATCCTATATCATGTTATTATTTATAATGAGATTCTTAACCTTTTGGTGTCCTGGACGCCTTCGGCAGTGTCTGATGAAGCCTATGGATTCCCCTTTCAAAAGAATGTTTTTAAATGTATAAAAATAAAATACATAGGATTAGAAAGGAATTCAATTATACTGAAATACAGTTATCGATTAAAAAAAAAGTTCAAGGACCCTGGGTTAAGAACCTCTGATTTATGATGAAATTTATTTCATTCTTATCTCATTGTTTTAATTATTTTTATTTTTACATATTTTCTATAATATTCATAATATATTAGAATCACAGCATATGTATACAGGGTGATACAAAGAATAGAATGTTGGGCCTAGAGTCAAGAAGGCCTAAATTCAAATCCAGCCTCACTTATTAGATCTATGACCCTGAATAAGTCACTTAAGGTTTGTCTGCCTCAGTTCTCTCATCTGTAAAATGGGGACAATAACACCTAGGTCCCAGGGTTGTTGTAAGGACAAAATGAGTTAATATTTTTAAAGCACTTTGAAAACCTTGAAGTTCCATATAAATTCTAGATGTTGTTATTAAATTAATATGCATATGTTGTGATTGCATGCTCAAAAAAAATGTTACTGGTAAGGGTGTACCATCAATAAAGTCTCATCTAAGGTTGTAAGTTGCAGGCTAGGAACCTATCTATAATATAATGAAGGTCATTGCCTCATCACAACTTCCCTAATGAAATTACAAGTCCAAGTTTTTAAGTGTTTTATAAATACTTCTCGAACTTCTACACTTAAGCCTATTTACACCCTACTGTGCATCTTCCGTTACCATCTGCGTCACAATTTTGGGTTATCATTTTGGGTTACAATTTTGCCTCTTCTGAAACAGAGGTATTCCTTGACTTATTGCCATATAGCACCACTGAGAACATCCACCAGGGTTTGAAACCTTGGAGTCCATTACCTTTGATACTCCCTCCCTGCTCCTCTGCACCACAATGAGTCAGTGGCCAAGTCTTGTGGACTGCACAATTATCTCTCCCATCCATCCCCTTCTCTCAAGCTGCATCCACTAGAGGTTGGGTTCTCGAAACTTCTTGTCCACATTCTTACAGGAACCTCCTATTAGATCTTCTCGTTTACAGTAGCTCCTCTTTCTAATACATCTATCAAACCAAAATAGCTTTCCCACTACACAAGTCTGACCGTGTCACTTCCCTACTCAAGGGCCTTTCAATTTCAAAAAATGCTAAATCTATACTACCCTGAGGTTTAAGACCCTCCACAATCCCACTCTGATTTTTCAAGCTTTGTTTTATTGTCTGTTTGTTTTTGGAGGCAATTGGGATTTAAAAAAAAAAAAAAACGTGTCCAGCATCACACAGTGAGTGTCTGAGGCTGGATTTGAATTCAGGCCCTCCTATCCAACTAGTTGACTATCTTTTACTTGAACTCAATATGCAGTCTCCTACTTCCAGGCATTTACACAGTTCATCTTCCATGCCTAGAATGTCCACATTCCTCATTTTTACCTGCCAAATCCCTTCTTTACCTCAACATCAGCCCCCAGTGAAGTCTTACTTTATCCCTATAAACAGAAAGTGTTTTCCCTTCTCAAATTTTCCTAGAGCAATATACATGCCCTTTTGTGCCTTATAACACTCTGCCTTGTATTATACTGACCTGTTAGCACATTATACTTTCCAAGAGTATAAGTTTCTTGAGAACAAGAACTGTTTTATTTTTTCTCTTTGAATCCCATATGACCATTACAATGTCCCACATATAATCAGTACTGAATAAAAATATTTGTTGAATTAATTGAATAAAAGATAATATTAGTTTAAAAAAAGATAATCTTTTACACCTGAGAACAGCTTGAGATCATTGAAAAATGAGACAAGATTTCCTAAATACATCCTATTTCACTTTCTTCCTCCTATTCAACTATCAGTCCAGCTCACTGTTTATTAGTGGTATTTCCCAATGATCTAACTCAACATGTTGTCCATTCAACAGAATGCCATAATTTGAACAGTATTTACTCTTCATCTACTTTGTTTGTTTTCCTGATCTGGATGACTGGGCCCATGTCTTTTGAGTAATCATATAGTTCTCTGAAGAGCACTGTAGGGGTTCATACAAATACCACTTCTGCAAAAGAGAACCTCTGGAGAGCTTCCTTTTACATAAAACATCACTTCCATTTGGCCTTTGTATAAGACATAAAACTGGGTCTGCTTTTGGTGGGTATGTTTTATGCCTTGCTTGATAAGCAAAGAATCATTGAATAAACTTATCTCTGTGGTTCCTTTATTAATCAGTTAATAAATATTTAATAAGTACTTAGTATGTGCCAGGCACTGTGCTAAGCTTTGAAGATAAAAAGAATGACAAAAATGCCATCAATGATCTCACATTCGAATAGAGGAGATAGCGTGTATGTATCTAGGTATGTATAAGCTACATACATATATATGCATTATGTGTGTATATGTACAAAAATATATTATGTGTACATAATGTATATGTAATGTCATAAATGGCAGGTCATATTAGAAAATAAGCATTAGTAGAGAAGGACTGGGACAGCTTTTTGGTTCTGTTTTCTCCTGATTTGTCTCTCCTCTGTTTTCTTATTGCTCTGCTTTCTCCTGGCTCTCCTATTTGAATGAACATTCTGTGTTCAGTGTCCTTTGTTAACTTTCTTAACTCTGGGTGTACCCAAAGCTCCACCCCAGACCTTCTTCTCTTCTTTCTCTATACCCTCTAAGTTACATCATCAGTTCCTATAGGTTCCAGTTATCATTTCTGCGGAGACAGCTCCCAGATCTAGAGTCAGTCCTAGCTTCTCTCCTGAGTTCCAATCCCATAGCAACTGCTTATTGAACATTTCCCATTGGATTTCCCATAAGAAGCTCGAATTCAACATGTCCAAAACAGAATTCACTTTATTTTCTCCAAAGCCTCCTATTTTCCTAACTTCTCTATTTCCGTCAAGGACATCATCATCCTTATAGAATAGATACCCAAGTTCACAAGATCAGTATCATTTTCAACTGTTTTCCCCTTCTGCCCTTGCCATGTCCAATACATTGTTAAGTCTCTTCAATTCTAACTCTATGTTTCGCATGTCTATTCCCTGTGCTCCATTTACATGATACTGTCCTACTTTAGATTTTCAACACCTCTCGTTCAGGCTATTATAATAACATACTTACTGGTTTCCCTAACCTCAGTCTATCTCCTCTCTCATTCATCTTCCAGAGTCAAATTGATATTGCTAAAATGCAGATCTGACCATGTCAGTCTCCTGATCAAAAAAATCTAGGATGAAATACAAACTCCTCTGTTTGGCATCTAAAGCCCCTTATAAATCTGGTTCCAGCCTATGTTTGGGGGTTTGTTATGTATTACTCCCCTTCAGACACTGTACAGTCCAACCAAACTGGTCTTCTAGTTGTTCTTCACAGAGGACATTCCATTCCCCATCCCCATACCTTTAGATAGGCTGTCCCTCATGCCTGGAATGTCCTCCCCTTCCTCCTTCTCTTAGAATCCCTCCCTCCAAAGCTCAGCTTCAAGCATCATTTCTTGTCAGATACCTTTCTGATTCTTTCAGCAAAACAGTGCCTGTTACACAGTAAGTGCATAATAAATGCTTGTTCACTGTTGACTGCTATTCTCTACCTCTTGAAATTACCTCATATTTACTTTGGAAACTTCCTTGTTGAGATTTGAGACTGTTTCATTTTGGGTTTTGTATGTCAAGTGGCTAGTGTGATGCTTGGTACTTAATAAAAGCTTATTGATTCATTTCAATCCACTTGTCTACCTAGTTTCATCTATAAGTGCTCTGTCCTTATTGAATTTCACACTGTATATTCTGCAGGCTTATTTTCTCTTCCACTGATTTTCACTGGTTTATGAGGCAATACTGTTTTGAATTTCTTATCGTCTTCAATGATGCTTTGTAAATGAACTTTTATTCTTGACCAGCATTGTCCTTTGTTGCCAAGTGTCTCTGAAAAAACAAATCAACTGTTTTGTTAGCTAAGGCATTTTCTGGACTCTATATAGGCCTCTGTATTGTGGTGATTATTTTACATGAGTTAAGTTCTCAGAATGATAATAATCAGAGTCAATGTCTTGACTTTCATCCATTTCCCATTTTTTCACCATCAATACTTTAGTTAAATAAAATGGGTTAGAACTCCACACTCCAATTAGAGTGCCCTCTAATACTTACCCTTCCTTCTAATTTTATGTTAATTTTTATATTTGCTAAAGCAAAGATCTGACAACACAGAGAGAGGGGAATCTGAATTGGTTCCCACATCATCAGCCAGTCATTTCCTGACCACTTTTTTGTGGTATTATTTAATGCTCACCATGTTTGTAGGCTTCTAGCTGCATTGTTGAAGAAAGTCTTCATGATACATGAAAGCTTTCGTATACAAACCTAGAATTTCTAACTAATTTATGAGCCTTTGGCCTTTTTTATTTCTTAATCCCTAACCATATTTTTATACCAGCTTACCTTGTACCAAGGACTTGGGGAAACAAAAGTGATCAAGTATCAGGGCATCTGTTGGCTTTTTTTGGAGGATCTTGTCAAGTTATTTGTAGACTTTCTCTCCTTCATCCTTTGCAACAGATTTTGGCATATAGGTTTTAAATTTGTAAATGTTAAGGCATTGTATGAATACATATAAATAATAGTAAATAATTAATAATAATAATTAATAATAGTAAATATGACTACTTCCTTGTCCTTGCTCATCTTGAGAACTTCAAATAAGAGCACCAAATGTCCTAAGAAATTATGTTTATTGGTGCCTTTAGACCCACCAGAAAACCAACTCTGCCAACCCAGTTACTTATTTCTCTGAGACTAACCTGTGACCCATTTTCTCCATTAAGATCCAACTTCTTTGTGTCTTGTGCCTTCCTTTATAATGATAATGAAAATAAAGATGGGCTTAAGTTCCACTAGTCGTGTATCATTTGATTCATCTTTGGCTAGAAAACTCACAAGTAGCAGCAGTTAAAGTAATGTTTATATGTGTTCTAAAAGCTGTCTGATTCTTAGCATACAGCATACCCTCTTCCATCATTCTGTGGCCGTTACCATGGAAATAGAAGGGGCTAGATACCATCCACATGTCTAGGTTGGACATTTTGTCAACTACCCTGATTTTCTCCCTCTCTCCCCACCTGGAACAGTACTCCACACTCCAAATCTCTAGAGACCATTTCCACTCAGTTAATCACTCAGCTTTAGAACCCTACCTACCCTAGGGCTAAGCTGTCCTGATTGGTGGGTCCAGGCTCATTTACCCAATTATATGTAGCCAGCCTCAGACCATGTTTCCGATCCCATCCAGTTATCCTACCTTGTCACCGCGAGCATGTTTTACATGTCTTACACCCGTACTTTCCACTAATTAGTCACTAAACCAGTGGTTCTCAACCTTCCTAATGCCTCAACCTTTTAATACAGTTTCTCATGTTGTGGTGACCCCCAACCATAAAATTATTTTCATTGCTACTTCATAACTGTAATTTTGCTACGGTTATGAATCTATCTGATATACATGAATGTATTTTCATTGTTACAAATAGAACATAACCCACAGGTTGAGAACCGCTGACTAAACACTTATTAAGCACCTGCTGTATGCCAAGCACTGCGTTAAGCCCTGAGGAAACAAAGAAAGGCAAAAAGAGAGCTCCTACTCTCAGGGAGCTCACAGTCTAAAGACCAGGACAACATGCAAACAATAGTAGACAAACATATTATATATAGTATAAATTAAAGATAATCAAGAGAGGGGAGGCATTCAGATTAAAGAGGATCAGCAAAGGCTTCCTACAAAAGGCAGGATTTTAGCTGGGACTTGAAGGAAGCCAGAGAAACCAGGAGGCAGAGATGAGGAATGTCATTCCAGGCAAGAACAGTAGCCATCAAATTAAAACGACCATTGCTCCTGCAAAGGGCATGACAATAGATTGCCCAGTAACTCAACTGTAGGTCACTGTCACTCCCCAGACCAAAGTTCTCTCCTCTGGTCACCACTCCCTTATCTCCCCCATTGGAACACCAGCTCCTTCAAGGCATAGATTTCCTCATTTTGGTTTTTGTATCCTCGGGTCCCAGCAAAGTGCTAGTCACAAAACCGTCTTCATAAGGGCTTTTGCACCCATTCATCCAATTATTAATTTACACACAGGACTGAGGGCTATTTTTTGTGGGATTGTTGCATTTTTTCCTAGTGTGGCATCTGGCACAGGTTAAATACTTAATAAATGCTGCTGAATTTAATTGTGTGTTTTTATCTTTTCTAGAATTGCTATGGACAAAGAATTCAGTGAGTAGCGACCAATCCACGATCAATCCTCGAATCCCAGGCACAGGGTGACTCTTATACCACACTCAAAGCCTTTCTAGCTTCAGATAAACCTCAAGGGTTTATAATTCATTGGTAAATCCTTTGAGAACCCAAGGTCACGGCCACACCACAATAAAGCGACAGAGGACTTGTGGTGCTCTATTTTGTAAAACTAAATTTTATTTTCAGATTCACATTCTCTCTCTCCGCCTCACATTGAGAAAAACAAGAAAAACAAAACACCCGTTAGAAACATGTATAATCAACAACAACAAAAATTCGCACACTGACCATGTCCAGAAAAGAAAATAAATTGTGTCCCGATCTGAATCCAGTTTCATCTTGACTCCTCTGGAGTCGTGGTTGCTTGTCCCATTGATCAAAATTCTTAATTGTTCAGAGTTGTTTGTCTTTATATTTAATTTAATTGTATAATTTATTCTGGTTTTGTTCGCTTTGCATCTGTTCAGACAAGTCTTCTCAGCTTTCACTCAAACTATTTATTCCCTTCATTATTTCTTATAGCACGTCAGTATTTTGTCACATACGTATACCATAACTTGCTCAATCATTCTCCAATTAGTAAACACCCCCCTTAGTTTGGGGGGGGGTTGCCTATGGGGGCCCATTTTTTAAAAAACACTGATCTGTCGTGTTTAGACTAATTGTATTAATGTGTATAATCATACCCTATGTTCTGGGCTAGGCTTTTCAGAGAGGGAGGCATTTTCCCTAAATTGAGAGTTCTCATGAACCTTTCCTGGTCCAGTCCTAATCCAAGGATAGGTAAACCTCCTATTGTGTCCCCCATTGTCATCTAATCTAGGTACCAAATGGGGAGGGCACCCCCTAGTGTCTGCCTGCCTACCTGTTAGGAGATGAGGCTGACCCCTCAAAACTAGTTCCAGAAACTGGCAGAACAGATTTGAAGAAGAAAATTTCATCCACCCACCTTCTCCTCTCAACAGTGAGCTGCAGAAGGCAAATGTTCATACTTGGATCATCTGTTGCCCACAGGCTAGAGCAATACCTAAGGATCTTTGGAAGGTCCTGAGATCTGGCAGGGTGAAAATGTGAGTTAATTTTAAGTTTTGAATGAGCTGGCAAAAAAAGAAGAAGAAAAACACAGACATGGGCACAGATGGGCATGCAGACATGGGCACAGGTGGATACACAGACAGGAACATAGGAATGGACACAGACACACAGATGGAGACAAATGGGTTGATTGGCACAGATGAATAAACCCAGATGAATGTGAAGACGTGGACCCAGACAGAAGGACAGGCAGATATGGACACCGACAGACATAGAAAAGGACATGGGCAAACAGAGATAGACGAATGAACACATGCAAACAGACATGGAGACTAATACAAAAACCTCTGGACAGACGGGGGTAGACAGAGACAGACAGATGGACAGGCACAGACGGCCATGCTCAAACACCCTCTTTTCCTTGCTCCAAATCTATAACCAGAGATCAGTGGCACCTCAAGCTGCTAATCTCTCCGTTTAAAGCCAATAATGGCAAAAGCAAATGAGTTCCAAACAGCAAGTGGGAGAGAGAAAGGAGGCCAGCAGGCGGGAAGGAGGCAGAGAGACTCCCAGATTATCTCCCAAACAGGCAGCATTTGGCTCATTACCACCCTCACCGGGCTAATGTATTTTTAATAGTTCACCTCCTAAAGACATTGTGGAGCAGTCAGAACCAAATGCATGACCCTAGGCTGGCACAGAGAGAGTTCCAAGAACCTGCTGTAGACACAGAGAGTGTTATCAATGAGAGGGGTCGTGTAGTGACGGGAAGGCTCCTCATCCCTCTGTGGAGGTGGGCATGGGGATGACTGTGCTAGGCTCCAAAAATCTGGCCTCTTGGCTCTGTGAGTTAGTTAGAACAGGGTATTAATGGGGCCAAGGATATAGAAATCACGCGGCATCATTGCTATTGCCACAGGCTACGCTCAGCCTCCTATCACTCCTTTCTTGAAAGGCAGCAAGATACATTGGAAAGAGAACTGGGCCTCTGGTCAGAGGAGTCATGGATTCAAAACCAGCCTCTGACATGTATAACCTATGTAACCATTGATGAGTCACTTAACCTCACTAAGCCTCACTTTTCTCCTCTGTAACTTGGGGTTATAACCATCAACTAGAAAATTATTGAACAAACTGGAGCATATGAATGTTGTAGAATATCACTGTGCAGTAAGGAATGATGACTACGAGGGATTAAGAAAAACATGAGATTTATATCAATTGATACAGGGTGAAAAGCTGAAGTATAAGAACAATGGGCTAGAGGAACGTCAATGGAAAAGAATGAACAACCAGTAATGTCCTGGAGTATAAACAAGGAAACGTCCCTCCCACCCTCCTTTTACATCATCATACTTGGCTTCATGATTATAGTATCAGGCGTTTTTTAGGTACTTTTTTTTCTTCTTACAGGAGAGGATTAAGGGGGAGGGGGAATATGTGGGTGGGTATATGGGGAGAGAGAGTATTTCCAGAAATTACTGTGATGTGTAACACGCAGCTCAAGCCTTCTATTTGCATAAGACCCTCCTCATTTGTGGAGAGCAGGATTACTTGCTGCTCCATGCCTGTTTGAGAAGGGTAGAGTTGAAGAAGAGCTTGGGAAAGGAGAGAGCCTGAGTTTCTGCCTTCCACTTAAGATAGAAGACCTACACATATGCACTTCCAGACTCTCCTTGGGGAGAGGTTCTTGGAAGAAGAGAAAGATTCCAGGCAGAAGCCAACATTTAGCGAAGCTGTCCCCTTGAGCATGTCCCTGTTCCCACTGTACCAGACTGGAAACTCCAGGAATTTACCCTTGAGTGGGATCTGGAACTCAATTTTTCTCTCTGTCTCTCTGTCTCTGTCTCTGTTTCTCTGTCTCTCTCCATCTCTGTCTCTCCCTCTGTCTCTCCCTCCCTCCCTCTCCCCTTCCTCTCTTATTTTTCTTCTCTCTCTCTCTCTCTCAATGTCTTTCTCATATCAATTCCAGTGGAAGACCTCATTCACTCTGCATACTGTCTGGTATATTCTAATTTATATAACTTCTTTCTTTCATTTCTGTTTACTATTGGGGCCATACCTTGACTCACTTCTTAAAGAGGCCTATTCAGTGAATGGGCATTACCTCACTGGAAATGAGAACCTAAAAAGGTCTTAGAGGCTAGAACAGTCAAGGTCTCCCATTGCATCCTGGACCATCTCCAGTCATCCTGATGAATATTTGGCCACTGGACCGAGATGGCTCTGGAGGAAAAAGTGAGGCTGGTGACCTCCCTCACTCAAATCCAAGTCAACTACAAGTCATGTCATCGTGTCCCTGTTGCCATGGTTCTCTTTGAAAACAAAGGACAAACACAACAACTATTCTCTATGTATGATGGTCTTTGTGTGGCTGATATTTGGTGAAAAAGTCTTCAGATATAACTTGGGGCACCATTAAAAGGCATAGTGACCAGGAGCACACCTTGAACCTAAGAATTATTTCCTACAGACCAATATCCCCTCTCTGAGGAGGGTAGAACCAACCAGCCTCATAACCCCAATCTTTTGTCCCCCCCACACACACAGGAAACAAACTCTCCCTTGGAGAGGGGCAGAGGAGACAGAAAAAATATCTGTTCCCACCTCCCAGGAAGGCACATCTAAACAAACAGATGAAGGCATACATATAACCGATGTGGGCAACATACACACCTTAGGGAGGTAAAAACAAAAGGTATCAGTAGACTTTAAGCTTCAATACACCTGGCAGAAAGTAAATTCACTGCTTCATTTTTGTCTTTTTTTCATCAGCACCTAGACAGTATGCCTGGTACATATTTAATAAATGATTATTGATTAATTAAATGTCACTTCTTTTTAATGGGAATTATCCCACCTCACACATTGTCATGAGGCTCAAATGAGATAATAGACAGGAAAGGCAGTATATAAATTGCTATTGTTCAGTCATATCATTCATGTCTGACTCCTTGTGACAGTTCCTAAGGGCCCCCAAGAGAGCAATGGACCTGGAAGCTTGTCCAGGCTGCCTCCCTGAACCTACCTGGAAGTCCTGTGAACCCCAAAAGCATGCTTCTCACATTAACTAACAGTTCCTTTGCTCCTAAGTTAAGAGAAGAGATTTCTTTCCTTTAACTATTGATCAGAGACTGGGATATCTGTCCTAAACCAAGAAGGAAACTTCCTAAGCAATTTCTTTCTATGTGGTTAAAACAACCAGAGCTTTTCCCCAAATTGACCAAAACCAGAATATGCGCAGAGAAATATGCTCCACTGGGTCAGCTGTGGATGTTTTATGTGAAGAGAAAACAGGGCTAAAGGAATAAAACAAGAGGCTGAACAGAGCCACCAAGTCCAATCCCTTTCATTTTACAGATGAGGAAACTGAGACCTGAAGATGTTAAGCAATTCACCCAAGGTCAGCCAGCTAGTGTTTGAGGTGGGATTTGAACATGTCTTCCTGATGAGTCAGTCCCATTTGCTACAGCCCCACTCAGCTCTCTAGCTCCAGCTTCCTCTCCTTCTCCCTGGGGGCCAGCAGAGAATGTAGCTAGCTACCAGCCCCCACACTCATCAGCCCCTTGTCTTTGTTGCTGCTTCCAGCAGCTGCTGCCACTCGGGTAGGTGTTGCCCTTTCGGCCTCATCCAAGTTTTTCACAGGGTTGTATTATCTCAAACAGGGGAGCTAGGTCCATCAATGGACAGAGCACCAGGCCTGGAATGAGAAAGACTTGAATTCAAATCCAGGCTTAGACATTGTAAGATGAAAAAGTTCAGAGTCTGAATCTAAGGTCAGAAAAGATCTTTATTCTTTCTCATGAGAAAGGACTCTGCTCTGTCACCCACATGGTGGCAGGGAGAGAGCAACAGGTAGAAGCCAGACCATGGTTATATAGCTTCTAATACAGAAACCCAACCCTCCCCCCCCAACTGGCCTTCACTCTTATTGGTAGGGGGGATGACCCACAACCTAAGCTCAGGAATCTCTCTGAGACAAAGGACCAGGAAACATGTCCATGTCCAATGAAAACAGTCTTAACCTTATTTGGCTTATCTTCTGCTGAGTTGGCTCTGGGGGAGGGTCTCCATTGCTCTAAACCCCAGATCCCTTGAAGATCAGGGGACCTAAACCTAGGCCTAGTGAGTACTGAAGCCATTCTAGATTTAATTTTTCAGAATGGGGAAACTTCACTATAAATTATCCCTCACAACACTTACTAGCTGTGTGATCCTGGGCAAGTCATTTCACCTGTTTGCCTCAGTTTCCTCATCTGTAAAACGAGCTAGAGAAGGAAATGACAAACCACTTCAGTATCTTTGCCAAGAAAACCCTCATAAAGAGTCGGACACACAACTGCACAACAACATTATCTCAAACAGCTCAATCCAAACCTCTCCATGAACAAAAACTCCAGATTCTAAAATTCTCAGCAAGGGCTTAAACTTCTTCCAAGAAGCCTTCGCACTGGCCTCCCTCTTGGGGGTTCCTTATATACTCAATATGGGGATATTTTGTTATATTAAGGGACACCAACCCAAAGGGGAAAAATCAATCAAAGGTCACATATCAAAGGCAATGTAATTTTGTTAGTTCATTTTTCCTTAGAGGACAAAAATGTTCAACTCTTCTGATTTTAAAATGAATTCTAAGGAGCCTCCAACTTTACTAAGTCCATACATCCAAAACTTATTTCTCTTTGATTTTGGAATGGAAATATTTTTTTTAAACTCAAGCAGTTCTCATAATGACTAGCAAAAGGAGGCAAGATGGGTAAGAAAATAATTTGTACCCCCAGATACTGAAAACGAGATGAAAAGGTGAAGAAAAGTGGAAAGAGACTGAAGAGACTTAGTAGGTTTTGAAGTGACTGTTCACTTGGCTTTTAGGAGGTTATCACCTTTTATTGATTGCTCTTTGAAATGTTGATTAGTTGATTAACCATTGTTCTCAGTTCTTCAACTGTTCTAATCTTTAAACGTTTAGAGGTCACTCTGATTTGGGATAATGAAAGGAGCCAGCTATAGTGGAAATTATTCTCTGGGCTATAGCAGTCATCTGGGAACAGAACAATAATACTCCATTACTGGATGAAATCAAGTAAAGGTCTGGACCTACTTCCCTTTCCTTCCCGTCCCCACAAGGGTTACTCACCTCTCTTTTGTAGCTTAAAAGATAGAAGGGAACCAAAATACTTCCTTCCCATGCTCCAGAGAAGGTCTAAGACAGAAAGAGAAGCTTAGATATGGAACAACACTCTTTAGGCTGATACTTTGTATCAATCTGGGAAGCCAAGTCAACTAACCCCAGACAAAGATGGGTAAGCTAGGTAGTTTCCTAACATCTCTTGAGCTTCCTCTCTACTGAATGGCTTTCGTTAATTTCCTTAAAGTCACTTTCTAGAACATCACACACACAGAGAAAAATTTGGTATTATTTCCTGTTCTGCTCTGTCCTTGCTACTCTTGTTACCCTTGTTGGCACAAAGCTCCTTCTCTTCGAAAGTTGGCACAAGTGACCACAGACTCAAAAGAATTTATCACCATCCCTCACAGACCAACTCTAACAGCATGGAGAGACCACTTAGACGCTTTGTGATCTTTCCAGGTCAGAGTGACTTTGTTCTTCTGAAACCTTCCTATGGCAGCTAGATGATTCAGTGGATAGAGCCCTGAACTTGGAGTCAGGAAGACCCTGAGTTTGAATTCTGCTTCAGACACTAACTGTGTGACTCTGGGCAAATCACTGATTTCCTCATCTGTAAAATGGCACTGTGCGACACCCTCAAGATACGAAAAATAATTAACTATAGCATGTACCTCATAGACTTGTTGTGAGGATTAAATGAGATGAAATATGTGTTTTATGCAATAAATATATACATATAAACATATAAAATAATAATATGCAAATATGCATGTAAATGTTAAGTCATTATATAAATACCATATTAATAATATTGTAATATCATCACCATTATCTACACAGATCCCACAGCTCTTGCTCTCTCTCACACAAAGCATCTTCGGGTATCTATAGGAACACTTTGTAAACCTCTCAGTCAAGACTCTGTTTTCTACTGCAAACCAGCTTATGGTTAGTCAATCAACAAGCATTTATTAAGCACTTATTATATGCCATTCACTCTGTCAAGCACCGGGGATACAAAGAGAGGCAAAAACATGGCTCCATCCATTTCCCCCTCCTCTTCCTTAACACCTGGGCAGTATGCCTCCCATCCATATCTGTAACTCCCACTGAATCTTATGGTTCAGTGGAGGCACCTCAACTGCAACCCCACTTGTCTTTCTGTACCCTCTTACTCCAGGTTAACCGGCTAAGTCTTCTTACACATTATTCACCTCCACACACTCTAAGCTACAGCCGTACTACCCTAGTTACTGTTCCTCACACACAATATTCCATTTACCACCTCCAAGCCTTTGCATTAACTATTTGTTACCCACCCCCATGCTCTCCCTCCTTATCCCCATCTCTTAGAATCTTTGGCTTCCTTTAAGATTCAAAGCAGAAATATCTTTCTGTATAAAGCTCATCCTGGTCTCCCTCCTGCCCCCCATTAGGATTTTCCCTCTAAGGCAGTGGTTCTCAACTTTCCTAATGATGTAACCCTTTAATACTCATATGTAGGTATATCTGCATGTGGGTGGACCCGCCTGGAGACAGATAGAGGAGCGGTGTCTTGGTTCCTAAGACTAATGGAAATATGTGTTTTCCAATGGTCTTAGGTGACCCCTGTGAAAGGGTCATTTGACCCCCAAAGAGGTCTCAACCCACAGGTTGACAACCACTGCTCTAAGGTTACTTTGTATCTCCTTTATATGCATGTTATAACTATATATATTTGTGTGTATGTATATATGTGTGTGTGTATGTGTATACATGTATGTATATATGTATGTGTGTATGTATGTATGCATCTATGTGTGTATATGTGTGTGTATGTGTATATATATAGGTATAGATATATATAGATATATGCATATATCTGTGTTGTCTCTCCTGTCAGAATGTAAGCACCTGGAGGGTAGAAACTGTTTTTAGTTTTCCTTTATGTCCAGGACCTAGAACAAGGCCTGGTATATAGCAAACATTTAACAAAAGCTTGTCACTTGGTGACTTGGTTGGGCTGAGTCATTCAAATAACACCACTTTTTGTCATTCAATCATTTTTCAGTCATGTCCAATTCTTCGTGACCCCTTTTGGGGTTTTCTTGGCACAGATACTGGACTGGTTTGCTATTTTCTTCTGCAGTTTATTTTACAGATGAGAAAACTGAGGCAAACAGGGTTAAGTGACTTGCCCAGGGTCATACAGCTAGTTAAGTGTCTGAGATCTGATTTGAACTCAGGACAGCGAATCTTCTAGACTTCCTGACCTGGTGCTCTATCCACTGTATCACCTATCTACTCCAAAATAACCCCAGGGCTACTTCACAAAAGATCTTCAGGGGAGCTGGGGAAGAGGTATGCTAATAAATGTTTAACAACTGGCTCTCTAGTGAATGTAGGACCCATTTTTAAATTTAATCTACATTAGTAACATTTTTTCCATCACTTTCTCAAGTCTAGACAATTGACATACTTTAGGCAAATCAATAAATCAAACCCTGAGGTGGAAAATGCTCACATTGAAAATTTAACTACCAGCCCAACCTGTTAGAGTTGTCTCTAGAATACCACTGAGTGGTCCTTGGTCAAGGGAGTAGATCTTATAGACGCCTACATAATTTTCTATGTGACATAAATCAAAGTTTACATCAACACATGGCCTGAGGTTCCAATTGGAACCACAACACTCTTCAATGAGGTCAAACCAAAGTGAAATGAAATTGAGAAGTATTTAACAAAATAAATAAGAATACACCAAAGCATAGATACTGTTAATAGGAGGTTTTCTAAATCAGTATGTGGGGATCTCTATATACAGTTTAGTGCCTTGGTTTTTACTTCGGTTTGATACCACCAGTGTAGACAATAAATACTGTAAAGGGTTCAGAGGAAGGAATAAATGAAAAAATGTTTTTTTGCCAGTTCTCTATCTATTCTCCTCATCCTCTGTTTCAAGCAGAATAAATCTCTAACTCTTCACCCCTTCCCCCTAAGCCTTTTTTTCCATCCTCCCTCAAAAGTTCCAGGCCCTGAGAATCACACCAGGTTGCTAAACCCGGACAGCCCTAGAACATTTCAAAGGGGCTCATTTCCTTTATTTCAAAGACAGGAGAAGTTTCCACCCCCTGGGGCAGGCCCTGGCCAAAGGCTGGCACCCCCTCCCTTATTTCTCCATCACATTCTCTCTTCCCAGAAAATAAATCTCATCCAACCTTGTTCTCTGGGGGCCATCTGGATGAAAAGCATTCAGGAAACCCCAGTCCAGCTACCAAAACTGAAATTTCCCCATAAATCTTGCCCCTTCAGGGCCAAGGACTAGGATCTTAAAGAATCTTTGCAGCTGGGACTGGGGGAGGGGCCTTCTAGCCTGCACAGAGCAGTATGGCTGACCTTGGGCTGGAGGACGTATCTGGGACAATTCTGACAGCCCAAGTCCAGCCAGTCTTAGAGAAAGAAGGTCTGTGTGGCAGCCCCTCTTCATTATCCACCTTGGGAATTATCTGAGGCCACTTTCCTGGCTCTCTTCCTTGGGCTTCCAAGACACCTCTTCATCCCTTAGTCTCAGGGACCACTTTGCATGATCTCATGGAAAAGTTCCAATCAGGCTTTGCTGCTCACAAACTGAGTGAGCAAGTCACTTAATCTCTACGGACTGTAGTTTACATACATACACACATACATATATCTTTATCTGTATATGTGTGTGTGTGCATGTGTTAATATCTGTGGGAGAAGAGAGGAAAAATGAGAGAGAGAAAGGGAGGGAGGGAGAAAGAGAAAGAAAGGGAGGGGGAGAGAAAAAGGGAGAGAAAGATAAAGGAAGGGAGAGAGAGAAAAAGAAAAAGTGTGTATGTGAGTGTGTGAGAGAGAGAGAGAGAGAGAGAGAGAAAGAGAGAGAGAGAGAGATTGACTCAGTGGCTTCTAAGGATCAATATGGTTCTAAAGTTATGATCCTAGCCTCAATATGACATCAACCCAAGCAGTATAGAATTAAGGGAGCTAATTCTGAAGGGGTAGAGAGTAGAGAAGATGTAAACATAAGGGGTCTTCATTATGGGGCCACATAATGTACTCAGAAAGTAACAAAAATGTCAGAGGTGGAAGGATTAGAGAGCTAGAAAGAATCTCAAAGACCATATAATCCAACCTCATTTTACAAATGAGGAAACTCAAGCCAGGGAAGTTAGTGACTAGCCCAAGGTCATACAGTTTACTAGCTGAACAGCTGGAATTAGAATCTACATTAACTAACTAACCCTTCCCACCCCACTGGGCAGTTACATTCCCCAAGGAAAACAGAAATGATGCTAGATTATATGTGACTTGAGGTTATCTGTTGTCAGTGGTCTATATTCTTATGGCTAACAAGATTCTCTGCATTAGCATTTTTGTTTAGAAAAAGTGGAATCACCATTATTAGTAGTTATATGCTGCCTTACAAAACACCTCACTACCTAGATTCCTCAGGTATCCAATCTAATTCCTCAGCTTCCAACTAAGGAAGCCAGTAGCTGTAACCTCTCAAGCCCACATGGTTACCTCCAAGGCAGGTCCATCTCAGGATCACTGTTTGATCACCTATGCACCAGAAGGAAAAACAAAACGGAAAGGACAGCGAGGGGCTTAGAGGTCCTAGACTCAGGAAGAGTCCCTTGCTTGAGATGGATGGCATGTGAAGATCACCCCTTCTTAGGAAGTCTCAGGGTTATACAATGCCACTGGAAGACTCAAAGGTATGCAATTATCTTTTTTAAATTATACTGTGCTATGGAAATACTTGCTTTATTCCATAAATTAAAAATAAAACAAAAGGAATCAAAGGAAGAGAAATAGAGGGTAGTCACTCTGTTTTTAAGGTCCACTGAATGGACCACTCCTTGTGATCCTGATGAAGCTATGACACAGCCTCACCCTTTATCACCCTTTATCACCCATCCTGGGTCCCTGAGGGACCATTCAGGGATTTCTGCATCATTACAAAACACTGAGTCTTTCAGAAAAGAGCATGTATTTTCCCAGATGTGGTCAGGTCCACCATGTAGACCCATTCCTATGAATGCCTCATGGGTTACAACCCCCATTATGGCGTTGTGCTGGGAATGAAAGGCTCAGTGTCCTTGAAAGTAACCTATTCTAGTTATTTCCTACCAGGAATTTGGTGGTGATGAGTATTTGAAAGCGTCATGAAGTATGAAGGGAAAATAGAATGGCCAGTACCTCTGACTCAGGGTTTCTTGACTCTGTTCTCCATTGGTGTGAAGCAAGGAGTTAACTCCTTACCATGACTGACCCACCTAATGTCAATGATTAATAACCAATCAAGCGTCAAACAGACAGAGCTGAACAAGGATCAAGTTCTCTGCCCTAGACCCACTTTGATTCACTACCCTCTCCATTCTGCCATACACTGGGCCCCCTGGCAAAGAGCCATGGCAGACAATGACCACTGCCTGCTGGAACAATTCTTTCCTTGCCTGTTCCCCAGCCTACAGCATCCCCTCCCTTTGGTTGTCAACCCCCTGCTGCTCTAGAACACATGGTCTGTGGAGGCTATTTGTCATCTCTGTATGGGATGGGGGAGGTGGGGCAGAGAGGAAGGAGAGGGGATTGGGCCCATAGCTGGAGCAGGGCCAAAGCAATGTCAGGAAAGCAAAGGGAGCTGGTCTCCTGGAGAGAGTCCATCTGCTTGGGACATAGGGATAGGGTTAGGATGGAGGCTGCTCCCAATCTTTTGATACAGTCTGTCCTGGACAAACTCACAAGTTGGCCTTGGACAAGAGGGTGGTGACATCACTTGGAGCAATTCCTGAGACTTGGCATCCCAGGAGGTCACTTTCCACTGCAATGTCCCAAGGCATCATTCATGATAGATGGGGCAGAGGTTAGCCTCTTCTGTGTTAGGAACTCCATGTAAGGCAGAATTGGATGAACTGAGCACAAAAGAAAACTCCTTGATTCCTGCTTGTAGCTAAGTTCCAAGGGAGAAAAACCCATAGGGACCCCTGGACATACCTTTTTTCCTTTTTTCCTCTGGGCCTCGATGAGCCAGGGCAGGAAGTGATCACTCCAACTGAGGGAGCTCAAAGCAGTCCTGTTCCTATGGCACTCCCACAGCCCCTAAATGACCCCCCCAACTCACAAACCTGCCAGGGGGGCTGGAGAAATCCCTGTGGCCCCAGCTTGGGGCCTGCTGGTTCAATCTGTCATTGGCATTTCTCCCTAAGAAAGGTGATGGTCTAATTCACATATGACCAAGACCAATAAATCACAGTGGGGGGGGAGGGGGCTGTGACATTCATAAATCCATATCAAACAGCACCCAAATTATGACAGATGACATGGCAGTCATAAAATTGCACAAGCAAAACTCACCAAGTCATTAATTTCATGGCCGTAGAAAATAAACAGACACATTTTTTTTGCAGCCCTAATAAATTTTAAAAAACTCAAAGAATGGTCCATCTGCTTCGAATAATTTTTAATTTCCTATTCTGTCTCATTCCCATTAGCTATTCCACTGAGATATTTGCTAAATTCTTTCATTTACCTCCTCCCATCTGTATTCAATTACTCTATTCCCAAATAGAGTTAGTTTTTGTTTCTCCTAAGCGCAGGACAAAATACCCCCACCTGTACCTTAAAGCAAATGTTATGTGTGTTTTATTATCTGTTAGACCGTATGAGTCATTCTAACTCGATTGCCTGCACGGAAAAGGCTTGGAGAACAATCTGATTTTGATGTTTTCTGGCTGTGGTGAAAAACACCTGCCCAGTTCTCAAAGCTAATCTATTAACTTGGTAAATGCCTCAGCAGATGTTCCTGCGGCAGCAAGGGACCCTCGATGTCCCCACCATGTCCCCATGACTGGGCCCAGCTTGTAAGACTGCACTCTGGAAATGTTCAGAGAGCAGAGGCCAACGATGTGTTTGGGGTCCAAGCTTTCACTGAATCGTAATTTTCTGGGTTAGGCCCCAGGGACCAATTGAAGGATAACAAGTGGGCAGGGGCTCTGGGACTTGACTGGCAGGATCTGGGGGCCCCCTGGACCTGTGCTTGACCAGGACTCTAGGTCCAGAGGTTCCAGCTTGGGATGGGAGGCCTGAAGAGGAGAAAAGAGCTTCTCCTTGGGCGGGGGAAGAGTTATATGTAGGTATGTGTCCCATCTCCCAGTTCCGGGGGAGTTACTTTGAGAAGGAGATTCTTGGGTGACTTCTGCCTCTCAACACACAACATCACCTTCCCCAAATCCCCTTCTCTAGAATCAGGTTAGACTTTGGTGTAGGGTATAAGAAACATGGATGGAGGATGAGAAATAAGGGACCCTGGGGCCCTGTCTGAAAGGCCAGATTTGACAAGGTGCCCAGCTAGGAGCTGGAGCCCTAGAGATACCCTTCAGGAAAGAATGAGGAAAAGACAGGTGATATCTACAGGCCAGGGGAGGTCAGTCATTCATTTTCCCTCTCCCAAATGAGAGCTTGGATGGGTCTTGGTCATGCTGCAGACTGTCTGACAGGTTGTGCACACTAATAGTTAGAATGACGTCGATAGTAACTTGGGGGGAGAAGGAGGACAACTACAGCCATTTTATTTTCTCTATTGCATTCATAGAGACCTAGGCAAACACAAATATGGACATATTCATGTGTCTTTCCTCTATCCTAATGACGGATAATTGATCAATCAACATTTATCAAGCATCTACCCATGTGCCAGGCACTGTGCTGGGGATACAAAAAGAGACAAAAGACAATACCTGCCCTCAAGGAGCTTACAATCGAATGATATTCTAAGTTACTAGAAATGATATTCCAAGGTATACTAGGTCTTCTCCTGACCTCAGGAAAGGTTTGGGCTTAGAATTTCCATTTATAGGGGTGGCTAGGTGGCACAGTGATAGAACATCTGCCCTGAGAGTCAGGAGGACCTGAGTTCAAATCCAGCCTCAGACACTTAACAGAAAAAAACTATCCATGTGACCTTGGGCAAGTCACTTAACCCCAACTGCCCTACCTTCCCCCCTCCAAAAAGCAAAAAAAAAAAAATCCATTCATAGCTACAAGAAAGGAAGGAGAAATTAGAAGTAAAAAGGAGAGAAGTTAGGGATCTGAAATTACTTCTCACAGGATGTAGTGGTTAGCATTCTAGACTGGGAGTCGGGAAGACCTGAGTGTGAATCTTGCCTCCTACACCTCCCAGCTATGTGAGCTTGAGGAAGGGATTTAACTTTTCTGAGTCCCAGTGTCCTTGTCTGTAAAATGGGGGTAATAACAGCACCTACCTCAGAATGTTGTTGAAAGAGTCAAATGAAATCATCCATTCTAATCAACATGAATACCAGTTATGATTATCCTCTCTGTTTTGCTAAGGGATTACGTGAGAGGTTGTGTATGCTGGGTGAGGGTACAGCAGCACCTTGGGACATTTACAGTGTGTGGTATAGTGGAAAGTACACCGACTTAGAAGTCAAGTAGGATCTGAGTTCAAATCTCGACTCAGAAATTTACCAACTGTGTGACTTTTGACAAGTCCCTCTACCAATCTAGGTTTCCATTTCATCGTCTGTAGAATGGAAATGAGAGAATACTTGGATTATTATCTACCCCAGAGTTGTTGTGGGGAAAAAAGTGTTTTGTATACCTTAAAGTGCTTTAGGAATATGAGCTATTAACAATAATAAATAATCCAGAGCTCATCATAGTAGGTGCTTCATACATGTTGATTGGTTTGTTGACTGAAAAATAACAGCAGGTTGATATGTAGGGAACAGTCCTTGGAATTAGGGGGACCTAATCATGGAAAAGTCACTTAACTTCTTAGTGCCCAGGCCAGCAGCTCTCAAAAATCAAGATCACCCAAAGACGGAGTAAGAGAAGAGATGCCCACTTCAGGGAGTCTGAAAGGTCAAAGCAATTTGCTAAAAAAAATACTAACATGCTTGAATTTCTACTCTGGTGGATATCAATAACTATAACACACATAAACAAAAGTTCTTTGGAGTTCTCCAAAAAATGTTAAGCATGTAAACGGGTCCTGAGATTTAGAAGTCTGAGAACTGCTGTGCTGTGCAATTCTCTAAGAAAACACACTGCAGAGATGGTACCATTCTGCATTGATGACTTTCCATGTCAGGTGATCCTTGCACTGAAGTCTGGACCAAAAAAATAATAATAATAATTCTGTGTCTCCTGACTTGTAAACCTGGTCTAGGAAATCAATTTACTATGGAGTTTTCAGCTCTGGTCTCCAGGGAATCCAGAGCTTTACTTATGATAGAAAGGAAATGATCTGTCACATCAGTGCTCAGGAAAGTCCCTGGGATTCAGAATGGCCAGGAGACATACTAAGATCCCTTCCATACAATGATCATCTGGTGGTGCTCTGTGCTTCCAGCCCTTTGCTGTCTCAGTCAGTGCTGAAGGACTCGGGAACATCTTAATTTTACACAGCCTACATTAATGGTATAAAGATTTAGTCCAGAGTTTCTTAACTTGGGGGGAAGGGATAGTGATGGACCCTTTTGGCAATCTGGTGAAACCCTTCTCAAAATCATGTTATTAAAGTGCATAAAATAAAAATCAAGTATAGGGAAGTAATTATTTAAATATGTGTATGTATCTATGTATGTATGTATATATGTATGTATGTATGTGAAAACAGAGCCATACTCCTCTTTTTTTAACTTTTTGGGGGGAAGGTAGGGCAATTGGGGTTAAGTGACTTGGCCAAGGTCACACTGCTAGTAAGTATTAAGTGTCTGAGGTTGGATTTGAACTCAAGTCCTCCTGACTCCAGGGTCAGTGCTCTGTTCACTGTGAAACCTAGCCACCCTAGAGCCAAGCTCCTCTTGTTGCTTCTTGGGGAAAGCCATGGAACTGGCCTCTTGGAAGAAAAGAGGGTTTGAAACCTTTAGTGTCACAATGGAATCAAGGTAGAGGTAGAGAGAGTGAGGGAGATGTCAAACAGTTGTACCAGTTCTCCAAAACCAAATGAGTAGTCAGGAGGTCAAAAGACCAGGTAGATGAGACAAAGGACCTCTAAGAATCCAAGGTCGGGATAAGCAAGAAGTCAGTCATCTTGGTAAGCAGGAGATTGTAAAGTCATCCCTCTTGAGATGTCGAGTATTTTGACTTGCTATTCCCCCAAGCCTGGAATGTTCTTCTTCTTCATTTCCATCTCCTGGTTCCCCTGGCTTTCTTCAAGTCCTAGCTAAAATTCCAACCTCTAAAGGAAATCTTTCTGATCTCTCTTAATTCCAGTGCCTTCCCTCTGTTGATTATTTTCTCTTTATCCTGTAGATTTCTTATTTGTACATACTTGCCTTCGCATGTTGTCTCCCCCATTAGACTGTGAGATCCTCAAGGGCAGAGATTGTCTTTTGCCTTTCTTTGTATCTTCAGTACTTAACACATGGCCTGACACAAAACACGTAATAAATGATTACTAACAGCAAACTTACTGATGAGGCAGGGCTTTGGTTCAATTGGGATAGTCCTATAATTCCAGACTAAGGATGGTAAGGTAGGGGCAGCCCTGAGCCCTTAGGTGAGGGCAGGTAAATAACTGTGCCATGGGAGACAACAGAGGAAGGGAAGAAAAAAGAGTAAGTCAAAGGAGAGAAAGAGATGTGTCTCTAAAAACATTTAGAGTAGCATGTTTTTTAGTAGCCAAGGGGTGCCCATTAGGTAGAAAATGATTGGACACATTTTGGTACCATAAGACATGATCAACATGAAGAATTCAGAAAAACTTGGGAAGATTTGCCCAGACTGATGCAGAGCGAAGTAAGCGGCACCAAAAGAACAATTTACATGACAATCATAATAATATAAAAGAAAACAGCATTGGAAGTCTACAGAACTGATAGATTCAGTGACCAGTCATGACTTCAAAGGATCAATGGTGAAGCATGCCTCCCACCTCTCACAGAAAGGTGGTGGATTATAGGTGTGGAATCAGACATACATTTTCAGCTATGGCCAATCAGGTGGTTTATTTTGTATAAGTATTTTCCCATTACAAGGGAAGGTTCTGTTAGAGTGGAGGAAGCTGGATTCATTGGGGAATGAAAGCACTATTTTTAAAATGGCAAAAACTTTTTAAAGCTAGAGAGAAGAAGGAAGAAGTTTGAGGAAGAGGAGAAGGCGACAAAGGCTGGCAGTTTTGTGGGGTGGGACGGTGAAAAGATTCCTTGATTTACCGAAATTCAGATCCCATCCCTACTATATACTTGCAAGACACTGGGAAGGTCACAATCTCTATGGACCTCAGTTTTCTTATCCATAAAATGGATGTTTCAGACTAGGAAATGTGTCTATAGTCTTTTCAGGCTTGAAATCCTGTAATCCTATCATCCTGATCCAGACATTCTCTCACAGTCCTTGATTCCAAAAGATGAAGAATGACTATGTATTCTTTTACATACTTTGGGTTCAGTCCTAGGTTCCCTTTCTTCTACCCATCTGCAAGTTTGATACCTGAGGCAGATGCCTCCCAACATTGAATCCATGTTTCTTTGACTCAGTGTAGGGCCATATCACAGGGACTGACTCAAAGAACAGAATCGATCCAATTGGCTCAGGACTATTGGGTTTGATCCCCAAACAGAGGGCCCAGCAGATGAGGCAGACTGGGTGATAGTGGCATTTCTATGCAGACAGCAGGGAGATGTTCAAGGAGCATCAGTCCAGCCGAGGAGGGGGAGTAGTGGGGGAAAGAGGAGAGAAACCCATTAAAGGAAATACATCACACTCCTCACTACTCCATCCCCAACAAATCCAATTAAACTTGCCAAGACACACACACCTTCCATCAGCCCATGTTGGACTCACCCAAGCAATTTTTCAGCAACATTCTTCAATTGCCTTTCCAGATGCTATATGCTCTGACAAGCAGACATTGACACGCATACACATATACACACTCACTGATGAGGACGCCTTGGACATATGCACCCACTGATGCCCTGACACACCCAGACACTCGTGGGCCTGTCTGGTCTTTCCCTTCCCTCTCTTTTCTTCCAATCCCAGAATTCTGGTGCCACCAGCCCCCTCCCTTCCACACTAGCCACCTGGAAGGGAAACAACACAAATGGCTGGTTTATTGCTCAATAGTATCCTGTTGGGAGTGGGGAAGAAATCTGAATCTCCCTGAGGGGAATGTCCTTATTCACCCAGCCCCTGCCTTTCTCTCCTCAGCTACTCAATAGTCCTCCTTGTTCTAATCCTATCCCTTTCGCCAAATCATTGATGCTCTCTGGACCTCAGTTTACTCGTCTGTAAAACAAAGACTAGATGATTCCCTAAGAGCTCTCCCAGCTGTCAGGCTTATGATCTCATGATCCATTTCCCTGAAATGACCTTCTTTCCCAACATCACCATATGCCACAAGAATAGGCTGTCCACCAGCTAACCTGGGGTCCAGATGTGTTTGAGGAATATTGAAAAGATTTTCATCTTAATCCATGACTGTGTCTGGAAGGAGTAGAGGCAGGGAAGGGACTCTTACCACACCCCTCCTCCTGCATTTAGAGAGACCTGAAAACTAACAGAGCCCTACACTGTCCACCTACTGAATGCCACACCCACCAGCCACCATGTTTTCTGGTTATACCTTGTTGGTCGTCCCATCCTCTTTACATCTCCTACCACCTCAGAGCTTTCCTGCCTTTCTTCAAGATCAAGGTCAGGCACCACCTTCTACAGGAAGCCTTTCCTGGGTCCTCTCACAGCTGCTCTGAGATTACTTTCTACTCTCTGCATTTTTCTTGTATGAACCTAGTTATTTAAGTATTGGTTGTCTCCTCCCTTAGAATGTGTGCTTCCTGAGGGCAGGGTCTCATCTTGCCTTTCTTTGTATCCTTGGTGCCTAGCACAGTGCTTGGCACGTAGTAAGTTTTTAGTTCATGTTTGTTGACTGACTTGCAATTTATAACTGAGTGACCAGGGGTGAGTTATTCAGCCTCAGTTTATTCATCTATAAAATGGGGATAGTAATGTCCCAGATTATAGTAAGGCTCAGATGAGATCATATATGTAAAGAACTTTATAGAACTTTAAAAAGCAGCATATAAACATCAGTTAAGATTATTACAAGTATCTCCACTCTCAGGGCCACTTTCCAAGTTCAGGACACAATTAATATTTTTTTTTACTCTCTCTTGCCTGGATTATTACAGTAGCCTGCTAATTGGCCTCCCCTCTTTCATTCTCTTCCCTCTCCAGTCCATCAATTTTCCTAAAGCATAAGCCTCGTGGTATTGTTCTCCTGCTCAAGAACCTTCAATGGATCCCTCTTGTCTCTAAGATAAAATATAAACTCCTTAGTTTAGCATATAAATCCTTCCTAAGTCAGCTTCAGTTTTTCCAGAATGGTTTGTTTGCTCCCACCACCATGCCTTTGTCCAGGCTGTCCCCTATGCCTGGCGTGCATTCTCTCCCCACCTATACCTTTTAGAATATTTAGCTTCCTTCAAGGTTCAGTTCAAGTACTACCTTCTAACACATGCCTTTTCTGATTTTCTTATTTGTTAGTGGTTTCTCCCTATCAAATTATTTTGTATTTGCTTACTGGACTAGAGGTTCTATCTCCACAAATCCATCTCTCCTAAGGATTTAAGCTATCAAGGGGAGGGACTGTTTTAAATTTTGTCTTTTGTAGCCCAAGGGCCTAGCACAGATCCTTATACATAGTGTGTGCTTGTTGAGTGGAAAGTATTTGAATTAATGGTTCCAAGTGAACACCTCTGAAACCTCCTCCTCCCCTTCAGCCAAAGCTGAGCTCCTCTGAGACTGTCATGGGCTGCCCCAACTCCCAGACACCCTGAGATCAGCCGCTGTCTCTCTCTCCCTTTCTGTCTCCCTCTGTCTGTGCCTTTCTTGTCCCACTGCCCCCTCCCACCAGCCCTATCTCTGTCAGTCTGTCAGTCTCTTCTTCCTCTCTGGGCTGGGGTGTCCTGCCATTTCACTCCCCACCCCTCCCCCCTCATGAGCTGTTCCAAATTTGCAGGCGTGTGGGGAGATGGATGAGTTGCAGGTCTGTTCGATCAGAGGCCAGATGTGGGCTGAGAGGTTGATGAGTCCTTGCATCTCCTGCTGGAGCAGGGGGAGGGGGGAGAGAAAGGAAGAGAAACGGGAGGGGGGCCTTCTGCCCTCTTCCCCTTCCCCCAGTACCTTGGCTAGAGAGTTTCACAGACATTCGTATTTCTTCATTCTTCCCTTTCATTCCCATGACTCTGTCTCCTTTCCCCACAGGGAGTCATTCTGTGAGCCCATTCTGGCTCAGGCCCTCCCCCACACACAGCCTCTTCCAGGCTGGACTAAGAAGTTTATTTAATGCCTAGTAATAGTCTTCACACTCCCCCCTCCCTCTCTTCCTTCCTTCCTTCCTTCCTTGTTCCCTTCCTCCCCCCCACCCCGTCTCTTTCTCCCTTCCTTCCTTCCTCTTTCCCTTCTTTCCTCACTCCCTCCCTTCTTTCCTTCCTTTTATCATTCTTCCCACCCTTCCTTCTTCCTTTCCTCCTTCCTTCCTCCTTTCTTCCTATTTTTCTCTCTTCCTTTCTCCCTCCTTTCCTTTTTTCATTCCTCCCACCCTTCCTTCTTCCTTCCTCCTTTCTTCCTACTTTCCTCTTTTCCTTTCTCCCTCCTTTCCTTTTTTCATTACTCCCTCCCTTTCTTCCTCCTTTCCTTCCTTCCATTCTCCCTCCCTCTCTTTCCTGCACCCAGCCTCCCAGTCCTAGTGAACCTACTACCTTCGTGGGGTTCCTCAAAATGATGCCCCCATAACAGACTTGCAGTGAAATGGAGGCATTTCTACACATTCTCCACATCAACTGCACAATCACATAAACTATGCAAGTGCCATGTGAAAGTGGGTTGGTGGGACTGTGGTCCATACTTGTGGTACTTTTTGTGACCAGACAGTAGCTTTCTATTGTTGTCCTTATCTGAGGTAACAAGTCTTTATTCCTTCACTCCTGTCTCAGGGAGCCCCCTCCATCGCTCAGTATAGGATTCCTGGAGGAGCGTTAGACTCGGCTCTCAGAGCCAAGGGGACAGCAAGCCTTTCCTGGTTGGCTATAAATGATACTCCCAAATTTCCCCATCTCTTCCTAGATTACCCTTTCTGCACTACCCAACACACACACACACACACACACACACACACACACACACACACACACACACACATACACACACACACAAACAGAGTCTGCCCTGACAAGTAGAGGAAGACAAATGAATTTCTGGGATAGCTTGGTAATTCTGATTGGGCTGCATTTCCTGTAAAGGATTAGGTAGAATGGGCTGACATGATCACCTGGAATTACTTAATCTGTTCCTTATTATGTGTGACAGATGAAGCAACAGGAGAGTAGAAGGAGAGAGGCCTGCAACTCTGCCTCTTCATGAAGCCCCTGGACCCCAGGAACAAGCTACCCTCCCATTCCTTTTTGAAGGGGAAGGACAAAGAGGCAAACTCAGCAGTGACCCTTTGCTCTGGCCATGAACACCAGCAACCTGCCCGGCTCCCAAACTGCCACCCCTCTAACCAGATTCCAAGGACAGAGAGAGGGTAGAGCAGGAGCTCGATGTGCACAGGAGGGCATGTGACCCAGCACTGGGCTAAGAGATACATCAGAGGCTGGGGAGAATGCCAATATATGAAGGAAGACATAGGCAAGAGAAAAAGGAAATGTACCCTGATGAGGAAAGAGACCCTCTCACCATCTGGTCTCTCTATAACAGGTCCCTGTTTCTGTTTTTTGGTTTCTTCTTCATATCCTTCTTTGTCTCACTCTTACTGTCTTCAGGAACTGCCTCATCTTACCTTCTTTCTTTCCAGCCTCTCAGGTTTTCATCCCTTTTCACCTTCTCAAGTCCATCCAATTCAACAAGCAATGATTTTCGTTCCTTCTACATGCCAGGCACTGGGCTAGGTGCTAAATATCCAAAGGTTAAAAGTGGGAAATGCCAAGAAAGGAGTCAGGCATGACTGAACAAGAAAAGTGGCAAAGTCCTCCCTTGAAGGGCTTACATTCTACCAGGGTGAGGGATGGGTGGTATCCATCCAACACACAGAAGAAAAATTAAGTACAAAGTCAATGTGAATGAATTGGTCGGGGAGGGGAATGGGAAGCACCTGGGAGTATCAACTTCATCAAAAAGTGGATTCTGGAGCGAAGGATTCTAAGAGGCACAGGTAAGGAGGAGAAATGTCGCAGGCATGGGGGAAAGCCAGTGTCCCTCCATGGCCTTCTTCACAAGGGGCTGTGGGCCTATTTAGGGGCAAAAATCATTACCAAGAAAAAGGGGCTGGCTTCTTCCACCTCTAGTATCTAGGAGAAATCAAGATACCAAAATGCCAAAATCTAGCATCAAGGAGTGCCAAGAGCCCATCAAAGCCTGGACTGACCTCCCCTCTCCCTCCCCCAAAGGAGACCCCAGGTCTCTATGCTGAGATTTTCTGAATAGGATTGGGTAGGGAGGAGCAGAGTGGAGAATCCCTAATGGCCAGGACTGTATCTGACAGTGAGTGAAGACATGGGGGTGGGCGGCCATGAAGGGAAATGAATTGAATTATTAAACAGAATCAGAATTCTTTGATGGCTGAGCTAAAGGCTGCTGCACGTTGTCTTCCTCTCCTCCAGCCTCCCCTTGCTGGGTGTCTGTTTCTTGTTACTATGGCCGTCCCTGGCCAAGGCCACGCTTTGCTGTCAGATGGGAAAGGTTTGGCCAATCTCATGCTCTTGACAGGCCGGCCAGGGTTCAGAGAGGACTACAGAGGAAGGAATGGGTTGAAGATTGGGAGCAGGGCCGGACTTTGTTCTGTCAAAATCTCCACCTCCCTCTTCACATCAGACAAATACTGTGGGGGAGATTCCCACACCTTCCCACAGCTGGTTGTCTTCTTGTCTGCCTACCCTTCTGGGAAGTTTTAAGATGACCACTCTCTGTAAAGATCAGTAATTCTAATGTGAGTCCACATTAAACCAGATGAGAAACAAGGGGTGTTTGAAGGAAGGTGAACTCTAAAACAGTGGCCTACAAAGTTTGGGCTGGGCCTTAGAATCACCCTAGGGAAACTGAGGTCTGACCTCAAATGTACCCTTTCCTCTCTCCTTCCCTCTTACCCTCTCTCCTGACTTCAAATACTGGCTCTACCATTTTCTAGTTGAATCATCTCAGGCAAGACGCATCCCTACCCTCGGTTTCCCCATCTGTAAAATGAAAAGGTTGGACTAGAATGCAATAGCAGTCTCTTTCCTGGGGAGTCAAGCCCTGAAGCCCAAGTTACTTTCAGGTGGGTCTTTCTTTGCCTGGGATTCTGAAAAAGTGAATTGAGTCTAGGGTACATCAACAAGACCCCAGCAGAGATCACATACACAAAGAGACACGCACTGGGATCTCCCACCCCAAAAGTCCAAAAGCCTGAGCTGAGCAGCAGCAGAGAGGCAAAAAGAGCCCACCTTGTTCTTGCAATCACTTTATACCTTTAAAACCGCTTTACTGGATCCTCATCATAATCCTACAAGGAAGCAGGAGGGGCATTATTGTCCCATTTGACAGATGAGGAAATTCAAGCCCACAGAGTTTGGCTTAGGGTCACAAAGAAGAGACTTGGCACCTTGAGGACTGTTTTTTCTTTGTTTCTCCCAGAACTTAGAATAGTCACTAGCACACAGCAGGTACTAAATGAATGCTTGTTTTATTGGATGATTGTTGTTGTTCAGTCAAGTCTGACTCTTCATAATCTCATTTAGGGTTTTCTTGGCAAAGATTCCAGAGTGGTTTGCCATTTCCTTCTCCAGCCCACTTTACAGGTGAGGAAACTGAGGCAAACAGGTTAAATGACCTGCCCAAAGTCATGCAGCTAGTATATGTCTGAGGCTGGATTTGAACTCATAATGAATCTTGCCGACTTCAGGCCAGGCACCAACCACTATACTACCCAGCTGCCCTTGTTGGTTGATTAATAAGCCCTGAATCCAAATGCAATGTCTTTCACTGCACATCTGTCATAGGGAGGAAGCCTCAGGATCTGTGAGACGGTCCTCCATCTCCAAAGGACCCTACTCCCCCTTCTCTAAAGGGATACTGAGATCTCAGGAGCGCTAATCAATGATCAACAAGTGTTTTTCCACCCAACCCATACTAGGCCCTGGAGATGGAGGAACAACAAAATAAACAATTCTTACTCACAATGAGGGTACATGGGGGCGGGGGGCATAAGTGCATCTGAGAACAGAAACAGCTGCTTGCAAAAGCATGAAGAATGATGTGAGAGAGAGGAGCGGAGGCTCCCACCCTACCCTACGTGGAGGAGGAAGGGTCATGCACATGCTTTCAGACTTTTTTGATGTATTAATCAGTTTTGCTCATTTTTCCTTCTCTTTTTCTTTTCTTTTTTGTCTTTAAAAAATACTGCTTTGTTACGTAGCATGACTCTTTGGAAGGGGAAGAGGAAAGGGTGCTGGGGAAATCTGTAATGATATAAAAAACAAAAAATCAACAAAAACAATTTAAAAGAACTGCTACTTCACAAATATAAAGTGAATGCCTACAGAAGTATATGGGCACACAAAGTCATTAAATGCAAGGTAGTTTGAGAGAGAGGGTACTGGAGGGTGAGATCAGGAAAGGCTTCATGCAGAAGATGGGGTCCGAGCCGCATCTTAAAGAAAGAGGACTGTGAGAAGGGGCAAGGAGGGAGTGTGTTACAGGCATGAGGGACAGCCAGTGCAAAGGCAGGGAGGTGGGAGACAGAGAGTTGAGAATGAGGAACAGAGAGAGGACCAGTCTGGTGAAGGAAGTGTGAAGGCAGGTTGGGGTCAGGCTATGAAGGGCTTTCAAAGCTAAACAAGCTTATACAGTATTTTATTCTAGAGGCAAGAGGAAGACAATTAGAACTGGTTGATTAGGGGACTCACACAGTCAGATCTGCATGTAAGGAAAATTGTTTTCACAGCAATGTGTAGGATGGATTGGAATGGGTAAGAGATTTGAGGCAGGGAGACCAAAGAGGAACTTCAAGAGAGAAAAGCTGCCTCACTTAAGCAGGGACCTGAAGTCAGCAAGGAAAGGGCATTCCAGGCTTAGAGAATGGCATTACAGAAAGAACAGAAAGGGCAGGGCAGGAGCAGGAAACAGGCTAGAGCATCCCTCTCAAGAACTAAGCAGAGGTAGGCATAGTGAGCTGGGACCTTGGAGTTCAGATGGAGGAGGTAGCTTGGAAGAGATGGGCAGCTGGAGACTACTGCAGGGTCTATGATGGGAAGGAGAGAGGTCAAGCTGCCATTTGCTGATTCTAGACCTCGAGGAGAATGTAGAGATAAATATAAAGGCACCTCGTCCTTTTCATACTGCTCTCCCATAACCTTACCACATTTAATTCTTACAACATTCCGAGGAGGTAGGTAGGGCCAGGATTATTCTCCCATTTTTCAGAAAAGGAGACTGAAGCATTAATCTGTTGTGTGACTCACCCAAGGTCACAGAGTTAGTTCTAGAAGCCAGGTCTCCCAAAACATAGTCAACCATGCCAACTTCCCTGGCAATATGGGAGAGCCCACTTTGGAGCCTGAGGTAATACTGAGAGGGAGTATCCCAGGCAGGACAGGCAGCTACAGGATGGCACAGTAATCCTTGAGGATGAAGAATCCCACCTAAAGTCCCCAAATCAATAAGAATGGGTTAAGGGAACCCTCCAACTCTGTGAGCACCAGTCTGGGCTTTCTGGGAGGAATGGGGGCGGGGTGGAATCTGAAATTATGTCTGAAAGGCAGGAACAGGAGTCTGGGTAATGGCCTTCTGGGTTCTTAAGGGAGGGTGGGGATCTAAGGACCCTTAGGCCCTTTGAGATGTTCCAGACAGACCACTCCCTAATTAAATCCTCCAGCTAACCACAGAGCAGGTCACCTTGAGGCCAAGATCCCCTACCCAAGGTAGTTGAAAACAAACACAGATGGGAAAGAGATGGGACTGGGGAAGAGAGAGGCCCTAAAACATGGGGAGGCATCTATGGAAGAGACTTTGTGAGTGTCCAGCCCCCGAGACTCCCAGTCCCCAGACACACATGGGTTCATACACATGCAAAGACATGCATGCCCAAATATACACACAAATGCAAATGCGTGCACACACACACAGAGTCTCTGTGAAGAAAAAGACACACTCATGTTCCTCATTACCCCCAACTCTAGTGTGGTCTGCTTTGTGATTCATTAGAAGAGGTAATTAGGTGAGGATGAGCTCTGCATTCATCATGGAGGACTGATTTACATTCACCTTCTCAGTCTGCTAGTCTTGAATTCAGAATTTTCCTTTAGGCAATTCCCCTGCACCTGAAATCGGTCTAATCATCCCCATGATGGTTCATCTTCCTCCCAAAGGAGCAGGCCCCTTCCAGAAATAGGGCCTAGTCATGAGTAGGCCTGGGCCAGACAGATGGTTTCTGCAACAAACCTTCCCTCCATCCTGCAGGCTGACCCTGGAGAGTCAGAATTCCCTATAAAACCAAAGAGGCCAGCTAAGCAGTCCTTGTGGTCCCCAGGATCACTGATAGTAGTGGACAATTACAAAGCATTTTAAATTATCTTTAAATTTCTAAATTGTAAATTCACCTTATGAGGTAAATATGGCAGTTGTTGTTATTCCCATTTGACAGATGGGAATAATGAGGCTCCCAGGAGTTAAACATCAATGGTCGGGTGGGATGGATAGGATGAGAGGTGAGATTCAAAGGTAGGTCTTCCCTTCACCAATTCCAGAACACCATCCACCTAATCATACTATCTTTTCTTAAAATCTTATTTTATTTTTTCAATGAACAAAAAGTTATTTTTTCTCCCTCCTACCACCCCTCCCTCATGAAGAAAAAAAGAATGAAACCCTTGTAATATGCATAATTCAAGCAAAACAAATTCACATATTGGCCACATCCAAAAAATACACATCTTATTCTTCACCCTGAGTCCAGCACCTCTCTGTCAGGAGGTGGGTGGCCTGCTTCATCTTTGGTCCTCCAGAACAACTGATCATTGCCTTTATCAGAGTCCTTACATCTTCCAGAGTTGTTTGTCTTCACAACAGTGTTGTCATAGAAATCATTCTCCTGGTTCTGCTCACTTCACCCTGCATCAGTTCATACAAGTCTTCCCAGGTTTTTCTGAATCCAATTTCTTCATCATTTCTTACAGCATGGTGGTATTCCATCAAATTGATATATCATACTTTGCTCATCCCAATTAATAGGGAATCTGGAACCTCAGCTTCCAGTTTTTTGCCAACACAAAAAGAGCTACTATAAACATTTTTGTATATGTGAGTCCTTTTCCTCTTTCTCCAAATTTTTTTTTTGGAGTATAAGGCAGTACAGACTTTGATTCCTGCCCCTCCTAGTCCATCTTCATATCACCACCTCTTGTAATATTTCAGATTAAGTTCTCTGGATGAAACTGGTTTGTTATATGTGTGTATGTGTGTATTTATATATATATACACTGATATACACATATGATAGTTTTATGTATCATTTTCCAATGAACACATACACATAGACAGAAGCATATACACCCCCAGAACATTTCCTTCTGACAAAGAACACAATTAAACAAAACAGATTCACACATTGGACCTATGTCTGGGACTAGATGGCTGCTAAAGTCCTTCCAATCCTGAAATTCTATGTTTCTGTGATTGTATAATTCATTGAGGAAGCTCTATAGAATTCTCGCAGGAGTGTGATAGAAAGCTCGCTGGACTCAGAGTCAGAAGAGACCCTTGAACTGGCCTGGGCACTTACTAATACAATCAGTACCACATCATCCCCAAAGAAGAGCATCTAGAGCACTGGTTCCCAACCTTCCTAATGCCGCGACCCTTTAATACAGTTCTTCATGTTGTAGTGACCCCCGACCATAAAATTATTTTCATTGCTACTTCATAACTGTAATTTTGCTACTGTTATGAATCGTAATGTAAATATCTGATATGCAAGATGTATTTTCATTGTTGCAAATTGAACATAACCCACAGGTTGAGAACTGCTGATGTAGAGGATGGGGCATCCTCTGAGACAGCAACAAACCCATCTATCCCTCTGGTTTCATGCCCCAAACAGCAGCAATCAGGATCTTTGAACCAAATTATCTTTGTATTTGCATCTATTGCAGATTCTTATCTGATCTCAATATATGTATGGAAATGGAATAGAAAGTTATATTGCAGTAAGAAACAATAGAAGGATCCTATTGGAGAATAGTTTTTAAGGATATGTTTTGCTCTGATTCCAAATATGTGTGTATGAATTATTAACAAATAATAAGCAAATCAAGTTCTTAGATTCTTTCTACTTTGGGGTCAGTTTTATAACTGGTCAGTTACAGAAACTTATTTGCAAAAGCCAACCTTTTCCCTTGTTATGTTTCATCAAGGATGCTCTTAATATGTGCATAGACCATTTGCATAAGGATTCTAGAGATTTCAAATTTTACTTTTTATTTTTTAATAAAGTAGACAGATGGGTCAGTAATTGCTAATGTTTTCTCAGTCATTGTTTTAAGGGTAATAATGTTTTGATTTTTCCCACATTCTTTTGTTATCTTCACACTTTTGGTATGAATGACAAACTAACACCATGGGCAAATCTCCAGACCCCTCAGAGATTCTATTATCTGTAAAATGGGTATGATGCTTACAGTACCTACCTCACAATGTTATTTTGAGGAAAGGACTTTGTTAACCCTAAAATATTGTGGAAATATGAGTAATTCTTGAGAATTGACCCCTGAGAAACTTCAAGACTGTGTCATCTCCAGCACGTATTTCTCCCACATGAAACTGATCAGGTTCAGCTGCTCCTTCCAGTTTAATCTCCTTAAATGTCTTTTCTACATGCTCCCTGGCTCCTCCCTCTGCTGGGCTCCAAGCATCCTGGAGTCCAGCCAAGCAGCCTTCTTTGAAAGGAGGCAGTTAAAATATATCCAAAGGGTCCTAAAATGTATCCAAAGAGTCACTCAGACATGACTTGGGCCTCATCTCACATCCTAAGGATGGAAAGTGTCCAAGATTTGGGAGAGCTAGGCTAGAGATGGATTCTGACACTGACACTTGCTAGCTGCATGCCCGGGGGGCAGATCCCTCGACTGTAAAACAGGAACAATAGTATTTGTACCATGTACTTTGGAAGATAGCTATAAGGAAATGCTTAAATCACCATGTAAATATCTATAGTTGTTACACGGGTTCAAGAAGAATGCAAGATTTTATCAGTGTCCAGAATTCCCTCAATCAATGCAGTTCACAACCATCTCTATGACTTGAAAGTCAAGTTCTAGAGAGTTGCCTGAAACACATGAAAGCAAAGTGATTTACCCAGGGCCTTACAGCGAGTGAGAAGTGGAGGTGGGATACAGGTCTTTTGGACTTCAAGCCCAATATTCTATCCAGTACCTCACTCTAGAGGCAGCCATGAAGGTGGCTAAGGCAGGCTATGGGGAGTGCTTAGAGCTTGGTCAGACACAGAGGACACCAAGGTCCTCTGCATCCCGGGCCATTGGCAGTTATCTCAACTTTTGTTCTGCCATTGGATTTCAATGACTCTGGAAGAGAGAATAAGACTAACAACTTTGTGCAACTTTGCCTCACTTAAATCCAGTTCAAGACATCCATGATGTCACCGGTCCTCTTCAAAAACCAATGGATGAACAAGCAGCCAACCGTGAATTTAGGCATGCCCTCCCCTTAACTGGTGTAGTCTTCTGACGTCGTCTTCTGCCATCTGACAAGATGGTGCTTCCTTATCTCTCCCAGAAAAAAATGGTGGAGAGGAAGGGAAGAAAATCTTGTTTTGGAAGGTCTCTAGAGAGGGAGATTCCATGGCTATTTTTAGCTCAATGACCTCGTGCTACAAGAAATAGCCATTTCTCCTGCAGTTGCTTAAATACATTCCATCTGGTTCCTAACTCAGTGGAGAAACAGGAAAGGAACCAATTGGAGAATGGGCAGGAGATCCCATTATGGACTTCCCCAGGAAAGTACATGAAAGCTGTGGCTCCGAACAAGGCAGAGGCTCTGGCTTCTGGGACAAAAAAAGTAGATGCTCTGGAAATATCTGAGCTTCAGAGGGTGGTTCCAGGCAAATGATGACTCAGGCAACCACAGAAGACTTCCCAGACAGGATGGGGAACAGAAGATATCCCAATGTGTCATCTGGTTTCCAGGGATAGGAAAGACACAGAGTCAGAGAGCAAGGTCAAACCTAGACAAAATCTGGAAGAAGAAAATTTATCAATGCATTTGAATTCAGTGGGTATTTATTAAGTGACCTCTGTATGCAAAGCCAGGAGCAACAAAAAGTTTAAGACACTGGTTCCAAACCTCATGAAGTTTAGCTAGAGCAGGAAGATATGAGAAAACATGAATACTCTAATGCACAATAATACACGTATTAGAGTTTTAAAAAACCAATGTGATATGTGAGATCCCAGGGCTTCTGCTGACTGGGGAGGGATCAGGGAAAACTTTGTGGTGAAAGAGGCTTCTGAGTTGGGCCTTAAAGTGTGGGAAAAGTCCAACAGGGGAAGAGGAAATGGAGAACATTCCAGGCATAAGGAAAAAATGTGAGCAAGACCTTCCTGTAGCAAAGGCAATATCTGCTAGAGTGCCCACCAGATGTGCTGAGACTGGTTTTGTATTCAGTTTTGAAGAGGGGTTTCCCCCAAATAGCAAAAGAAGCTATTCCCAGATTTGACCACTCCAGAAGCTAAGGCTTTAGTTCATGATGTGGAGGTTCCTAGTAGCCTATCGGCATACAAGGGGCCAGGAGCCTTCAAGCTTGCTTGCCCTGCTGACCAGAAATATTTCTCTATTGGAGATATGGGGGGAAGGGCCTGTCTTATATCCTTGCTAAGTAAACCTTCTTTTTTAAACTGTTAAATGATCTGTGAGAGCTTCATTTCATTCCCATCTTGGACCTCAACTATAGTAGCACCTACCTCTGACTCTTTGCCCCTTTCCCCCACCATGGCATACTCCCGACAGATGTCCAATTCTTTCATGCTGCCATCCACCCAGGTCAACCCCTCACAGACTCCCATGTGCCAGAATGATGCCCCTCTCAAACACTTCCATTGAGTCCCCATTTGTTCATGCCACAGAGTTCAACTCTGACCCCAATGCACTGTCCATTGTGCGTGTCTCAGAGACAGAGACACTGCAAGAGCAGCTCTGCAAGTAGCCCATTTGACTGCATCTGGATAATAGGCATTCCAGATTTTGCTTATACCAAATTCTTGAGATGTGTGGATCTCATTTAGAAGGCTCTGCTGCAATCAATAAAATCATCTGCTGACTGGAATTTCTATAGAACCTCATCTTCCTCACCTTGAACTCTGAGCTTGATCTCCACCACAACAGCGGAAAAGATTTTTGGCAAATAGACATTTCCCTGTTTTATTCCATACTTGATATTAATGATCTAAAGGTCATTGAGGGAGCAGCTAAGTGGCACAGTGAATAGAGCACCGGCCCTGGAGTCAGGAGGACCTGAGTTCAAATCCAGTCTCAGACGCTTAACATTTACTAGGTGTGTGACCTTGGGCAAGTCACTTAACCCCAACTGCCCTGCCTTCCCCCCTCCAAAAAAAAAGGCCATTGAAAAAGGTTGTATCTTTCAAGGAATATTGTCAAGGGGCAACTCAGTGGCATAACAGATAGTGCTCTGGGCCTAGTTTCAGGAAGACATGAGTTCAAATCTTGCTTCAGACACTAACTAGCTCTGTGACCTTGGGTCGGTCACTTAGCCTTTGTTTGCCTCCGTTTCCTCACCTTTAAGATGGGCATACTAACAGCATCCACCTCCCAGGGTCGCTGTGAGAATCAAACAAGGTAATAGCTGTAAAGCTCTTGGTGTAGTGCCTGGTGCGCAGTAAATCTACAGAAATGTTAGTTATTGTTATTATATCATTTTTGCCTTATTTACCAGAAACATTATGGTTTGGGAAGAACTGTTAAGATGGAGTTTTGCCTTTTTTAACCAACAAAAATTAAGCATGATGAAAGCTGGCGTTTTCTGTATCTCCTAGTAAATGGTGGGGTTATAAACGATCACTTTCAGAAGCCTCTATATTAGAACTTCTCTTCTAACATCCTCATAAAGAACAGCTTCGATGAAGATTCTCTTCGTAAAAATTGTACGCGGATAGAAAAGTAGGCAGGTAGGCTAGTTGTCTCCATGGTCATTGTGGGGTTAATAAGGCCCCATATTTTTTGTGATTTTATTTAATACCCACCAGATCCATTGCTTTTTCTTTTCCAGAGAAAGTCTTCAAGATGCCAAGATGAGAGGCTTCTGTGCAGTATGCATTACAGCCTTTGGGGCTTTCTAATTCCTTATTTGTGAACCATATTTTTCACCATCCTTCCCTACTGCTGCCTTTGCATTGAAGTCACTGAGTATATATATATGTGTGTGTGTGTGTGTGTGTGTGTGTGTGTGTGTGTGTGTGTGTGTGTGTGTTGCTTTAATTTAGAAGACATGACCAAATTTTTCATATGATTACTTTACCTCTTCATTCTCTCTGATAGATGTTGACCCCGACACTGCATTTGCTTTTGTAAGTACTTGTCCCAAGTAGTGTAAAGGAAGATGACCAAATGTCTGTGAAACGTTTCTTTTTCCTCTGGATACGTGAAGAAACCAGCTCTGCCAAGTCCTTTATCTGCCTTGCCAAGGGAGAACCTGTTAGACAATATCTCACTTAACTTCAACTTCCTTCCGTCGTCTGTCTTTTGTTAATGAGCATCAAGGATGATGCGATTGAGTTTCCCCAGTGGTATGTCCGCTCTTTGACGGTCATTCCAGGATCTCACGTTCCAAGTTCCAACTGCTAATTTAATGTTCATAGATGGTCTAAAAATTGTCCCCCATTAGTGCCATTCTGCCACAGGACTACAGATGTGCCAGAAATAAGGACCATTTTGCATATGTATCTGTTTTATTGCTTGCAATGGCCAAAGAACAATCCCTAAGTGGACAGTATGTCTCTTTGTACTCAGCGAGGATTAGATGCATGCTGCTGATGGGACCACAGGAGATCATCCTCCCCAGAGCTGCCACAATTATCTTCCTGAGATACGGATTTGACCACTCCATTCCCTCACTCAAAAACTTTCAGTGGTTACTCATCATTTGGAGGATAAAATACAAATTCTTTAGCATAGCACTTAACCTGGTTCTTACCTCCCTAACCAGCCTCATTTCAAAGTGACTACCATCAATGACTCTGTATTTTAGCCCAACTGGATTAAAGACATTTCTTGGGCTTGAAACTCCATCTCCTACTTCCATGCATTTACAAGTTGGTAACAGCAGTCCCTCTTCATATATAGTGATTAATCTGGCTTTACCCTCCCAGAGCCAGGCTGATGGCATCTTCCATTCAGATTTCCAGGGGGACCCCTGAAGGTTTAGAGTGTCTTTCTCTACTGCTAACTGCTTGAACCTCCATTCCAATGTCTTCCCTCCACTGTTAGCTGCCCATATTAAATGTCTCAATTCCACTTAACCAATTAATTTAAACAAAGGGATGTTTTCTCTGAAGATCCAGCAGGAACAGAAGCACTGACATTTCCCCTAACCACCTGGGGCACACACTCTTCCTTCCACCACCCAGATCTCAGATTTTACACTGTTTATACATAACATTAGTCCCACCAAGTTCTGGACCAAATGTGACTCTGCTGCTACTAGATACATCCCTGCCTCAGCTCTGGATGGCCTGAAGGCTACTCCTCACTCCTCATGACACCAATGTTGGACTCGTTCCTAGAACTTCAACTCCAGTCTCCCTCTTTGCATAAAATGAAAGAACAAACAAAGCAAAGAATCCAAGCCCATGTTCACAAGTTGCACATCAGCCTTGGAGGGTGAGGGTCCAAGGCCGGCATTCTCTCTCCAGAATATACAAGACAGGAAGAAACCACACCATGAGAAGGAATGAGTCCTGTTCAACTATCGTGCATCAGAGGTACTCCCAGTTCTGACTGCTCATGGCCAATCAAAGACTTATTTATCATCTGCCGTATTATTAGCAGCCTAGAGCCATTGACAGAATATCATCTCTTCATATTTCAAAGTCCATGTAGAAACTGCATCCGCTCCGTCTTCCGCATGTGCTTAAAAGCACCAGCTTACAAGTTAATGTCCTATTACAGACATAGATATAGATGTGGATATTAACATAGACACAGACAGAGATATATATGGATATCAACACAGCTATGGGAAGGGCTATAAACGTAGATTTAAATATGATACAGATACAGTGATAAAGATACAGAGACATATAAGTACGTACATGCCTGTGTATATGTATGTATATTCACATCTGGAGGTTTCAGCGTATGTACATGTGCATATGTATGCCTATATGTCTATGTTGTAATACACAATACATGTATGCATATATAATATGTTGCATGTTATTTAATTATGAGAAGCTAGGTGGGTGCAGTAGATAGAGCACCAGGTGTGGAGTCAGGAAGCTGCGTGACCCTGGGCAAGTCATTTCACCCTGCTTCCTCAGTTTCCTCATCTATAAAATGAGCTGGAGAAGGGAAATGGCAAAATCACTCCAGTACCTTTGCCAAGAAAACCCTAGAGGGGGTCACGAAGAATCAGATGTGATTGAAACTACCGAACAACAACAACAGTGTTATCTAATTCTGGATAGCATATGATATGTTATAATATTGTATAGTGTGGCATTTATTGTGTAATATATTCTTGTGTGAGTATATGGATATAGAAGTGGATATGAATCTAGATATAGTGATAGACGCAGTGAATAGAGTGCAAGACTTGGAATCAGAAAGACCTGTGTTCAGATCCTCAGATACTTACTAGCTGCATGACCCGGGGCAAGTCACTTAACCTCTCTGTGCCTCAGGAAAATGGGGATAATAGCATCCACCTCACAGGGTTTTTGTGAGGGTCAGATAAGACAACATATATAAAGTGGTTTGCAAACCTTAACAAACTCTATAAATGTTAGCTGGCATCATTATCTGGGGAAACAACATGGATGTGTATATGTATATGTGTGTGTATACATGCATGCATGTGGGGGGAGGGTGTGTATGTGTGTGTGTGTGTGTGTGTGTGTATAGTACTCCTGCAGGGCCAGACATTAGGAAACAACAGTGATGTTAAGAAAATAAAAGCACATCAATAAAATGTTTACAAAGAAAAGGGTCAGGAGTGGTCAGACTCAGCATGGGGGGAAGCGAGCCAGGGAGGAAAGCTAAGACGGCACATAAAGGACTTTTTGAAGCTATATTGGGGAAAGAGGAGGGTCACAGATAGACTAGAACTATTCTTCGGGGGGGGGGGGGGGAACAATGATAAGAGAAGGCAAAGAAGTTGGAACTTTTCAACTCCTGTTTTGTTTCGATTTTTTTCTGTAAACATTGATCTTTGGATTGAAAAAGTCATTCAATTAAGTAAGCACTGTGCCAGGGATACATAGACAGAAGTCCTTGATCTCTAGGAACGTTGAATCTTTTGGGGGAGAAAATAATACACACTTATGGTGGGGGGCATGGGGGAGATTGCATAAGTATGTGACAAAATGAATAAAAAATACTAACCAGGGAGCCAGGAAAGGGGAGGGAGAGTGTTGGGGGGGGGGGCAGTGTTACTGGCCCTTAAGGGGATCAGGAAGGCTATGTGTCCTTGAGCAGATCCTTGAAGAAAGTGAGGGATTCTATGAGGCAGAAGGGAAGGTGGAGCTTATTACATTGGAGAAGGGTCAAGCATGAAGCCATGGGTTGGCTCTTGGCCCAGAACCAGTTTGAAATGTAACAGAAATATTTAACAAAATAAATAAAAATACGATAAAACATAGATAACATTACATTTTCAAACCTGTGACCAGCAGGAATCCTCATGTCCAAACGAGTTGCTCCTGTTTCCATCTGAGCTTGACCCCCACCACTACCCCCCCCCAACACCACTCAAGATGGGCCTGGGGAACGGCTGGCAGAAAGGCACCGGGAAGGCAGATAGAGCCCTATGTAGTAGAGACAGAGTAGAGACCAGTTTGATTACAACATAAGGTATAGGAATCAGAATGATATAGACTGAGGCTTAAAAAATGGAACAGGGCCAGGTTGCGACAGGTTTTAAAAGCCAGACAGAGTGGGTTGTATTTGCCTAAAGGTACAAGAGTCACTGAAGGGTTTTTGTTTTTAAAATAGGGAGTGACATAGTGTTCTGTGTTTCAGGACAATCAATAAGTGGATGGAGCTTCAAGTGGGAAGAAAGTTAAGGCAAAGAAAGTAATTAAGAGGGGGTTGGGGATTACAAAAATATCTACTAAGGAGTTGAAATCCAAGATACAATCGGTCGAGAAGAGAACGTGTAACTGAGTTCGAGTCTCCAGGTCCAGATCAGATACTGAAAGAATTGGTGGATGTGATTTCTGGCCACCTTGTTGTTCCATAATTGGGTAAGTTGTATGCAACTCTTCCTGACCCTATTTGAGGTTTTCTTGGCAAAGATACTGGAGTGATTTGCCATTTCCTTCTCCAGTTCATTGTACAGATGAGGAAACTGAGGCAGAAAAGATAAAGTGACTTACCCAGCATCACATAGCTAGTTGGAGGTCAGATTTGAACTCAGGACTCTCAGATTTGAACTCAGGACTTTCAGATTTGAACTCAGGACTCCAGGCTTGGGATTGTGGGATGTTTATCTAATAAAGGAGTTCTTTACCTGGGCATCAGAGAATGTGGTAGGGTTTTTTTTTCAATATTTTGATAAATTTATTTCAATGTAATTGGTTTCTTTTATAAACCTACATATTTTTTGAATTTAAAAACATTATTCTGAGAAAGGTTCCTTACACACACACACACACACACACACACACACACACACACACACACACACCCCAAGGTAAAGAATCCCTGGTCTAATGCTCAATGAACAATGAATATCCAATGCTTAAGAGTTGTACACATTGAACTCAAGCACATTGACTATCTGTGGTATCTCTTAGTCAGCCAGACTTAATTAGCTTTTAGAAAGGCGTATTTACTAAGGTGATAAAGTAACCACAGTTGGCACAAAGCATTCCCAGGACCCGCCTTGCCTGCCAGGATGGTCAGAGGTAGGTGAAATGAGGTTAATTCAGCAAGCACACAGGCAAAGGGGCATTGCTCAGTTCCTGGAAGGACTTCCTTTCATGGAGAACCCATCAAGTTTCCACTTCATCTCTCATCAGCTCTTCTGCTTGGATCCAACTTCACCAGTGTCCTGCCTCACCAAGGATAAGCTCTATCACCTGAAATTTTGTCATTGTGGAGAGGTCCAGCTCTGACATTCAGCACCTTCTCAGAGCCCTTGGTTACCTCTCTCTCTCTCTCTCTGATTGGAGGGCTAGAAGGCACAGAAATAAACTATTCCCAAAGCCTGCTTTAGAGAAAGCTCTCCAGCTAAACTCATTATTTTTCTTTTTTTTTCTTTTTTTTTTTTTTTTTTTGCTTTTTGGAGGGGGAAGGTATGGCAATTAAGGTTAAGTGACTTGCCCAAGGTCACACAGCTAGTTTTTATGTTGAATGTCTGAGGTCACATTTGAGTTCAGGTCCTCCAGACTCCAGGGCTGGTGCTCTATTCACTGTGCCACCTAGCTACCCCTAAACTCGTTACTTTTCATCAATTGATTTCCTTGGTTTTAACCCCTCCCTGAATACCCTCTTTTACATCCCATTTTCCGCTTCCTTTTGTATATTGTTCACCATTAGATTTGAAGCTTCTTGAGGGCTTTCTGCTTCTTATTTGTTCTCCAGCTTAGTACAATGCACATAGTAGGCGCTTAATTGACTCTGGCTATGATTTCTAGGCATATTGTAGACTTCTGCCGGACTCCACATAGAATCTTGAAGCTAGCGCTCCTCGGTGTTTCTCATTTGGCCTCAGTTCCAACTCAGGCATGGCCACCAATCACCGCCATTCCTGTGATAAAGCTAGCATGCCATTTTTAAAAGTCCAAATCTTCCAGCTCTCCAAAGTTCTCAAGGTCCTCCTCCGGCCCAAGGCAGAGGATAAAAGAGACAGATCAAGGTTGAGGTGGGAGGCAAAGCCAGTGACCTTCTCTTCCCTTCCTCTGAGCAGTTCCTTCTCAATGCTTGGCTAAAATGTGTCTCTTTCTCTCTCCCCAAATGCCTGACTTGCTATTTTAAAGATGACCCACGACTAAATTTCCTCAGTCAACATTAATATATTCCCTGTGTAACATGTTCCCCTTTATCCAATTACTTTCAAGGACTTCTAAATTAATCAGAAATTTTTCAGCTTAGTCTAAAAACCTATGATTGATTGAATCAATAAAAATTTCTAGAACTTGTTCACACCTAGTTCACACTTCTGATTGATAGGTTAATTGACTGTTTTTTACCTGACCAAGTTATCTGGGTTTAGCATCTTGTCATTGATTGACTCAACAGACCACCTCCTTTCACACACAAAAAGGAAGAGTCTGGGCCTGTGCAAACCTGTGTCAATGAACTTGACCCCAGTTCATCTCCTATCACCCAGATGCTTTCTGCTACCATCTCTTGTTTCACCCCTGTCTCACAACAAGTGCCCCTGCTCCTTGCCAAAGAAAACTCCTTTACAAGCACACAAGAACTCCCATTCCATCTGGTCTCCCCCAGAAGATTCCTCCCTCTGTCAACCTACTCTCTCCTTCCCTACGGCCTACAATCCCATGTCCTCAATTTAAAACCCTCACCTATCTTTCAACCCCTGCTAACTATCATCCTCTATCTCTTCTGCCCTTTGTGGCTAAACTCCTTGAGAAGGCTGTCTACCATTGGTGCCTCTGCTTTCTCTCCTCTCACTCTCTCCATAACCCTTACAATCCAACTTCTGACCTCATCATTTTGTTAAAGCTGCTCTCCCTCAAATTACCAATGATTTCCTAATGAACAAACCCAGTGGTTTTTTTCTCGGTCTTCACTCTTCTTGACCTCTCTGCAGCCTTTGATGCTACTGATCCTTACCTTCTCCTTGATTTTCTCTTCTTGCTAGGTTTTTAGGACACCACAGTCTCCTGATTTTCTTCCTATAGCCTTTCTGAACACTCCGTCTCAATCTCCTTTGCTGTATATTCATCAAGGACATATCACTAACTATGAGGGGTCCTACAAGGACCCTGGGGCCTCTTATTTGCTCCATCTATATTACTTCACTCAGTGATCTCATCTGCTCTCCTGGATTTAAGTACCATCTCTATCAAATCTACTTATCTGCTCCAACACTCCCCACTGACCTCCAGTCTCAAATCTCCAACTGCCTTTCAAACATCTCAAACTGGCTAGCCAGGAGACATTTTAAATGCAACATGTCCAAAACTGAACTCCTATTTTTAAAGGGATGGATGGTTGATAAAAATCTAGAAACAGATAAAGCAATCACAAAGAGCCAAAATGATTTCACCAAGGTTAGATCAAGCCTGCCAAACTGGAAACAAAATAGAATTTGGGATATTTAGCCTAGAGAAGAGAAAACTTTGTTGGGGGAAAAGAGAAGGAGGGAAAGGGAAGAGGAGGTAGAAATGTAATAGGTGTCTTCAAGTATTTAAAAGACTGGCATTTGGAAGAGAGATTACCCTTATCCTGCCTGGGGATGTGGGGTGGGAGAACTGGAGCAATGGGTACTTTGGATTTCTGAACCAATGGGGACCAAGAAAGGGAGTTTTGGTCTGAGGAGTCACCAGAATGCCATTTTCTGCCCTGATACTGATGCGAATTCCACCCTCCAAAACATATCTCTAGAAACCATGCTCTGGGAAGAACTAAACTCCTCAGCTCTGAACTCAACAGGACCAGGAATCATCATCTTTATCTTCTCTCTGGTTGTTTTCCACCTTGCCACAGATATTCACGTAAACACTACCCTGCTTTCTACCTCTTCTTCTGGGTTCAGTAGTCAAATAAACATCAGCGTCATCCCTAGAAATGCTATGTCAATGCACCTCCTTAAGGATTCTCTATCTCTGTTACTCCTTCCCCTGGATAGTACCCTTCCATATGTGTTGCAGATAGTATGAGAATAAGCTCCTTGAGAAGGGACTGCCTTGAGTTTGCATTTGTAGCACAGTGCCTGGTACAGAGTAAGTACTTAACAATTTTTTTTTTCATTTATTTGATCACTGGGTGAAAGTTGCAAAAAGCCAAATTCAAACTTGACGGTAAAAAAAAATGAACAGAGAGGGGCGGCTAGGTGGTGCAGTGAATAGAGCACTGGCCCTGGAGTCAGGAGGACCTGAGTTCAAATCCCGCCTCAGACACTTAACACAAAAACTAGCCATGTGACCTTGGGCAAGTCACTTAACCCCAACTGCCCTCAAAAAAAAAAATGAACAGAGACATCAAAAAGTGTGTTGGTTGGCAGGGAAGTTCAAGCCCGGGCTGGATGACTGTTGGATACATCAGAGAGGATTGAACTTGATGGCCTCTAAGGACCCTTATAGTTCAAGGTGCTATGTTTGACAAAGCCACTGCTACCTCTTCCCCTAAAAGGCTAATGGGGCAGGATCTGTGCCCACCTCCCTAACACACAGGTTCCCATTGCTTCCTGGATGAGAGGAAACAGGGAGATAGGAGCAGGTTACCTTCTGCTCCAATCTGTATTTTCCAGGCAAGATTGAAGCTGGAGAATTCACCCCCCAACAATTCCGAGTTATAACTTTCCTGTGTGCAAAGCTGATCTGAGGAGTCAGTATTTCTTGAAGTGTAAGTACTGAAACCGCACTCTAGTTGTCAGTAAATTCATTATCCCATTAACTAGGTCTAAATTATTAAACGTTAATGATGTTGGCTCCCCAAATGTGCCTGGGCTTTTTTCCCCCCACGCTGAATCAATGGTGGGCATTAGCGGGATAAATGAAGTCATAAGTTGGGGGGGAGGGGAAGGGAGCAATGCTATGGCTCATGACCAGGCTCCCAGAAAAGATGAATGTTCCCAGCCCTCAGCTTCCCTGGCCTCCTGAGGAGGCTGGGAATTACCAAGGGCTGCTCAGCCTGGCACAGTACTGGCAGTACCCAGGAGAATAGGCAGTCAAGGACCCTGCAGGGAGGGAGGAAAGGAGTGGCCCAACATGACTGGGGTGTGGTGACAAGACCACTAGTTTTGGATCTGTGGACCTGGGGTCAAATTCCAGTTCTGCTACTTTCTACTTCCCCATGTGACCTTGGGCAAGTCACTTCCTTCTCTTCAGTTTCCTCATCATTAAAATGACGGACTGGACAACATAATCTCTAAAATTCCTTCCAGCTCTCAATCCTCTGATCTCTAAGATTAAATTGAAGGATGTCAGACAAAATTATATGAAATTACCATCAGACTTCAATGAGTCAGGAAGAGAGTGAGGCTGATGACTTTGTCCAATTCTACCTCACTTAAATCCAATTCACACACAAGTCAAGACATCACCCCATGACATCATTGGTCCTCTTCAAAAACAAAGAACAACAACAATGTGAAATTGGCAAATATTTTCTTCTGTAGCTCTACCCTCTGCCTCTTCTGATCTATAAAGCCACCCTTCTTCCTCCTCTCCCCCGTCCAGTCCATCCCATAGTAGATTTCCATCTCCTTTATTGATTCAGAATCCCCTGCTTTTCTAGAAAAGGTTTTGATATCATCCACACTGAAAGAGCATGTTGTTAGAACTAAAAGAGAATATCTAATTCAGAGGTGTCAAACACCAACCATTAACTCTCCCAAGAGCTGAACCAGATTAAAATGTATCTAGGAAATATTTAACAAAATAAAATACAACAGAACATAGATAATGCTAATATATGATTTTCTAAGTCAATAAGTTGGCTGCAAGGACCCTTCATGTATGGTTTAGTGCCTTTCCTCTCTATTTCTATTTGAGTTTGACAACACTGAACTAGTCTACTTCCCTCACTTGACAGATGTGGAAACTAAAGCTGAAGAGGGGTGAAATACTTTGTTCAAGGTCACATGATGAGTGAGTGAAAAACCCATGATTAGAACCCAGATCTCTTGATTTCAAAGTTCAAGGTTTCTTCCATTCCACCACACTAATTTATATAACCCATGTATATGATTCGGTCATTTCTTCCCTCTCCCAGGTAGTCCCACTTTGGTCTTGTTATAGAATTAAGTTGACTGGCTCCTGTTCAAGGAATTCTTGTCTCAGAAAGCAAGTTTAGGCTAATAATTAAAGACATACAAATTAAAACAACTCTGAGGATCACCACATTCCCATTATATTGTCAAAGAAAGCAAAAAGGGAAAGTTAAAAATGCTGGAGGGGCTGAGGAAAAAACAGGCACATTTATGCACTGGTGGTAGAGACATGAATTGGACTAATAATTTTCTGGGAAACAATTTGGAACTATGGTCAAAAAGTGACTATACTGTGCATCCCCTTTGACCCAGAAATAACTCTACCAGGCCCATACCCTAAAAAGATAAAAGAAAGAGGAAAAATACCAATGTCTACAAAAATATTTATAGCAACTCTCTTTATGGTGGCAAAGAATTGGACATTGAAAGGATGTCCTTCAATTGAGGAATGGCTAAACAAATTATGCTATATGAATGCAATGGAACACTATAGTATTATAAGAGATGATGAAGGAGATGGTTTCAGAGAAAACTGGGAAAACTTGCATCAACTGACAGAGTGTGAAGTAAGTAGAATCAGGAGGAAATTTTATGTGATCATAAGAGTATTGTAAGGAAAAACAACTTTGAAAAACTGAAGATTTCTGGTTAATGCAATGATCAACCATGATTCCAAAGGATTCATGTTGATGACCTATGCTACCCACCTCCTGACAGAAAAATGATGGATTCAGCTAGCAGAATGAAACCTAGATTTTTGGACACAGAGAATGTGGAAATGTGTTTTGCTTTACTGTGCACATTTTTAATGGTGGTGGTGGTGTTTGTTTTCTTTAAATGAAGGGATAGGAGGGAAAGAAAATAAATGCTTTTTAACTAAAAAAAAAAATTTAAGCAGATAGGGACCCAAATGAACGGGGTATCACAAGCTGCATAGTTATAGTTCCTTCCAAACACAGGCAGCTGAAAACCAATCAGACGCTAGTGCAACCCAATCAAAAGTCCCAGGACACAGTCCGGGTACTTAGACTCAGAACCGCCAAACCCACAGAACTAGGGAGCATTGCCCAATCTTTCTTATTTATAGGGTCCTGAAGAGTAAAAGTTCAGAAAATTGGAGAATTCATCAACCAACAACTACTCCAATGCTCACTACTTTCACTGGCAGGAACTTCCCATTCTACCTTAAGCCTGCCTTCATCTCTAACTCTTTCCTGGCATGACTGTTCATTCCCTGTGTTGCATAGTACTCTAATCACTCTCACTGTTTGTTCCTCACTAGTGGAATAGTGGAAAGAACTTGAGTAGACTCGGGTATAGTCAAATATTCCTCCAGTTTCTTCATCTGTAAAACAGGGATCATAATAGCACCTGCCTCTCAGAGTTGCTGTAAGCATCAAATGAGAATATTTGTAAAGTGCTTAGAACAATTCCTGGCACCTAGTAGTTACTTTTTAAACGTTTGCTTTTTCTTTCTTTCCTTCCTTCCTTCCAGTTTCCTTCAATGGATCTTCATCTGGCATAATATTTTCATGCTCCCTCACCCTGAAAGATGTACTAGATGAATGAATTAAAGAATGAACCAGTGAATGAATGGAAAGCATAAACACCTATTATGTCACAAGCTCTATGTTTAGATGATCTGTAAGGTCCATTCTAGCTCTATGATTTTTACCCATATTTCAATCAGGTTGGTCCCCAGCCTGTCCCATAATAGAGCATAATCATTTCAGCCTCTATGTCTTTATCTGGGTTGTTTTCTCAGTCTGTAATACCCTGATCTCCTCCATCTGTCCAGATCTTATCCACTCTTCCAGGTCACCTTAAGTCCTTCCCCTTCCAGGAAGCTTCCTCTGTCAAAACTTCCTTCCACTTCCATTAGGGAAAGAGGATTCAGATATAGGAAATAACTAAGAACAACATAAGATAATATCTAACTTGGTACTCGATTGTTGGGGGCAGACAGTACTTTGTGAAGTGAACCACTAGCTAAAAAGATAAAGTCAGAACAGAATGCAGGTTTCTGCATCACAGTTTATAATACAGGGTAGACAGTTTCCTGATCAGAGATGGAGTATACATAACAAAATCAGGTAAGAATCTATTTATCTGGGGGGCGACTAGGTGGCTCAGTGAATAGAGCACGAGCCCTGGAGTCAAGAGGACCTGAGTTCAAATCCAACCTCAGATGCTTGACACACTAGCCATGTGACTTTGGACAAGTCGCTTAACCCCAAATGCCCTCCAAAAAGCAAAAAAATTTAAAATAAAAAAAAGAATCTATTTGTCTGGTGTCTTACAAATCTGATCAAAACTAAATTGAATTAATTAAAACTAAAAAGGACAGGGATGTAAAAGTTTCTTAAGATACTAGAGAGAGTAGCCATAAAACAGAAAGTGTAATAGCTGAGATCCCCAGAAATTTGCAGAAGAAAAAAAAATACAAGAAAAGAGCCGGTAGTAAAACCCACGTCCTTAAATATCTATCTATATATGAAAGTTCAAAGTTAGCACCCTACACACACACACACACACACACACACACACACACACACACACACACACACACACCCAAAGAGGCAACCGAAGTCTCAAGCAAGGAAGCAAATCTAACCTTATACACATCCCTGAGACTTAGTGGGAGTGAAATCCACAACGGGGCTGTGGCTCTGCATGGGTGTAATTTGTTCAGAAGAGATAGGAGAAGGAAAAGGGGGTAAGGAGGAGGGTAGTATTGTATACGTATAGTTGTATAGTCATGTGAAGAAGTCCAGGAACCAGAGAAGAGACGTATGAAGGAGAATATCTGGGTGAAGGTCAATGGGAGAACAAACAGTCGTGGTTGTGACATTGGAGTACACTCCAGACAATTTGTACAAAAAGAAGAAATAAATGAGGACTTTTGAAAAAAGATCACAAGCCTGATAGAGAAACATGATATAGTAGTAATGGGGAACTTCAATTATCCAGATGCCTGCTGGAGCCCTCTGCCAAATGCAGAGCAATTAATAATTTCTTTATTTGCCTCAGTGATTATTTCATTTTTCAAAAGGCGGAGGAACCAATGTAGGAAAATTCTATTCTCAATTTGATTCTCAGTAACAGGAAGAAACATATGGATATGATGGCATCTTGGAGGAAGTGATTACTCTATCCTAGACTTTGTGAGAGAGAGAGGAAACCTGGGCACAGACTGTCATTCACTCTAGATCTGGGGAAAGCAAATTTCAAAGGACTCAGAGGAAAGATAAATAGGATCTCATGGACTAAAATGCTTCAGAGAGTCAGCCCATGAGGCACAGGAGATGCTCAAGAATGAAATTTTGACAACACACAAAGGGAAAGAAATCCAACGAGGCAGAAAAATGGGATTATCTAAAGAGACCATGTGGATGCACAGAGAACTAACTCACCAAGGAACTTCCATCTTGGTTTTTTTTTTTTACTTTTTTGGAGAGCAAGTGGTGTTAAGTGACTTGCCCGAAGTCACATGGCTAGTAAATGTGTCAAGTGTCTGACGTTGGATTTGAACTCAGGTCCTCCTGACTCCAGTCCCGGTACTCCATTCACTGCGCCACCTAGCCGCCCCAACCAACTTACATCTTTAAAAAAAATGTACCGGAAAAAAAAAAGTGAGGCCAGGTAACAGATGATGTGTAGATGAGAAATACACAGCCCTATAAAAAGTGTCAGGGATTCTATATCCCAGAATAAGCTGAGACTGGCAAAGGCAGCCAAGGACTACAAAGAGAGTTTGATTATTATTTTTTAAAGCTATATTGGAAGGAAAAGGATGACCAAAGAAGGGATATGGTCTTTGCCTACGGTGATGATAATAACTGAGAAAAGGCAGAAATGCCCAGTTCTCATTTCACTTCTATTTTCTTCACAAAGGAGAATTTATACCTGAAATGACAAAGCAGTAATGATTCACAGGAAGCTGATATCCAAGATTAGCTAAGAGACAGAAAATGAACACCAAGTTGCCCTTGGTGAGTTCAAGTCACTTAGAGAAGATGGTTGGCATCCTGAGAAGTAGAGGGTCTGAATGCTAGGCCACTGCCTGTGATGTTTGGAAGATCATGGAAAGCAGTTAAGAAGCACCCCAAGACTGGAGGAAAAAAGAGGAGGAGAGGAAGAGAACAGGGTCTACAAACAATTGCCCGATGACTTTCAATTTGATTCCTGCAAAAATTCTAGAATGGGTCATTAAAGAGACTATTTGGTGAACATCTGGAAAGGAAAGTGGTCATTACAAAAAGCCAATGTGTTTTCATCAAGAATGAGTCATGCCAAACCAAGCTTGTTTCCTTTTTTGACAGAATTGCTTACCTAGAAAAGATCCAGGTTCATCACTGGATTTGCTGTACCACCGGGATGCCTCCAGGCTAGACCTGCCTTGAGAGGTGGTGAGGTAGGTTTCCCTCCCTGGGAGGTCCCTAAGCAGAGGCTGGCCAGTCACTCATTGAATGTGTCATAATGGAGATTCACTTGGTATACAGGTTGTATCATGGCTGCTGAATTCTCTTCCAACTCTCAAATTCTGTGATTCTGGGTTTCTATAACTAACAAAAATCAAAAGAGGAAGAGCTCACTCTGAGCTGGGGGGTGGGTGGGGTCTAAGGGTAGACTTGAGGAGGCAGTGTGACTGGACTTGGGCCTGCATGATAGCATCTGGAACTTCAGCCCCGGTCCTGAGTCTTTAGGACCTATAACCAGGACAAAACACTTAGCAGGAAATGGGATTACCTCTGACTACAGAGGAGGAGATGAGCATCTGGGTCGTCTTTATACCCAGTCCCAGTATTTAGGAATGTAATAAGCTGAAGAGGATAGAACATGGTGCAGTGCATAGAGTGCCTGGCCTGGAGTCAGGGAGACTCATCTTCCTGAGTTCAAATCCAGCCTCAGATACTTACTAGCTATGGGACCTTGGGCAAGGCACTTAACCCTATTTGCCTCAGTTTCCTCATCTGTAAAATGAGCTGGAGAAGGAAATGGCAAAACTACTCCAGTGTCTTTGCCAAGCTATGATACCACAAAGAGTTAGAAACAACTGAAAAACAACTTAACAACAACAACATAATTGAAGAATGGGTCTATGGCAGTTCTGATCTTAAAATAGAACAGGGATACAGTCATAAGTTTCTTTTACACATAATACCTCACACTCTTGCTCTAGAGATCAATAAAGAAAATTTTTTTTAATTTGGTACCTATTAAGTTTCTACTATGTGCCAAGCATTATGCTAAGTGCTGAAGGGAAGACTCCTAATTTGAGACTTTCATATGAAAAGGTGAATGACCAATGGCTTAGGTTAAGCCCCAACTTCTGACATACCAGCTGTGTGACCCCAGGCAAATTACTTAACCTCTCAGTGTTCTAGGTAACTCTCCAACACTATCTACTGCAGAAAAGGTGCCAACCTCCATTAATGGAAAGAATTTCTTTAACTGGGAGTTCCCTATAAATGAAATCATGAATCTAGCCCCTATCCTGGTTACAGAGTAGATTCTGGATCAGATATAGGTTAGACTTAGAGGTCTCTGACGTCCTTTCCAACTGAGAGTCTAAATAAGATGCTCTCTCTGTCTCCATCTTTCTCTCTCTCTCTCTCTCTCTCTCTCTCTCTCTCTCTCTCTCTCTCTCTCTCCCTCTCTGTCTCTCTCTCTCTTTCTTTTTCTCTCTTTCTCTCTCTCTCTTTCTGTTTCTCTCTCTCTGTCTCTCTGTCTCCATCTCTTTTTCTCTCTCTGTCTCTCTGTCTCTCTCTCTGTCTCCATCTCTTTTTCTCTCTGTCTCTGTCTCTGTCTCTCTTTCTCTCTCTGTCTCTCTCTCTGTCTCTCTCTCTGTCTCTGTCTCTCTTTCTCTCTCTTCCTCTCTCTCTTCCTGTTTCTCTCTCTGTCTCTCTGTCTCCATCTCTTTTTCTCTCTGTCTCCGTCTCTTTTTCTCTCTGTCTCTCTGTCTCTCTCTTTCTCTCTCTGTCTCTGTCTCTCTGTCTCTCTGTCTCTCTCTCTGTCTCCATCTCTTTTTCTCTCTGTCTCCGTCTCTTTTTCTCTCTGTCTCTCTTTCTCTCTCTGTCTCTCTCTTTCTCTATCTCTCTCTGTCTCTCTCTATCTCTCTCTCTCTCTCTCTCTCTCTCACACACACACATACACACACACACACACACACACACACACACCCTCTATACCTGAATGAGCAACATAGACATAATCTCAAGAAATCTTGGGCATCATAATGATGTGAGTGAATATGCAGAAGATACATAGGACAAAAGTAACCTGCCAAACATACATAAATCCCCAGGAGGGGGGATGAGTACTCCCATGGCCCCAGGACACACTCATCTGTCTGCACTTACATAGATGGGCCTGCCCAAGCAAAAGGCTTCATCCAGGGCCACCCAAAATCAAGCATAGGAACTGTACAACTGGGGAGAGGGAGTGGAAGAGAAGAGAAAGGAATCCGAATGTCAGCCTTCAGATGCGTACTCTGCACTTGGGGCACTTGGTCTGATAACTGACTTCAAGGCAGGCGTAGCAACAAGCAACATTCCATCCTCATTAGAACAGAGGTTTGGAGTCTTCTTAGCTCCAGTCAGAGCTAATTGTCCTGAATGACCCTAAATGGATTTCTCTATAACCCAGAGTGGTCTATTTGCAAATAGGCAGGTTTCCAAAAAGAAGTTTTATTAGACATGTTAATGATGGGATGAAAAGAGAAGACATTCCCTAGATCACAGGATCATAAGAATATAGATTTAAGGCTGTATAAGACTTTAAAGATCATCTAATTCAATGCCCTCTTTTAAAAGAAGGGAAAATTAAGTGCTCAACATCAGAATGGGAAGGACCATTAGCAGCAGGGGGATGTTCGTAAATGTTTAACAACCAGCTCTCTCTGGGGGAAAAAAAAGATGCACACACAACCCACTTTAAAATTTAATCTGCATTATTCATCTTTTCTCCTTTACTTTCTTTAATCCAGATGACCAACAAAGCAATAAATCAAGCCCTGATTTGCAGCATTAGTGAATTTCTGAGGTGTAAATACTTGGGAGCAGCTAAGTGGCACAGTCAATAGAGCACTGAATCAGGAAGGCTCATCTTCCTGAGTTCAAATCCAGCCTTAGATGCTTACAAGCTTTGTGACCCTTGGCAGCTTACTGAACTCTGTTTGTCTCAGTTCCTCATCTGCAAAATGAGCTGGAGAAAGAAATGGCAAACCACTCCAGTATCTTTGCCAAGAAAACCCCAAATGGGGTCATGAAGAGTCAGACACAACTGAAATGACCCAACAACAACAAAATACTAGCCCTGAAAATGTAACAGTCAGCTTGCAGAGCCTGAATGACTCCAGCACCCAGTGGGTCTAAATGCTCCCTCCTCTCAGCTCAGTAGACTTTCCATTCCCCCAATACCACATTGCTTTCCACCTCTCCCTCCCTTATTGTCCCTCCTCTGCCCTGCATCAGATTAGGAAAGTTTCTTGGAGAAGATGAGGTTTTTAGGGATTACTTTGGGAAGATGAATTAACCTTGTTCAGTTTGGCCAGAGGGCAGAATCAGAAGCTCTAGGTAAAAACTTCCAAGAGGCATATAAAAGCTCAATGGAGTAACTCCCTAGTCTACAAGTGGACAGGTAATTGGGAGGTAATGGGTGTCTGCTCCCTGGAGGTCTCCAACAAAGGCTCAAGTTTCCCTCATTGGGGATGGTGTAGTGGAAGCTCTTTTTTTAAGGCATGGATTGGACTGGATGTCCCCTGAGGTTCTTACCACATCTTATTCTGTGGTTCTGGGATGCAGGGAGAGAGTCTGGACAGTGGGGAAGGGAAGAGAAGCAACCCAAAAAAGAATTTTGGAGACAGAATTGCGACCAACAGATAGGGTGTCCTGAAAAAATGGAAGAGATTTTTCAAAACATGACTAATGTGGAAGTATATTTAATATGATTGTACATGTCTGACCTTTATCTGATTGCATGTTGTTTAGGACAGCGGGGAGGGGAGAGAGGGGAAAAAATGTGGAACTCAAAATCTTATAAAAGCGAATGTTGAAAATTATCTTTACATGTAATTGGAAACATAAAATACTATTAAGTGAGCAAAAAACTCAGAAATAAACGCCAGCAAACACACACACACACACACGCACACACACGCACACACACGCACGCACACACACGTACACACACGCGTGCGCGCACACACACACACGCACACGCACACACACACACATGAAAGAGTCAACAGGAAAAGATGACCCAGAATGAAAGGCAGGGGAAGTGAAGTGCCAGTTATGACGTGAAAAGTGAACATCTCAGTGCCAAGGAACCTTTCTGAAGAATCAGAGCATCAATGAGAACTGAGAAGATTCCTGCTCAGATACAGGTTGGATCCAACTGGGTTGGATTAGAGGTTCTTAACCATTTTTGTGTCCTGGCTCCCTTTGGCAATCTGGTGAAGGGAGCCCTTCTCAGAATCGTTTTTAAATGCATAAAATAAAATACAGAAAATTGCAAAAAATGAAATATAGTTATCAAAAACTTTTCAAGGTTCATGGATCCCACCCCCAGACTAGATGATCATAGGCCTAGAGCAAGATGGAATCATAGAGGCCATTGAAGATGAAGAAACAGGCCTGAAGAGTTCTAATGACTTGCCCAGAATCATGTGGCTACTAAGTGTCTAAGGCAGGAATCGAACCCAGGTCTTCCTTACTCCATGCATGGAGTATATACCATATATTAGCATATGCCAAGGGCTTAATAAGAATGCTTTCTTTTTTGTGGTGACAAAGAACTGAAAATGCAGGAGATGCCCATCAATTGAGGAATGACTAAACAAGTTCTGGTATACTAATGTAATGCAATACTATTGTGCCATAAGAAATGACGAACAGGCAGATTTCAGAAAAACCTGGGAAGATTTACATGAACTGATGCTGAGTGAAGTGAGCAGAACCAGGAAAAAATTATATACAGTAACAGCAACATTGTGCAAGACTCAACAATACGATGATGTAAAACATTTCCAAAAGACTCATGATAGAAAATGCTATCCACACCCAGGGAGAGAACTATGGAATCTGAATGTAGATCAAAGCATATTATTTTCTCTTTTTCCCCCTTTTGTTCTGATTCTTCTTTTACAACATGACTAATTTAGAAATGTGTTTAATACGATTGTACCTGTATAGCCTATTGCTTGATGTCTTGAGGAGGGAGGAGAGGGGGAGAAAAAATATTTGGAACTCAAAATCATATAAAAATAAATGTTAGATAGTTCTGTCGGGGTGGAGCCAATATGGCGGCGTAGAAGCAGCAAGGTCCTGCAGCTCCCACACAGCCACCCTAAACACCCATAAAATATGACTCTGGACAAATTCTAGGGCTCTCAAACTCACAAAAATACAGAAAACACATCTCTTGCGGAAGGTAGCTTGGCAGATCAAGGTAGGACACGAGCCGAGGCCAGCTGAGCCTGAAACCAAAACCACACCAAGCCCAGGGCAGTAGGAAGGAGCCCAGCCAAGCCCAGCCATGCTGCAGTCAGTCTACAAGAGAGAAGATCTACAGCCTCCAGCACCTCCACATCTACCAAGGAGTGAAAAATAGGGATTGAAGAAAGGTGTGAAAAATAGGGATTAAAGAAAGGCAGCTAGGCAGGAGGGGCTCATCCTGGGCCTGCAGGCTGGAGCCAAGACCAGCCCAGCCTAAAACCACCATGCAGTCAGGCTCCAGGGTGGCCTGGAGGAGCCACGCCTCCCAAGCCTCAGCATGAGTCTACTTCAGAGAAGATCTAAAGCACCTGGAGCAATCTGCATAAGCCAGGATTAAAGGTCAGTGAAAGTGAGTGAAACTTTCAAGCTAAATTTAGGGGAGGAAAAGCAGTTCAGCCAATCTACCCCCAGGGCAAGGAAGCAGTGGGGGAACGGCAGAAACTGCTATAACCAGCAGATGCCCCCACTGGGCTGCTTCAGAGCCCCTGGCCTGTGAATCCCGCAGGGAGGCTGAGTCAATTGATCAGGGCCAAGTGCTCTTGCGTTGAGCGGCCTGGATCCAGATCATGGGCTTGGGTGGTGGTCCTGGGGAGCCCTTTCAGCAATGTAGGGGAGGATGCAACATCCCCCTAATAGCTCCAGCAGCTGGGAAAACCCCCAGAGATTTGGAACAGAGCTTTCCCCACTGGAAGCAGAGTTTCACAAAGCTAAAAAAAACAACAACAAATTAATTGACTGGACAACATGGGGAAAAGGAAGCAAAATAAGAACAGCAATAAAACTCTAGAATCCTTTTTTGTGGACAAAAAGGATCAAAGCCTGGAATGGGAAGAAGACAACACAGTCAGAACGCCCACACCAAATGCTTCCAAAACACTTGAGGAATGCCTAGAAGCTATAGATAATCTGAAAAAGGACTTTGAAAAACAAATAAGAGAAGTGGAGGAAAAATTGGGAAGAGAAAGAGAATGATGCAAGAAAATCATGAAAAGAGAGTCAACAACCTGACTGAAGAAAACAACACTTTAAAAAATAGATTAACCCAAAGGGCAAAAGAGGCCCAGAAAGCCAATGAGGAGAAGAATGCCTTAAAAAGTAAAATTTCCCAGATGGAAAAAGAATCTCAAAAGCATTCTGAAGAGAATAATTCCTTCAGAATTAGAGTGGAGCAAGTGGAAGCTAATGACTTCATGAGAAACCAAGATACT
>CM053598.1:43683746-43718956 GCA_028646575.1 Pseudocheirus occidentalis | reverse complement strand
AGATGGGGAGGAAGGGGAGAAAAATCTATAACTGAAGTGACTATGGAACAGAATCTTGTAACCTAAAAGTGAACAAACAAGTTAACTTTAAAAAAAATAATAAAATAAAATTAAAAAAAATATATTGTGCCATACTTGTTAGTGATTAAAAACTTGGAGTGCAGAGAGACTACTTAGGCAAGTAATGTTCTAGCGATCTATGTGGACTGGGCACAGGGTTTGTCTAATTGTAGAATTTTTCAAGTCCTGTATTCTGTTGACAACAACCCCAGTATAAAGAAGGAAACAAACGGCTTTACATATTTTAAAGAACAAAAAGGAAGAAACTGAATGCTGACATAATTAGAATGACCAGAAGAGGAGGTCACACAATATACCTACCTCCTTCCCTTCTTTGCAGAAGTGGGGGACTATAGGTATAGAACATTTCATATACTGACAGACATGTTGATGGAACTTGTCTAAGGTCATACCAGAGGTAATAAGTGGCAAAGAAATGGACCTTAAGTCATCATTATTTTCTCTCTGAAAGATTACTAAATCCTAACCTTCCCTGGGATACTGAGTCGCTTTTGACTCATAAATAGTACTGCTTCTCTTAGTCATTCATATCTAAGTCACTCCTGATAATGACTAGATGAAGTATCATTTGGCTGATGTGCCACTATTGGGAAAGGGCACACCAGACAACTCCAGTAACATAGAAAAAAAGAAGGGGCTGAGGTGACTTCTTGATAGTTATTGCCTCTTTTGTAAGTATAGTCTTGATTACTTTTGATATTTCCATTAAGCCTGTATCATTTTTCTATTGTTGATAGGATGGAGGACAGTACAATTATTCACAAAAATTAAGATAAAATGTGTATGATGGAATGGATTAAGGACCTTTGTGGGTAGTTTCTAACATAGCTATGTCAAATGGGTAAAGAAAATCAAGGTTTTAATAATATGCATTTTTATGTTCATTATCAGATTTCTTCCTCTTCATCAAAATGAAAGTAACACCATAATTGAAAGTTATTTCCTTAGTTTTTAGGGGTTTGGATGGTTAATCATAATTGCATTAAATTATTTAAAGGAAAAAAGTTGTATAGAGAACTGACATTTTGAGAAATTTCATCTTAATCAAAAATTTCTAGGTAAAATGAAATGTCATAAAAAGAACTATTGTCCTATGTTCTACACAGGACAAGAGTCATTATCATCTTTGAGTGCTTTTCTCTTGTACTTGGAACTATGAGTACACCATTATCTGCTGACAACCAGCTCTTTAGGTGCTGGTTGTTCTCTTTTCTTAACAACATGGTATTGACCTTTGATACTTGATAGCTTTTGGTTGCTTCTGATTTGGGGAGAAGACATTTTAAAATAATCTCAAGTGAGAGAAATGTGACCATTAATAAAGTGGAAGAAAATGCAATCGTTTTTCTAGTAGTATTTAAACATGAGGAAAACTTAAATAAATACAAATTAATGATACTTGACTGAACACAGGTCCCTCCTCCATATCAAAGAATAAAAAAGTGGGAGAAAAAGTTAAGTTCAGCAAAACTAGGAAATCCATCATTCAGGACCTGTAATATATGTAGTGTTCCACTTCCATAGCCCTGCGGCTCTTCAAGGTATCTCTGTGGTGCCAAGTTTGACCATTATGCTTACAAGTGTTGTTTCTGTTCTTGCTCTTATCCTTTCTGTTTATATTATTATAGTCATCATTAGAGTCCTGGTTCTATTACTCTGTGCCGGTCATGCCTTTCCATGCCTACCTGTATTTCTTTTCTTCATTTCTTACAGCTCAGTGATGTTTCATTACATTAGGGTGCCACAATTTGTTTAGCCATTTCACAATAAAAGGACATCTTTGTTTCCAGTATTTTACTAAGCAAAATGTGCTGCTATAAGTATTTGAGTGTATGTTAAAGTAGAAAATAAAAAATAATGGTTTTGATATAGGTACGTGTATATTTATACATATATACATCTGTCTCTGTGTGTGTGTAATAGATGATAGAGACTGGACCTCTGATTTCATTGGGGTAAAAAAGTCCTAGTAAGGAATTTCCTAATATCTCAGCTAATGCAGGGTGGTAATGTCTTTACAACTAAAGCTTTAGAAAACTGCCTGGGGAACCAAGAGAGATTTGCAAGTGATTTGCTCAGGGTCAGATAGCCTGAATGAAGTAGAGGACAGACATTATGTATAATATGTACTATAATATCTATCTATACATACATATTTCTAGTCAAAATAGTGTGATATTCTAGCAGTTCAAGGTCTTTTTTGTAGATAAACATGGGAAAAAATATAGTTTGGGGGATAATCTACTTTGTATAGGTTGACATGTCTTTTGCTCAGAAAATCTTCAGTGGCTTCCCCAAGATCTACTCAGTTAAAACTCTTCTGCTTGGACTTTGAAGGCCTTCCATAATCTGATTTAGCCACTCTTATCAGTTTAATCTCATGTTACTACCTTCTACTCCCTCCCCACTTCAGCCAAAATTGGATAAGCATTGTTTTTGCTCTCATGCCTCCATGCCTTTGTACATACCTTTCCCTATCTCTGGAATGCCTTCCCCTCAGCCATTTTGCCTTTTGGATCCATCTTTTACAATCCAGCAGGAAGCCTTCCTTGGTTAGTAAACTAAATTAATCTCAGACCTCACATAGCACTTTTTTTGGGGGGGGGTAACTCAGTAATGCACTTAACATAATATTACATATTATACTTGTGGTGGTGTTCAAGTCAAGTCAATATGTATTGATTTCAGTGCTTACTATGGCCCAGGCACTGTGCTAAGTACTAGAGATAATACAAATGCAATCTAAAAGAAAGAAAAACCAGGTGAAGAAATAGGATTGATGGATGTTTTTGTTGAATCCTTTGATTTTTTTTTTTTACAACCAGAATTTAGGATACATATATGTATATATATGAACCTTATAATCTGATAAATACTGTAATATCAGATATTATCATAATTATAACAATCGGTTCTAAAATTTAGCTTCTTTAATGATATTATAAAGTATTTATTAGTGTTTCATATGTATTTGTACACAAATGTCATCTTTGGCTTACTGCAAATAACCTTTATAGGGTTCATTTCTTACTTTGTAATATGTCTCTATCTCTGGAGAATTCCAAATGTTTTTATTCTTTTTGGTCCTGAACATTCTTTGTGATAGGCATATATGTTTCTAAAGGCATATATTTTTCTAAACCAAAAATGGGAACGTGTTCTAATAAAGGAAATTCCCCTGGCACAGCCTTTTTAGAATTACTTTTTTTCTAACCATAGTGGAAAATTTGAGATGTATGGTCATTATAATTAAGTTGAAGACAGGTAGTGTAGTTCCCATTTTACAGATTAAAAACCAACAGAAAAAGAAGTAACATAAAATTATCCTCTAAATTATGGCAGGATGAGGTATATTTAGCACTGAGAATTTTTCTTACTTTCTGTTGAATATTTTTTATGAAAATATTTTGAAAACTCTAAATAACATCCTATAAGAAGCAATAACTATGGGACTACTGTTCATTTGAAGTTATATTGGTTTATAGGATTGTGAGACATTCATAATTTATATAATTTATCCGATTGAGGTTTCTCTTTTTCTGATTGAGATTTCTATATTTTCAAAGGAAAATATTGATACACATTACATACAAGTATAAACTTTGCTAAGTCTTTAAAATACTTTCTGCCTATATTCTGTGTCAAAGTAGTAGGACAGATACTTTTTTAAAATGTTGAAAACATTTACTTATTCTACCCCTTTATTTTCTTGAGAAGGAAAAATATTCTTTCTACATTTCTTTATTTTTCTGCTTTGAAATAGCAGCAACTGGATCCGTCAAAAGCTTAAGTGGATTGTACTTTCTTTGCCAGAGGAAATGAAAGGTTAAATTAAAGGAGTGCCTAGTTTCTTGCCACTGACTGCAGTGACGAGAAGAGCAAATTAGCACTTCTTTCTCTGCCTCTGTGCAGCTGCTTCTTCCTTCTGTTCTTCTCACTTAAAATCACTATCACTAGAAACAGTTTCATCTCCAAGATCTTGAATTTTGTAACATTCTCTTCTCTGATCAGATACCTTTTCAGTGTCCCTCTCCTCCTGGTCACCTTCATTATGATAATCTTCTTAACATTATAGTCAGCCATTTCAACAATGTATTGTCCTTAACCCTTGTCCTATTCTGTTTTTGTGCAGCCAAGTACTGCTGCTGCGGGGAGGCATGAAACTATTGAGTGAGTCCACTGCAAGCTCATTCTACCTAACTTCTTCTAGGCCCTTACAGATAGCAGATAGTCTTTTTGTTCCTCTCTGCTTGCTACTGTCTTGTTCCCTACAGTGTCTTCTAAACTTTCTAAGACTGCAAAATTCACTTCTAACCACTTACTCTTTCTCTCAGCCTTTTTAAGATTGGTATCTTTCTTTGAAGTCTCTTTTCTTACCTTCTTTATACTTTTACCTAGCCCTTTTCTTTTGCTTCCAGTTTCAGAAGGTAACCTGGTTTCCTTTTGGCATTGGCCTTACATATGTCTTTCACTAAAGTCCTTACAGCAGCGGTTCTCAAACTGTGGGTTGTGACCCTTTCACAGGAGTCACAGGGGTCACCTAAGACCATTGGAAAGCACATGTTTCCAATGGTCTTAGGAACTGAGACACTGCTTCTCTGTCTCCGGGCAGATCTGCCCACATGCAGATACGCCCACATATGAGTATTAAAGGGTTGTGGCATTAGGAAGGTTGAGAACCACTGTCTTACAGGATCACAGATCTATGAATCATCTATTAAATAAACACCTACTGTATGCCAGGCACTTAGCATTTGCTAGGCACTGGACATTCAAGTACAAAAAAACAAATAAGCCATACTCAGAAAGTTCTTACATTCCAATATGGAGAACAAGTATCTATATAAAGATGAATAAATACAAATATATTTAGAGTAGTTAAATACAAGGATAGTTTGAGAAGGAAGGTACTAGGAGTTGGGGAGATAGGAACGGCTCCATGTAAAAGATGGTACCTGAGGTATATCTTAAAGGAAGAGAGAGATCCTGACACAGGGAAAGTAAGGAGGGATTGGATTACAGCCACAGGGTCTGGCCACTACAGAGGCAGGGAGAAAGGAGAGGTGTCATGGAGGAACAGAGAGAAGGCCAGTGTGCTTGGATGGAATGAGGGAAGAGGAAGGGACCTTAAAAGCCATCAAATCCAGCCCTTTCTTTTTACAAATGAAGAAACAGACTCAGGGAAGTTAAGTGATTTGTCCAAGATTGCACAGGTAGTATAACAACATGTGAATTGACTGAGACAAAATCAAACAATTGCATTTATTGACATATACAATAAATTGTTATAACTTTTTACATCAGAAATTTTGCAATTTTAAAAAATTTAAATTTTTTTTTTTAGTTAACAAAAGCCTTAAGTTCTTTCTCCCCTGGAGGAAAATAAATAACAAAATAAAACCTTGTATGAAATGTGCATAGTCAGACAAAACAAATTCCTTCTTTGACCATGTACAAAAAATATACATTTTAATCTGTACCAAGTCATCAGCTATGTCTCATGAGATGTGGGTATCCGGATTCATACTAGGTCCTCTAGAATTGTGGTTAGTCATTGTATTTACCAAAGCTCCTAAATTTTTCAAAGTTGTTTGTTTTTACAGCGTTAACAATTTTGTAAATTGTTCTCATTTTGCTCAATTTACTCAGCATCGGATCATAGAAGTCTTCCTAGGATTCTCTGCAACCATCTCTTTCATTATTTCTTATAGCATAATATTATTCCATTATATTTGTATTTTATTTGTTCAGTTATTCTTCAATTGGTGGGCACCCCCCCCTTATTTCCAGTTTTTTGTCACCACAAAAAGAGCTACTGTAAATATTTTTGCCATTGCCATTGTCATATTCCTTATGTCTTACTTATTTGCACATATATATTAACCCCTCTATTATTAGATTGTAAGCTACTTGAGGTCAGGGATTCTTTTAATCTTTATATTTCCAGAACTTCATGTGTATTATGCACCTGATAAATGTTTATTGTATTGGATACTTAAAGAATACTCAAGGTGCTTATTAAGAACCCAGCTGCCTCCTCCTTGTTCTATACTAAAAATGTTAAGGGGAAAATCTTGCAAGTAAATGTTATTTTGGTTTGACATGCATTAAGTGATTTTTAAAATAGAATTTTTATATATCTTAAGTGATGTATATACACATACATCACTTAAGATATATAAGAAACATATATTTTTGTCTCTGTTAACTTGGGCAAATCACATATCTTGAGGCTTCAGTTTTCTCTTGGATAAAATAGGGATAATAATCCCCTGTCTACATCACAGCATTAATGGTGAAGAACAAATATGAATAAAGTATGTGAAACTGCTATACAGATATAATATATTATTTGTCAGTAGTACCACTTTTACAATTCTGTTGTCAGTTCCTTGTGTACATAGCAGCTGAGATTATGGTAAGCAAACCAGCAGCATTTTTCGTGCCCACTAGGGAAATCAGTGTTAAGAATTTTCTACCATGGAAAGAGATATCTACATTCAGAGAAAGATCTAGAAAGAACAGAGTTTAATGGAGACTGAAGCAATCTACACGCTCTCGTTCTTTTTCGTGTTTGGTTTTCTTTCTTTTTTCCCATTGTTCACTTCGTTGGTTACAACCCTTCTATACAACCAAACTAATGTCCAGTGTGAAAGTATTTGCAGATCCTATACTTGATTGCATGTCGCCATGGCGGAGTGGGCGGGAGAGGAAGGGGAGAAAACTTAAAACTCAAGGGATTGTGGAACTGAATCTTGTAAACTAAAAGTACATAAAAAAATCAATTAAAAAAAATAGAAATTTGCAACATAGAAAAAGAATTTTCCACCAATAATTCCCAAAGTAGATAATCCATAATTAGAAAGTTGAGGGTTGACTGCTCTTCATTTAGAGACTTGTAGCTTAAGTATTTATACCCAGCCAATTTCCTTTCCAAATGAAGGCAGATAACTCCAGTGCGTCTTCTTATGAAGCCTTCCTCAGCCATTCTATATCTGTAATGTCACCCCATTAGGGTTATGTTTTGGAGTTTTTTTGGTATCTACCTTGTTCCCTCAGTACCTGGTACAATTCTGAGTCCAGGGCATAGTCAGTAAATACTTGCTGAGTTAAATGTGTAGGGAAAAAGGGAAAATTATCCCAAATATGTGAACTACTTAGGTGTATACTAGTTGAGTTATTTCATTTCTGGATCCCTGATGATGTAATTTACATAATATAATAACATTATGTAATTTAGTCTGTTCACAAGTTCTTTAGCGAAACTATAAACAACCTCAATAATACCACCTGAATGTATTAAACTAATTTGGAAAACAATTTTAAGGGATGGAGTATAAAAGAGGAAGAGAAAAGCAAATTGTGAACTTCCCTTTTGAACAATTTGGATCAACGCTGGTTGCTTCTGTGGCATAAAATACAATCCTGAGATCATATAATGATATAATTATAGGACATGTTCTTGCCTGAAACATCATAATAGGCAACTACAAGATGTGTCATGTTTTCAGGGTACAGTAGTAGCAGGCTCAAAGGAGGTTTTTGGGTAATCTGTCATAGCTTTTAGCAGCCAGATAGGAAACATCAAAGGTTCTTTGTTAGCAGTGTGTTGGTGGAAAAGAAAACTAGTGAATCAAGTCAGAAGAAAATGTTTGAAAGAGTAAAGGCTATTTGGCAAAAATGTAAGAAGAAAGAAAATTGGGTAAACTGAACTGGAGAACAATCTTAACAATAATTCTGTAAAAGGATGGGAGTGACGTGGAACACATGGGTGGTAAGCTCTTGTCTTTACTAGAAGTAAGATGGCTAAATAGGGAGAAAATGAAAGATGAAATTGGACTTTTATATATATATATATTTATATATATATATATATATATATATAGTATAAGCATTTGTCTACATAGTACTACTCCATCCTTTGAAGCATGTACTTGTGGTTCTCAGTTCTATTGAAATAACCAATCCAGGTGCATGAGGAGAGGTAGGTTTTAAGAAGGGTCAGATTTGTATGTGACAGCCCCAGTATACTTAAAGTAAGCTGTCTACTTAAAGTAAAGTGGAACTGGCCAAATTGCCCTGAAGAAAATCATTCCTTAAAAATTAGAATTGGGTGATTAGAAGCTGATTAAAAACAACTAGCCGAAAAATAGATCCAGGGAAAATAGTTTAAGAATTTAAGAACTGCCTGAAAGCCTTTTTTTTTTTTAAAGTTTAGACATCATCGTTCAAGAAATTATCAAGGAATACTGCTCTGATATTCTAAATCCACAGGGTAAGATAGAAATTGAAAGAATCTACCTTTTGGAAGAGATCCAAAAATGAAAACTCCCAGGAATATTAGAGCCAAATTCTAGAGCTCCTAGGTCAAGGAGAAAATATTGCAAGCAGCCAGAAAGAAACAATTCAAATATGTTGAAACCACTGTTGAGATTAACCAAGATTTAACAGCTTCTACATTAAAGTATTGGAGTATTGGAGAGCAAAGGAGCTAAGGTTAAAACCAGGAATCATCTATCCAGCAAAACCAAGCATGTTCCTTCAAGAGAAAAAAATGGATATTTAGTGAAATAGAGAATTTTCAAACATTTCTGATGAAAAGACCAGAACTGAATAGAAAATTTGGCTTTCAAATACAAGAGTCAAGAGAGGCATAAAAAGGTAAACAGGAAAGTGAAATCATTAGGAATTCAGTAAGGTTAAACTGTTTACATTCCTACATGGGAAGATAGTACTTGTAACTCCCAAGAACTTTCTTGTTATTAGGGCAGTTAGAAGGAATGTGGCATGGGTATGAATTGACTGTGGTTGAGATGATATCTGTAAAAATAAAATTAAGGACTGAGAAAGAGGAATGTAGTGGGAAGGGAGGGAAGGGAGAGAGAAAATGGGATAAATTATCTCAGATAAAGGAGGCATAAAAGCATAGAGGAGCTCTTTTTCAACAGCAAGTATCTCTGAAAATACACATTTCTCAAAGTTTTAGACAACTGAGTCAAATTTCTAAGAATATAAGTCATTCCCTAATTAACAAATGGGCAGAGGATATGAATAGACAGTTTTCAAAGGAAGAAATCAAAGCTGTCATACTTATTTAAAAATGCTCCAGATCACTTTCAGTTAAAGAAATGCAAATTAAAACAGCTCAGATTGAAACAACATCATATTGGCTAACATGACAGATGAGGAAAATGACAAATGCTGGGGGGGGGGATATGGGAAAATTGAGATACTAGTATGCTGTTGGTAGAGTTATGAACTGATCCAGCCATTCTGGAAAACAATTTGGAACTGTGCCCAAAGGGCTATAAAATTCTCCATACCCTTTGACCCAGAAATATTACTGCTAGGTCTATATCCCAAAGAGATTTTTTAAAAAAAGAAAAGAACCCATATATCCAAAAATATTTATAGCAACTCTTTATGGTGGCAAAAAATTGGAAATTGAGGTGGAATGCCTATCAGTTGAGGCATGGATGAACAAGTTGTGGTATGTAATTGTAATAGAATACTAGTATGCTATAAAAAATGACAAACAGGATGCTTTCAGAAAAACCTGGAAAGAATTGATGCAAAGTAAAGTGAGCAGAACCAGAACAGTTTACACCGTGACAGCAATACTGAATGATGATCAAATGTGAATGACTTAGCTGTTCTCAGCAATACAGTGATCTTTATAAAACAAATTTTTTTTTTCTTTTTGGAGGGCAGTTGGGGTTAAGTGACTTGCCCAAGGTCACATGGCTAGTTTTTGTATTAAGTCTCTGAGGTTGGATTTGAACTCAGGTCCTCCTGACTCCAGGGCCGGTGCTCTATTCACTGCGCCACCTAGCTGCCCCTTATAAAACAAATTCTGAAGGACTTATGATGAAAAATGCTGTCTCCAGAGAAAGAATTGATATTGTCTAAATACAGATTGAAGCATGCCTTTTTTGTTTACTTTCTCTTTTTTGTGGGTGGTTTTGTTTTGTTTGGTCAGTATTTTCTTTCACAACATGACTAATATGAAAACATTTTTGTATGACTGTACTTGTAGAACTTGTATCAGATTAATTGCCATCTCAATGTGAGGGGAGAGAATTTTTTTTTAACGGGTAGAAAAAAATTACTTTTACATTGGGAAAAAATATAAACAATTTTTTAAAAGCTTGTTTTTAAAATCTAGCAGAAAGACTACTTGAAATCTAGAGTTACTTTTTTTAAGTACTTAAGTATTGTAAGGTAATGTTTAGTGTGGCATTTAAATATGTATAAATTTATATGTGAATAGTCTGCTTTCTGCTTTGCAGCTTCAGTGACAACAGGTAATGCTTAAGAATGCCTTTGTCACCAAGTATCTTTTGTTATTTTGGAAAGCTCTCTGTTGTATAGGGAGTAGAAGGATTTTCATGAGCTGGGAATTCATTGTGATACACATAAATGGGGCCTCATTTGTCTCTGAACTTAGGGAACTATGTACTTTAGGAAGAGAGGGAGAGAGTTGCAATTATTTACACCTTGAACTAGATGTAGTTTTCTAGCCAGACATTTAAAATATAGATAGATAACTATGTATGTATATGTAATATTCACATACACCTGCGTCTGTGGGTATGGGTGTGCTTGTGTGTACATGCACATGTGCATGGGTGTGGGTATGTATGCCTTTGGCTTTCAGGTTATGATCTGGGAGTCAATATATGTTACTATCAAAAAGAATGGAGACTTGGAATTAGGTAAGACATGAGTTTGAATTCTCAGACACAAGTATTATGTGTTCATGGGCAAATAATTTCATTTCTGAGTCTCTTTCTTCTTCTGTAAATGATAGACCTTTAATTCTTCTCTCACAAGGATTAAGTGTCAAAAAAATGATTTCTGTAAAGTATTTATAAACTTTAAAGCATATATGTCAGTTATTATTCTTATTTTAAAATATGGTATAAGTCCCAGTAACAAAAAAAATACTTAAGTCTCAAAAAAATATGAGGGGAGACATGTAAGATCAAAGCAGTGGAAAATGTAAAATGCTGAAATTTTTAAAACTTTGAAAATATATAAAACCTGACCCCTTAAACTTAAGACTTTAAATAACATTTTACTACTTTCAGAAGATATTAAAACTTTTAAATTTTAGTTTGCCAAATACTCCATGATGACAATTTTGTAAATGGATTGCCCAGTAGAGTTTTTTGTTGTTTTGTTTTTTTAAACTGGGTTTTCCTGTCTCAACCCAGTCTAGAAGTGTAGGTGCTCCTCATGGCCCTGGTCCCAACCTGATCAACACAGCAGCTTTGATCTGCTCTTGTTTCTAATCTATGCAGATTCATCCTTTAGGCAACCTGATAGTCCCAGGGGCACACTATATCAGTTCCAAACTTAATTCAGATTTATGATTGGCTATCAGGGCATGTTTAAGAAATTTCATGTTCTTTATATCTAGGTCTCCTATGTCTCATTCTTTGCTAATAGCCTGAGAGTTTTTCTAAAATTGATTACAATCAGAGGATGTCTAATTTAATTATAGTTAGAATATCCCAGCACATTGGATTTAGATCCTATGACAGACTTATAGGAAAACATAGACAGATTGACTTCTCTACCTTAGAATGAACAGTTGCTTTAATCACAGATCTATTTGAGTAGCATATGCTTAACATTTAAAAAAAAGTCTTTAAATCTCACGAAAATGTATGCTGAGTTCTACTATTTTTGAGATACCCCCTTATTTTGGGACTACAGTCATAAATATGTTGAAATATAAATATGTTAAGAATAATGTATCATTGAAAAAAATTGTAAATGTACAAGTGCTCCCTAAATTTAATTTTACTTTTAACCCTTCTAGGAAGGACATATAGCATGTGAGTGAGGTGTTTTTTCTAGAATGAATACATATGCATACATGCATATATACATATGCATGCATACACACATACATACATATCTATATAGGTCTTGATGTGGAACCTTTACAGTTCATGCTTAATTTGTTCTTTTTTTTTTTCTTAGGAGACAATGGCAGCACATAACCAACTCTGCATTCGCCGTTGGACAACTAAGCATGTTGCTATATGGCTAAAAGATGAAGGTTTTTTTGAGTATGTGGACATCTTATGCAATAAACATAGACTTGATGGACTCACACTGCTAACACTGACTGAATATGACCTACGGTCACCTCCTCTGGAAATTAAAGTCCTAGGAGACATCAAAAGGCTGATGTTATCAATACGCAAACTGCAGAAAGTACATGTTGATGTTTTAGAAGAGATGGGTTACAGCTGTGACGGTCTCCTCGGTCCCGTGTCACCTTACATCAGTGTTCTGCAAAGCTCAGAGTGGCTTTGTAATGGGGAACTGCCTCATGATTGTGATGGACTTAGCGCTGACTTGAATGCAGATCAGTGCCAGTACATGAACGGGAAGAACAAACACATGGTTCGAAGATTAGATCCAGAATATTGGAAGACCATATTGAGCTGCATATATGTGTTCATAGTATTTGGGTTTACATCCTTCATCATGGTTATAGTACATGAACGAGTGCCTGACATGCAGACTTACCCACCACTACCAGATATATTCCTAGATAGGTAAGTATTTGTTCATTGTTAATTTAGTCATTAAAAAGCCATTTTAATGTGGTTTTAAAAACGAAATAAACAACAGTCTAGAACACAATGTCTGTGGTAATTAGGATTACATCTCATTTGGTGATATGCACCATTTGTTTTATTTAGCAGTAGAGTATTAATGTATACTTTTTAAAACAGAGTTAACTACTTACAGAATGACTTACAACTTAGCCTAGGTAACTAGAAAAATAATACCAATAATTTGTTTTCCTACAAGTGTATCTCCTTAGCAGTTAACTTTGTTGTTTAAGGACCAGCCAGCCCAGCCTTTATAAGTTCTGGGAGTCTTGTCATTATCCACAAAGTGAGAAGTTTTCTGGACACAGCCACTCTCAAAAAACATCTACTAAGTTATGAAAGTGTTGTAATCCATATCACAGTGCGTATGCCCTGAAAATGTGACAGTGTTTTGGCAGTGAAAAATGAGGGACTTATAGTAGACTTTTGAGGGTACCTTCCAGACCAAAATCTATGTTTCTGTGATTCCAGTTTTTGATTGTTAACAGTTCTTCTGCCTTTCAAGTAATCTTTGGGGGCCTACAGGTTAGCCCAGATGAACTAGATATATCTAGTTACTAGAATTGTCACCAACAGAAATATTTGTTCAGTGCTAGTTAACCATTTTGAAGTTATAGCAACTTATTTGTTAGCTTTGGTAAAAATTCTTTTCCATTTGTACAAGAACTATATGCCTTATCCTTATTTTTAAAATTCATTGGCTCTGGAGTTGGAAACTACTTTCATCATCTATTCTAACCCCTTCATTTTACACTTGAGGAACTGAGACCCAGAGGAATTAGATTACTACATTTAATGTAGTATCTGAGCCAAGTATTTCCTCCTCTAATTCTAAATCAGATACCTTTTTTTTTGGTGGGGGAGGGATTTTTTATTTTTGTATTTATCTAGTATTTTATTTTCCCCCAGTTACATGTAAAAACAATTTTTAACATTTGTTTTTAAAACTTTGAGTTTTTAATTCTCTCTTTCCCTCTCTCCCTACCCTCCCCCCCCATTGAGAAGGCAAGCAGTTTGTAAATCAAATACTCTTTGAAAATGAATTTAAAACAACTTAGTTTAGGGAATTTTAAAAACATTTTCAGTGCCTCAAAAGTGATTTGATCTGTATTTGCTTCAAAAAATTTATAATCTAAGAGACAAGAGTTAAAAGTTAATCATTTAAACATTTGTTAAGAGCCTACTATCACAAATATGCTAGATGCTAAGAATGTAAGAACAGATGGTAATTTCTTCTCTCAAGGAGCTTACATTCTATGGCAGAAACAAAATATATAATATTGTAAGCATGTAAGCATATAGAAAACATGAACAGAGTAAATAAAAGTTTTGAAGGGAGGATAGAGAGAGTGAGCACACACACTAGCAGCAGGGGATGTCAGGAAAAACCCTTAGAGTGATGCTTGAGCAAGTTTTGAGGGAAGCTAGGGATTCTAAGAGACAAGAGGAAGGAGGGGACAGCATTCCAGGTATGGGGAACAGCCTTTCGGAAAGCATGGAAAGGGAAGGTAGAGGTACAGCTGAAAGGCCAGTTTGGCTGGAACTCAGGTTATGTAAAGGGAATCAATGTATAGTAAGCTTGAAACACAGGAGAGCCAAGTTGTCAAGGGTTTTAATTTCCAAATAGAAGAGTTTATATTTTATCCTAGAGGCAATAGGAAGCCCCCCTGAGGCTTATTGAGAAGGTGGTTAAGAAGATACTCTTTTCTTTACTTCTGCATAATTTTTTAAAATTTGTTTAATATCTCTCGAAGTTTTCAATAATTGAATAATAAAATTAGCAACATATAAATGAGTTCTCTCAAGTTTAATTCGTTCTGCACAAGCACTTCAGAGAGGGAGTTTTCAAGTAAATACCTCACAGACACTAAAGAGAATCAAAGCCAGAGAAGGATAGAGGCAGTAGGGTCCTTCATGTTGGAAACAAGGAGTACAGGCAAAACCATAGGACACTGTCTTTGCAGTGAAAATTAAGAAGCACTGTTGTTGCCTTAATGTCTTCCTATCACACATTTGGGTGATGTAACTGGATAGCACTTCACTGTATCACCAAAAAGTTTACATCGTTAAAGTGAATTTTTCTTATTGTATGGAGATTTCACTCCTTCAAGCAGAGTGGTATTAAAACTAGTGGCTAGGGGCGGCTAGGTCGTGCAGTGAATAGAACACCGGCCCTGGAGTCAGGAGGACCTGAGTTCAAATGCGGCCTCAGACACTTAACACAAAAACTATCCGTGTGACCTTGGGCAAGTCACTTAACCCCAACTGCCCTCCAAAAAAACCCCAAAAAAACAAACAAAAAAAACCTAGTGGCTACAAGTAGTTATAAAACTCCCCAGTGCAGCTGAAATGTTTAACAAAATAAATACAAATACAGTACAACATAGATAATGTTAATTTGTGGCTTTCTAAATCAGCATGCTGCTGGGAGGAATCTGTTTCTATTTTAGTCTGACACCACTGCCTTTAACTGCTCTAGATTCAACTTTAGATCTGTTTTGAGTTAATTTAATTTGGCTTGGGGTTATTCAGATTTATCTGAATTTGTTTTCTGTTTTTAGAACCTATTGCTAAATAAAATCTAGATTCTGAACTTCAAATGTATCTTCTTGTTAGTAGAAGTTGTCTAGTTCCATGGGTAGTGATTGTTGTTAAATCCCAGATTAGTAGAGACTGTAATAATTAATAGTATTAGTAAATGAAATAGTTGTTGAAATATGGAAACTTCTGAAATTGTTTCTTAACTGCTTCCAAAGACATTTTTTTCCAGCTCTAACTTGTGACAAAGAACTGATTGCTTAATTAAGCTAACTTTCTATTTGTGCTGTCTACACCATGTTAAGATTTGAAGTAGATTTGTTTCTTATCTTCTCATGAAACTTAATGGTTCTATATTTTCAAGGCTTTGCTCTAATGGGGAACTCATTGTGCAAAATAAGACTGAGATATCATTGACCCTTTTGGCCTCAGAACCAGCTAATGTCAACCTCACCTTCATTGTCTAAGGTGTTGATAGACTCTGTCTTGTCCAATATGTAGAGAATTTTAAAAGTCACTCACTATCTAGCTCCCACCTCCCTTTTCAGCTTTATTTTATACTGCTTCATTTTACAAACCCTACATCCCAGTTCAACAGATGTTATTAGTGAGTGGCATCTGTACCTTTCATACAAGTTACCCCTTGCACTTGGAATGCACTTCTTTTCATTTCTGCCTCTCCTCCATGTGAGTTCAGATATCTCTCCTGTGTGACATTTCCATGATTCCCTTCCAGCTGTTCCTCTTTCTTGAAATTATATTGTGCTTATCCACATCAAGAGGGACTGTACAGGTGGGTAGGTGGCGCGGTGAGTAGAGCACCAGCCCTGGAGTCAGGAGCACCTGAGTTCAAATCTGGCTTCAGATACTTAATACTTACTAGCCAGATACTTAATACTAGCCGTATGACCTTGGGCAAGTCACTTAACCCCAATTGCCCTTTCCCCCCTCCAAAAAAAAAAAGGAACTGTAACTATGATTTTGTTGGTCCTACAGCAGATAGAACCTATGACTTGGAATTAGAAGATTTGTGTTTGAATCCTGCCTCAGACACTTAAGTAGATGGGTGATGCTGGGCAAGTCACCGTTGTGCCTCAGTTTCCCTATCTGTGGAATGGGAATAATAAAAGCACCTGCCTCATGGAGTTGTTGTGAAATGAAATGAAATATTCAAAATTCAGAATTTAAGAACATTTAAAATAAAACGAAAATCTTAAAGTGCTCTATGAATGGTAGCTGTTATAGGGAGCTTTCGGGTACAAAAGTTCCTTCCCTTTACTCAGGTTGCTTGACACCTTCCCTAAAATTTAGTCTTATAGTGGCCTAGAGCACTAAGATGATAATCAGTGATTTGTTTAGGGTTACAGAAGAGCTAGTATTTATATATCACATAGCCAGTATTGGGGGTGGGGGGCAGGGCAGAAATCAGGTCTTCCTGGTTTCTAGGCTGGCTCTTTATCCAGTCTTCTACACCACTACCACCAGCCCCATACCTTCTTACCACCTGGCAAATTGTATAACGCTTCAGGATCTCACAACAGCCATGGGAGGTCGGTACTATTATATTCCTCATTGTACAGATTAGGAACGTAAAGCCAGTAGAGGGTAAGTGACTTGTTCACGGTTATGTACATAGCTTCCAGGTGTCTGAGACTGAACTTGAACTCAATTATTCCTGAGTCTATTCTCCTCTTCTTGCTTTCTCCTCCACTGACTCTCCCTGCCCCCCTCCTTTCCTTCTTTCTTTCCTTCCTTCTAATTTTATGTGTTTCCTCTTTCTATTAGAATATAAGTTCCTTGAGCATAGGAACTGTCTAATTTTTTCATCTTTGTATGTCTTGAACAGTTCATGGTACCATGCATGTAATAGGAACTTACAAATGTTTGTCTAACTGACAAAGTAGAAACTATTCAGAGGAGAGTAACTAAGATTGGGGGTGGAGAGGGAAGGCATTGTTCTCAAGAATATGGATACAGAGATCAGTTGAAGAAACAGGAATATTCTGGCTCGGAGGCAAGAAGATTTAGGAGGGACACAATAATAATCTTCAGGTATTTATAGAATTGCCTTGTAAAATCAAATTTGTCCTTTTAGGGTAGTATTCACAGAAGAAGAAAGCTAGGACTGATGGTAGAAATTAGATGAAGGCAGATCCCAGTTCAGCATAAAGAAAAACATTTTAACAATTTGAATAGTCCAAAAATACCTTGAAAAGAGGTCATGAGTTACCCACCATTGACGCTTATAATGACTGAATAACTGCTTACACGAGAGATGGTGAATATATGGAGATTTATGATTTAGGTGCAGGTTAAACTAGATGACCTTTGAAGTCTTTTTTAGATCTAAGATTCTGTGGTTTACCCTCAGCTAGAGTGAGAGAGGAAGCTATTGGAGAGCAACTTAAAATCACCATTATGAATGACTTAGGTGTGGTCTTCTGTTTGTCTTCAAAAGAAGTATTAGTTATATAATTTAGGGTAGTTATTCAGTTTTTTCTCTCAAGTTTGACATACTTAGAAAAGAATTGATTTCCAACCCATTTGAAGTCATGAAATCCCAAAGTGCTCTAAGGTAGATGATAATACCTCATTTATACAGACATTACACTTACTTGGCAATCACAACTCTTGGCAGTAGTGGTGGCAGCTGTGGTGGTGGTTACTAGTGTACCATAGTGGTACTCCTTTTTTATTGAGAAAATTTACATTAAAAAGTTCATTATGCAGATAAATATTTTTTAAAGGCTGTATTGAAATTCCTCTTGGTTTTAGAAATTTTCAAGAATTCTAAATGTTTCTTAAGATAATTTTTAGTACTTTTACTGTTTTGTTAAGAGTGAAGAAAATGAAATATTTCCTATATATGAGACACTTTTCTAGGCCTGTGGTTTTTCTCCTTTGAGTACTAAAAACGAACCTTTTTCCCAACAGCAAAATGACACATATGTGTGTATCTATACATAGATACACACATGTGTGTTTATATGTATATGTATGTGTGTATAGACAGATATTTACACACACACACACACACACACACACACACACACACTTATATGTCCACTTTTAAAAACCTCTTTCAAATCCATCCTCATGTTCCTCTGTGCATCCTGACCCTTCCCCGCTCTAATTTCAGTGTCCCTAGGATTCCATGGGCCTTTGCCATGACAGAAGTATGTGGTGTCGTTCTCTGTTACATCTGGCTACTGGTGCTTCTCCTTCACAAACACAGGTATTTTATTCTTGGCTCCAAGTAATTTAATGCTTTGATTTTTTTAGAAGTCTTCTAGCCTGGTTGTTGATGTGCCTGTTTTACTTCCTTGAAGTTTGTTTATTTCTTCCCAAGCTTTACTTAATTTTTTTTTTAAAGATGATCACAGTGTGATAGCAATTGAAAGAAACAATTTGGGTGGGAGCTATTGTAAGGGTTAGATTAAAATGAAATACTGCTGCCTTCATATTTGGAAGTTTATATCCTTAAGATTCTGAGACACATTTGAGTAGGGAGTTGGAGGAGTGAGGTGGAGAAAGCCTAAACAGCTACAGAATAATTGCCTAAGTCATCATCTGGCCAATTTCTTGCTCATTTTTGACAGCAAACAGTGTTTCTTAAGAGTGATCCCCTTCAGAACCACATGTACAGAAATGTCTATAGCAGCTCTTTTTTTGTGGTGGCCAAGAACCAGAAATTGAGAGTATGCCCATCAGTGGGGAATGACTGAACAAGGTGTGGTATATGGATGTGATGGAATACTAGTGTGCTATAAGTAATGATGAGCAGGCAGACTTCAGAAAAACCTGAAAAGACTTATGTGAACTGATGCTGAGTAAAGTGAGCAGAACCAGGAGAATATTGTACACAGTATTAGCCACAGTGTGCAATGACTGACTTTGGTAGACTTAGCTCTTCTCAGCAATGTAAGGATCTCTAAGACAACTTGGAAAGACTCATGATGAAAAATGCTATCCACATCTAAAAAAATGTGGAGTCTGAATGCAGATAGAAGCAGCGAAGCAGCAGGCTGTTTTCCTTTTTTGTTTTGTTTTTTGTTTTTCTTTCTCATGGTTATTCCCATTCATTCCAATTCTTCTATACAGCATGACTGATGTGAAAATATATTTAATAGGAATATATATGTAGAGCCTATATCAGATCGCAGGCTGTCTTGGGGAGGGAGGAGGAGAGGGAGAGGGAGAAAATTTAAAACTTATGGAAGTGAATGTTGAAAACTAAAAATAAATAAATAAATAAATTTTGAAAAAAGTGATCCCCTTCAAAGGCATTAATTTAGTTTTCAAAGAACACACTGTTCCTTACTATGAGATGACATATTGAAGTACATATTGTTCTTTGGTTATTGAATTTTGAAGTCATGTTCACTGTGTTTACTATAAGTAAATATAGCACCACAATGTGGCTGTCCACTGTTGTAGCAAATGAAAAGCTAGTAAATAACTATGTTTATTTCTCTTTGGCTCTCTAAAAATCTCTCACCAGAGAAGGAATGTGAATCTTTTCTGCATTAGGGAGTTAGAAGAAGGATGAATGCCATTGTCTTTGGGTTTGAAGTGGGGGAAATGAAATAAGCATTGATAGTTTGCTGTTCATATAGCCTTGGAACATTTGGATAAATTAACAATCTTTGACACTCCCTCATTTAAAGTAATTTACAGATATGCTTTGGGTTTGAGGTAGCAGTTCTTTTAAGACTGTTGATAGGCAGTACACAGTGGTAAAGGGACTGAATTTGGTGTCAAGATAACTTTGTGATATTGGGCAGATCCCTTTAGTACCTCGGCCACAATTTCCTCATCAGTAAAATAAAAAGATTGCCTAGTTGTCTAAGGCCCCTTTCAGCTCTAAATCCTATGAATGTAGGAAAATAAGCAGTTCATAATAGAAAGTTTCAGTTTCTTGTACAGTTTTATTTTCTGTTCTACTATGTATGGTGAAATGACTTTTTAGTTATTTGTTAAGCTTAGAGTAAAAAATTAATTTGTAAAATCCTTGGATTCTGTAATTATCCATTCTGGTCATGTCAACTCTGAATATAGTTCTGCCCCATTTTGAAAGTCTGGATGTTTTACTCCAGGTGTTGCTTGGGATAGAGTGTAGTATATACACATACATCATTATTACTCTCCAGTTAACACTCCTGTTCCATAAAATCTTCATGGACTTTTAAAAAATACCCATCAGAATCAGAGTAGTTGGTTCTACAGGAAACTTCAGAAGGTTGGAAGTAACCCAGTGCCATATTAGACCCAAGTACAGATATTGCTACAATAAAAAGGGTTCAAGGCATGGTGGGGTCCTCTTGAAGAGGTTTGGGGAGTGGTGGTGTCTGGTGGGGGATGTCTGAGGGATGTCATATAATCCCTCGTGGGTTTTTTGTCTGGAAAAGAATTTCACTAGGACCCAAGCTGTCTTTTGGCAAAGTTACAAATTTTATTATTACGCTTAGCAGCGGACAGGAAAAGGTTAAGGGAACCTGCAAAGTGCAGGGGTTAGTGATGTAGTGTTTTATTACCATAAAACTGTCAGTCAAAGGTTAATTATGCTAAGTAGGTGGGTAAGGGTGGACTTTGGGAGGAGTTTTAAGAGTGGTCAGTGCTTAAAGGGACATGTACTTTTTATATCAACTGTCCATGCAAATTACCCATAATTCACTGGTAAATTCCTGGGGGGGGGGGTCGGCTAGAGGGGGTGTGTGGTTTTGAGCCTGACATAGGTTACTTGTGGTCAAGGACGTATGAGGTATGGCCAATATGGCTCTTGGGAGGACAAGCTTCATTGTTTCTAAGTCTGGGAACTAGACTAATTAGGGATTCAGGAGATACCATATTGAGATGGGGTTATCTATCTGATAATGTTCAAGGCTTTGGGTGCAGCTGGGCACTTAGAACAAAGGGGAAATGCATTTCTCTAGACCAAAGAGTTTGTTTATGAAATTCTTGGGTGGTGTATTCATAGGGATGGCTATTGCTGCTAGGTAGACTGCTAGCTAAGGGAAAAGACTTTTAGGCTGGGGGAAGGGGAGACAGGGTTTATGCCTTTATGGCAGGGGGAAAGTGTGACTTTTACAACTTAATTGCACAGGCTTGTTACAAACTGATGTTACATACATAGGTACCCGAACACAAATGAAATTTTACAAGCTGAGGTTACAGACAGAAGCATCCCAGACCCCATCACCCTGAGATTACTGGCCCTGTATTTAAGGAGCTCCCTTGTCCATGAAATATAGGGGAGAAAAAGGTATAACAGCAAAAAGTGGTGGCCCAGGAGTGGAAGAGCTGTACACTATAATCACCACTACAAGACAGTACTTGATTTGAGCAAAACGAGTGACGTTCAGTCTAGTTTTCCAAAAAGAGAAAACATTAGGAATTAGTTTTTATTGGGCCACACCAGTGAGGTGTAGGGCCTGACATGAGAGGCAAGGAGACTTGAGACTGGGTCCTATCTGTATGATCTTTACTGGGCCTGTCTTCTCAGTAAAAGGGAGATAATATTACTTAACAGTGCATTCACTGCGGGGGAGGTTGTGAAGAAGCAGCTTTTCCTCTTAGGTTATAAGTTCCTTGAGAGCAAGATTTGTGTGGGGTCTATTTTTGTATTCCCATTACCTAGCACAGAACTTTCAATCTCGTAAGTGCTTAATGAAATATTAATTTGAATGAACCATTTTGCAGGGTTACATAGTCATATACCTGTAATTGCTAGATGCATAGGTACTTGGTAATGAGGTAAAAAATTATCTGTAATTTATCTTTAATAAATAGTAATAAATTAATAAAATCATTAATAAATTGTCTCCATTTCTAAGAGTCTGTGGTTTCTCTCTTATTATTCTGCTTTTTAAATAAACATTCAAACTCCCCTTTGTGTGATTTTTTTTTTTTTTTCCCCCCTTTTGGACATGCTATTTACAGGTCAATACTTCTGCGGAGACTCTGTAGCCTGATGGGCACAGTATTCCTGCTTCGCTGCTTTACCATGTTTGTGACTTCCCTCTCTGTGCCAGGACAGCACCTCCAATGTTCTGGAAAGGTGACCGTCTCTTTCTTTTATTGTAGTGTTGGTATGATTGCATTGTTTAGAACATTTTTAGTAGTTATTTCTAACTGTATGTTATATATTACTAAAGTGTGCTTTTCAGTATTTGTAAACATCAAAGTGGGTGAGATCAGACAAATATCTTTGGATCCATTTGAATTAGTTTGTCAAATGATATCAATCAGTATAAGAATTTTAAAAATCATCTCCCCCTTTATTGTGACTTTGAAAAGTAGTTCATAGTACTAAAGATCTGCTTATTCTAACTAATGAAATACTGTGAGTGACTTCTTATATAAAATGAAGACTCATTGCTCCTTTGAAACTCTTTTCAGGATTAAGGCTCCCAGGTTCAGATCACAAGATCATAGGTTGAGTGTACTGAAAGGGACAGGAACTTCAGAGGTTATTTATTATATAGGATCCAGCCCCCTTCCTTTATAGATGAGGAAAATGAAGCATGTGGAAATTTAAATGACTTGCCCATGGCTAAATAGGAAGTAAATGTTCAGAAACTTTCTCTACCCAAGATACTAACTATAATTTGCTCTAGTTGAAACAACATCCCACCATATAAATGCAGGAATCCCCTCTACAATATTCCTGGCCGTTGGTCATCTAGCTTTTATTTAAATACTTACAATAATGGGAATTTTAGTCCTTAACATTCCGTTTTTGGTAGCTTTTATTGTCAAAGTCCTTTCTTCAAGTGAGTCATGGTCTGAGTCCTAACTATAACAATTCAAGGAGTGCAAAAGTCAAATGGTAGTGGGTTTCTGTAGGTGCTAGCAGTCAGACTAACTAGGAGAAATTTAAGATAGTCCAAATATAATGAGAACTTGTTGCTCCTGGCAGGGGTTGATTGCTAAGAGAATGGGTGGTAATGCAAAATACTAGAGTATATTCCAAAGAATTTTATTGTAAGTAAACTGCCAGCAGAAGCAGGTCTCTTTTCTGTATAATGCATTCAGTGATTTGTTGCCAGTTTTTAAAATAAGGAAACTTCTATTTTAATCTACCCTTAATACTGTTAATTGCTCTGAGTTTTGCTATAACCTACTTTTTGACCTATATTATTTATGGCATCATTTTTAAAATGGGTAATTGAGGAGGCATCCGGATTGCATCTTACAACAAATCCCTCGGGCCATTGTTAAGTGTATTGTCACATGGTAGCTGCATATGGTGAATAAAGGGCAAAGAAAAGGTCTAACTCAGGGTGAGGAAAACATGAATTCGGGTTCTTCCTCTGAAGCACAGCTGGGTAACAAGTAGGAGTTTTAACCTTTTAGTGTCTCCAAAGAACACCTCCATTACAAACAAGTCACCCCTTTGTGTCATTAAGAAGAGTTCACTTCAGTTCACTAGCCATAAAGCTAGATAGTTAGAAATAGTGGCCCTAGCCTGTGGGGAGTAGGAAGAAAACAGAATTTCTATGAAAGAAGCTAGATAGTGAATTAGTTATCAGAGACTGCTCCAAACATAGGAAAGAAAAACCTATAGCAAATGCCCACACCTGTCTTTATCTGTGTGTCCTATTGTTTGTAATATAGTATGGATGATTTTGGTTAACTTTTCTGGGCAAGGGTAGTTGGGGTGTTTAAAATGGAAAGTGATAAGGGGAACTGGAATGAATGAATGAATGAATGAATGAATGAATGAATGAATGAATGAAAAAGCTTGTGTTAAAGTACTTTCTGAGTGCCAAGCACTGTGCCTGAGCATCTGTGATACAAAAACAAAAGCAAAACAGCCCCTTCCCTGAAGAGGTTTACATTCTAATAGAGGGAGCCAACACCAAGGGGGCAGTGGTGGGCAGGGATGGCTATTTGGGATTGGGACATCACGAGGGATGGTGAGTAGGGCCAGAGGGTAGTTGATTTACATTCCTTTAACAATGCTGTGGCAGTATTAATTTGATTATGGTTTTGTAATTGAGGGTAAGAAGGAAGATGAAGGTGACTGGGATGGAATGTGAAGCATGCCTGACTTGGGCTGAATAGAGACAGTGGGCAGGACAGCATAGGCCCCTAGGTCTGAGTTCTGGAACTGAGAGGGTCAAGTCCCTTAGGAGAATGTAGTCAGGGAAGTTAACAGTTCAGTGCTCTAAAGGTGTGGTAACAGAGCCGATGGCAAGAAGATGGCCACAGTAGAGAATAATTACTGCTTTTTTTTTAGCTGTCATCACTTGCTTCCTCTCTTTGACTTGCCAACTTTTTCCATTGATTTCACTTCCTTTGCTTCAAGATAATATAGAAGACACGAATGTCAAAGTTGAAAGCTACTCAGCAATATTAAAGGAATTGAGAGTGCCAGTGCTTAAAAGATATGATAAAACTTAAATTAACCTTGTTCCCCATAAGTACTTGGGTATCAAGTATAAAGATGGAATTCAAAGCAGACTAGAGTGGTAGTCATCCAGTACTGAGGAAACAAAATAACACTACCAGTAGGCATTGATACTCAATAAAATATCACTGATGAGACGTTTCTGAGGTCAGCAGCTAGCCTTGCTAATACAACCCACTCGTCAGCGACCTTTTCTTTATAGAGTAACTATGACTAACCCTTCCTTAGGATGGATTAGAATGAGTCATTTTTTGCTCTTTGGGGGTGGGGAGAGGCAGGGCACTTGAGGTTAAATGACTTTGCCCAAGGTCACATGCCTAGTAAGTGTTAAGTGTCTGAGGTTAGAGTTGAACTCAGGTCCTTCTGACTCCAGGACCAGTACTCTATTCACTATACCACCTAACCACCCCGAATATTTTCTTTATTAACATAATATATGTGTTTCACTGTGCCTGTGACCAGGCCTTGAAAATACTTTAGTTGGGGCAGCTAAGTTGTACAGTAGATAGAGTGCCTGCCCTGGTGTCAGGAGGACCTGAATTCAAATCCAGCCTCAGACACTTACTAGCTATGAGACCCTGGGCAAGACTTTTATTCTGATTGCCTCCAAAAAAAATACTTAAGTTATAGTGAGCTTGAATAGAAGAGGCTGATCTGTGAGTGGTTTGAGCTCATCATTGACTTCATACCTGTGTGAATTGCTTGTGAATATCAAGCACAGTTTGCTTAGTGAATTCTTAGGTTTGATTGGAACCAGACTGATTTTAGTAATTTTTACTTAGGCATCATCATTCATCTACTCTATTGAATCATTCAACATTTAAATTTTGCTGAGAATTTCATGTTGGAAGCTTGAAGTCCTCTTTTTGAGCATTTTAAATACTAATAAGCTATTTCCTCGTCTTAGCTGTATGGCAGCTTTTGGGAGAAACTGCACCGAGCCTTTGCCATATGGAGTGGCTTTGGTATGACCTTGACCGGCGTACACACTTGTGGAGATTATATGTTCAGTGGTCACACGGTTGTCCTGACTATGCTGAATTTCTTTGTTACTGAATGTAAGTATCCAACCATTTGTCATCATGACTTTATTCTTTGAGTCCTTCGTGAAGGTTAGGGGAATATTTCATATGTCAGTGTCTTGTTTGAGCAGAATGTGTGTTTATAAGCCAGTTTATGGAATATATGATGAAGACTTGATTGCGGTTTTAAAATAAAATTGTTATGTTTTTTCAGATACACCAAGAAGCTGGAACTTCTTGCATACTCTGTCCTGGGTCCTCAACCTCTTTGGAATCTTCTTCATTCTGGCTGCACATGAACATTACTCTATTGATGTGTTTATTGCCTTTTATATCACCACAAGACTCTTTTTGTATTACCATACTTTGGCCAATACCAGAGCATATCAACAGAGTAGGAGAGCAAGGATCTGGTTTCCTATGTTTTCTTTTTTTGAATGCAATGTTAATGGTACAGTACCTAATGAGTATTGTTGGCCTTTTGCAAAACCTGAAGTAATGAAAAGATTAATTGGCTAAAGAATGTGTCTCTATAAAGGGTTCATGATCAAATATACAGAAATGGTTTCAAAAACTAATAACTTTATTTTTTCCTTTTGTGTTTCTGAATGCCTTGTTACTTGGCTTATTAATTGACAGAGTGAGACTTTCTGAGCTTAGCAAGGTTATGGTTGTAAAAAGTAAGCCCTTGCATAGTCAGGAGTACTCAAATATTTGAACAGAAAGCTCAAATAATCTTTTTCCTTTTAGGGGAGGGGCAAGGAAAGAGAATACAGATTTTGTGTTAGTATTTTGAGATAGGTATGTTTCTTGTTGAAAAGAAGATTTTTCCTGATTACGGCATGATTATATTCAAAAAATTATATTTTATGGACGCTGCTTCCAGTTGTCGTCAAAGAAAATCCATGAGCAATATTTGTCATATAAGCAGTTTTCTCTTTCTCTCCATACACACAAACCCATATGCATATATATCTTCAGAAAGTGTAATTGTGAATGAATAAGTTTTATTGGCTAATAACTGCCTTCTGAGTCTGCCATCTCTAAGAATAGATACTGTTACACCAAGATGCCTGAAACCAGGAGAAAAGAATAAAAGGGGCATTTGATGGGGTGGACAGAGTGCTGATGATACAGCCATCAATAGATGCAAGTCACTGATCCCACTGCAGTTGTGACCAGAGGAGCAAATGATATAAAACACTTCCTTTCTACTTGGGGCCTTTACACTTTAGCCTTCAGTTGGTAAGAAGAGATGGCCCCATTCATTGCAAAATAACTGTCGTTTAACGTTTTAGTGATGTCATCTTGAACAAACTTGTACTTTTTAAAGTAAATTATTAAACTAGAGAAATGGGAATTTTTTTCTAGTACTGAACAAGATTTTTATGCCCTGTAAATAAGGAAAATAAGCATGTAATCATTTTAACTTCTGAAAAAATGCTTAATAGCAAATTGCAGAATTTTTTCCCTTGTATTTCTGGTTTTTGAAGTTTCTGGTTCTAGCTCATTGAAAAATGAACGAGTATATCTGGAAACTCAAAGAGAGTTTTGTTTTTTGTTTTTTTAAACACAAACTTGTAAATACATTCTTTTTATTAAGTCTTATTTCAGCAGCCAGCACATTAGATTAGCTGCTTGTTTACAACACTAGAAGTTAAGTATACTGAATAATTTAGTTTCTAAGAAACCGTTGGTCACTTTTTTGGAATGATTCTGTTTTGTGGTTGTGACTAGAGAATAGTTATAAAACTGGAGTTTTGAAATCTTTGGTGGGTGTATGTAGTCTGCCCTGCTCTTAGCCATCCTCTGAAAACCCTGTGGGTGAGCTTAGCAGCTTGAAAGCTTCATTGAGCAGTCTGAACATTACTTTTTATACATAGGAAGTTGGAGAAAATGCTTGGAGTCAAAGCATTTACCTTGAGGCCCTAAATGAGGCCAACCTAGTAACAACCTGCTTCTTCTTTGCCTTTTTCTCTTGGCACTTTAATTAATCTCCCGCCAGTTAGCTGCAGAGGACCCAGGGTGAATTATAAGGGGAAAGTATTATTGTCCTAGCAAGACTCACCTTGGTACTAGGTGACCTCGATTTTTGTTGGCTCTGGACTGTACCTTTAAGTCCACCACTCATCATCCATAGGAGATACCAATGTGGAACAATGCTAATTTTAAATTTTATTATGCTCTGTAGTTCCTAACACATAAAATTCTTTTAACACCTTATATTGTCAATCTTGTTATATCGGGGGAGGGGAAGGGAAAAATGCTGACATTTCATCCAAGGAAATTGCATTGTCTTGAAGGATGATTGTTTCTGTGCCAGTCAGAGCAGTTAATATTAAACTGATCTCCCCTCTCCCCTTTGAGGTCAAGAAATGGACAGTGTTATTGCTTTATTTTCTGAGTGGTAAAAAGAAAAAATTAAACATCCCCTTCTGAACTCAGATACAGTATAGCTTAGCTAGGGGAAGGTCAGATAATTCCTTCTGGAGAAACTTTGCAAAATATGTTGTAACATTAATTCAGATATGTTAAATACGTATTTAATGATCGATTTTTTTTCTTTTCTTCATTTAATTTTTAAGACTTACAAAGAAAAATGCAATTACCTTTTCAGAGATACTGACTGTGAGAGCACCTGTCAACTGCTTTTGAGCTCCATTCGCTGTCAGGACTTAAAGATAACTCTTTAACCTGGCATTTACTTGTATCTATTGTTGAAGTGAAAAGTAGAGGTTTGTAATTTATTATTGTAGCTATTTTAAGACAGTGTTTACATAAGCTAAAGTAATCATCTCAAAGGCTCTTTCCTGAAAGACTTTGAGACAAAATTCTTTTCAGTTCTTAAATGTGAAATATATATATTCTTGTAATTTTTTTTGTCCAGAAATTTCTGATTTTACCTTCAGATCGTTTTTTTTCCTTCTTAAAAACCAAGCCATAGTGATAACATTTATGTTTACATTTTGGGCTTCATATGTTTGGGCGAAAAAGCTATACACACTCGCTAGGTCTACATTATTGTTTAATGACATTATGGTTCTACCACTGTGAATTGGTGAGGCACTCACATCACCAAGAAATCGGGATTTAAGCTTCCCCATTTCCAAAGTGCTGTGGAGTCATGTGTAGAAGGAAAGACAAGGGTTTGAATTTGGCAAGCAAAAGTAGGAATTTTCCCTTCTGGTTCTGATGTAGTTGCTGGGGTTCTAGAGCCTCTAGGGTTCCATTCTTTAGACTAGCAAGGGTTACAATTTTAAGTCACTACTGAAGTACAGTGGGACAAGAGGAAGCTTGAAAAAGGGAAGTCTACCATTGATGCAACAAATAATAGGTCCTACTGTTCTACTGCCTTCCTAATGCTTCTTTTTCTCCCTGCTCTAGTCTCACGTGGCCAAATAGAGCAAAACCACAACCAGCCTTGTGAAAATTAGAAAAAGGTTGGAGTCTCCATCTTTTTACATCTTACCATGGTCTTTTGGTTTTTTTGAAGGAAGAAATCAGTACTTTAGATTTGGAGATAGGGACTTGAGTAAGTGTGAGTTGTTCAAAGACAAAATTCCAGAAACTTGGTGTTTCAAAAACAGAATTTTAAGAATAACATTATGAGTATTCTTTCTTTCTTTTTCCCTGTTGTTGTTTTATGGAACTCCAAAAAGCCAACAGATACAAAAAGGAAATAAGAGATGGCATCCAGATAGTATAATGAATTTAGTTTTCAGGGGATCTGTTTAGAAAATGTTAGTTTAATGTTAACTGAAATACCTAACACTAACCTGATGTTTGTATTCAGCAAAAAATAAATATAACTATTTTATGTGAACTTTTTTGTTATAATTACAAAATGAGTACTCTAACCAAATCCTTGTTTTAAACTTGCTAATTTAGTAAACTTAATTTTTATGTTTTTTATAGACTTCAAATATCACTAATAAATTATAACAAGTCATAGCTAAGTCTGTTAGGAATGTTCAGTTATTTAAAATGAATTAAAATGGCTTCTGTTAGAATAGTTCAGTTGCTTTTAAAAAAGTATCAGTTTCATTTGGATGCTTTCAAAGCCAACTGAGGTATGCTAATTAGTATCCAAATTTGCTTAGGAGGGTAAAGAGCTTGTTTTCCACAAACCTGAATAAATTGTGGCTGAAAGGTGGTGGTGGGGGGGGGTGAACGTGTCAATGACATCTAAGGCCAAACTGTTAAAAGTAATTAACGAAATCAAATTTTTCCCCCCAATGTGTTTGAACAGATTTGAAAAGGTTGTAATTAGTATGGGAGGAAAAATTTGTCATCACCCACCCCAACCTACTACCAGTTTATAAATGACTAAAATTTTATTTATTCTTTTTGGTAGTAAATCCAATAGTAGCCTTAACTAAATCTATAAAATATAATTCAGTCACAAGGGGCTGCTTTTTTTTGTAATGCCTTCTTCCCCAAGCTAACTGAAGGCCATTGCAGCTCTTTATTCAAAGTGTTCCACACTTTGATCCTTGAAAATGGGAGGAATATTGTGAAAGGGCATGTTCAATGCAGAAGTCAAGGTAATTTTTTTTTCTAGACCTATATGAAAAAGTCTAAGCTGCTGAGCTGACTGAAGAATGAAATACAGTTAGCCACATGATCAGTTGATCCATTGGTAAATTAGTAATAACACCCTATTGTTTCATTGAAAGTCATTTTTATTTTGAATTGGTCTTTTGGCACTATGGAGTACTTTGGTTGATAGCAAAAGACATGGAAACTGGTACTTAATGCTTTAGGGGAACTGATGCCAACTCACACTGAAATAAGCACGTTTTCCTTTGAAGTTTGTTCCCAAGTATCTCCCTATTCCACAAAGAAACTAGTGTTACTTGAAGGTGTGAGTCCCTGTGGTAGCCGTACCTTGAAGCACAGTATTGTAAATAAGTAAATATTGTCTTGATTCAAAATTTAAATCCAGATTTCATTAATATATTATTTTATATCTTTGTTGTATCAAAACATATTTAAAAGAACTAAAAATAAAACATTTGAAAGCTGCATCGAGGTCTCATTTAAAGACTTTTTCATTATTAAAGCTTTTTAAGCTGTTTAAGAAATTAGTCGTGCTGACAAAGCAGAATACAGCAAGAGAAGTTAAGAGTCCTTGCAAGTAATTCATGCTGGATATCCTTGTCTTACTAGGACATGAGCCACTTTGTGCATCTTCCCTTTCTGTTTTATAGAAAGAGTATTTTTTATAAGTCTGTTGAAGCAGTTTTCATGGGAGGGGAAGAGAAGGACTCAAAAAAGGAAGGAAACTCTGCCTTAGATTCCATTAAAATTAATTTCAGTTCCAAACTCTCTCTCTCCTTCCACCTCCTCCCCCACCATTTGAGAAAGCAAGAAATATATCCATTATACATTTAAAGTAACGCAAAACAAATTTCCCCATTAGCCATCTTGCAAAAAGAAAAAAAATGAAGTGGAAAAAATGCTTTAATTTGAACTCAAAAGTTAATCAGTTTTCTCTCTGGAGGTGGCTAGCAATCTTGGAATTGTCATGGATCACTGTATTGTTCAGAGTAACTGTAAGTCTTTATAATATTGCTTTTACTGTGTACAATGTTCTTGTTCTTCCTGCTTTGTTCTGCATCCATTCATATAGTACTTCATATGTTTTTCTGAAGTCATTCTGCTCTTAATTTCTTAGAGCACAATGGTATTCCATCATAATCATATGCCACATTATCTCAGATTTCACATTCTTTACCACCACTAAAAGAGCCCCTATATTTTTGTGCATATGGGTCCTTTTTCTTTTTCTTTCATCTCTTTGGGGTACAGATCTAATAGTATTGCTGGGTGAAAGGGTATGTACAGTTTTACATACTTTAAATATATATTTTTGACATAGTTCCACATTGTTCTCCAGAATGGATGAATCAGTTCATAGCTCCACCAGCAGCTCATTAGTGACCCAATTTTTCTATATCTCTACCTTAAATTCCATTTTAACATCTCTTAAAAATTAGGAGTTTTATAGGTTTTTCATAGTCTTGAGTCAACAACCAAGGGTAATAACAAAAGTACAGCAGAAAACCTTGCAAGAATGAGTCCTGATGCTCTCTTAAGATCCACATACAGAGCAGCAGAGAGGTCTCACCTCTCCATCACCAGTGCATTTTTGATCTATTCAGTCACTGAAATGGTTTTGTAAAACCACAAAAGCAGATAATCTATCCAAGTAGGGATACTTTCTCAAAAACTTTTCATCTTGGTATAAGGAAGATGCTACCTCATTCTTAGAGGAAAGGAGACATGCCAAGCAGGGGCCAATAATAATAGGTAACATTTATATAACACCGATGTGCCAGGTACCATGCCAAATGCTCTATAAATATTTCATTTGATCCTCAATCCCTCTAAAAGGTAGGCACTATTATTACGTGTTTTATAGGTGAGGCAGGCAGAGGTTAAGTGACTTGCCTAGGGTCACGCAGTTAATGTCTTAAGGCTGGATTTGAACTCAGGTATTCCAAGCACTCTATCCACTGTAGCACCCACTGTGAATTAGATATGTTTGTGTATATAAAAGTGAAATTTCAAGTATTTAAATAGGGCAACACCTGCCATTAAGAAATATAAATGTATACGAGGTGTCCCAGTTATATCCTTATAAAACTTAAAACTACACTGAGACTTTTGGGGTGCCCTTTATAAAATGGACATGGAGACAAAGAAATGTGATGATGTTCAGTTTCCCAATGTATTTGAGAGTCTCTTCTGCATAAGACATTTTTAAGTGCTGTGGATGATAAAAGGAAATCTAAAGTCCTTACCTCAAAGAATTTAAAATGTGGTTGAAGAAACACACCAAAAAAAATACTATAAAAAAGATAGTATTTAATAATTGACATTCTTCTCATTTGTCAAGGTCTGATTCAAAGGCTACCACTACCATAATGCTTCCTGATCTCACTTTTCATCTGTGACAGGCATTCTGTACTCTAGAGTACTTAGATATTACTCCTGCTATCTATCTTTTAAGTTCCTTGAGGATGGTAGATACTAGGTACTATCAGAATTTAAAACTGAGAGGGACCTTAGGTCATCCAGTTCAAACCTCATATTTACAAAGTCACAGAGTAGGTAACGAAGCCAACTCTCTAGTGCTCTTGCCCTTATATCACTGTTTCCCTGACATCAATCATATCTCCTCATGTTTACTTAGTACACTGTATGCCTAGCACATGTTTAGTGTTTAAATGAATGACTAGCAATGTAAGGTATTGGAAAAGGTATGGTGTGGGAAAAAAAAGCTTATGTTTTACATATAAGAACATGGATTCATGAAAGTTGTAACCTCAAGATTCTGAAGCCTTAAAGTCCCAAGGCAACAATTAGAATCCTTGTCTTCTTCCTCTGTCCAGGATTCTTGTCACTACCATTAGGAACAGGTTGTAGAAGGTCTGGGATGGTAAGCTGAGAAATCTGAACTTTATCTTAGTGGAGAACCATTGGGGAAAGTAGGATGTAAATTTAAAGATAGAAATGCAAGGTCCAGTTGTGTATGAGGCTGAGGACAGGTAGACCAATGGTTCTCAACCTTCCTAATGCCGGGACCCTTTAATACTCATGTGGGAGTATCTGCACATGGGTGGACCCACCTGGAGATGGATAGAGGAGAGGTCTCTAGGTTCCTAAGACCATCGGAAATAGGTGTTTTCCGATGGTCTTAGGCAACCCCTGTGTCCCTGTGAAAGGGTCATTTGACTCTCAAAGGGGTTTGCAACCCACAGGCTGAGAAGCGCTGAGCTAGAGGGTGGGACAGAGGAGGACAGAAAAGTGAGGACAAGAAAGTGAAGGATAGAATGGTTAGAAAGTCTCCAAAGAGCAGAACAAAGAAACCCTAATTGTCTATGCTTGGCTTCAGCATCTTTGATTTGCCGTTTCAGGACCTACTTCTTGTCTTCCCTCCCCTTTTTATAGACTTTCTACCTAAGGGTTTAAATAAACAGTTAGACTTCAATATAGAGTAACTAATATGATTACTTAATCTATGCCCAAGAATCTCTTGTAATAAATCTAATCTTTGCTGTGCCTAAATTGATTGAAGTGTTCTAGATTGTAGTGATGTAAAGTGGAAAATAATACTGGTAGCACAGAAGCCAGCAAGAAGGGATTTATGAATCCAGAACCCTGGTCTTGAAGGAGAAATCTTTTTTACTTTTCAAAGCTGCCTGCATCAAAGGAAACCTTGAGATTTGCTGGTAATGGGAAGAAGGGGCAGAGTGACATCCGATGTGTTCTGGCACACCTTTCTTTGCAAAGAAAGTAGCTGACATTGACATAGTGCTCTATGATCTGCAAGGTGCTTTACATACATCATATTTGAGCTCCACAGTAAGCCTGTGGTCCTTACTTCACAGGTGGGGAAACTGAGGCTCAGGGAGGGTAAGTGATTTGCCAGTGGTTTTACAGGTAGGGTCAGAGGTGGAATTAAGACCCAATGGTCTGAATCTATATCCAAATCTAATACTCTGCCCACTAAGTAATCTAAAAAGTGCAATAAACCCTCCTCTACAGGATGATTTTGACTAATTATGAAAGGGGGAAAAAAAAACATTTTTACAGAAGTGAAATGTCCTTCAATACCCTTCACTCTCAAGGCCTAGAACCCCCAAAACAGAAATTCTAAGCCTCAGAGTCATGTTCATTTCCGTGGCCTTGCCAATCCAGGGTTTACTTTGAAGAGAAGAGATCTTTCTTTCTCTTTCTTTCTTTAGCATTTTGGAGGGGGGAAGGCAGGGCAGTTGGGATTAAGTGTAACAAGGTCACATGGCTAGTGAGTGTTAAGTGTCTAAGACTGGATTTGAACTCGGGTCCTCCTGACTTCAAGGCCAGTGTTCTATTCACTGAGCCACCTAGCCACCCCAGATCTGTACTTTATATATGTATGTGTGTGTGTGTGTGTATACATATATATGTGTGTGTATACACACATATATGTATATGCACACAGTGACCAGCAATACTGATCAATAAGAGGTCAGACTACATGAAATTTGAATTCTGCTATTCCATGCAGACTGATTTTTTTCATTGTTTTTTGGGTTTGGTTTTTTGTTTTTGGGGTTTTTTTTTTAGCTCTTTAAAGGGGGGAATTTAGGGCAATTGGAGTTACGTGACTTGCCCAAGGTCATGTGGCTAGTTTTATGTTAAGTGTCTGAGGCCAGATTTGAACTCAGGTCCTCCTGACTCCAGGGCTGGTGCTCTATTCACTATGCCACCTAGCCACCCCAAAGACTGATTTTGAAAAGGCTGATTGCATTTTTTTCCCATGATATTTTTAAAATTTGTTTTCTTGTTTACATCATTCATTTTCATAACATTTTTCAGTTGCAAATTTTTTCCCTATCTTTCCCCTGCCCCAACCCTAAAACAGCAATCCCACTGTAAAGCCCCTCCCCTGCTCTGCTCTCTTACTTTCTGGTAGGGCAGGGAGGGTCTTCCTACCCCAGCCCCTGTATATCTTAATTCCTAGTTGCAGGTATT
>CM053598.1:43627021-43683246 GCA_028646575.1 Pseudocheirus occidentalis | reverse complement strand
GAGCGCACCCCAGGACCACCACCCAAGACCACAATCTGGACCCAGGCCACTCAATGCAAGAGCACTTGGCCCTGATCAATCGATTCAGCCCCACTGTGGGGTCCACAGGCCAGGGGCTCTGAAGCAGCCCAGTGGGGGCAGCCGCCAGTTACAGCAGTTCCTGCCCTTCCCCCACTGCTTCCTTGCCCTGGGGGCAGATTGGCCGAACTGCTTTTCCTTCCCCAAATTAAATTTCAAAGTTTCACCTTCACTGACCTTCTGTAATTCTGGCTTAGTAGATGTGAAGATCCCTCCAGGTGCAGTAGATCTTCTCCCCAGGATAGACTCACTCTGAGGCTTGGGAGGCTCGGCTCCTCCCGGACCACCCTAAGGCCTGGCCATGGTTTCGGTTTTCGGGCTGGGCTGGTCTTGGCTCCCTGCCTGCCAGCGCCTGCCAGCCTGCAGGATGAGCCCCTCCTGCCGAGCTAACTTTCTCTAATCCTTGTTTTTCACTAATGCCTTACTAGATGTGGAGTTTGCTGGAGGTGAGGTAGATCTCTGTTGTAGACCGGCTGCGGCTCAGCTCCTCCCGGACTGCCCTGAGGCCTGGCCGCAGTTTCGGTTTGGGGCTGGACTGGCCTTGGCTCCTGGCCTGCTGCGATGAGCTCCTGCTGCTGAGCTGCCTTCAGCAAGAGATGTGTTTTCTGTATTTTTGTGAGTTTGAGAGTCCTAGAATTTGTTTAGGGTCATATTTTATGGGTATTTTGGGTGGCTGGGTGGGAGCTGTGGATCCTTGCTGCTTCTACACCGCCATCTTGGCTCTGCCCCTGCCTCCAAAAAGGCTGATTTCAGTGGTGCTTGACATGAAGCATGCAGTTTGAGGGACTTGAACCTAGATGAAATCTCACACAAGCAATTCAACCTAGACTCTGGGCAAAGAATTCAAACTTTTTAAAGCACTGATGGGTGGTTCATATGCATTTGCTCCAGCATATTCCTACTCTCTTTGTCCCCGAAGGCTTCCAAAGTACATTTCTTAGCCAACACAAAAAAGGATTGGCTGGAACTCTATTGGGATCAATGTAGATCTGTTTAGAGATTTATCTGGAGATAGGGATAACACTAGAAAAGTAAGCAGAATATTTTACCACTAGCTTATTCACTGAGGGATCTAGTCTGTGGGTCTGAATATCTTTGCAGGGGAAATGGGATTAGACTACGTTACCAGCTGACCCAAAAATCTTAGTGACATATTAAGCTATTAAAGGGTTAACAGCTTAATACTGTGCCAAGATTGAAAATCCTATGAGAGAAACGTGAAGGGACCTTGTACAGGACGTCTCAAAAGTGTGAATACTGCACTGAGACTTTTGGGATATCCCCATACACGGTCTCTTCAAGCCCATTCTATGTTCTGCAGATCCTGAGTGGAAGAAATTGAGAGGTTTAGCTTGAGTAGTCTCTCTCCCTCTATTTGTATATCCCTGTTACAGAAATTTAGCTGTTTGGATTGGTTTTGATGTTCATCAAGTGCCTAACATTCTAGTTCCTCTCTTGAACCTTCTACCCTATCTAGAATGTACCCCTTCTGCACTTCTTTCTCTTATAATCAATCCTTAGATCCTTCAGGACTCAATTAAGTGGCCACCTCCTACTTGAAACTTTTTTCAGATCCTTCTTCAAATTATCTTCCATTTACTTATATCTGTTTTATGCGTTGTATCTCTTAGTAGCATGTAAGATTGAATGAAAGAATGAAGCGTTTATTAAGCCCCTTCTGTGTGCAAAGCACTGTGCTAAGCTCTGGAGATAGAAATAGAAACTCAGAACAGATCCTGCCCTCAAAGAACTCAACATTTAAAGCGGATGACAACACATGGAAGCTTTCAGTTGCAAGTCAGATTGAAAGATCCCATGGTTATTGGGGTACAGCAACAAAGCAGATTGTAACACTTGTTTAATGTTATTTCCATGGATAAAAGCAGGTCAGATGTTGATGTTGCACCATTTGACAATGCCAAGGGCTTTGGGCATAACACCTCTCTTTCCTGGGTCTTCACCAGAGCAGCTTTCAGGGTGCAGCTTCAATAGGGATTGTTCCTTCCTATTTTGTGATCATAGTTGCAGGCATTGCTCTGGAAACATGGCTATTCCAAAGGCTCTGATGTTCATGGCCCAGGTCTATTTCCATTAGGGTTTGAGGGGAGATGTGGTCAAGGTGGTGATTGGTGGTGGTGGTGGTGGTGGTGGTGGTGGTGGTGGTTTAACCTGCCTGGCACATAAGGTTTACTTGTCTTTCCCTACCAGGGTGTCCCCACTAAGGGGAAGGGATGCTTGTCATTTTTTTTAATCTCCAGTGCTTTGAACATAGCTAGAGCATTCATAGATGTTGTTGGCATTAGTTGTTTCTCCAGTAAAAATTTATTAAGCACCTACTGTATGCTAGTACTGCTTCAAAGTAGTACATAAGTTGTTGTTTTTTTTAAGTCTAAGCTGACAAAAGTAGTTTACTGTTTGGTTTCCATTCTGGTGACTACTTCAGCTATCACCAGAACCAAGAATTGAGGCAGAAATTGTACAGCACAATTTCAGTGGAAATGAGACTACAGTGGATGGAACAGTATGAAGAATTTGTTGAATAAATTTTTTTTCATTAAAATTTTAAAACATGGATACCAGCCAACTAGAATTGAGATCAGCAAGTCCAGAATCTTGGTCATGGTCTATGCAAAAGGACACCAGTAGAGGGCATAATATACCTCCTTCAACATGCTTCCTTCTCTGTCTGGATGCTGTGCTGGCCAGGGGCTGTGTGTTTTGTTAAACATAGTATTTTGGTATAAAATTTGGAGAGTGAAAAGAAGGATCATAGATTCAAAGCTAAAGAGACCTATGAGGTCATCTAATCCAATTCCCCTCATTTCACAGATAAGGAAATGGAAGCCCAAGAATTTGCCCTAAGGTCACACAAATAAATTTTAAAAAGAGACAGACAAAATAAAACCCAAATCCACATACTCCAACTCCAGTGCTTGTCCCATCATTCTGCATGCTGCATTGTAGGCATCTTTAGCTCCTGGTTCATGAGGAAGTTATGCCTGGAGTAAGGAAGACCTGAGGCCAAATCTGGCCTTAGACACTTTCTAGTTGTGTGGTCCTGGGCAAATCATTTAACCCTGTTTGCCTTAATCCACTGGAGAAGGAAATGGAAAATCTCTCCAGTATTTTTGCTAAGAAAACTCCATGGATAGTTCTAGTGTACTATGGTCCATGGGGTTAGAAAGAGTCAGACCTGATTAAGTGACTGAACAGCAACAAAGTGGGTAATAAAGCTTTTGTGACCTATTGGAGGTGTCCTGGGACTGGTTTTAGGGTGCCGTTGTGTGTGTGCTTCCCACTGTGGACAGCCTCTTCATGTGTCAGAATGATCCTTGAGCAGCACACTCCTCACCAGACTCCATTCTCTGTGTCTGCAGACCTCTCCATCTGTCCCACTATGCCTACCTGGGCTGCAAAAATAGCTCACTGTGGCTTTGTCTTGGATTTCCCGGTGAGTTTTGGTGAGTTTTCTCGATCTCTCTGGAGGATTTTTCAAACATATGCCTCTTCGTGCAGCCTAGGATAGTATCAGTGTTTCTGAAGGTCATGCTGTACTATTTATCCATGCAGATAAACAGCCCCACTAAAACCTCCAGCTGTTTTCAAATGAACTTTATGAAACAGGAGCCATCCTGTACTTTTAAAGTTTATTTTTTTCCCCTAAACTTAATGGAAGAACTTTATTCCTTTTACATTTCATCTTATTTAATTTGGCCCAATGCTCTAGTTTATTGAAACAGTTAAGTCACTTATTTTGTGTTGTGCAGCTTCCCTGCAGAAAATGTTCAGTTTCTGGTCAACTTCAGAGCATGGAAAAGAATATGATGAAGCGAAAAGAGGCACCGGAGAGCCACTGGTCCTTCCTCTCCCTGTCCCTACCCCTCACCATATTCACAATCATTCAAGCCTCTTGTGGATCTGAGGCCGGCTCTCCCCAAATCTCCTTGACCTTGTTACAAATTGCTGTCCAATAAGGATTGTGGCCTGACTTGCTAGGCCTTCCTGTTGAGGTTTTGAATGCAGTAGATTTCATCATCTTCTGACTTGTGACCCCAGCTAGCTGTGCCTTTGGACCACTGTTGACACTTGAGATCAGGAACATTTTATCTTTGCTGCAGAGATAGGCAGGCAGCTTTTCTTCAGGGGTATAGGGGCTGCGTTTGGTTTGTTTGCATGATGTATGTGGAAAAGTCCTATATTTAGCCAAGACTGCAAATACTAAACTCTCCAATTTGGGTAGAAAAGAAGCAATATTTATGAGGCTACTCTCTCTCTCCCTTTTACTATTATCCCTAATAGATAAAACAGGCAATGCTGTGGATAGAAGATCAGGCCTGAGTTCAAATCCAGTCTCAGACATCAACTAGCTATGTGACCGTGGGCAAGTCACTTAGCTTTGCCTCAGTTTCCTCAGCTGGAAAATGAGCTGGAAAAGGAAATGGCAAACCACTCTAGTATCTCTGCGAAGTTTTTTTTTCTTTTATTCCTTTTGAATTTCATTTTAGATTTATCTGTAAGCTCTAGCCTATTGGATTTTTTGGGGACCCTGACAGTGTTGCCCAAATGTGTTTACTTTGTCTTCATCTGGACGTCGGACAAATATACCATCTGTGCCTTTATCTAAGTCCCTGATGAAAATGTTATGAAGCATAGGGCCAAGCACAGATCTATGGAACAAGCATCGAACACTTCCTGCCAAGTCGCCATTGCTATTAGCTACTACTCTAGGCATTTATCCAGTCCCAGTCCACCAAATTTAATTATCTGCTCCATATTGATCCGTCTTTTCCACAAAAACTTGGTAAATCCCCAGAAAGCTCCATGAAGGCAGCAGGTGGATCTTATTTAACTATATCTCTTCTAGTCCTTTACCCTTCACTTAACCTACTATAGACTCTTAGGAAATGTTCAGTTGGATTAAATGTTAGAGTGTATTTGTAAATAAGGCAGTGATTTGTTAAGTTAGCTTTTATGGATGTCTCTCATAGTTTCCCCAAGTATCTCTCCCTCCTCCCCTCTCAGAAAGCCATTCCCTCTAACAAACAGTATTTTTTTTTTAAAGAAAGAGAAAAGGAAACATCAGCACACACAATACATTAAAAAATTAAGGCTGTGATTTCTAAATGCACTCCCATATAATTCTCCTTAGTCTCTTGACGGAGATGGACAATCTGGGGTTTTTCCCCCTTTTTTAAACCCAACTCTCTTCCACCAAAGTCCTATGCCATTGCCTCATTGTGGCATAGAAAACGTCTTTAGATTCTCCAAGGCAATGCCTGTGGAGACAAAGTAGCCTGGTGATCAAAATGGTAGATTCAGAATCAGGAAGACCTGTTTCCACAGCAGTCCAGTTGCGGTACCCAGACTACAGCATGAAGACAAGTCATTAAGCTCATTGGGTTTCAGTTTTCTCATATTTAAATTGTGGAGAATACTAATAGTACCTGGAGTTGCCATGAGGCTCAAATAAGACAATGTTCATAAAATGCTTTGCAAACCTGATTACACAGCACTGCCTCATTTACTCATTACTCTATAGAAATGCCACATATTACATTGCATTGTTAACTCATTCACTAAACCCCCAGCCCAGGGGTAGGGAACTTGCTGCCTCAAGGCCACACGTGGCCTTCTAGGTCCTCAGGTGTGGCCTTTTGACTGAGTCCAAGTTTTACAGAATACATCTTTTTATTAAGGGGATTTGCTCTGTGAAGTTTGGATTCAGTCAAAGGGCCACACTTGAGGACCTAGAGGGCCACATGTGGCCTTGAGACACTAACCCTTCTTCCATATGAACTATTCTCTGGTTTCACCTACCTTATACTTAAGATGCTGAATTTTTTAATCCAAATGTAGGCTTTTACATTTCAATCAGTCAATAAACATTTATTAAGTACCTCTAAGTGCTGACTGTGTGCTACCTTTATCCCTCTTAAATTTCCCTTCATCACATTTGTCCTGCCAAAGGAACTTGTAGTTCTAACATAGCCGTTTTCAACCTGTGTGGTTGCAACCCCTTTGGGGGGTTTAACGACCCTTTCACAGGGGTCACAGGGGTCTCCTAAGACCATCGGAAAACACATATTTCCATTGGTCTTACGAATGGAGACACTGCTCCTTTGTCTCCAGACAGGTCCACCCACATGTAGATACGCCCACATACGAATATTAAAGGAACACGGCATTAGGAAGGTTGAGAACCACTGTTCGGCAGGAGCTTTACTGTGGGTTATTTCCCCTACTTTGGGCACCCTTCCCCATGATCCTAAATACTATTTATCCTTCAGTGTTAGATTGGGTTCTGCCTCTCCATCATGAAGCTTATGAGGCTAAAAGCTGCTAAGCTGCTAGAAGAGCTCATTCAATCTTAAATCATATAGATAGAAGTATGGCATCCAGAGCTAGGAAGGTGGTAGTTCCACTGTACTTTGCTCTTGTCAGACAAGAGTTGGAATACTGAATTCAGTTCTGGGTATCACATTTTTGGAAAAGCACTAAGAATCTGGAAATCCCACAGGCGATGAGGAGACAGGAGACCATGCCATACAAATATAAGTTGCAAGAACTGGGGGTGCTCGGCCTAGAAAAGGCAATCCTCAAGAAGGCATAGGAGGGATATGTAATATGATAGCTGACTTCTAATCTTTGAAAAGCTCCCAAGTGGAAGGAAGAAAAAGACATCTTTAGCTCACAAAAAAATACTAGATTTGTAATCCTAGGACCAGGGTTTGAATCTTGACTCTTCCACTTTATTTCACCTTGAACAAGTTAATTGACCCCTCTAAAATCCCAGTTTCCTCATCTTAAAGATGAAGGAGTCTTATTAGATGACCTCTACAATCCCTTTCAACTAGAAATCTATGGTCCTGTTGTAACCATCAACACTAATATGCTTCTCACAGATCTAAATTCCAAGTGAAGGACCACTACCACATAGTGACACTCATTCTTTAAGGATACTAGCGATAATCCTATTGTGAGAGATATGTGCCCCCACTCTGCACTTCAGCTCTAGAGTCCCCATCAATGTGCTTCCATTTACATAACACCAGTCACACAATAAGAACATTTTTAGATCTTAAACAGACATTTACTAACAATAAGGGAAAATAAATATCATTCTAGCATTCATATATTAGAACAAAGGCAGGAATAAACGGTAGAAGGTCACACTCTTCTACTACTACACTCACTGTTTTGGGGGGAGAATGGGCACTCCTTTTTTTGGTTGTTTTTTTTTTTTGCTTTTTGGAGGGGGGAGGGCAGGGCAATTGGGGTTAAGTGACTTGCCCAGGGTCACATGGCTATTAAGCATTAAGTGTCTGAGGCAGGAATTGAACTCAGGTCCTCCTGACTACAGGGACAGTGCTCTATTCATTGCACCACCTAGCCACCTCAGTGGACACTCCTTTACAGAAAATTGCCAAGGAGGCACATGAGTGAGGAAAATTCATATGTTTGGGATAACTAAAAACTCTAAGCAGACTTAACAACAAGAGCAGTATTTTAAAGGGAAAGTACCTCATACCAGGAGCAATGGGTGAAAGTGGCAGCCAAGAAGATTCAGACTTGATATAACAAAAACTTCCTAACAATGAGAACCATCCTCAAGTGGAATGTAATAGATTCTCCCTCACTAAAAGTCTTCAAATGAAGTCCATCAAACAAGGGAGAGAGCACTTATTAAGCATTTGCTACAGGCCAGACACTGTGCTAAGAAGTAGGAATACAAAGAAAAAGCAAAAACAGTTCCTATCCTCACGGGATTGAACAAGGATCTTATATTCTGATGAGAGAGACAACACACCTTAATCAGAATGTACAATATAATTAGAGAATAGATGGAAGACAATCTGGGAGGGGATGGCACTAACAGTTGAGGAGACTGGGAAAGGTCCCTACAGGAGAAGGTGCTTGAACTGAGTCTTATAGGAAACAGGGGTTTTTAAGAGTCAAACACTGGGAAGTTGGAAAGTTGGGTATTCTGGGCATGAGGGATAGTCCACTAGTACAAAGACATAGAGATGAGAGACGGATTATCCTGTGGTAGGAACAGTGCTGAAGCCACAATGGAGCCTGTGTGGAGGAGAGCATATTAAGAAAGATACAAACTAAGAGGCAGCTGGGTGGCACAGTGAATAGAGTGTAGGCCTTGGAGTCAGGAGGACCTGAGTTCAAATTTGGCCTTAAGCACTTGAGTGTCTACTGACTGTGTGACCCTGGGTAAGTCATTTAACCAGGATTACCTTGCCAAAAAAAAAAGAGAAAGGTAGGAAGAGGCTGGGTGTGAAAAGCTTTAAACGTCAAAGGGCTTTATATTTTATTTGTAAATAATGGGGAATCACTTAGGGTTTTGAGTGGAGAAGTGACAAGGTCAGGCTTGTCCCTTAGAAAGATCATTTTGGTAGCTCTGGGGAGGATGGACTGGTGTGAGGAGAGACTGCTGGAATATTCCAGGCAAGAAGTGATGAGATCCTGAATTAGCCTAGTAGCTTTGTGAGCTGGCAGAAGGTGTATGTAAGAGATGTTTAGAAAAAGAAATTGCAAGGTTTGGCCACTTCTTTGGATATGAGGGAAGATTGAGAGGGAAGTCAAGGCTGTGTGACTGGAAGGATGTGGGTGCTCTTGATAATAAGAAGGAAATTTGAAAGAGTGGAAGCCAGGACTACCACTTGTTGGGTGTGTTGAAATGATTCCTGGTCAGGTACAAATTGAACTCTGATGACCTTGATAAGACTTGTGAAATAAGTAAGTTCATGTCTCCAGTTAATGGAGGGGAACTGAGGCCTAAGTAATAAGAGTTAATAAAGTAATAAAGGAATAAAGTAATAAAATAAAGTAATAAAAACTAATCTAAATTGTATTTTTTTCTTGTAGGTAGACACAACCTGAGGTATTTAGTCTGGGCCAGCTTGGGGCTGTCCTGGTGAGAGAGGAAGCCACAGGCATTCTGTTCACCAGGGATAAACGAGGGTGTAGCTTCTAGGAAAAATCTCTTTACTTTGGACCCTACTAATTCAGACCTGGTCATAAGATACCTGTTAGCAGGTAACCTTTACATTGATTTGAAAGTAAAATAGTTTAAATAAGATAGTTAAACATAATAAAAGGAGTAAACTTCCTAAGCACCTACACTTTCATAACCAATATACAGAATTATCATTTTTATTCATTCCTTCAAAATTCATTGAAGACCTTTAATAAGGAAAGATGTTAGAATAGTCCCAGTCTCCCCCTAAAGTTAATTCTTTGCTGTTGTTTTTTGCTAAGTGACCAAACCCTGTGGCCCAATTCACCTGAATTAATGAGGTCTTAACTATATATGCAAACACTGTGTGTTCAGTGAACTCTGGTCCTTGGATACATTGCCCTCACTCCAGAAAACCAGGAAACGTGCAAATACCACTGTTGTTAGGGGTGGGGAGTAGAGGGAACAGAAGGGGAAGCCTTTGTTTCCATTTGACCTGTTTTGGGGCCTCTCTAGGTACCTGGCTTCCCCCCAGGAAGGGGCACCTGACAGACCTTCCCCTTCCTCTCTCCTTATTTTTCTATCCATTCATGTTAAAGACTTCTCTCCCAACAAAAGAGAAGAGCAGACTGGTCAGTGGAAGAAGGATGTTCTTTAACTAACAAAGAGAGGGGAAGGAAGGAAAACAAAGTAATGAATGAGAGGAAAGATGTAGGGCCTTAAACGTTGCTACCAATAAAATGGAGGCAAACAGCCAAGTTGAGAGAGCAGAGACGTGTGGACGGGATTTTTAGTGTTGTGCCGAGCTCAGCTCTGGGCCAGCCGCACTAAAAGCCCTTTCACAAAATCCTGGAAGAGCTTAAATATAAAGCAGTGACCTGTATTCTTTGGCAGAGCTTCCTGGATCTGGGGCTTATGAGGCCTAGGAAGGCTTTGGAAAGAGCAAAGCTGGAGGAGAGAGGGGCTGCCTAATCCCCAAGCATGAGCATCAGGCCCTGGCTCGCTGTTCTCCCAGAAGAATAAACACCCCTAGAAGAAAAGCTCTGGTCTCCTGGGTGAGCAGACCCCATTTTGAAAAGGTCTCTAACACATCATTCCTCAGTGAAGCCTGGACCAGATTAAAATGTAATTTGGAAATACTTAGCAAAAGAAATAAAATGCAGTAGAACCTAGATACTGTTTTCTAAGTCAGTATGCACCCCATTTCTATTTGTTCGACACCCCTGAGGTGTCCAGGAGGTAAGGTCTCCTTTGATCTCTTCCTCCCTAAGAAAGGGCAGATAGGGCATGGGACCTGGGGGTGGGGGTGGGGAAAGTTTCATTGTTCCTCATACCAGGATATTGGAGGGAACTAGAATATAAGCTCTCACAGAACAGAAATTTCTTGAGCCCAGAGAATGTCTCATTGGCCTAGCCTCCGTCCCATACCCTGCATTTAAATGGTTGTCGAAATGAAGCTGTTATTTATAGACTATGGTGACAGCACATTTATTAAGGGGAACAAAGCTAAGATTAAACTTTGTCTCTCCAGATTGGCTTCTCCAAAATGGTTTTCATTGGTCCTCATTTCTTTCCTTCCTAAGCTTTGCTCTGTCTTGCCTTGATTCCACTGAGAAGGTGAGGAATATTCTAATTGAAAGCTGGTCATCTTTTCCTTGACATTCTTCTAACAAATATTTAGAGTTATCCCTTCCATATTGGGGGTGGGGTGCCCCCTCAACCTGGAAAATCCACTTAAATCTTTTTGGCCCTTCCTTTGTACCAGAGATCGTGGAATTAAAAGATAAACTATGTTGATATTATAAAATACTATACATGTATTTAATGCGTTTCTGAGTTTCTAAACTTTTTCTGTGTCATCTGCTGGCCTTTGCAGCTTTTGCAAAACTCCCTAAAGATTCCCATGTAATTTCTTATGCTGACCCACAATATATGGAACATGAAGGGGAAAGTCGTGATGTGGAAGGGATAACTGTATTGCTTTTCTCCTGTGAGGTGCTAAAATAGGTCCTAAGGGTCATGCACAGATGAAGAAGCCAGTCCTTGTCCTCTGGAAGCTTGCAGTTCAATAGGGATGACAAGACATACACCAATAAATTGAATGCAAAAGGGTCATGTGTATAAAGAGAGGCCCAAAACACGTTTCAGATCATTGAAAAGAGGAAACTAAGTATTTTCTAGCTGCAGGGAATCAGGGCTAGCTTTGTAATTTGTGGTCGCCCCTTTCCCCCTGATATCTGGAGCTCATATAGAATAGATTTTATTCTGGGGACTGATCTAAGAGGGTCATTTTCCCTATTAGGATCATTATGCACCTGTCTCAGGGAAATTTCCAAAATAAAGTTTAGTATTAACTGGTGTGTAAGTTCCTCCAGGGGCAGCTAGATGCTGCAGTAGATAGAGCACCAGAGCCTTGAGTCAAGAAAATCTGAGTTCAAATCCAGCCTCAGAAACTTACTAGCTATGTGACCCTGGGCAAGTCACTTAACCCCACTTGCCTCAGTTTCCTTATCTGTAAAATGAGCTGGAGAAGGAAATGGTAAAGTGCTCCAGTGTCCCCATGAAGAGTAGGACACAACTAAACAACAAGCTTCCCCAAATGTGAGTACTAGGTAGCCTTGTTCTCATACAGGAACTCATACCAGTAGGACACTTGTTTGTTTCATTCAACAGAAAATATAAAGGACTCATGAGGAGTCATAAAAAAATGCAGGAGACACATGACACATTCACAGTCCTTATAGGAACCCACAAACAGGTACGAGAAAGACATCAAATACTCCCAATGGTTCCACCATCCCAGGGAGTTGAACCCCAAAGAGAAACTCTGAGTCTTGGGCTACTTGGAAAGGAGTTTTTGCTAAATGGAGCACAGTTTCGAATTGCTGAATGGCAACATCTCTTTCCACTGGATCATCCCTATCCAAATAACTCAAGGTAACAGTAGAGAATGGGAGGGTCCAGATCTCTCCTGAAATAGTTTTAAGTCCTTAAGCTGCAGGGACCATTTGGACAATGTTCTTTGCCTTCCAAGGAGCAACATTGTTCAGTAAATCTCCCCTTTTCCTTTAGAAACTTCAGCTTCTCCCCTCACCTTAGCCGTTACTCATAGGTGGGTTCTCAAGGCTGCTGCTGTCCAAGAAATCTCCCTTTTCTGCTAGAAGATGAGACTCTCTCATTATGTTTGTCTAGGAAATAGAAATCCCCACTCCTCTACATAGTAAATTTTAGCTCAGGGACATCTGTAAACCTCCCTCTCCTGCTGAGTATGTATGCACACGTCTGCTCTGACCATGTACAGCAGTGCCCTGACCACTTACATCTCTTGGATTGGGAAAGTCCATTTTCAGGCATTCTCTCCAGCCAAGTATAAACATGTGTCTCTGCCATATGTCAGTGTTGGAAGCTGCTTCCGGGGAGTGGGAGGAAGCAAAGAGAGAAGTCCCTTTTCTCCTCTCTAAAATGAAAGACACAAGCGGAAAAAAAAAAAAAAACGGGTGAGGGGAAGGGACCAAAAAAATGGACTCTTGTTCTTTTATAGGCTGGCATAAAGGGTTAGCTCCTATGACAAGAGGCTAGTCCTCCTGAGTCTCAGCCAATCATCTCAGGGGCATCCCTAATAACTGGAGACTATTAGAAGTTATCATTTATCTGATTAACAAGGTCCCCTGTACACATCTATATTGTTTGGATACAGAGATAAATTCAAATTAATGAAAAAGAAGAACTCTCTGATCAAACCACACTTAAAGCTACATGAAGGAGGTAGTCTTTGAAATAAACCTTTTTAAAAGATGAAAGTGTTTGGGATGAAAAATACCCTTCAGCTTTAATTTAGAAAAAAAAAAGTAAACACAGATGTCTCAGGATAAGAACAGGAGTTTATTCTCTTCCCGGGGAGAAGAGGGTGGTCTGCCCCATGACTCATCATGGAGAAGAGGCAAGTTACAAAAGACAGGGTCAGAATTTATAGCATAACTTAGTCAAGCCCTCTTTCTCGACTGTTCCCTCTCTCATTGGTGGAGAGGCATATCTCACTAAATTCTTCCCAACTGGAACAGCAAGAGAAGAGGGGGGAGGGTCCCACCTAGGCAGAAAAACAGACAAAGGAAGGTAAAAGTGATAGCAGCAGTGGAGGAGGGGGAAGGAAGGGAAGGTTAACAACCCCAAATTGAGAAGTTTTCACTCATTCCATAACAAAAGTAAGGATTTTAACAAGCTGAGGTGAGGAGGCATTCTGGACACAGGGAAGAGACAGGGAAGTCCATGGCCCATAACACTGAATGTATACCAAGTGACAGAACTAGGTGGCTCATTGGATGTGCTGGGAAAGGGAAAAGGAGGGAGTCAAAGATGGAGCAAGTATTTCTAACCTGGGAGACAGGGAGTATGCCAGTTCTATCAGTAGAAGTAAAGAAATCAGGAAGGAAGAGTAGATTTTAGGAGGGAAATCCAAGATAACCTGAACTGGTACAGCAGACAGAACAAAGATGGGGTGTCTACTCTAACTGGAAACGACAGACAAGGGATGAAGGCTGGACAAATGTATTTGGGAGCTGCTCCTGTAGGAGGTGTTAGTTTAAGCTGTGAGAGTGGATAGGATTATCACCAAGGAAGAAGAGAGGGTTAATGGAAAGGGAACCTATTTATAAGGAAAAATGAAAGGATACCTCAGACAGAGGCTTAGTTCCTTGCAAAATTGGAGCCTGTTGTACTTTTGTTTCCCAAGAGAATTTCCCATCTGCCATCTTCTGATTGTTGCCTTTCTGACCACACTGGCCTCCTTTGTCAATCCACTACTTTTAAAAAATTGAATAATTCATGCCTAACATCTTAGACCTTTCCCACTTCATATTCTGAGTTCTATTCTATTCTGCCTAGGCCCTGGGTCTACATGATTTATGCTGTCAGAAACCTGTTTACTTTATTTTAAATACAAACCATAAGCAGATAAATTTGATTCAGGGCTGTAAAGAAGGATTTTGTATTAATGGGCCCCCAATGGAATCATTATGGAGCTTCTAATTTGTTACATATTTCAAATATCTCCATTGTGAAAGGCATATGAACATATAAATAACTAATGAGGAAAGGAAATTCTGGCTGGGGGTAGTATCCCCAAATGGCCCCATGGCTCTGGCAGGAGGTCACTTAGCATCATACTGGCCTCATTCCCTCCTTCAACAGAGAAGAATGAGCCATTGTTCCTTCTGGCTCTTCCTTCTGTCCTGTTCTTCCTAATGAACTGCCAGACACAGGCCTCCTGCCTTTCTCAGAAATTTAAGAGCTTTCTCTTCTTATCCCCAACATGCCCAAATATAAAAACTTACTATATCAAGACAGCAGCAAAAGAGTAAAGGCCTAAGTTCTTCTCAGCTTTGGCTTTCTGGAATCACTGTGTTTAAACAATCCCTCCCAAATTAGGGGCTGGAGTTAGGAAGACTCATCTTCCTGAGTTCAATTGTGGCCTCAAACACTTATTATCTGTGTGACCCTGGGCAAGGCACTTAACCCTGTTTGCTCCAGTTACCTCATCTACAAAATGAACTAGAGAAGGCAATGGCAAATCACTCCAGAATCTTTGCCAAGAAAACCCCAAATGGGGTCACAAAGACTTAGACACGACTGAAAAACAGCTGAACAACAAAACCTGGTTGTTCTTCCACAAACTCAAATCAAATTTAAATCAACAAACACAATCCTTTCTTTCCCCCTTCTACTTCCTCTCAGTCTATCATTAGAGACAGCTATGTAGCTCAGTGGATAAAGGGCTGGTCCTGGAGTTAAGACCTGAGTTCAAATCCTCCCTCAGATATTTATTAGCTGTGTGACCCTGGGCAAGTCACTTAACCTCTATCTGCCTCAGTTTCCTCAAGTGAAAGAATAGGGATGATAATAGCACTTACCTTGAAGAGTTGTTGTGAAGGTTATAAAGGTAATTAATTTAGCAGATACTTGGTCCTTAGTAACTAAGGGCTAAGTACTTCTGTGAAAGAGACAGAGGGTGTGAACTCTGTCTCCTGTGTGAAAGAAACAGAAGGTGTGAACTCTGTCTCCTGTTGCTGATGTGGCGGGAGGAGGTTGGCTGCAACTGGAAGCCAGTATGTGTGTGTGTGTGTGTGTGTGTGTGTGTGTGTGTGTGTGTGTGTAAGAAGAGTTCCAGGGACAGAGAATCAGAATCAAGAATTTTTACTCCTAGTGGAGGAAGCAGGATTGTCCCAGCATCTGGGAGCTGGGCCTGTTGGATTTAGAACTGAGTTAGAGTTTTCTATGAGACTAGAATCTGATGAAGGCTGAAGTTGCTGCCACCTGGAAGGTTGAGATTCCTTCTGGATCCTGGGAAGCCAGCCAAACTGCTGGAGGACTGAAGAAGCATGACCAGAATAAGCCTCTGTTTGTTTGTGGCTTGGTTGATACTTGAGTTCCAAGCAACAGAAACTGTGAAGGGTTTGAGATGTGCTGGACCCTGTGAACTTCAGTGTGTAACAAGAACTGCCTGGAGGACTGGACAAGCAGCTGGGAGCTGTCTGCTTCTGAATCCAGGTGACTGTTTGGTGGATTCATGTAGGAGCTGGGACCATGGAAGGGGATCCAGGGAATCTGAGAGACCACTCTGAGTCAAGAGGAAGAAAAGGCCTCCCCTTGGATATAGAATGCCTCATGAAACTGAAGTTCACTAGACACTGAGGGGTGGAGGGTTTGTGTAATTTTCTAATGACTGTACTTAGTGATTAATGATATTTAGTAATTGTGAATCTAGATAAGTGACTGATTAAGTTAATCTATAATTGCCCCATGAGTAGAAGATTGATTATTATATTGCGGAATGACTGAATGATCAAGTAAGGAGGGTTTCCCCCCCTTAGGGAAACCAGATGATTATTCTTTTTTTCTTTGTTCTAAATATTGTGGCCACTGTAGTGAAAACTATGTGGCCATTCTATTGTAAAGCTGTTGTGAATACTATATTGTGATTTTCTGTGATAAGATGTAATGTTGTGAATATTATATTGTGATTTGTTGTGAATGTTTTCCTTTGATTTGTAATGGAATAAATGGAGTGTTCACTATACTGTGTAATCAGAACCATAAAAGCTGTTCACAGTAGCATTCTTTTGGGAAGCTCCTTGTGCATGGAGTTGCAAAGATCAAATGAGATATTTGTAAAACACTTAGCACAGTGCCTGGTACACAGTAGGAGCAATATAAATGCTTATTTTCTCCTCCTTTCCTCCCTCCATTTATACAAATAACATGTTAACATATGATTTAAGTACATAGATGACCTGAAACAGGATGGCACGAGAGATTCCCAGAGGAGAGGTATCATTTCAAAATAGATTCAGAGAAAGAGGGTGGAGGGCCGTACTTGAGCAGGGGTTAGGAAGGAATAGACTTTGAGCTGTTAGAAATGTGAGGGAATCCACTGCAAACTTGGGAGATGGTACATACATATATAAAGGGTACAATAAGAGAAGATCAGAGAATAGATGGAGTGTGGAGTGAATGAACAGGAATGGGATGAAATAAGATCAGAAAAAAATTGGGTGAAGCCCAATTATGAAAGGCCTTGAAATGCCAGGCTTAAGGAATTGTATGTGCATGTGTACTTAGGTATTTTCTTTCAGAAGTCAATCTACTGAAGGTTTCTGAGCAGGGAAAGAATAAGCATTAGTAAAATTATGTGGGCAGCAATATAGATAATGGGTGGAAACGAATATTTAGTCATAATCAGGAAGGCTTTCCAGGATGCTGTTAGAAATAGTTTAGTCAAGAGGCTGGTGATAAGAGGAGATAGAAAGGGGGATTTGGATGGTAGAAAGAGAGGGAGAATTGACAGTATTGGCTCCTGACTGAGTTCCAAGGGGTCTGGCCTGGGTACCTGGAAAGAGAATATCTTTAGCAGAAACAGGGAAAAGAATGGGGGGAAATGACGGTGGTCTTCTTTTAGACATGTTGAGTTTGGGGTGTGGCTGGGACATCCACACTAGCCACGGGACTTTGAGCAAATCATTGGATTTAATGGGGTTCCTTTGTCCTCATTTGTAGAAGGAGAGTGTTATGCTAGATAATCTCTGGTTGTTTTTTTCCCCAGATTCAGTGATGTTTCCTTCATGGAGGGTGATGCTGGGTCCTCACATTTTAAGTTTTTGAGGAAAGAACTGAAGGACAACTGGTGGCACGTTCACGTATGGCAACAACTTCTCAGTTACATTTGCTAGTGGAAGATGACCATGATGTGGAGAGTTCCCGGTAATGGGTTGATTCATTCAGTCAATCAACAAAAACTTATTGTGCATTCATGTGTGAGACCTGCTGCAGTGGTGGAAATAAAAGTGAGTAAAACATGCTCCCTGGCCCCAAGAAGCTTAGAGAAACCTTTGAGATACGTGCAGGAACCGATCTGTGAGGTTAATTTGGATGCGATGTAGAGTGCGTTCGGGATTATAACGGTATAGATTTTAATAATAATAATCGCTAATGTTTATAAAACACATACTATATACCAGCAACTTTACAATTATTATTGTGTTGTTATTATCCCCATCTTATAGATGAGGAGACTAAAGCAGACAGCAGTTCAGTGATTTGCCCATAGCTAGTAAGCATCTCGGATCAGATGTGACTTCACATTCTCCCAACTCCAGGCCCAGCTCTCTACCCACCGTACCACCAAGCTTCCAGGCTAAAGCAGGGAAGTAATGGGAGATAGGGTAAGAAAGAAAGTGAGACCATGTTGTGAATGGTCTTGAAGTTGAGACCAAAGAGGGTTTTTTGGTTCGTTTTTTGTTTTTTTGAGCAGAGGAATCCCTGCTTTGTGCAAGTTACTGTTCTAGGTCTTTAGGGGGATATACAAATTAACTGGGGTTGAAGCTTGCCTCAGATACTTACTTGCTGTGTGACCTTGGACAAGTCAATCCCTCTGAAACTCAGTTTCCTCATATGTAAAAAACAAACAAACAAACAAACAAACAAAACAAGCCTGTGTTATAGGTTGCTCTGAGGATCAGACAAGATAATATATGGAAAGTACTTTGTTAGCTCAAAATTGCTGAGTTAATGGGAGCTAGTATAGTCATTCCCTTCCTGGATCACTGCCTTGTCTAGTGAAGGGGGCTTATGTAGCTCAGTGAAACTATACACTATGCATGCACAGACAGGACATAGTAGAGAATTCTGACAAAAGGCAACGGAAGGAAATGGTGAGCCACTCCAGTATTTTTGCCAAGAAAATCCCACAGACAATATTAAAAGGATAAAAGATATGACACTGAAGTTGGAAGATGCCCAACCCATTACTGGGGAAGAAGAGAAGACAACTACAAGAAGTTCCAGAAAGTATGAAGCAGCTAGGCCAAAGCCAAAGGAAGCCAGGCCTTTCCAGAAGGAAAGTCTGATGCTGTGAAGATCAATATTGCATAGATACCTGGGGTGTAAGATCTGTGAACCAACGTAAGATGAAAATGGGAGACGGACAGATTAAACATCAGCATCTTGGGCATAAGTGAACTTAAATGGATGCAAATGGGTAAATTTCATTCAGATGATCACTATACATATCACTGTGGGCAAAAATTCCCTAGAAGAAATGGAGCAGCTTTCATAAACAATAATAGGTGAGAAAAGCAGTACTGAGGTCTAGTTTCAAAAATGACAAAATGGCATGTGTTCAAATCCAAGAGGAACTATTCAACATCACAGTAATACAAGTCTACGCTCCAACCACTGATGATGAAGAGGTCAAAGCTCATCAGTTCTATGAAGACCTATAATATCTTCTAGAAATAAGACTTTTTAAAAAAGATGTCACATTTATCATAGGGAATTGGAATGCTAAAGTAGGAAATCAAAAAAGAATTAGAATAACAGGCAAGTTTGGCTTTGGAGTACAAAATTAAACAAGGTAGAGACTAATAGGATTTTGTCAAGATAACTTACTGGTCATGGCAAACACTGTTTTACAACAATCCAAAAAGAGACTCTACACCACCAGACATCACCGGACACCACTGGATGATCAATTTCAAAATCATATTGATTATATACTTTGCAGCCAAAAGTTGAGAAGGTCTATACAGTTAATTAAAACAAGACCTGGGGCTGACTGTAGCTCAGATCATAAGATTCTTATTGCAAAATTTAGACTTAAAGTAAAGAAAGGAGAGAAAACCATCAGACTGCATAGGTATGATTTAAATAACATCCCTTATGAGCAATGCAAAGAATGAGAAGAAAACAATAGAATGGGAAAGACAAGAGATTTCTTCAGAAAAACTAGAGATATCAAGGGAAGGTTTCATGCAGAAGTGGGCATGATAAAGACAAAAATGGTAGGGACTGAACAGATGTTGAAGAAATTAAGAAGAGGTGATAAGAATATACAAAAAAACCCCTATGAAATAAAGATGTTAAAATCACGAGTAACCATAATGGTATGGCTACTGATTTTGAGCCAGATATCCTGGAAAATGAAGTCAAGTGGATCTTAAGAAGCATTGCTAACAATAAGCCTAGTGGAGGGAATGAAAATCCAGCCAAACTATTTAAAATTCTAAAAGATGCTACTGCTAAAGTGCTGAATGTGCTGGCAAATTTGGAAGATACAACAGTGGTCACTGGACTGGAAAAGATCAGTTTATGTCCCAACCCTAAAGAAGGGCAATGCTAAAGAATGTTCAAATTACTGAATGACTGAGCTCATTTCATACACCAGCAAGGTTATGCTTAAGATTTTACAAGCTAGGCTTCAGCAATATGTGAACAAAGACTTACCAGAAAAGCAAGTTGCTTTTTGAAGAGGTTGAGGAACTAGAGACCAAATTGCCAATATTCTTCGAATTATGGAAAAACCAAGAGAATTCAGGAAAAAGCTCCCACAACATCTACTTCTTCTTCATTGACTACACTAAAGTCTTTGACTGTGTGGATCACAACAAAATGTGCTAAGTCCTCAAAGAGATGGGAATACCAGATCATCTTACTTGTCTTTTGAGGAACCTGTATGAGGGTCAAGAAGCAATAGTTAGAACCGAACATGAACTAATTGGTTTAAGATGGGAAAAGAAGTACAAGACTATGTGTTGTGACCTTATTTAACTTTTATGCAAAGTACATCATGCAAAATTCCAGGTTAGATAATTCAAAAGCTGCAATTAAAGTTGCTAGTAGAAATATCAACAATCTCAAATATGCAAATGAAACCAATCTGATACCATAAAGTGAAGAATTCAGAAGCCCCTTGATGAGGGTGGAAGAGAAGACTGCAAAAGCTGGCTTGATGTTTAACATCCCCAAACCCTAAGATCTTGGCCTCTGATCCCATCACTTCCTGGCAAGGAAGAGGAAGAAGAACAGAAGTGTCAGATTTTATATTTTTGGGCTCAAAGATCACTGCAGATGTGACTGTAGTCATAAAACTGCCTCCTTGGAAGGAAAACTATGGCAAATCTGGACAAACACTAAACTAAAAAGCAGAGACACCACCTTGTCAACAAAGGTCCATATAGTCAAAGCTTGTTTTTCCAGTGGCAATGTATGGCTGTGAAAGTTGAACTATAAAGAAAGCTAAGCACCACAGAATTAATGGTTTTGAATTATGGTGTTGGAGAAGACTTTTGAGAGTCCCTTAGACATCAAGGAAATCAAATCAGTCAATACTCAAAGAAATTAATTCTAGCTCTTCATTGGAAGGACAAATACTGAAGCTGAAATACTTTTTTTTTGGGGGGGGAGCAACTGGGGTTAAGTGATTTGCCCAAAGTCACATGGCTACTAAGTATGTCAAGTGTCTGAGGCCGGACTTGCATAATGAGAAGACAGGACTTGCTGGAAAAGACCCTGATGTTGGGAAAGACTGAAGGCAAAAAGAAAAGGGGATGGCAGAGGCCCAAATAGATAGCGTTGTGAAAGCAAGGAACGTGAATTTGGGAGATACGGAAAGATAGAAGGGCCGGTGTGCTTGGCCTATAGGGTCAGGATGCCTCAGACACAACTGAACAACAAAAACAGTATTATAATCATGATAATTATTATTCAGTATTTCACAAGGAAAGAGGATAAGGACAGTGAGTGGACCTAGGGTAGAGGAGTGAAAATGGGATGTTGCCTTCGTTGAAGAGAAGACAGGGACACATTGAAATACATTCACAAGCGGACCTATGTTTTTGTTCAGGGACAGTATGTACTGTGGGAGACTTCTTCCCTGAACAACAGTTATGCTTCCCAGAAGCAAATCTTGTTTCAGTATAATGGATTTGTGGGAACCCATTATGGGACCATCCTGAGTAGATAGCCTGTGGAAAACATAGGTCCTAGTACTGAACCCATCCTAAATAAACGTTTTAATATATTGCTGTAGTCTCGTTGCTATGTTTTATTTAATATTTTTGCATCAAGAATAATGATTTTGTTCTATAATTTTGTTCTTTATCTCTCCCTGGTTTGGATATCAGGACGACATTTATCTCATATTAAGAGTTTAGTGATATTTCTTCTCTCTGCTGTTGTGAATAGTTGATGTGACATAAGGATTAATTGTTCTTTTAATGTTTGGAAGAATTAATTTATAGGTCCATCTGTGCCTTTTTTTCCTTTAAGAGTTTATTTATAGCTTTTTCAGTTTACTTTTCTGAAATCAGATTGTTTAAAATTTCTATTTCTTACTATGTTAATTGGATAATTTTATATCTTTTAAAATATTCATCTATTTTATTTAAGGTTTCAGTGTTATTGTCATGTAATAGCCTGCTGGTGTATCTGTGGGCCTTAAGTCTCTCCCCACCCCAGTCCTTTCTCCATTCAGCCACTAAAATGATTTTCCTGAAGCGTGGGTCCAACCATGTCGCTGAACCCCTCATCAAAATCCAGTGGTTCCTTCTTACCTCTAGGATCAATTACCAAATTCTCTGTCATTCAAAGCCTTTTATAACCCAGGTCCCTCCCTCTTTTTCAGTCTTCTTATACCTTACTTCCCAACAAATATGGTTTGATTATGTGACATTGGCTGCTTCATGAACAAGATACACCACCTCTCAGTTCTGGGTTTCTCCCATGTCTCGAATTTTTTCCTTCCACCTTCCAATCTGACTACTGACCTCTCTGGCTTCAAGTCACAGCTAAAATTCCACCTCTACAGGAAACCTTCCCTAACCCTTCTTAATTCCAGTGATGTCCCTTAATTATTTCCTCTTTATTGTGTATATAACTTGCTTTGTATATATTTGCTTGCATGTTGCCTCCATCATTAGATTGTAAATTCTTTGGGGGCAGGGACTGTCTTTTTCCTCTTTTGGTATCTCTAGCACTTAGTACAGTGCTGCACATAGTAGGCTCTTAATGTTTATTGAACTGAAATATATTTGTTGTCAATAATTTATGATAATCCTACTTACTTATTCTCCACTATGAATTCTTCATCCTAATTTTTTAATTTTGGTAACTTGGTTTTTCCTTTTACCCTGTGTAATCAAATTTCTTAATTAGTTTGTCTATTTTACTGGTCTTTTATTTTTTAATGGCTCTTTTAAATTCATCTCAATAGTCTTTTTGTTTTAAATTTTATCTCCTTTCATTTTTAGGATTTGTACTTTTATGCTTGTTAGGAGATTATTAAGACTTTCATTCTTTGTCTTTGTATGTACATCCTGAGCTTTACATGGTGACTTTCATATGAAAGCTGAAGAATGAATTTTTTTCAATGTTAAGCTTCAAGTCAGCTTTTACAATCTCCTTTTTCACCCTCATCAAGAGCCTTCTTAAATCTTCTTCACTTTCTGCCATCAGAGTGGTATCATCTAATATCTGAGATTGTAGCTATTTCTACCATTAGGGCAGTACAAAGTGCTTTGGGGGGCCCATAGGAAGGAGAGATCGCATTTGGTGACTGATCAGGTAAGGCTTCCTGGAAGACAAATCATTTGAATGGGACTTCAAAGAATGGGTTGACCAGCAGAAATTGCAGGGAGATCATTTTGAGTGAAAGAACAGTATGAGCCAGGGAGTCAGTCCATTAAACTCTTTGGGGAATAGTCTTTGGAGCATGGAATAGCTATAGGGTTCATTGAGCTATAGGCTGGAAGAGTATGTCTTGGACTCAATTTTGTTGAAAAAAAGAAGCTATTAAAGATTTCTGAGTAGAGAATAATAGGACAGGTTGTAATAAAGCATGGCAGAGTGGAAATGGGCACTAGATCTCGAACCAAAGGGTCAGAAAGTTGGAATTCTGACTGTCATTAACCAGCTGTGTGATTTTGGACAAGTCACTTAATGTCTATGAGCCTCAGTTTCCTCACTTGTAAAAATCAGGGGGTTTAACTATATTGGAGGTTCTTTATTGGGGTTCTTACCTTTTAAAAACATTGTGATAATTAACATTATTCTCACGAGTGGTCCATTGGTTCTCCCAGACTGCCAAAGGAGGTCATGACATAAAAAAAACTAAAGCTGAGAGCCCTTTCCTGTATAATAAACCTATGATTGTATAATGAATTCAAAGCCTGCTGTGGTCCACTATACCATGAATGACACTATGGACCACATTCTCTGTCCTGATACTCTCTTCTCTCTAGGTTTTCAGGATACCACTCTCTCCTGGTTTTCCTTACAAATCTGACCATCCTTGTCAGTCTCCTCCTTCCTCTGAGGTTTGGCATTCAAAACCCTTCATAACCTAGCTCTCTCCATCGTTTCAGTCTTCTCACGCCTTATACTCCTCTCCATACTCTTTAATCCAGTGACATGGGCCAACTGGCCATTCCATGAAGAAGACACTATATCCTAGCATCTGTTACCTAATTATGTTAGCTTAAGTCATTATTACAACTAGTTTACATTCCCCAAACACATGTAGAGTGTCAGGAGGAAAGAAATTGAGAAGTTTATGGAGGTTTTTACATGAATTTAGCCAAAAGGATCAGTTCTATTTAAGATAACTGAGGTGAATAATTTACTTAAGATCTTAAAAAAAAATAACAATAGTAAAACATTTATGTAGCACTTCAAGGTTAACACAGTATTTTGTGAGCATTAGCCTTGCCAAGCTAGGTAAAAAAATATTCTCTTCTCTTTTAACAAGTAAGCCAGGATTGCAGCCCAAACTTATTGACTTTAAGTCATGTGTGTGCATATGTGTGTTTGCATGGGGCACCCTGCAAAACAAGTCCTTGGTTTATTCTTGCTGGTTATCCCAGCCTCACCTGCCCAGTTATTCCACTGGTCATGACCAAGGACAGGTGAATTCTATGGCTGAGAGGTTGAGCTGCAACAGTAAGTTTTTTATTTCAGCTGTTCCTGACGTCTTCCTTCCCAGGGTTCCGTCTCATGCTTATTATACCTGATCCTTTTAAAAACCCAAAGCCCTGCTGGTGCCTAAGGAAATGCTCTGGATTTATGCCCCCTAAGGGAAGATCCATCGGACCTTTGTGGTAGCAACCTTTCTCTCCTCTTTCAGGATGAAGTAAAAAGAAGCAGCTGAAATTTCAAAATCCTACACTGAGAGCAGGAAGGACCCAGGGCCACCTCGTTTTATAGCCAGGGTGATGCAGGTAGCATCTTGGGAGATGCAGAACTACACATCTTATCTCTCAGAAGTCTGAGGCAGTCTGCATCATCAAAGCAGACCTTCAGGACAGAGGAGCTAGGTATAGGAGAGATGATGTGGCATGGCCGAAGGAGTTTTCTGAACTTGGAAGACCTGATTTTGAACCAGGTTTCAGACACCCTATTAGCTTTGTGGCCCTGGGGCGGGGCACTTAACCTCATTCAGCCTCAGTTTCCACATCTATAAAATGGGGTTGAAAGGCTCAACTGAGATCATCTAAAACACTTTGCAGACCTTACAACCCAATTGAAGTGTCAGCTGTTACTGCTAACATCCTTGGTTAAGCGGGGGAGTAGAAGGCAAAGGAAGAAATCTGAGGCTCTGGGGGACCCCCAGGACAGGTATCCAAAGACAAAACCCAGTTTCAGGACAGGGAGTGGCTGCCGTGGGAGGGTCTCAGGTGGGGCGGAACTTGGACGATTTGCTGGGCAGGGACATTTAAAAGTACATTAATGGGCCCCTTCTCTCCTGCAGCTCCGGGAGTGACATACAGATGGGGGGCTGCTACGGGCACCGGGCACCGCCGGGGTGGGTCCTGGGCATCTGGGAGGGTCTGTGAGCTGCGGTAAAGGGCCGTTCACTTCAGATTAGGGAGTGGAAACCCGCCCAGGAAGGTTAAGTAAATGGAACCCAGATACGTCGGCGCTCTTCTCTAAACCACAAGCTCTAGTTCCGGACTCAAGGTGATCCCCGAAGTCCGTGCCTCAGTCTCTTCATCTGCAAAACGGGCGTTGTGGTAGCTCCAAGCTCCCTGGGCGGTGGTGAGGAACGAGAAAGGGCTCAGGTGTGCTCGGCCAACGTGAAGGGCGCAGGGTAAAGGCTGGCCATTGTTATTAGGATCATTCTTTTCAGGGTTTCACAGGACACAAAACCGGATGCTGGTGTAAAAACTATTCTGTAAATACCCTCCAGTCGGACAAAAGAACCGGGCTCACACAGGCCCCCAGAAGCTGCATTCGAACTGGGCTCTACCGAGCAGATGTCACGGTCTTCCTACCAAGTGGCCGCAGGGAGTGGCTGCCGGGGAGGTGGAAGGGCTGGGGAGCCCCGCCCCGCCCCGCCCCGCCCCGAGCGCAAGCCAGGGGAGACCTGCTCTACGTGCAGAGAGAACACCAGGCGGGGTGGGGAGAAAAAGGGGAAGGCGGGCCTCGGCGGCTCAGCAAACCCTCGGCCCTGCCCTTCCCCTCCCCCAAGGTGCGCTCCGGCCCCGCCCCGCTCCTCGTGCCGCAGCTACTGCGCCGCCGCGGCCCCCGCCGTTCCCCGCCCCCTCTGCACTCGGGCTGTCCTCGTCGCTGCCTGATCGCCGTCCCCGCGCCCTCTGGGTATCCGGGAAGCAGACGCAGAGTCGGCCTTAGCCGAGCGAGAGCGGCGGGTTCTCCGGTCGGGAGGGAGGTCTCCCGGCGGTCGGAGCGGTCGGAGGGCAGCCGCGGTTGGGGGCCGGCGCGGCGGGCAGCCGCAGGGGGGCCGCGGCGGGGTCCTGGCGGGCGGAACGGTGGTGTCTCCTTCACTTCGCCCTCCAGCCGCGGCAGCTATCCCCGGATCCGAGCGCGGCCATCGGCCCGAACAGCTAGCGGAACCCCGGCGGCCCTAACCCGACTTCCAGGTATGGCCGCCCCGCCCCGCTCCGGGCCTGCCCTTGCCCGGCCCGGGGTCCCCGTAGCCTAGGGCGCCCCCAGGCCGCGCTGGGCCCGGGCCGGGCTCCTCCAAGATGGCCGCGCCGGCTGGGGTGGGGCGGGAGCGGCCTGAGGCTCCCCCGCGACCTCGTCCCCACGCCCACCCCACCCCGCCCCGCCCCGATCAACCCTGGTCGCGCTGACTCCGCTTCTCGCGTCCTTCCCCGCAGATTACCCCTTTGCTCGGCCTCGCCATGTCGTCGTACTTGCTGGAATGTGAGCGTCAGTGTAAGTGGGGCTGGGGAGGCGGGCGGGCCCCCAGGGCGGCTTGGGGCCCCTCCCAGAGTCGGGGCTTCCCGGGCTCTGGACGAGGGCACGGCCCGAAGCGCTTTGCATCTCCAGAAGCCCTTCGGAGCAGGCGGGCCGGAGACCCCGGAGCGGAGGTCCTTAGCTCGGAGGCGCCTAGCCCGCCCGCCTTCCCTGACTACGGGCAACCCTCTGCCATCCCGTTGTGAGCTTTGAGGGGGCCCTGAGGGGTTCAGTGGCGCAGGTGGAGCTGGAAGCGGCCTCCAGCCTTTCTGCGGGCCTCTCCAGAGAGGTCTGGGGTCCGTGAAAGTGCCAGGGGGAGGGCTGCTTGCGGAGCTGGGGCGGCTGGAGACCCTCGGCTTTGTCACGTACGGAGTGTGATGCTTCTTAGGGGAGGCTGACCCAGAGAACCTGAGGGTTTGTGTTTGGAAGTTAAATGTGCAAGAAATAGCGAAGAGTACGAAGTGTACGACCCATCCGTGACACCCGGGGCTCTTATCTGTGGGGTACTGAAAGCCCCCCTGGGGAGAGGCGAGCACAAGGTCATTGAAGGTCCGAGGAAGGGCGTGGAGGCTGCTCGGTGGAATGAATGAATGGGCGAGCGAGTGCGGGAGTGAATGGGCAGGTCTGTTTCCTGCCGGAGAGTTGGCAGCACTGCCCTATTTAGTTATCCGCATTCACTCCTCCCAGCGGAGCCGAGCTGGGCTTTTCTAAAAGTCGCCTGAGTGCCCTATGGCTGTCCTTTCTACCTTCCGTTCTTTTCCTTTCTTCCCTCAACCTTCTTTTGACCTACGCCGGGTAAGGGAATTGGATGAACCTCCTGTTAAGATTGATTCTTGAGTATTTTGTTGAAACCACAGAAGAGTTTTGTAATGCTTTTTTACTCACTGTGCAGCAGTGCACAAATACTCTTGTAGACGAATAACCTGGAAGTTTTTCTGCTAGAAAACTACAGTAAGAGTAGATTGAATTTAGGAACTTGCACATCCATAATAACTTCTGAAGAATTTTCAGCACTTTTGGTAGTTACCTTCAACCCCTTTATTTTGAAATAAGGTATGGCTTGAGAACCATGAGGAACTCCCAGGGTTCATTCCGGATTAGGATTTTAAAACTTGAACGGTATTTGTTTGGGGCGGGGTGGGGGGTGGGGGGAAGAACCTGGAAGAACTAAATTGCAATATAATATACGAATGCTTGTATTTTCAAGAGCCGGTAGAGTTACCCATCACTGTAGGTTTACTGCCCCTGTATATTCTGTATACAGGACTTGGGTGGAAGAAGGAAGATACCTAATGCTATGTTTTTTTTTCTACCAGCAATGTGTATTCCTCCTTCATATGCTGACCTTGGCAAAGCTGCCAGAGATATTTTCAACAAAGGATTTGGTAAGATCTTAATTTAAAAAATAAAGGGATGAATCCCTTAATACTAACCTGTGTAACTTACTAACAATGTAAATACTTAACGATCTTCAGAATTTGAATAAATTACCCTGTTTTACTATGTATCCATTAATAACAACCTTCTTGCTACCCTGTCAGATTAAAAAACCAACCTGTATATATGCTGTTCTCTTTTACCTTCAGGCCCAGATTTATAATTTTTTTCAAACCCTAATGAACTGTGTTGAGCTCTATGCTGAATTTCTTTTTCTTCTCTTTTAGGTCAGGTCTGATTTTATAAATCTGATTTTTTAGAATTATAAAGTCTTATTACTCTTTGACTTTAGGGAAGTTGGTAACTGAAGGCCTCCTACACTAAAGTAAATTATTCTTTGAAAATTCATGACTCCTCTGTCAGTTAGAGACACTCTAGAATTAGGCAAAACTCTAGGTTTAAAATGTATGTCTGTTCTGTAATAAACTATAATCTACCCCAAGGTTAAAAGTTGAGTTAAATGGTTATTTTCTGTATATGTAGAAAACTAAACTTGTGAGACAGCACTTTTGTGCCAATGCTATAGAAAAACATTAGTCTTGTAGAAATGTTAGCTTCCTTTAATACTTCAAATATTTATTTGGTGTGAGTACTTTTGTTACAAATAGCAGTCTCTTCATATCTTACTAGATAGACTATATGTGAATGCCTGAGGCCTGAAGAGTTAATCCTCAGGTGGTTAACCTGTTGATGACCCTCTCTGCAGTTTGCTTGGCTGGTCCTTATTGTACAAGTACTGTAGTCGGTCTGAATTCAAAGCCTTTCTAGCTTGGTAGGGCACATTAGAGCTTGCATTTTGCTGACAAAGCCTTGGAGAACCTAGGGTCACTGAACACACTACAATGAACCATCAGACACAGTAGGATTTTTGAGGAAGTATTTATCAGTTCCACCAGTTCAGTGCAATTGAACAGAAATTACCTGAAATGTTATGTATTGCCAGCAAACGTTGGGTACGTGTGGAGTAGGCATGAACTCTTTGTCTTTGACCATGTTTTAATTGTTAACTTTGCTGGATGGGTGATTGATAAATTAACAGGTACATTTATTATTATTATTATTAATTTTAATTTATTTTCTTGGTTACATCATTCATTTCTACAAGGTTTTGAGTTACAAATTTTCTCCCCTTTTACCCCCCCAGCCCAGAACATTGATCCCACTGTAAGGCCCCTCCCACAATCTGTTCCCTTTTATGCCCTCCTCCAACACCCCTCTAGCTTTCTAGCAGGGCAGGGAGGGGCTCCCTGCCCCCCTCCCTGTATGTATTATTTCCCAGTTGCATTTGATTGTATAGCTTTAAATACTAGATTCTTGCAATTCCTCCCCTGTCACCTACTCCCACTGGGAGGAGCAGCAATTCAATACAGGCTACAGATACATTTATTATTGTGCTTATTTTATACAACCTAGAACATTTTTCTGATTTTTTTTTTTCAAACTTATTAAGGTTTTGGGTTGGTGAAACTGGATGTGAAAACAAAATCCTGCAGTGGAGTGGTAAGTGTTTATTACGTATCCAGTTGTAGTTGATATACCTTTACATCATAGAGCAACCCTAAAATGTACTAACTAGATATGATCTGAATCTTTTTTTCCTGCCAAAGCAGAGGCAGAAGTGTTTTTTTGTTTGTTTAGTTTTTCTTAGGATTGGATATGATTTCTATGTGCATGGTTGGACTTTTGCTATTTTGTGCCCATATACTTAAAGATCTCTACTACTTTTATTGCCTTTTTTTTTTTTTGGAGGGCATTTGGGGTTAAGTGACTTGTCCAAGGACACACGGCTAGTTTTTGTGTGTGTATGTTAAATGTCTGAGGCTGGTTTTGAACTTAGGTGCTCCTGACTCCAGGGCCAGTGCTCTATTCACTGCACCATTTAGCCACCCTAGATCTCTGCTGCTTTTAAAATAATGTTACTCCAATGAGATTGAAAGCTCCTAGTAGAGATTGTGTTAAAAATGACTTCTGTTGTCTTTATCCTTCCCCACTCTAGGTAAGTACTTGTTAATGTAAGTAGGCTACTTTTTGATACATATGTGGAAAAGCTCTGTTTTGGCTCTAGTCAGTGGGGAAGATTTAATATCCAAATGAATATACGGAAATGTGCGTTTTGGTGGATTAGAGATCTGGGTTAATTTATATTTTTTAAAAGAACATTTTGGGTAACAGACTAAAGATTTTTAATCTATAAACCTGTTTACAAAAGGAAATCTGAGCATTTGGTAACATTTAGTTTTGAATATGTTTTTTCTAATCCCAGGAAATTAAGTATTTTGTTGGTATTGCTTGTGACAAAATTTATTTGATAGATTGGTATCTTGGTGAATGTGGGCAGACTTCTCAGGGCTTCAGGTTTCTTGTCTGTGATGAGAGGAGGTTGCATTAGATGATTCCTAAGGTTCCTTCTAATTTTAATTCTTATGAAAAGGTATTTGTAGGTATAATATTTCCTGATTGAATGAGACTCTACCAGTGGGCAAGTAGCCCTTTAGAATTATTTAACTGTCTCGTGTGCCGGTTATTCTTTAGTTTCAGATTTGTTCTTATTTTTTTTCTTGGACTGCATAGTATCAATAGCTAGTTCCTGTTTTCTATCTATAAATTGTTACAAATTTAGCATTCTCCTTTGATCACGAGAGTCCAAGGACCATCCTGGGCATGTGAGGTTTTGTGTTAGTCGTGTGGTCAATTAAACACAATGCTGATAACCAAGAATTGGGAGTACAGGATGTACAACTCTAATTTTGGTTTCCCAGAGGTAGGAATTGTACCAGACTAGAAGTTTTTGAATTTTATTTTGATGCTGCTACTTGATGATGAGCAACTTATGAGTATAGTGAAAAGTATGCTAGATTTTGAGTCCTTGGACTTGGGTTGAAATTCTTGCTTTCTTACTTGATGTGGAAAAAATAGTTTAACCTCTCAGGGCCTCTCTTCCCACTATCTTGCCCTACACTTCACTACAGAGCTTCTTTTCTATAGAAAGTGTCCTCAATTGGCAGCCACACAACTTAGAGCAAATTTCAAGTCATCTGAAAAATGTTAAGTTGAAATTCATGTTACTTAAACCAGTTAGCATTTATTAAATATCTATTGCATATTAGCCAAACTAAACATGACATTTCAGAGGAACTGAAAAGAAACAGAAGACAGCCTCTACCCTTAAGCAAGTGGCAGAAATAAGGAATACAAATATGAAGCTATAAAAATAATTTATTTTGATGTGATTGGAAACTACTGGACTGGCAGACCTGGGTTTGTTTGAGTCTTGAATGACGCCTGGTCCTTTGACCTTTGATCTCATTAAGTTGAGACCTACTTGTTTGTAAAATGTAGATAATAGTACCTTATATAGAGTTTTTGGGAAAGCAGTTTGTAAAGTTGAAAGTCAAACATAAATGAATTATTATTAGGATCCTGTGCTATGGTGAGTAAAAGAAGACAAGTGCCCTAGGGGAAAGAAAAGCTTGTTGAGGGCTGAATTAGTTCATCATTGCTGGATGGATGGCTTCTTTGAGGAAGTGTGGGACTTAGAACTTGAAATATTTACTCTAGATTGTCTTGGAGTATTTTTTGTTTGAACATGGATGAATCACTGGCTAGCTCCCTTTTTTTCCCCTCTGGGTTACCTGACCAACAAAAATGCTGTGGAAGGAAGCTGGATGGATGGGGAGAGAAAGGAGCTTGTCATTCTTTTTCGGATTCCTATTGCTTTTTGTTGGGGGTCTTTTGATGAGCTGACTTGGTGAATGACATTGCTGTGGGAATTAAGAGAATCTAACAATCTCCATTCATTGAATTTGAATTGTAGGTATTATGGTAGGAGCAGGAGGGGATTGTGAGGAGACCTCTTCTTTTTTTAAGTGCCGTGAACTTCTGATATGAAAGATGGGATAAGTTTAAATTCATATCCACATTTAAAATCATTGGTGTCACACTCATACAGAAAGGAAGGGTGACTAATTAGTATGTAAAGATCCATGAGGCTGCATACTGACTTCATTTTTAAATGTAACATCACCTATGTTTTATTGTATTTTTGTTTATTTTGTTAAATATTCCCCAATTATGTTTTAATCTGGTTTGTCGAGGGAGTGTTGTGAGCTGCAGTGGGGCCCATTTTTTATACTTCTGGTTTAAATGAATATAAGGAGGCAAGAGACAAGTAGAGTACGTTGTAGTGGACAGTGCTAAACTCAGGCAGATCTCGGGTCAGATGTTACCTCTGACAGTAGCTCTGTGACCATGGACAAATCACATGACTTCTCTGAGTCTCCGTTTCCTCATCTGTAAAAATGAAAAAGATTGGACTAGATAGTTTCTAAGATCTCTACCAGCTCTAAATATGTGATCCTGTGAAGTAATACAGCCTAAGGATTATGGTGCTTAAAAATATGCCTAGTACTCTCCATCAACCATCAACAATTCAGTAAAGAATTACCCAGCCTCTACTGTGTGCTGGGGAGAGGCAGCTGGGGGTCAGCAGAGTACTGTATTCTGGAATGTGTAAATCACTGACTCAAAGGAGATAATATTTGTAAAGCTTTAAGTACTGGGACTGGTGTATAGTAGGCCCTCAATAAATGGAACAACAGTCCTTGCCATGAAGCCACTAACATCTTTAATATATTTTCATTTGACCTTGCTACCACCCCAAACTAGCCTCCTGTTTTTTTGCCTACCATTATCAAACTCCTGCCTGCCTTAACTTCCTCACCACCTCAACCCCTTGCAGTCTGACTTTCTGACCCCAATGCTGTACTGAAACTGTTCTCAAAGGTCATTAGCCATTTCAGTTGCTAAATCATTTGACCTTTTCTCAGTGTTCTTTTCTTGGTTTTTCTCCATCTGTTGTCTACTTCTAGATATCATTCCTACCTTGATTTCTGTGACACACTACTGTCTAGCTGCTGCTTCTCATTCTTTGCTAGATTATCCTTCTCCCTAGATGAAAGTCTCCCAAAACTCTGTTTTGAGGCCTTTTGTGTGAATTCTTCTCTTGGGGATCTTGTGTGCTGCCACATATTCAATTATTGCTCATGCATATGACTCCCAAATCCAAATATCTTGGCCTGATCCCTGGAGTTCCATTTCTCATTTATAGATATACCAAATAAAACTTAACTCTTTACCTAAAAATTAAAACTTCACACCTCCAGACTTTGCTATTTTATCATTTAAAAAACTTAATCTAAACTAATTGAGTATTCAAATATATAAGCAGAAAAAGAATTATTAAAATTTTGAGTTTTCATTTTAAATATATCACTATTACAGCTTAAAACTGAATTAAGACTTTTTGGGACTCCTCCCTCCCTCCCTTCCTCCCTTCCTTCCGTCCTTCCTTCCTTCCTTCCTTCCTTCCTTCCTTCCTTCCTTCCTTTCTTCCTTCCTTCCTATCTCATGACTCCATTCATTTGGGGGAAAAAAATAACAGCAAAACCTTTGTAATATATATACATAGTAAAGAAAATATTCCCTTATTAATGACTGTGTCCAAAAATATGCATTTCACCCCGCATCTTGAATCTATCACCTCTGTCAGGAGGATTAGCATTATCTGTTATCAGGCCTCTGGAATTGTGGTTGGTTTTAGGATGATCAGAGTTCATACAACTATTTGTTGAGGGGCCTTTCTTCCTTCCAATTACTTAGGTTTGTCACCCCACCTTCATCCTTCTATCCATTTTGTTGCCAAGCTCTGTAAATTGTGCCTTTACAACTTGATTCATCAGTTTAGAGTCGCAAAGGACCAGGGGCATCATCTAACCCACTTCCTCCCTTTATTGGTGAGGCTCAGAGCAATTCTCATACAAGATTATACCCAGAAATAAGGAGTGTTATCAGGATCAGATTTGATTCCTGATCTAGAACCCTTTTGACTATTACTGTGCTGTTCTATCAGTCCTCTTGTCTGCATTCACATGTCTGCTGTCCTTCATCAGGTCCTCATCACTTTTTTCCTTGACTGCTGTACTAACTTCCAGACAGCTCCTTTCTTTTGCTCTTTTTCTTTTCCACTAAACTACTAGCGTTGTGTTCCAAAGACACCAAACCCTGGCTGTATCAGCTCTCCGCTCCAGAAACACTCCACAGCTTCCCTTTGCCTCCAGGATGATAAATAAACAACATCCTTCTTTGCTTCTACCCCATCTTTCCCACCTTCTTTCACATTGTTTCTTTTTATATACTCTCTGATCTAGCCAGACACCACTAGTGTTCCTGGAACTCAACATTCCATGTCCTAACTCTGTGTGTTTGCAAAAAGCTTTCTTCCTTGCCTGGAAGATAATCCTGCGTTTTTGAGGCAGCCAAGTGGCACAATGGATTCAGGAAAACCTGCGTTCAAATGCAGCCCCAGATACTTGTAAGCTGTGTGACTCAGGGCAAATCACTTACCTTCTGCTTCAGTTTCCTTATCTTTAAAAATGGGGCAATAAAACCATCTAATTTTCAGGATTGTTGGGATAAAATGAGATAATATTTGTAAAGTACTTTGCAAACCTTCCAGTGCTATAGAAATGCTTTCTTTTGCTTTTATTAGCTACTATTTTGTCTGAGAATGCTTATTCCTTAGAGACCTAGCTAGCTCAGGTATCACCTCCACTGTGAGGGCTTCCCCTTCAGGGATTATTTCATTCATTGTTCTTGTTTCTCCACTGCCTAGTAGATTGCCATAATAAGTACTTAATAAATACTTGTTAATTGATTTTCCCTTCTAGTTTCTGTGTTCTTTTCCTATTCAGTGTATTTACTTCTCTGTATATGTTGTCTCAGTGGAATGTAAGCTTCTTGAGGAGTTTCCTTTTTCATTGTTTGTATTCCCAGGACCTAATGATGCCTTGTCATGTTTTGTTGTTCAGTTGTGTCTCTTTGTGTCCCCATGGACTCATCCAGGGCATTTTCTTTGCAAAGATATTGGAATGGTGCCATTTCCTTCTAGTGTATCCTCAGTTTTTTGAGGAACTGAGGCAAACAGGACTTGGCCAGGTGAACTCAAACAGTCATAGGAAGGGGTTGTTGCTAGACCCACATTCCCTACTTCTAGTCAAATATATTGTTCCCCACACCTCTAGCTACACCAGTCATGTTGTCCTCAACCCTGTGATGTCATCTCTCTTCTGTTCTTTGTTCTCTGTTCCCCAAAAACCTATAAAAGGAGAGCTGTCCTTTTACTGGAGGTTGCTCACTGGCTGGAAAATGAGGCAGCCATTAACTTCTTTATTACTGGGTACAATACCCTGTTATTAAATTGTTATCTTGCTCAGAGAAAGGTACCTTGGTTTAATTTTACTCTTGACAATATCTGAGATGTCATGGAAGTAGAATCAACACACAAGAATTGAAAATGGAGGGAAAAGAGAAAAGATCAAAGTGATGGATCCCTTGTAACCACCTCTATCCCCCAGGAATTTGTAACAGTTCCTTGAGGCAAGACTAGAACAGTGATGAGCAACAGAACTGAATTTCTAAACTTGACCCTTTACAATCCAGCTGAATTCTGAACCATGAAAATCACTGAGCCATGACAATCAGTTACAGGACAAAATCAGCTAATTATAAATAGGATCAGTAAAAAAATGATACAGAATCAATTTAATCTTCTCAGGATCTTCCTCCTCCTCTCCACTCACAGTCTCTTCATCACTTCATGGCTTCATCCCTTTAGTCCTGCACTCTTGGAGTAGTCTCCTAAGCATTTATCTGACCTCCGTTTCTCTTCTGTTCCAACCTCTTTTCCACAGTTACTAAAGTAATTTTCAAAAGGCAGAGGTTGTAAAAGTATAATAGTAGCTGACATTTGTATAGTGTCTTCCAGCTTACAAAGTGCTCCCTGTGCGTGGATCCTCACAAGGCTGCTATGTTATTATCACTTCCATTTTACAGATGAGGAAATTTAGGATTAGAGACTAAGTGACTTGCATTTAGCCATACAGTTAGAAATGTCAGAAGGGGAACTTTGAACCCAGGTGTTTTCTCACTCCCAGTCCAGTGCTCATTTCTCTGTATATCATGCTGACCATATGTATCATTCCCTTATTCAAAAATGGTCTGCGACACCCTGTTGTCTTCAAGATAAAATACAAATGCCTTGGCTTGGCATTTTTCTTTTTCTTTTTTTTTTTTTTTTTAGATATTTTATTGATTCTCTTTTTATATCATTCATTTCCAAATTTTTCCTTCTTTCCTACCTAAGAGACCATCACTTATAATAAAGATTCAAAAAGAAAGAAAAGGAGTAAAGGTATTTCAGCAAAACCAGCCAATACATTGACCATGCCTGACAGTATTTGCTGTATTCTGTACCCCTAGACCCCCATTTCTGCATTAACTCTTCAGCCTGCCATTTAAGGCCTTACACAGCCTGACTCGAGTCTACTTTTTCAGTCTTACTTGACAATGCACCACTTCATAAACTTTGTATTATCACATAAACTGTACTACTGTTTTATACTTCCCTCTGTCCATTATCACAGGCTATTCCCCATTCCTGGAATGTACTCTTTCAGCCTCTCAGAATCTTCTTCCTTCAAGGTTCATCTCAGGAGGTTCATCTTCCATGTAAGGAGAAAGTATTCTCTCCTCATTTCCTAGAACCAGTTTTTCCATTGTGCTTGTCATTCATTATGCCTTATATTTTAATGTATTTTTTTTTCTTGTACACATCTCATACTCATCTGCTGTAGAATTTCAGCTCCTTGAGGGCAGGGACAGTGTGATTTGTTTTTTTTTTTTTTTTTTAAAGAAATCATAACATCTTGTACAGCATCTTAGCCTAGTAGGTACTTAAACATGCTTATCAGTTTATTGAGTTAATATTTCATTTTAGTGACTGTCTAAACCAAAGACAATTAGGAATGTGAATATGAAAATCTAAGGAGAAGTTTTCTCTGATGCTGTTTGAAATTGTCTTACACCATTGCTCCCATCCATTAAAATAAAATAACACCATTGCTCCCATTCATTAAAATAAAATAAATTATCTTTTTAATAATGGTGTAAAACCAGTTGGAAAGGCTTGTTTTTCATTGTACTCAAGTATTTCATTGGATCTGTGATCTCACTGATGTGCATTTCATCCATACATCTTGTTCTTTTTGATTATTGTCCAGTCCTTTCATAGATCCTGTGCTAGGAGACTGCTCAGGGGTCTCTTAACATTTAAGCTGTCCCATCTTTTCTCTTTCACTTGCTTTATGACCACAGCCAGTCTTGATTTTAGGACCATATATCTCTTTTGATATCTTTTATGCCATTTCTTCTGCATAATTTGTTGTTGATATTATGGTGCTATCTGTTGGTGTTCCTCATGAGTTTTTCCATTGTTCTTTGTGTGATCAATAATTAGGGTGACGACAGCATTATAAGGTTTATAGCCACATGGTGTCACTGGAAAAATTGTTTTTAAAGCAAGTTTTTTATTATAGGGAGAAGCATGGGTTTTTAAATTGTACCTACAAGTGAACAAATGCCTTTATTGTTAGTGGATATTTAAAACAATATGTAGAAGTCTCCGTTTTGGATATGACAAGATGATAGTGTAACTGGGTGGCAAAGAAAACTCTTAAGATAGACTTTAGACTCCTAAATATCATTTAGTCCAACACCCTCCCTTTACACATAATGACACAGAGTCTTAAGAAAGGAATATCTTCATCTGCAAATAATTTTGATAGCAAGAAATTACATTATTTCCTAAGTTGAATTATTTAATGATTACCAACAAAATAATTGGTGCAGCTCAGAAAAGGATTTGGATTCTATGTTACAGTAATGGTATTTGAGGATTATTACTTTTTCACAGCATAAAAGTTCTTTGTTATCAGTAGCACTCTATTATACATCTGTATGTTTATGTGTTTCTCCATATACTTATATTTGGAGTTAACTATAAACATACATATTTATATATGTCTCTTGATGTACAAATATATATATATATACACTGTTAAATGTTAAAAACAAAAAAGGGAGGTGCTTAGATTTCTTTCTCATACACATAATTAGTGTTTGTATTATAACATGATATTAATTGGTTAGAAGTTCTAGAAATGAATGGCAGCCAGTTGTTTAAAAGTTAATCTGTCAATTCTTTGTGCTTTTAAAATGTGTCTTAGCGAATTAGGAAAGGGTACAAAAGGGGGTAATGTTCAAGCCATTAGGATAAAAAGGTGAGAAGACAAGGCGCTCTAGCATTTAGCTTTTTGGTTTTTCAGAAATTAACTTTCTCTTAGGTATGGAAAGTTCATGAAAAAAATTTCCTGTCTTCATAGGAATTCTCGTCATCGGGTTCATCTAATACAGACACTGGTAAAGTCTCTGGGACTTTGGAGACCAAATATAAGTGGTGTGAGTATGGTCTGACTTTCACAGAAAAGTGGAACACTGATAACACTCTGGGCACCGAAATCGCAATCGAAGACCAGGTAACAGCTCATGTCTGTTTAGTGTGTCTGAGCTGTATTTATTCTTTATTTGCAAAGCCAAAGGAATCTGAATTAGCTCCTTTTCTCCTCTCAAAATAGATTTGCCAAGGTTTGAAGCTGACATTTGACACTACCTTCTCACCAAACACAGGGTAACCATGTGTGTTTTCTTGTTTTTTATATTAAAAATAGTATGTTAAAAATGCACATTAAATTCATGATAAATTGCTCATCTACCATAGTGGAAAGCCATTGTTCTTCTTAAGTTACTACTACTTGGGGGGTGGCTAGGTGGTGCAGTGAATAGAGCACTGGCCCTGGACTCAGGAGGACCTGAGTTCAAATGTGGCCTCAAAACACTTAAAAACTAGCCCTATGACCTTGGGCAAGTCACTTAACCCCATTTGCCCTACCTTCCCCCCTCCAAAAAGCAAAAACAAAAAAAACTACTGTCACCGAGCTGAATTGAAGTTTTTGCCTCATTTTCAAAATGGTACTAATTTTGTATACTCTTACAAGAGGCTTTTGTGGGCCTCTTGTTACCACTACTTAAAAAAAAATAACTTTCCCAATAGTGTAATTCATCGTCATCATCATCATCCTTAGTTTGTGAGCTCCTTGAGGGCAGGGACTGTCTTTTGCCCTTCTTTGTATCTTCAGTTCTTAGTACTGTTCTCATAATACAGTAGGCAATTAATAAATGTTGATTAATTTGACTCCTACCCTCCTAGCAGTAGGATTTTTTTTTTCTCTTCCTCTACTTCATTGAACTTGATTATAATATGGGCATTTGGCTTATCTTCACATTAATCTGTTACATTTCAAGCAGTTAAAACTTTAAATAATTTTTTTGTCCTTTTTTCAGGTTTGTAATAATGTTGTTTGACTAAGCATATGTAAGAGTTTACAGTGAAATAAATTTTGAATCTGTTCTTATTCCAGAAAGAAAAGTGGTAAAATAAAGTCTGCTTACAAACGGGAATGTATAAACCTTGGGTGTGACATTGATTTTGATTTTGCTGGGCCTGCGATTCACGGGTCAGCCGTTTTTGGTTACGAAGGCTGGCTTGCTGGCTACCAGATGACCTTCGACAGTGCCAAGTCCAAGTTAACAAGGAATAACTTTGCAGTGGGCTATAGGACTGGAGACTTCCAGCTGCACACCAATGTGTAAGTATTTCTTTAGGATGTTTATACATCTTTGAAATGTGGCATGGCAGGCAAGAGAGCTAAGAGCTAGGACTGAGTCCTGTGTCTGGGACACATGTAGCTGTGTGACCCAGAGTAACTTAACCTCTGGGTGATGGAGGTAACCTTCTGGTGCTCTTTCAGTTGCAGAGAAGATGACAACTCACATTGGGAGAGGGTGTTTCCTCCCTTGGACGTTCCTTATTCCAGTGAAATCACACATCCAATATTTATTCCTATCCTTAAAAAGCAAAACAATAAAACCTCCTTCTAGTCACACAGGGTACTTATTTTTCCATCATTGGCTATTTTTAGATCTCCATAAACTGAGGTGGCTCTTTTGGTTGGGTTTAACATAAAAAGAAGGCAGGATAGAAATCTAAATTCAGATTCGGCGCTAAAAGAAGAAATGCTTATTTTGTCCTAAGTTTTACCTTCCTGGGAGTGGCTAATTCTGCCAACCTGCTACATTTCACTTGTCTGAAATGTCTTTGTGTTTTCCAGTTGTGATAGGAAAATACAGGCCAGTGATAAGACATTCATAGTAGGAAAGTTTGCAGTGATTTTTTTGGTATGTCTTAAGGATATGACAGAATTTTCTACTTTTGTCATACGTAATGCCTGCCACCCACCTCTGGTTCCCGTGGCCAGAAATGATGTTGCCAGAGGAAGCATTGGGAAAGAGCGGTGTGCTTTTGGGCAAAAAAACCAAACACCTCAGGAGCATGGCAGTTTTCATCATTGCTGCTGATGCTTCAAAGGGAAGAGCTTAAAAAAAAGGCATATTTGGGAACTGAATTACCTGGTTAAGACGTCGAGTTTCTGAGAACAGAATTTGGATTTCTGGGACTCCAGCCTAAGACAAATAAAATGTGCTCTTGGCCACAGAGAGCGCAGGTAACAAGGACCGGCAAAAGGAATCGCCCTGGAGACATGCACATCTAATGAAGCTTTTAAACTGAAAAGAGAGAGAAAACCTTGCCTAACTCTACCAAGCTAAAAGGCCGAGGAGATAGAATGTAGCATTAGAGTAGGCCTGTGCAGGAGGGATGGAGAGGGGAATTGTCAAGAAAAGTATTCTCAAGATACCAGGTAAAGGCTGATAAGGGAAGAGACTGGGCAAGGATATCGTTCACGAAGTTAGGTTTTTAAAAGATGTGCAGAAGACAGAAGCAAGGGCAGGGAACAGGATGAATCTAAAAAGGGCATGGCCTATGAGATTAGTGTCATAGGTACTAAATAAAGGACAGAATTATTTAAGGCTGTCAAGAAGAGCTCAGGATAAGAAGTAATTCTAAACTTTTTTTTAGCTATGTTGGGAGAAAGGATCAAAGGGATAGAATTAGGGCTCCATGAGTAATGGGAAAATTATTGTGGATAATGAAGAGAAGAGAGAACTTCTCAACATGTTGATTCCATTTTCTCTTCCCAAAGAGAATCTAATGGCTCAATGAGGCATTGGAACTTGAGCTAAAGAAATAGAATGATAGTGATGAGCATCTGGCTGACTTGGGTGGGTTCAGGTCCCTGGACTCAGGCTCTCAGTGCCTCTCTTCTTAGTACCCCTCACAGTATATGATTGCTGATCATTCATCGTTAGTGATTTTTTTTTTTAAAGATTGTGAACTTCCTCAGAGGTTTTCATATAAAACCTGGGGAGCATTTGTCTGCTTTGTTATGAAGGAGGTTCCTCATATATGAGTTGGACTTAATGGTGACTTCTCAGGTTCCTTCTAACTCTGAGATTTAATGTGATAGATATTTTTAATTAGCTTGACAAGATTTTGCACCAAAAAAAGAAAATGATTTTATACTCAAACATTTTTTTAAAAACACTTTAAAATTTTTTATAAAAGAACCAGTATGCATTTTAACTCTTTTGCTTTATTGTTAAATAGCCTTATGTAAATAATTTCTTGGTTTTGTGTATTTAATAGCCAACTATATCCAGAGATCACAGTCTTATACTTAAATGGTTGTAGCCTTTGTCTCAGATGCACTTAAAACTGGTGTACGTTCTTTGGAAGGGGGTAGCGTCTTAATCTTCAACATGTGAAATACTGTGAAAATAATTTTACAGCAACGATGGAACAGAATTTGGAGGTTCAATTTATCAGAAAGTATGTGATGATCTTGATACCTCTGTAAACCTAGCTTGGACATCAGGCACCAATTGCACTCGTTTTGGCATTGCAGCCAAGTATCAGTTGGATTCCACTGCTTCTATTTCTGTAAGTAATATTATGGGACAGGTTTACATTGGGGGTTTTCTTTTTTGACTTTTGAGATTCTCAGACTGGTTTTTTTCTTGAGGTAATGATTAAGTTATTTTGGTTTGGTTTTGTTTTTTAATAGAATAAGGAGCCCTCAAGTTAAAAACCAGTTGTGTTCACTTGAAATTCAGAATTTATTTTTCCATAGAGGATATTAGTTTTCCTGATTGACTTGTTTATAAATGTAGCTAAAGTAATAATACTAGTATTATTGTAATAATACAATATTATTTATTGATATTATTTGTTAGAATATTAGAAGTACCTGTGAGCAGTGTGTGTGTGAGTGTGAGTGTGAGTGAGAGAGAGAGAGAGAGAGAGAGAGAGACAGAGACAGAGACAGAGACAGAGAGGGGGAGGGAGAGGGAAAGGGAAAGGGAGGAGGAGGCTGAGCAGTTCCAACAACAAACAGATGCCTTTCATTAAGTGGAATTCACTAGGCAATGATTGCACTAGGAGTGAAATAGTTAATGTCTTTTGAATGTATTATTTCTGCTATATAAAATTATCCAGTGACATTGAGTGGTAGTAATTTAGTCAAGTCTTGGCTGATCTTATTTCAGACTTAATCTACTAGTAACACAGGAGACTGGAAACCTAAGTTAGACTTCAGGAAAAGGAAATTAATCATTTTCTAGAGTGAATAGTATGTTTTTTAGTTTGTAGGATAATTGAACGATGTCTTACTATTCATCCAAATAGTAAATCTTATCTCCCACTATATTCTTCTACAGCATTAGAGGTCTTAGAATTTGATTAAGATAAGGTAGTCAAATGCTGTTCTCCTATGTCACCATGACATCAAAATAACATGAAAGTTCCCATTTTGATACTTCTGACAAATCCAAGTATACAGTGTAACTTGTGTCCCATGGAGTGACTCCCGAGGTTGGTGGTGGTTTCTTCTTTTCTTTATTTAGACTTTATTGTCTTGTCTATACTTAGACTTACTCCATGCTTCCCACAGTACTTAATACTGAGGTTGCTGAATGATTCTCTGATCCAAGTGAAAAGAGATTAAAAAATATAGTGCTTACTTAAGGTCTAGTAAAATTTTACCTCATAAAGAAAGCTAGACTTATTTAGGTGGATGTGCTTATATAGGGTTCAGTTTTTATATTAAATCTTCTAATGAGACTTGGCTGTTTGTGTTTGTTTTTGTTTTTTGTTGGGGAATGGGAGGACTCCGTTTCTAATGTTCTTTATAGTTTTAAGATTCTGCAATTGAGAAGAAAAATCAAATGCATTTGTGATAAACTTTTCTCCTTGAAACACACTTGTGGAAAGTTAGAACAGTTATATTCTGTGTGATAATGTGAATACAAAATGAGTTATTTCAAATTACTTTGAACTAATTAAGTACTTGGCAAATCCATCAGTGAGAACCGATTTTTTTGTTAGATTTGGCTTAATACACAAATTTGTTTGGGGACATTATAAAATGGAAAAAGAAAGTGGATGTTTTTCCATTTCTAATTTCTCATAACTTTTTTTTCTAGGCAAAAGTCAATAATTCTAGTTTAATCGGAGTGGGTTATACTCAAACCCTGAGGCCTGGTAAGTTTTCTGCTTTGATAAATTTCGGTAATAAGTTTATAGGTCCTGTTTTCCAGACTATTTTAGTAGTCTTATCAGCGTATTGTCCTGATGTCTTTGTATATTAATCATGTCGGTGCAGGTTTTTTTAAACCAACTTAAATCTAAATTGCCCTAAAATTTGCAAATTTTTCTTGTTGAAAATGTTTAAAAATATCATAGTACCTACTCTGCCTTGTTTTGTGGAGATGACTACTGGTTAGTGTAAACTCTCTAGAGTTTCTGCTGAGCTGGAAAGTCTTTAAATAGGAACCTAGTGTTGGAACCAAGCACAGAGAGACTCATTGCCAGGTTAGCTATAGTACAGTGTATTTTTGGCTACAGCAATCCTTTATAGGCAGCCCAGAAGATGCCTTTTAGTTTCTTAATTGGTCTCACCTTTGCTGTGGTCTCACACTCTGTTTCCTTTGCAGTCTTAACCCTATAATTAGCTAGTTCAGTTACACACTATGATTCTTTCAAATCCTTTACTCCTTGTCCTGTTACCATTCTTGTTTTGCCAGGCCCTAACCCTGGGTTATCCCTGCTTACTTAATTGCCTTACTGCTTGCCCATTGATGCTGGAGGAATTAAAATACCTTACCAGATGGATCCAGTAAAAATTTACCTCAATTTTGCTCTTATTACTACCACATAATCTTTTTATTTTCATTGGCTCCAGATTGTTCTCCCCACAGCTTCTTTTCCAAACCTCTTTCTACAAGCATCCTTTTCCATCCCCCTGTCTCTCAGCAGAGGACTTTGCTGAGAAAGAGGAGGGCTGTCCATGATGAATTTCCTCTTAATCCATCTTTCTCTACATCTGCTAAAATCTTTTCAGAGGTGATTCTCCTCATTCTTTCCTGAAGTTTACCCCTTTAAATTTGAACATATTGACTCATTTTGCTGCCTACAGACATTCTTAGGGGATCCTATAGGCTTTTAAAAGCCATTGCTTGACCTTGTCATACTTTAAAGATTTCATCCTGTATTTTTCCTTTCAACCAACAGTTCTAGGACAAGCTAACTCATCTCAACTTCCACTTATTTCTCAGCCCCTTAGACTGGACTATGACCTCACCATTTGATGACTTTTCCCCAGTCCTCATCATCCTTCTTGATTTCTTTGAAGCCTTTGCCCCTGCTCAGTTCTCTTCCTGAGTTTCTGTAAACACTGGTCTCTGCTGGTTTCTTTGCTACTCATTCTCTTTTGCCCAATATTTATCCACATCCCTACCACCTGTGGTTGTCCTTCAAGGCTCTCTCACTACCTTCTGTGGGCTTCATCATCATCTATGTAGATGACTTGATAGCCATTACGTCCCACAGGTATTTGGTGATGCCAGATAATCTGACCTGATGTCCCATGGGCATCTCAAATTTACTATGTACTTATTTTCTCCTGAACACCTCCTCCCCTTCTTAAGTTTCCTGTTTCTCTTACCCAGGTTGGAAACCTTGAAGGTTTCTAAACAAGTCCCCCTTCCTCAGCCCACCCTCTAATAACCAGTCATTTGCTAAGGATTGTGCATTCTGCTGCCACAAGGTCTTTTCTATCCAGTCCCATGGCCACCATCTTGCCACTTCTTGCCAGGATGCTTTTAATAGCATCTTCATTAGGTTCCTGTCTTTTAGTCTCTCCTCTTTTTGGTCCATTCTCTATATGCTACCAAAAATAATTTTCCTGAAGTACAAGTCTGAGAATGACATTTAAAGCCCTTTATAGTTTTTTTTTTTAACACCAATATACTCTTCCAGGCTTATTCCACATATTCTTGTGTTCTTGCAGATCTGTTCTTGCTGTTGCCTGAACTTGGCGTCCCATCTCCTGCCTCCCTCTCCTTGGAGGACACTTGCCCTTCACCTTTGCCTTTTAGATGATCCCTTCATTACCAGAAGGCTCCTTGAGCTTCATACCATGGAAAACTTCATGTTATGAGAAAGAAATCACTCTTGGACCTCTGGGTTTTCTTAGTGCTCTTTCCTTCCTGAAACCATTGTGCATGCTCACCATCTTCCTGCCTGCCTTCCCTCAGTAGAGTCTAAGATCCGTAGGGATAAGGGCCTATTTTTTATTAAATTGAGCAGAGATCACACATTTAAATCATTGCTCTTTTGATAGGTAGAAGGGAATGCCTGCCCTCACTAATGGAATCCATTGCTCCATATCTCCCTCTGGTGGCTAATGTTTGTATTAATGACATTTAGAACATCTGTCTTGGCTAAATGAGGACAGAGAAAGAAGCTTGAAGAGGGATGATAGGAGGAAGAAAATGGTGTAGGAGGTGTCATGTCTCTGTTCATGTCCTTGCAGGTGTGAAGCTTACGTTGTCTGCCCTGGTGGATGGGAAGAGCATCAATGCTGGAGGTCACAAACTTGGGCTTGCCTTGGAATTGGAGGCTTAGTATAATTAAAAAAACCTGTGGGGAAGGGATAGCTAGCAGATTTGGCCTTAAAATATACTTCCAATGTGACCAGCAGGCTTTTTTTTTTTCTAAGAGGGATGATCTAAATAAGGGATGATCCAAACAAGAGCTGTATTTTAAATATTTAGACAGTTACTTGTTGGTTTCTAGTTAAATTGGTTATCTATCTAGTTACCAATGCTGCTGTAGAGCAGTCACTTATACATTATTTAAATGTATTTAACTGTTAAATGGCGCTACCCACCAATAATGAAATAGACCTTTATGAAAACTGTGCAATTGTGTGCATGTTTGTTTTTATGTTCCTTTTAACAAATTTGATATTACCATTGGATGAGATGGATCAGTGGATGTTTTGAGATGAGGTACAAAAATTTTGTTAATGCACCATCATTAGAAATACTTTTGGTATCCCAGAACAATGCAAATTATGAATAAAACAAATATGCATAATTGTGCCTCCAAGTGTTTGCAGAGTTAAAGCTTTGATAACTAGAGTCAGAATTGCAGACATTCCCTTTGGTCTCCTCGTTGTCTAGATCATAATTTATTTTTCCACAAGCTCTTCACTCATCTGTGCCACGAGTCCTCTTTGCCCTTAGAGTAATCCCATAAATTTTTTTTAAGAATAAAATAATATGAGGATATATGATTTTTCAACTCTTTGGTCTAAGTTTTTGTAAATTTTTTGCTGTATTATTGTTGGGACCCAAGGAAGGGATAGAAAATAAGTGCTGCAGAGAAGGGAAGTTGAAACGGTACCGAGTGTCCGGCTCAGAAGAGCTGTGTGCGCCCTACCTACAAGGGATGGTGTAAGAGATTGTCATTACAGGTATCTTGGAAGATAGACTAGGGCAGTGGTTCTCAACTTGGGGGTTATGTTCAATTTGTAACAATGAAAATACATCCTGCATATCAGGTAGATTCATAACAGTAGCAAAATTACAGTTACGAAGTAGCAACGAAAATAATTTTATGGTTGAGGGTCACCACAACATGAGGGAACCGTATTAAAGGGTCGTGGCATTAGAGAGGTTGAAAACCACTGTATGAGGTGATTCAAGAGGGGAGGTTCAAACAGGTAGCATGGCAAATAGTAACAGAGAAGACTTGAACGCAGCATGATTGTAAGTGCTCGGTTTGGGTCTGCTGCGGGATCTTGACAAAATCATTAGATCTCAGTTTCCCTCATTTGTTTTGCATCAGTAGGTAACCACTGAGGCTCTCTCCAAATGCTGCAATGCTTTATGTCACACAGGTTCTCAAACTTACCTATGCATTATGATTAATGAGCAAACTAACTTTGTATTTGACCAAAGCTTGGCAAATTTCTACACTAAAGGTTATTTACAGACAGAGGGAGGAATATATTGTTTTGTGTAGGGGTGCTTTCTGAATGGGAGTCAGGGCTCCCTGAATTGGTAGAGGTGTTCAGGCAGGAAGAAGCTGGATTAGAAGTCTGACAGTGCTGTTTCACTCTCTTGAAGAGAAAGGAGATGATGCTGTCTGAATCTTACTTTTCCACTTAAAGTCTAGAAAACCGTGAAGGACCTAAGTGGGACAGTGAATAGAGCACTAGTTCTGGAGTCAGGAGGACCCGAGTTCAAATCCAGCCTCAGACACTTAACGCCAAACTAGCTGTGTGACCTTGGGCAAGTCACTTAACCCCAGTTGATGCCCTTCCCCCTCCAAAAAGCAAAACAAAAAAACCCAACAATGAAAAACAAAACCTTGTCATGAACTCCCAGAGTACAAGAACTTAAAAGGAACACCTTGGAGCCCTATGAAGTCATTGGAGGACAAATCAAAGACTCCTGTTTGCAGATAAGCATTGCTCCAGTAGGTAGAACATAGGGAAAATAGGAAATGGTTTGATCTGGTAAGGGAGATGAGAGCCAACTGGTCACAGCTCTTTGTTATATGCCTATTTTCCTTCCACACCATCAACTGGCACTTCTGAAGATACCGGCTTCACTCCCATAAAACAGCACTGGTTTGAAAAGGGTGGCAATTCCAGTAGAGCACATAGTTCACAAAATATTGGCATCAACCACGAGGGGAAGGTTTTTAGAGCAGTTTGGGTGAAATAGCCTAGGCCCTTTGACTGAATCCAGACTTCCCTGAACAAATCCTCTTAATAAAAGGATTTGTTCTGCAAAACTTGGACTCGGTCAAAAGGCCACACATACTCCTGAGGGTACAGGTTCCCCCAATAGAAACAGATAGCTAGTGTCAGCAAGTCAGACAGGAAATGAGGCTGGTAGCTTGACCCTGCATGTGAGTCCAGGCAAGAGTTGAGTCTACCAAAATGGAAATGAATGCTCGAAGTAAAAAAAACAACCAAAAACTTGGGGTTCTATTCTGATACTTTCCATATTAGAAACTAAAATGTCAACATTATGAAGAAAACTGTTTTCATCTCATGCACCCCCGAAAGGATTTTAGGGTCCCTGGACCCTTTTGAGAACTGCTGTTATTCAAAAGTAGTTAACGAAAGAAACGGAATTCTGTAGGATCTTTGCACCCAGCACATATGAAGTGTCAAGTAGAGTAGATGTAATACAGGGTTTATTTTTATCTGCCACCTGTAGAAAACCAGCAAAGGGTTTCTGAATGTAGGTGCTGCCACTTATCCTTCCTGTGGTTTACAAGTGGATGTTAGCTTTAGGTAAGGAGATGGCAAGCATTTATCATCTCCTATGTGCTGGGCACCTTGATAAAATACTACAGAAGGCCAGAACAGCTTCTCTGGGAGTTCCAGTGTTGACAAAACCCCATCCCTTAAGGGTTGTAACCTCAACTCATGTTAGAGCAGCGATTTTCAACCTGTGGGTTGCAACCCCTTTGGGAGTCAAATGACCCCTTCACAGGGGTCGCCTAAGACCATCTGAAAACACATATCGCTCCTCTGTCTCCAGGCAGGTCTGCCCACATGCAGATATGCCCACATACGAGTATTAAAGGGTCTCAGCATGAGGAAGGTTGAGAACCACTAGATTAGAGGCAAGTCTACTTAGTTGTAGACCTAATTCCAGTCCCTTCATTTTACACATTAGAAAATGAACTTTGGGCAGGAAAGGCCGTGTCCAAGGTCACCTGAGAAGGCAAGGTATAGCTCCGGTCAAACACAAGTTCCATGCCAAGCTGTCCAATGTTGTCTCTAAGGATGGAGTATCTACACACCCTGGGGAGGTATGCAGACAAATGTGTCAATATCTGGGGAATAGGTTTTAAAACAAGGGGCTCTTTTTGTTTTGAGAAAGGATGAAGAAAATAGTTCTGTGTAAATCTTGGCTTGTTTAATGCCAATCCTTAAGGAACAGTTCTAGGTAAAATGTGCTCCTTTGGTGGAGCTGGTTAACTGAAAACCACAGGTATTTAAGTGCCCCCCCCCCCCCTTTTGAGTGGGGCAGGTGCAACTGGGTGGTACAGTGGATAGAACACTGTCCTAGACTTAGGAAAGCCTGAGTTCAGATACATCCTTGGACAATTACTGTGTGACCCTGGGCAGGTCACTTAACCCGTTAGACCTCAGTTAATAGTAAACCACTCCAGTATCTTTGCCAAGAAAGCCCCATGGATGAGTCTATCAGGTTACAAAGAGTCAGAACTGAACAAGTTTGGGCTTGGGGCTCCAAATTGCTCTAAACCAGGTCCTTGGGTGTGGCTTTCTGACTGAGTCCAAGTTTTACAGAACAAATCCTTTTATTTAAGGGATTTGTTCAGTGAAGAATCAGAATTGGTCAGAGGGCCTCAACTCAAGGTTGAAGGTTCCTTTCCAAAGGTCCATCCCTGCTCCAAATCTCCTTCCCTAGTACCACTAGGGAAATTAGACTGAATGGCCACCCTACTTTGGCTGCTGACTACAAATGCAGCCTCTGCTTGTAGTGCTTGCCTCTCTTCTGCTTGCTACTCTGGGACATAGGGAGAAAAAACACAGGAGGCTCAGACGGTCCCAGGTCCCAATCCCTCATTTTAATTGTCCTTTTAAAAAACGTGTCCATGAACACAAACCCCTAAGCTCTTCCCCTCCAAGGCCAAGATACTACACTGCCACCACTGGTCTCTTTCTACCCTGACATTGGTCAGGGTCCCCTAGATCTTGAAAGTCAAAGTGAGGCCATCTCCCAGGGGTAGGAGGCTGACGTGGACCCGGGAATCCCTTAGGATACGCTCATTGAGATCTCTGACACACTGAGTAGCCACATCTCCCGTCTGTGGCTTGTTGAGCACCTCCCCATTCCATAGGACCTAGGACAGAAGCAAAGGACAAATGAGAAAAAAGGCCCTAGAAAACAATGACAAAGGAATTTAAGGCTTGAAAAACACTGATTGACTTTACAAGTGTTAATTAAGCCCCTGCTTTATAAAGACAAAAAGAAAACAGTCTTTACTCAAGGATCAATATGGAATTTCCCAGGAATAAAGAGAGATCAGGGGTATGTTGGAACAAAAATTAAACATTTTCGTACTAAAAATCTGCCATGTATACTAATATTTTGGTTACCTTTTAGAGGAGCAGTCATGAACAACTTGTGTTTTTAATATTCTGAAAGTGAAATTTCAATATAAATTCTGGAAAAATATCTCAGAAAAAACGCAGTGGAATAACGTGTTTTTTGTTACTAGAAGACCCAAGAGATTCAGAAAAATGCACAGCTCCTTCAGAAATGTATTGCAACAACAACAAATACTTTTCTTAGTATTTCTGATTATCATTCTAATATATTTTATTTTAAGCATTTAAAAATACTTTTCTGAGAGTGCTTCAGCAGACTACCAAAGGGGTAGTCCATGACGCAAAAACATGGTCAAGAACCTGTTTTAAAGGAAAACACGAAATAAAATTTTAGTCATGCTGCCTGCAGTTTTAGGAATCCTGCCTTAAGCAGATCACATGGAACTGTCTGGATCAGCTGCTGAGCCACTAGAGAAAAATGGGCTAAGTGTTCTTTCTCCTGGCATGAGAGGGAAACAGATGGGGTGGGGTGGGTGTGGATAGGTAGGGCCAGAATGCAGATGGCTTAAATCTTAAGCTACATGGGGAGGCTGACCTTCAGACAACAGGGGCAATAACAGATATTTATGTAGATGGCTCTGATGTATACAAGGTGTGTTAAAATGTAACATTTATCTGCAGACTTGATAAAGTGCCACAGATTCAGTCATCTGCCCACACAGAGGTACACAGCTAGTAAGATTCAAAATCAGACTTTCCTGATTCCAGCAGTCTATCCATTATAGCATAGGGCCCTGCCATCATGTTTTACCCCTTTCCTGAATGTCCCAGCCCTCCCCTACGACTGCCTCCCACAGTCCAAGCCTCAGTACCAGCTATGGCACTTACGTTGCTAATAGCAATGATCCCACCAGACCGAACAAGCTTCAGACACTTCTCGTAATAGGTGCTGCAGCTCTCCTTGTCAGCATCAATGACTGCCATGTCAAAGGTGCCAGCTGCCCCTTCAGCCAGTAGTTCATCTGAATGGAGGAGACAGAATTTAGTCTAGGGAACACACACTGCTCAGTCCCAGCCGCAGCATCCCCTCTAGTCTATTTGCAGAGCCATGTATACTCCTCATTTCTCATACCACTTCTGAAAGGTACACGGTACAAGGATCTCTTTACTGTTCTGAGAGAGATCCTCTTCCAGACCATGTTTAAAATGTGACCAAGTTTGTAAGACAAAACTATGTAGTTTATGTTGTTTACCCATGTATCACACCCAGGGATTCACATCGCACATACACTTTGTACAAAGGACCCACAACAGCTCGGTTCCTAGACAGGTAGCATATGAACATGGGACCTACGTGCAGGACCAGGGAGTGCCTTCATAGATGCTGCTGCTGTTGCCCTAGAGAGACTCGTCCTCTCCCTAGGTTCATGGCTTCTCATGAACCTACTTTAGGACATTATGGCCTTCTTGCCTGGCTGCCTTGGGAGGGGGGACCCTGTCTTATCTGCCAAGGTGAGTGTGCTGCTCCTGTCCATGGATGCCACCCCCATGGATGTGGGGGGAACGAAGGCTGTGGAGGAGCAAACAGGATAATTAAGACTCCATTGAAGGCTATCTCCTCAATCAGACTAGGAAGGAGGTCCCCAAGGGCTTTAATAAGGGTAAGACTTTTCTCTCTGAAACCAGGGGTTTCCTGGTTGGTCTCTTTCCCATGAATAGGAAGTCTCTACTGGTGGAGCCAGTTATCATCCTCTGACTCATTCCTTCCCAGCTCAGCCAAGCACACACCCCAGGAGTGTGATCTGGTTCATGGTTACCCCCTCCCCCCAGAAACATCCCTGGCTCCTATCAGGGAGGGCAAAGTTCAGTACTGGATGGGTCCCCCTACTCCTTGCTAGCTCACCAACTGGGCTCTGACTTCTGCTGCCTTTTGTTGGGAAATGGGTCCAAGTTGCTCACCAATCCATGTACCTACCAAGGGTCTGCAGAGCTGGCTTCACCCGAAGGTCTATCTTCTGCTCCTCACCTGCCTGAAATGGTGTAGAAATAAGTCCAGGTGGGTGCTGTACCCTCCACTCTGTGTATAGCAACCAAGGGGAGAAGGTGGAGCCTGGCCACTCTTTTCCAGGTCAGCCTGAACTCTTACATGGAATGGAGCATGGGCAAAAAAAGGCTCCTAGAATTTTCACCCTCCCCTCCTCAGCCTTCCCCCCTTCCCCCATACCCAAGTCCAGAGCAGAGGAATGGGTAAATCACTTACCTCTCTCCAGAAGGGCCTTCCCAGCTCAGTGGGAGCAGCATCAATTTCACAGGCTACTACCTGCCCAGTGGCGGGCAATGCCAAGGCCAAACTCAAGGCAACATAGCCTGTAAAGGAGCCTGGGGGACAAACAGGCAGCGTAAGGGGGCTGGGGCCTCCGCAGAGAACGGGGCCCGGTTGGCGATGACATGAAACAAGTGGACTGGGGTCTCCCCAACCCCCCAACGCACATACTTACCAATATCCAAAACCTTGTGTGCTTTGATGAGTCGGGCTAGGTTGGCCAGAAGCTGTGCCTGCTCACAGGTCATCATGGAATCCCCCTGTGGCTGCTCCAGGGTGAGCTGGGGGGGGGGGGAGGAGTGAATGCATGACCTTTGGAGTGGGAAGGGGACCCCCTTCCCCCAGGCCACACTACATTAAAGCCCCTTACAAAACTCTGAAAGGTCCTGTCTTCTACCCCCCCCCCCCCTCCCAGCCCCACTGAGCTGCGAGGCAGGACCCCGGGCTGCGCCGGAGGCGTTCCCGAAAGTACGTACAGCCCGAGTCCCTCCGTCCCCCCAACCCATTCGGGGGCTCCTCACATCTCCCTTCCTAGCATACCTTCCGCAGGCTCCGCAGCGACGGGTGCTCCCTCATGGAGCGGCTCAGCACGTACTGCCACAGGGGGTCGTCTTCAGGGGGCAGGAGCCGCCGCCGCTGCTGCTGCTGGGGGGCAGATAGCCACTGAGGGACCCTCCTGCCTGCGGAGAAGGGACAGGGCGCTCAGCCAGCGGGGGCCCCCAACTCTAAGTCCCTCCGTCCCTCCCTCCCGCGGGGCGCACGTGGGGCGCACGCCCCCGCCCCCGCGCAGCGAGGAAGCGTGGGGAGGGGGCTCACCGAGGAAGACTCCGGTCACGAAGGCCGCTCCCAGCATGGCGGTGCCCAAGGCCAGCTCGGCGGGCAGGGAGAGCGGCGGAAGGACCATGGCTCCGAGACCCTGTAGGACGCATGAGTCAATAGAGGAAGCGCCAGGCCCGAGCAACTCGCAGGGGCGGAGAGAAGGCGGGACTACGCCGTAGGGGCGGGGCAAGGGCGGAGCTGCCGCTGGGCTCCCCAGGGCGGCCTTGGTTCTGACCGGCCAAGCCGCGGACTTTGGCGCCATCTCGTGGCCGTCCTGGAGAACTGCAGCAGGGGGGCTTTCCCATCCGCCGGGCGCGGGGCACGGATTCCTTTCTGAAGGATGAGGAGCGAGACCCGCTCCTCCGTGCTCTCCACGCGCCCCGCGTGTACTCGCTTCTCTGTGAAGGACGTCGCGGAGAAGCTGGTGCGTATATGTGGCGAGCGTCATATGCGGTGTGATGAAAATATCAGTGGCTCCTGAGGCACCTGCAGGGTCAAATCCTACCTTCGCCACTTACTAAGCCACCTACCTGTGCCTCAGTCTCCCCAACTGTAAGATGAGGGGGCTGGAGTAGATGACTCAAGCGCCCTTCCAGCTCTGAATCTGTGATTCCCCAACACAGAAAGACTCGGATAAGGGCGGCTAGGTGGCTCAGTGAGTAGAGCACCGGCTCTGGAGTCAGGAGGACCTGAATCCCCAAACACTTGACACACTGCCGCGTGACTTTGGGCAAGTCACTTAACCCCCCCCCCCCCCCCATTGCCCTCAAAAAAGCAAAAAGAAAAAGAAAAAAAAGACCCGGATAAATGAGATTCACGAAGAATATAAGATCGTGGTCACCTTTAGCCACCACTACCCCTTAACGGCGCCCCCTCCCCTCAAACCCGGCCAGCCACAGACCCAGGTGACTTTGGGCTTCCCAAGCAGTTTGTATCAACGACCTGATATTTCCGAAGGATTTAGGATGAAAAATGCCATTCACCCCTGGAGAAAGAACTGATGGGTGCTGGATGCTGATCAAAGCATACTTTTTTAAACTTCATTTTTCTTGTTTTTTTTGGGGGGGGAGGGCGTCTGTTTTCTTTCACGATATGACTGATATGGAAATATGGTTTGCGTGACTGCACGTGTGTAACCTATATCAGATTGCTTGCCTTCTAAATGAAGGGGCAAAGGGAGAATTTGGAACTCAACATTTTAAAAAACAAATGTTAAAAATTGTTTTTACGTGTCATTGGGGAAAAGAAATTACCCAAGTAGTTTGTGCCGTCGGAGGCGTGAGGTCCGCAGCTCCATGTCGTTTACCCAGGTCCGACTTACGGGGGTGACCCATGACTCCCCTGAAGTCTGCTCCGGAACCCTGCCACCTTGCCAGGGACACATTCAGGGGGCACAGATTCGGGGCTGCGCTGCCACCCGGTGGCCTGTCTGCTAATTGCACTCGGGTCGGATTGAAATGTCCCTTACCCAGACCTAACGTCCTTTCCCTGGAACCAGTCGGGTCGGGCGCTTGGCTTGTCCTTGACCTCAGCCTCCTCCAGCCACACACGGGGAAAAAGAAGGTGACCTGCGCGGCTGCTACACCCTGGCCTTGCACACTCACTAATTCATACCTGAGATGCAGGCACAGACAGTGAATGGGGTAATACTCTTCCCTGCAACAGGGGAATGTCATTTCTATCCTCACAAACCCAATGCCTTGCACATAGTAGGGCAGAGTACTTGTTGAATTGAATTAAATAAATCAAAGGATGATGGTATCGTCGAGTTAGACCTGGAAGAGATCTGAAGGTTCTCTAGTCCAGTCTCAGAGAAGTTATAGGGAACATAACCTTTGTCACACATTAATCAGCCAGAAAGTCCTTATGGCTCACCTAATAATAATGATAGCTAGAGTTTATGTAGTGCTTGATATGACAATCCCAGCAGGTGGCTATTATGATTATTCCCATTTCACAGATGAGGCAGACAGAGGTGAGTTGATATGCTCAGGCTCTTTGTGACTCCAGGCCCCGTGTCATATCTGCTGCACCACTGAGCTTCCTCTGTTGGCTTCTACATGAAAGGCAGCCTGATCTAATGCCTTAACCCTTATGGCAATCTGGTGACGCCTATGAACAAGTTCATGGACCCCAAATCAAGATGTCTTGGTCTAGTGGCTCTCACTGGATGTGAGGTTGATGTCTGTCTCTTGTCACTTAACTGGCTGTGAGACATCAGACAAGTTACTTGAGCCTCAGCCTCTTCATCTGATTAGAATCAGAGGTGTCAAACTCTCTGTCTCACCCCAACCCCCCCAACTCTGGAGTGCCACCAAACCAAATTAACATGTAATTGGGAAAAAAGATAAATAAAAATATAATATAATCTACATAATGTGAATTTGTGGTTTTCTAAGGCAATGTGCTGCCTGCAAGGTTCTATGTGAGTTTCATAACACTGGTGTAGGCAGCCTCTACATTTCTTCAGTCTCTAATCTCTGCCCTGGGGAGGGGGTGTTGGAGGTCAAGGTCGATATTCTTAGAAATTAGAAGAGAATCAGGGACAGGGTAGAGAACAGAACAAGGTGGGGAGGGATAGGAAGGAGAGACAGATGATCACTGTCACAATATGTCCACTCTGAAGATGTCTTGTATAATCACATATCCACAGCCTGTATTGAATTGATTATCCTTCCAGTGGGGGTGGGAGACAAGGGAGGAATCGAAAGAATCTAGAATTTAAAGT
>CM053598.1:43490168-43626521 GCA_028646575.1 Pseudocheirus occidentalis | reverse complement strand
AAAAAAAAAAAAAAAAAAAAAAAAAAAAAAAAAACACAAAAAAAAACCCACACCTCCAAGCTACTTGGAGGACAAGAAAGCAATAGGGAAAAAGAGAGGCTTACGTACCTTCCAGTCCTGGTTGAAGCCGGGTCCTGCAGAAAGAATTCCACTTGAGTCTTCTCAGCCAAAGAAAAAGTAAAGTTTATTGAAAGTTCAAGTTCACCAGATGGGGTAGACTCTTAATGAGCCAGTCTATGCTAGTTTGTTCTATGGAGCTTTCACACAGAGCAAGTCTCTATTAGGGCATTCTGCGGCTCTCTCACAGAGACGGAGGGAAGATGGGGTCTGGTCTTATATACAGAGGAATCTAGGGATGGTCTAGAGGAGGAGCCTGGGGAGAGTCTTCAGGAGGAGCCAATGAGGTCAGACTCAAGTAATGAGTTTGGGGAGGGACTTCAGGTGGAGTTAATGAGGTCAATGCAAGAGTGGATTGATATTTTGATAGGCTCAAGGGTGGGAAGCAGATGGACAATGGAGGGCCAGGCTAGTAACAGGTTTGGGCCAAACCACAATGAAATACTTATGGCCTCTGCAAAAGGCTCTTGAAGATTCAATCAGACTTCAAGGGGCTTCCCAGAGCATGTACCTCAAAGATTCAAGGAGAGCTCAAAAAGGGGGGAGTCCCCAGAGCCTACACTTCATCAATTATCATATTGTGAATTGACTGAATGCTTTGTTCTAAATTTTGTGGCCACTGTAATGAAAACTATGTGGCCATTCTAATGTTAAGCTGTTATGAACACTATATTGTGATTTTCTGTGATATAAATATTATATTGTGATTTGTAATGAATGTTGGCCTTGATTTGTAATGGAATAAACAGAGTGTTCACTATACTGTGTAATCCAAACCTTAAAAGCTGTTCACAGTAGTATTCTTTTGGGAATCTGCTGGTGCATGGCGCTATGATTATGGGATTCAAGGGAAGATGAATAGAACTTGCCTACATAATGGCCTTTGTCACTGAGAACACTAACACAGTTCTCAGGAAAGATTGTGGGAGGGATCCAGGGGTGGTCTAGAGGAGGAGTTGGGGGAGGGTCTTGAGGAGTCAAATGAGGTCAGACTCCAGTAAGGAGACTAAGAGTGGGAAACAGCTGAAGGCTACCTAGAGATGACAGACAATGGAAGGCCAGGCTTGTTTAAGGGTGACAGATTTGGGTAAAGATATTTTGATAGGATCATGGGTAGGAAGTAGCTGGACAATGGAGGGCTAGGCTAGTAAGAGATTTGGACCTAGCTATAAGGAAAGGCTTATATCCTTAAGGACATGCCTCATCAAATGGGAAGATTCAATCAGAGTTCAAGGGATTTCCCAGAGCCTGTACCCCCATCAATAACGTCCTAGAAAAAAAAGGTCCTAGGAACCCTGTTTCGGGTCCACCCAAGGATCAGCTTCAGGTGTCTGTGGAGACATGGGTGAGAGAGGAAAAAATAACCAGGGGATAGTTCAGGAAAGAACCATGAATTCCATCTAATGATTATAAAAGTTTATTGTTATGCTATTCAGCAGGCAGGGGGGCTTAGGAAGCCTGAAAAAGTACAGGAATTAGGGATGCAGGTTATATAACCATAATAACATAAATCAGTTATCAATTATGCTAACTAGGTGACTACAGGAGGGATTAAGGAGGAGTTAAGGAGTGGTCAGTGCTTAAAGGGACATGTACTTTTTATATCAACTGCCAGGTGTATTGCCCATAATCCACTGGGAAAAAGCCCCGGGGGTGGGGGGGGGGGAGGGGCACTACAAGGAGGTATAGTTTTTGCCTTCAAACCTAAGTCACCTAAGTCAACTAGCAGTCAATTCTGACTGAGAGGTGCCCAGTCAGTCTCCCATATGACAAGATGAATGCTGGAAGCTAGACTAACTGGTGCCTAACTGGTGAAGGAATTATCTTACTGATAGTGCATCATAGGTATGACTGGCCACTGGAACAAGGGAGTTTTACATTTCTCTAACTGCTTACAGATGGTTGGGTGAAGGATTCATAGGTATGGCTTGTTATTGAAATAAGCAGGGTTAATGGCAGCTAAGCAGAGTGCTGCTCAGGGAAGAGGCAGAGTTAATGGTTTTATGGCTGGGAGAGGTGTAACTTTACAACTGAAGTTGCAGCTGGATGTTACAAACTTAAACACCCCAACACCCCATCAACAGGGCCGATAATCTGATAAGAGACTTGTCTTTTTTAAGTATCTGAAATTGGGGGGCAAAAGGCTTGGCTGCAATCAGGGTCTCAGACACAAATCTTTTAAGTGTAACTCCAGGGGATCTTTAGAGAGCTGGCTTTTGGTGAATCCACTAGGAGCGTCACCAAAAGGCCCTGATTAGAGCACACTGTCTAAGCCTTGACTTCAGCTGCATCAGAAGCCTGCTTATTTGGTATACATAAAAAGCTATATAAGAAAAAGGAAAACATAATTGTGTAAAAATTAATATGGTTAGTATTTTCCTAGGAGGAAACCATATGGTTACAATGCTTTAGCAGATTTTGGAAGTTACCTAATTTTTCAAGTCTACTAAATAAAGTTTAGTGAAAAAGCACATGGTAGGCATTTAATTCTGCCAGTTTACAGATAAATGAAGTAAAGGATAACATACAATTCTGAGGACAAAAAGTCTAAACTATATTGTAGGGCACTGATAGTAAAATGTCAAGGGACTTGTTCATGGTCAGTGATCACAACCAATCGTGATTTTAGTTTAAGCTTACTCTCAGGGGTATATCCTGGCTTGTTTTTCTTCACATCATTCTTCTTCATATAAGAGAGTAAGGGTTCTGAAACATTTTTTGCATCACGGATCCCTCTTTTAGCAATCTGGTGAAGCCTATCCTCAGAATCATGTTTTTAAATGCATAAAATAAGACATGCAATATTACAAAGGAAACCAATTATACTGAAATTCAGCTATAATTTTTTTTTTTAGTTTACAAACCCTATGACATTAAGAACTCTCAACTTACAGTCAAGGTTTCCTGATGGATAAATCTCTCCTGTAATCTAAGTATTATATGTGTTTTACTAGATATACTTTTGCTTTTAAAACTGTTCTCAAAATAGGCACTTTTATATTTTGAACTCAAGGCATGGTTTACATTTACTATACTTATAAAAACTGCCAGAAAATAAAAAGCCCAGAATTAAATAGGAAACAGAAGATTAGCAGAACTCTAAATACAACTCCCTATCCTTGCAGTGGTTCTCAACCTGTGGGTCCTGACCCCTTTGGGGGTTGAATGACCCTTTCACAGGGGTCGCCTAAGACCATCGGGAAAACACATGGCTCCTTTATCCATCTCCAGGCGGGTCTGTCCACATGCAGGTCCACTCACATAAGAGTATTAAAGGGTTTCAGCATTAGGAAGGTTGAGAACCACTTTTTTAGAGCCATCCACCCACTCATCCCTAAAACATCAATGAATCCAAATACCTGGCATTAAGATTACACTCAATCATCAGGTACTCAAATCACTGAATTAATATTTGGAGACTGGAAATTAGGTTAAATTGATCAATGAAATCATTATTTTAAAATGTTACAATCAGGACTTAATGGAGAATGAAAATCTGATTCAAAATGGCAGATTCTATTATGATACTCTGAAAGGGTATACTGGACCTCAATCCATCTTTAATGTATAGTTCTGGCAATGAAGTTGATATGGATTTAATTAAATTTCAATGACAAGACCTACTTAGCTGACTAAATGGTATTTCCAAATCTTCAAGTAGCCATACAGCTAGGAATGTTTTTAAAGAGTTTGGATTTTGAGTAATGTAAGCGCATAGGAAGATTCTAAATCAATAGAATCCACAGCTCTCATCCCTCACCCCCGCCCCCCACGAAGGAATTTTTTAACTGCAAAAATATACAAGGGAGCAGAAAAGTGGTCTCTCAAAACGCACTAAAATTATTTCTTCTCAATACCCCACAAATTCAAAACTATAATTCAATGCTATTGTGCAAATGGAATTTAAAACATAAGCAAGCACATTACATTGGGACCCTGATATGATACTGTCTTTGGGGTCCCTGTTGAAGAAAATTGCTAAACAAAATTCTAGTATTTCTAATAAATAAACTTCTTGGTTAGGATCTGCACCCCATATGGTCCCAAATTGAATTTTGCATTCCAACGGTTATGTGGGCACTTCCAACTGTAAATTATGAATTTGCTTTTACCTTAGAAGTTAGGAAGAAAATTTACTTTTCAAAATTTACCAAGTAGGTCTAAAAGTCCCAGAGGCATGTTAGCAAGGATCAAGTAGAGGATCAAGAGTTGGGGAAAGAGACCAAAGGGGAAATCAGTACACATTACCAACCCATCATAGAACCATCCACCAAACCACTAAATATAAAAGATGGATTATTATACAGAAACAACAGTTACATTTTCAGAAGTGCCTTCTTCATAAACACCTGACCCATATCTTCCCATTTTCAATTAACTTCCTGATCTCTCAAGGTCAGGAGAGTCACAAGGCTTTTAACAAAATAAGAAATCATTCATGATGAAATCTCTGGTCAAGTGGCTATTTATGTTCTTGTCCTACTGTTACCCTTAACGTGTTACATCATACTCTTAAAGAAAAGCAAGGTTTCAAAAAAAAAAATAAAAGTTTTCAAAGAAGAACAAAAAGCTGAATTCAACTAAAAAATAATAAAAATTTGGCAAATAGAGCAATCTTATGTGTGGGAAGAAAAAACAGCTTAAAATTTTTTGAAAATCAGTTGTTATAAAGCTAAACACTTTAAACTACTAAAGGTATTTAAATACCTTGAGTTATTATCCATTACCAAAGTGGCTCCACAGCTCCTTTCAAAAATTGCCTAAGAATTCTTGATACAACGTTTTGGTATATTACCTTGCATTCATATATTTACAACTGTTGGGCAAGATCAAAGAAGATGCTAAATTATAGAAACTAATTTTATGTTGTAGAAGAAAAGTCAAAGTGGTTAAATACATATGAGGAAGATGAATGAGCTAGATTACAAACCCTACTGGAACAATTAACACCAAACTATCTTGGAGAAAAAAATCTTAGAAAAACTAAAAAAAACTTTGACTTCGTTAATCTGTGGCTTCTCTTATAAGACTTCTAAGAATCCCATTATAATATCTTTGATTAAACAGTTGAGCAGCCCTGAAAAGCCCTCACACCAGAGGTGCTAGTCTTCCTGAACACCCCATACATGCGGAAACAATGTGTAATTTCTTCATGAAAGACTACAAATGGACTTAAATAGAACTCATAAGTTTCTATTAAAAATAACATTTGCAATAAGATGATGTTTATCTGACCAATTAAGAAGACACCTGACTAAACATGTACAACTCACCTCATACGAAAAATCAGAAATTTTTTATATTAGGAATTAAGAGAGGAAATCTTGGGATTTCTAAAAATCTAATCTCAAGAATATGGAAGGTCAGGCTCAAAATAGACAGTATATAAATCATCAGTCACCAAAAGCATGTTCTGAAATTCTAAGTGATGCTTATTGGACACTTTAAAAATCAAACCATGAAGCCAATTTTATAAGACTTACAGCAATATAATAGGTACTTAACAGAACTCTCTGCTAAGATTAACATCCTACCCAAATAGAAAGCTCTTACACTTATACTTTTAAAATCAAAGATTCTCCTTATTAGTTTCATAAATAAAAACAAACAAGCTAATCTTCTGACAACCTAAGATAAAAGTTCAATCAATTAATTCTGTCTTTATAAAATGGTTGTTGGCCAACTAATCTAAGTATACAAGGACAAACCCAAACGGTGTCGACCCACCAACTAACTCACTTATTTACAGAATTAGAAACTTTCCTATATCACAGTTTCTTAGTATTTAAGAATTGTTCTAAATCAATAAACTATTTTCTTGTCTTTTAAGCAGAGATTCCAGTCCTGGCAGAATGTGCTCAACACATGGATTAAAGAAAACCAGTAAGATACCCAGTACTGCATACCAGAATAAAAGTAACATAGGTAGAATAAAACTTGTGACTTTTGACCTTTAAAATGAAAGGCTGAATGAAGTACTGACATTATCATTTTACACTGCAGAAAACATAAAAGATTACTATTCATTTCCTACCATGATGTCTCCCTGAATCATTTTTTTCCTTTGCGCAAGTACAATGTCTTGGTATTATGCTGTCTCCTATAAAAACAATTTCAAGGTGCCCACCTTTGTTAACAGCAAACTTAAAATAGCCTCCTTTAAAAAAAAAAGTCATTTTTTGTTTGTATCTAACTCTGTGAACCCATTTGGGGTTTTCATGGCAGAGGTACTGGAGTAGTTTGCCATTTCCTTTTCCAGCTCATATTTACTGATGAGGAAACTGAAACAAGCTAAGTTCAGTGACACATCCACGATCACACAGCTACTAAGTGTCTGAGGACAAATTTGAACTCAAAAGATGAATCTTCCTGACTCCAGGCCCAGTGCTCTATATATCAAAACATACCCCCATTGCTTGAGAATTAGCACTAGCTTGTGGCCTTGAAGGTCTTGTGATCCAGAGAGAACACGGGAAACTCCCACTATTAGCGTTTCATACTTGGATTTCTCCTCAGGTTACAGGCCATACTGTGGTCAAGTCAGTCAGTCAAAACTAAGTATTCACAAAACCTAAAGCCTTCAGGTACTTCAGATACACAATTCGAAGCACAAGGAAACTGTTACAGAAAGAAGAAACTGTAAAGGCATCTTTCTCTTAAGGATTCCCCCCTCCAGAATTTCTTCCAAGCAGGAGAGACAGGCTGCAGCAGGTTTAGGGAAAGTCACCCACCCACCTGATCACCTCCCCAAAAACAGAGCACACCATTCAAAGGCAAGGCCTTATCTCCTACAGGTTCTGTGAGGGGAAAAGCACGAAACGCCCCCCTCAACCGAAGCAAAGACGCGGCCGGATACTACGTCTCATTTACCTTCTACGTTTGGGGGAAGGGGGCAGGGGTACCAAGAGCCGGGATCACGGGGGCAGGGCTGGGGAAGGCTTCCCGGACCAGCGTGGGCAGCCCCCTGTTCCTCCGGTCTGGCCGTATGCAAGCTGCGCCTCAGACCAGATCTGGCCGCCGGAAGCCCCGCGAAGGCCCCCACGGGCGATGCGAGCAAGCGCGCTGACACCCACGCGAAACACACTAGACGCACACCGGTACATGCCCACACCTGGGACGCTGACACACCGGCCGCGCGCGCGCGCACACACGCATGTGCACATGCCTCCAACACAGACGCACGCACACACTCCCGTGTACCCGCATCTCAGACACTGACACACGACACATCCCCCCACGCAAACCACCCGTGACACACTCCTGCGTGCACACCCCTCCGACATACGCGCCCCACACAGGGGTAGACACAACACAATCATGGATGCACACACCACACACACAACACGCGGGACAGACACAACACCACCCCGCCAGCCGCGCTCGGACACTGACACCTCGCACGCGAGCGCGCCCCCACCCCCTCCCCAGGCTGGACCCTCGCCCTCACCTCGGGCGGTCGCCCCTCCCTCTCGGCACCTGGGCCCCGCGGGGTGGGGGAGGGGAGGGCCCGCACCTCCAGCACCCTACTCAGGCCCGGGTCCGAGCCTTACCTTGGCCGGGCCGGCCGGGCTCTTCCGACACTCCGGGCAGGAGTCCTCCCCCTCCTCCTCCTCTTCCTCCTCCTCCTCCTCCTCCTCCTCCTCCTCCTCCCCCTTCCTGTAAGAGTTGCTGGGGCTCCCCTCGCTGTTGCTGTCCGGGCGGCCCCTTGGGGGAGATTCCGGGCTGGGGGTCTCTGGCGGGGGCGGGGACGGGGGCGAGGGCGGAGCTGGCGACGAGAGGCGGCTGAACGTGAGCATCACACTGAGGCCTCGGGCACCGCAGCGCCCGCGGCAGCGCCCGCGGCAGCGCCCGCCCGAACCGGAACTGCTTCGTGGGGCGTGGCCTCGGCTGGCAGCGAGGCGGGGCCAAGTCCGGAAAGGGCGCGAGAATGGAAGGAGAGGAAGCGAGGGGAGGAGAAAGTGGAGGCGAGAGAACGCATGCGCCAGGGCCTGGGGCCCAGGCCCCTAGCCGAGGAGGGGGGCTGTGGGTGGGAAAATAAAGGAGGGGAGGAGCCAATGAGGGAGGAGGGGCCGGGCTACAGCAAAGGGGCGTGGCAGCTGGATGGAGACGCACCCTGCGGGAGGCGAGCGCCTTCGCGCTGCTGCTGCCGCTCTTGCCCCTAAAACAATTGATGGGGGGTGGGGCACCTGACTTCACCTCTGGGCAGCCCACCCTCGAGACGGTTTACTGAGGGCTAGACTTAGCTGCGTCCGGATGACCTGGGTTCGAATCCCACCTCCGATGCTATCCCTGGAACGAGCACAGGATCACCGAACCTCGTGGACCCTCAGTTTCTTTACCTGTAAAGCGGGGATATTGATACCAATGGCACGGGGTGTTGACTCAGACGAAATACTAGAGGAGACCATGTTGAGAACTTCGCTGTATAAATGTCAGATATTCTTATCCCTCGGGACGGACGCCCGCAGGGTCTGATCTTACAGCTTGGCCCCAGCTGGAGAGTTGGGGGTGGGGGCAGGGAAGGGAATCAGCCCGAACCTACTTACGGCCTCGGGGCCCTCAAGTGCGGACCCTCTGGCGGCAGTCAGTCAAAGTCACGTGTGGTCTCGAGGTGCCCCGCCCGTCTTACGTGGCCCTCACGATTAACCACTGTTCCAGGCGGGCGCAGTCCACAGCCTTGCATTGGCAAGTAGAGATGAAGTGATTGGGCACCTTTGACGTCCAGCATCTCACCCCCTTCCACACCTCGCTGCTTCCAAGTCAGGGGTGTGGTGGAGGAAAATGCTGCAAACCAAGCTCCTTCTGCACCAACTAGACACCTCCCTAGAGACAGGTAGTCTGGGACCTCAAGCTCTAAACTTCCTCCCCACATTGTTATGATTCAGAGCAGGAAACAGCTGAGAAACTGCTCCCACTGGGGCTCAGTCATTTTCAGCTTTCCAGCAAGCACAGGACAAGTCACTGAAGCCTCTTTCCGGGGAACCTATCAAAGGAATCCTGCCTCTTCATGGCAAATGGGGCTGTTGGTGTCGGAGGACAGAGATACCCTTGCCCGGGCTCATAAATCCTTACACCAGGTTATGAGTTAACTCTTCCTCAAAATCTCCAGTTCTACTGCCAGGTCCATAGCGTCTCATTAGATTTCAAACTGGAAGGAAATTTAAGAGACTGGCTAATCCAAATCCCTCATTTTACATATGGAACAGAGGCTATTTTATTCACAAGTCATGCTTAACCCTCTGACCACTTGGGATCTTCTTTTCCATTACTTTTGCCAAGATCTGTCCATTTCCACAATTTCCACCATTCAAAAACTGCCCAAGCCCCACAACTTGACTGTTTATGTGATTGGAGTACCTGCATGAAGCATGTGGTTGATTGGAACGTTAGGAACCTTCTCTGGTTCTATTCACAAGACCAGACGTGCCTCATGTGTCCAATCTCTACTGCAGCCCAGGACACTAAGGCAATGTGTGATAGTGTTTTACAGTCTATGATGATGATAAGCTTATGGCTTATTTTTCTTCAGTGTCCCCCCCATAGTGTCTAGAAGAGAACTTGACCCATAGGTCATCTTTCCTAAAGATTTGTGAGTTAATGAATTTCATTTATCCTTTTCAATGGACAGCAGACACCAAAGTCTGTCTTTCTAGGAGCCTGGCCTTCTCAGGATAGGCCTAGATGATTGATGAGAGTATCTGTCTGGTCTGGATTGGAACATGAAATAGGAGATTTTGCCTTTCAGAATCTGTCTCTACTCATTCCTTTCACTCACATCTCCAAATCTGGGCCTAGAGTTTCATTCCAAGAAGAAGGCACTGTTGAATACATTGGCCTATGGTCAGAGCTTCACCCCTAATGCACTCTGGCCATATTTATGTTAACCTCTCCCAGTTCTTAATTCTAGTGCTCTCCAGGGGCAGATATAGATGTTGGGAGTGGGCAAAGAAAGAAGAGAAAAACTAATGGATGCTGGGGTTTGGGAGAAGGGAAACACTGGAGTTAATCAGGGAGGAAAAGTGACTGTTTTCTCTCTGGCGGCCACTGTGCCTTGCTGAGTCATTCACTGCTGTCCCACCTGTCCCTGCCAGTCTCCGGAAAGGAAAAATGATACCTGAGTGAGAGAAGGCACAAGTCCTAGGAGGGAGTTGTTACACCCTCCACCCTACCTCACCCTACCAACATACCCATACACACAAACACAGGCATAGCCTGGATTTCTCCAAGATAGAGAGGCTAAAGTGTCTTCTGCTGATGTCTGGGGAAAAGGGATCCCCAAGGGAGATCAAAGCTGAGACAGATGATACTGAATCTCCCTGTCCCAGTGTCTCTGAAGTAGAGCAGCTCCTCAGAACAGGCAAGGTCTCCTGCAGCCATGTGGATGAAGTCTGGCCCAATCTCTTCATAGGAGATGCGTGAGTGGTGATTTGGGAATAAGAAAATGCAACTGGGAAGTTAGGATGAGGGAAGAAAGAGAGGAAACTTGTTCTATTACAGCAAGGGGTGGAAGGAGATATACTGTGTCTGTAATTAGAATTGGCCATGACCATGGTGGGGGAGGGGGAACAGTCTCTAGATACAACCATAAGGTGGGACAGTGAGGGTACTCAGCATTCCTAGAGGGAAAAAAAATGCTGGACCTAGAAGCTAAGCATTTTGCATATAATCCAGAAGTACCCCAGAAACTTAGGACAATTGAAAAACCTGGGGTAAGACTGGCTTAGGGCATAGAAGATGGAAGTAGTTACAGGGATTTGGGTGAAAGACAAGAGGTGGGGTTGGAGTGGGCAATGTCTTGGAGGTTCCTAGAACCTCCAACTGGTCCATCTCAGCTTATTTCAGCCCATTCCCTCCCTCCTCTTGGCTCAGAATAAGTGGGAGCTGGGACAAAAAGAATTCCTAAAGCTTCAGGTCCAAAAGGTAATTTACAGATAAGATAAAGGTACATGTATTGTACCCAAGGTTTGGGCCCAATGAAACTGAAAACTCCAGGTAGCAAAGGGGGTCCCCCAAACCTGGCTCTACATTACCCACAAGGAGAAATATGTGCTGGGATGAAAGGGGGAAGTTCAGGGGCTAGGAACAGAGAAGAGTTGGGAAGAAGCCCAGAGCGTGGGCTTGGTGGGTGTTATTTCCTTTACAGTATTTTTCCTCAGTACCAGAAGCCTGGGGATTTATTTGTGCTTGTCTGCATAGCCAACTAAAGCCTCCCTCCAGATGTTTCCCACCACCCATCCCTAAAGTAGCCAGCCTGGATCAATCCACCAGTCACCCCATCTGTTGTTGTCTCCCTCTAGGGCCACAGCAAACAATCGCTTTGAACTGTGGAAATTAGGCATCACTCATGTGCTGAATGCAGCCCATGGGGGTCTTTACTGCCAAGGGGGACCTGACTTCTACGGCAGCTGTGTGAGCTACCTGGGGGTGCCTGCCCATGACCTCCCTGACTTTGACATCAGTGCCTACTTTTCTTCTGCTGCTGATTTTATTCACAATGCCCTCCTCACACCTGGGGGTATGAAAGCTGATTGGGAATGGATGGGTGGGCTTTTCTGTTCTCCCTGGTATGCAGTTCAACTTAGAAAGTGTACCCTCTCCAACCCAGTAATATCAGGCTTGAAGAAATCCTCCACTATGATGAGGGGGCTCCAGACTTGCTCAGGCTTCAACCCAGATGTCCCCAGATTTCCATTTTTGCCCTAAAATATATTCCCCATGAGGAAGCTGGGGTGGGAGAAAGGAGGGAGGGGAAAGTCAAAGAAAGAACCGGGAGAAACCAAGAAGACACTCAGCTAGCCAGCCTTAGCTCTTCATGTGTGACTCTGACGCGTCAGCACCATTTTGGGGGCCTCAGTGTCCTTATCAGTACAACGAGATTGAGGATAATGATGGCTTCCATATATGTATGTATAGTCCTTTATCATCTTTACAGAATTTTCACATGTAATTATCTAGCCCGTCCTCATAAGCGTAATGTAGGGCAGGTTAAGTCATTCTACTATTTTCAGAGATAAGGACAATAAGGATCAGACTGGTGAAGGGAATTGTAAACAGTCGCACAAGTGACCTTTGGTCGAGTTGGGCCAAGAATCACCTCAGGTACTCCCAGGACTTTTGTACTATGTCATGGAAAATGGTGAAAGGCCAACCAAACCTGAAGTTGGGAGACCCCGGTTTAAGGCAGGTTCCCCAGCCCTGGTTTAAGGTCTATACCTGAGAGATTAACTGTGTGCCCATGGGGAATTCACTTCAGCTCCATTTCCTTGTCTGTAAAACAGAGGTGATAAAAACACTAGTACTCGTGCCTCACAGAGTTACAGTAAGGAAATCTTGAGGTGCTATAGAAGTGTGAGCTATTATTCCTCCCAGGGTGGGTGGTTCCTGGAGCCCCAGTGAGAATAGTGAGTGATTAAGTTTGTAGACGGAGTGAGAGGGACTTGCCTCTCCTGTAGCTTCTCACCACCTTTTCCTCTCTTGCTTATTCCTCCAGCCAAGATCTTAGTTCACTGCGTGGTGGGGGTCAGCCGATCAGCCACTCTGGTCTTGGCTTACCTCATGCTGAGACAAGGGCTAACTCTGCGTCAGGCAGTAAATTCTGTGAAGCAACACCGTTGGATCTTCCCCAACTCTGGTTTCCTCAAGCAGCTGTGCCAGCTGGACAGACAGCTTCAGGGAGCAGGGGGAGCACCAAGAGACTGAGAGGGCAGCTCCTCATTGCTTTCAGGCCTCATCTATTAAGGCAACATGCTCACCTTCACTCCACCCTTCAAAAGATAATAGGACAGAAGAAGGATCACCAAAAAGGAGATTTCTGTCTCTGCAATCCTGGGGCTGTTTTGGGGTGGAGGAGGATTAGGAGTACCTTCTGTCTTTTGCCAGGATTGGTCTCTCATCTAGGACAGGTTAGTATGGCTCCTGGTGCTCATTGCCCTAGGAAGCTAGGTGATTTGAATATACCAACGTAGGGATGAGAGGGAAGTGGAAGAGTTCTGAAACTCAAGTAACACAACTGGGGAGAATAGTTAGGTCTCCTGGGAGTAGGAGGAATAAGCAATGTTGAGGGGCCTACAGTGGTCTATTCTCCCCTATCCACTAATTCCTCAAATTTCTTATGTGTCTCAGAGAGAGCATACCACCACACTAGTCATCCCCTTTGGAAGACACTAGTTTTCTACCTTCACATAGAGGGCTAGATGAAGTTTGGTGAGAGGAAAGAAGAAGAGAGAAGGAAGAGAGACTACAAGATAGGATGGGTGGGGGGAGATGATGAGGGAAGGTATGTGTGTGGGTAGGAGGTGTGGATAGGGAAACTTGTTAGTTGCCTAACTTTGTCATTTGGCCAGGCCCTTCTTCCTTCCCCCTGAAGTCAGCAAACGGGTAGGGATGAGGAACGACCTGAGGAAACTACCTGCCAGTTCTCTATGGTCATCAAATCCTAACTGGTACCACCACTCCCTCCCCCCCCCCCCAGCTTCTACCAAGTTATACACAGGACTCATAAAACTAAGAGCTTACCCTTGATTCCAGGCCCTCGGTCACCATTTTGGCTACCCATCTAACCTGCCAACAATGCCCTGGTTACCCATGCTGGAAGTTGTAGGAGTATGTTTTTGTGCTGGGAAGGAGGTAGGATTGTGTCTAGCTTTGCTAGACTGGAGGAGCAAGACAGATGCCAGTGCCTGGGGGTAGGGGAGCAGGTCTCCATCATTCTCATTCCCCTGCCTCCAATGGGCCCCTCTACCTAAGATCTTCCAGCTTCACACATTATCCCCACACACTTCTCCAGGTTCCCATCAGTTTTCCCCCATTCTTTTCCCTTCTCTTTTTTGTGCTACTCTGGCCTCATTCTTTTACCCCTCCCACCCCACTCTGAGGGAGGCTTTGGGCAGGGACTTCAGGCTTAATTTTCTCCTATCCCAGGTACTAAGCCAGAAATGGAGGAAAAGAAAGCTACACATCACAGAAATGACTGCCTTAGGGTCTGATGAACCTGGCCCTTACTATCCACATTTCCTTGGACCAGAGGATATGATAGACTTTCTTGAGCTCATCCTTTATAGCCAAATCCCTTTTCTCTGCCAGATTACTCCCAGCCCAGACCAGGAAGATCTCTCCTATTCTGAGATCTCCAGAGAAAGACATGTCACCCCTCCATTTCCCACGTCCAGTTGTTCATACTCCCTTTGGTTTAGTCCTCAAATTCATCCATAAGTCTATTCTGAGTTCCTCCTGCTGTCAATTAAATTCTAATCTTCTTGTTCTGTCTATAACAGAGGCAGAAAATAATCCATATTCCTACTACCTGTGATAAAGTTTTCTTACCCCTCCTGATGACCATTCTTCCCAAGTCTTTCCACAGAACTTTAGTGATGAACTCTGGGATTTGCTTCCATCTTCAACCGCTAAATTGAAGGGGATAGGCTCTCCTTACCTGTCTCCTATTTTGAGGGTCAGAGACCCAGTGACTGCAGCCAACTCTGAATGGATTGATATGGCCGAAGGAATTGAGGGAGGGGACATGAAGTGCTATGTAGGTGATATCAGAGAGGCAGCCTGGTAGACTAGAATTAGAATCAGAAGAGAGCTGGGTTTGAATTTTGCGTAGATATTCATTTGCTGTGAGCCTTTGAACATGCTGAACCCCTGTACTTCAGTTTCCTCATTTGTAAAAATGAAGGGGTTAAATTTGATGACCCCTACGCTTCCTTCAAGCTCAAAATGCATGGTCCTATGAGTTAGGGAACTGACTCTCAAAGCCAATTAAGAGATACTAACATCTGAACTTTAAATTTTTCTGGCCTGCTCAGGGAGCCTGCCCAGCCTCCAGGTCTCCATTTTCAGGAAATTGCAGAGCGAATCACTAAAGATATAGCTGTTGAACCTTTTGAGCAGCAATAGATGATTATAAAAAACCAGAGTGACTTTATCAAGAACAAGTTAAGCCAGACTTACCTCATTTCCTTTTCTTACAAGATTATTAAACTAGCATTTGAGGGTTATAGCTTATCTAGGGGTTTGGTTTTTTTTGGCGTCTCGTCTTATAGAAGATAAGGAGACTGATTGACTGATAACAGATTGATTCACAGCTGGTTGGGTGGCTGGATTCAGAGAGTAGTTGTTAATGGTTCAGTGTCAATGTGCCAAGAGGTCTCTATGTAACCTGGGGATGTAAGCTTGGCCTTGTGCTTTTTAATATTTTTTAACAACGTCTCACATCTTTAATGGCTCACCAAATTTGCTGAAGCACAAAGCTGGGAGAGCCAGACAATATACTGATGGATGAGTCAGAATCAACAAAGATCTTATGCTGAATCTATTAAGATGAAATTCTATCAGGATAAGTCATTCCTCTGGGTACCAAATGTCAGCTCCACAAATACAAGATGGGAGAGGCACGTGGTCAGACAGCAGTTCTGAAAAAGACCTATGGGTTTTAGTGGACAGCAAACTCCTCAAGAGGATAATGCAGAAATTGAAAAAACAAACAAACAAACAAAAGAAAAATACAATCTTGGGTTGCATTAAGAGGGACACAGCTTCTAGGAATAGGGGGATGATAGCACCACTAAACTTTGCTCTTATCAGTGGTCATCTGATATATCATGTGCAGTTCTGGATGTCATAATTTAAGAAGAACGTTAACAAGTTAGAGAATATCCAGAAGAAGAAAGCCATAGCAAAGCAAGTATGGCAAAAAGCCGTGAATCTGTGTCCTAGGAGGCTTGGCTGAAGAAACTGGGGAGGGACAGTTAGCCTGGGGAACGTGATATGTGCTTTCAAATGTTTGCAGGCCTGTTTGGGGGAGGAAGAATTAGATTCGTTCTGTTTGACCCCAAAGGGCAAGAGGCCAATTTAGGCTTGACATCAGAAAGAATTTCCTAATAATGAAAGCTGTCCCAAAGTGGAATGGGGAGTTTCAAGGGGCAGTAGATTTTCCCTCTCCATAGGAGAGGGAGAGGAGTCTGGAGGATCATTTGGGTAAATTATAATTCATGTTGGGGTTGTACTGGATGACTAATGAGAAGATTCTGATCTCAGGGTGCCCTAAGTCTCCTTTAGGAAGTCACCTGGACATAGAAGATTAGGCCCCTGGAAGCGACTTTTCTTGGAGGTCATCAAATTCAATCGCTTCTTTTTACAAGAGAGGCCCGGAGAAGTGAAGTGACTTGCCCAAGCCACAAGGCTAGTCAGTGACAGAGCTAGGTCTAGGACTCGTATTCCTTAACGCCTAGCACAAACCTTATTCTATCATACCATGTGCTAGATTCATCTCTTGCTGTAAAATGTGCTAGAAAGTGACGCCTCCCTGACTGTGCTGGAGGTCGCTCAATCAAACAATCGGGGAAGTCGCGAAGTAAGGGCTGAAATAGTCACCAGGAATATTTGCTCCCTTGGGCTTTCCCTTGGTTTATGACTAAGTTCAATTGGACTTTGGTAATAAAAACCAGAATGACTTAACTGTGTGGCAAATAGCTATTTAATAACTTTAACCCTTTCTTCTTTTTTTGTCCAGGAAAAAAAAGTTACCAGAGGTAGGTCACCTACAAACGGACTTTTGCTTTTATATGACATTCATTTCTGAACATGCCCCTACCCTCTTTTTCTACCCTTGTAACAGCAGCAACAACAACAAAACCCCCAAACATGAAGTTTAATAAAACAAACTGATATGTGAGCTGTGGTTTACAGCATAAGGCAACATTCTATATGCACAGTCTTTTCTACCTCTTCAATGAAAGGAAAGAGTTTAAGCTTATTTTCCCATTGGTCACATTTAGGGCTCAAGATATGAAGGCAGTCTAGTCTGGAGTGCTTCTCAGGGAGCCAGATCTTTGGGTCTCTTGTTGGGGAATGGATCAGGGGCTAAAGTGACTTTTTGGATGAAAAAGAAGCTTAAAAATGAGCCTCCTCTACAAAGGAAAGGGTAGGAAGAGAGAGGGGAAGAAGAAAGAGGAAAGGAACAGGAAGAGAAGAAAGCTGGCTAAGGTAGGGTGTCTTCAGCTAAAGAGATGGGCCTAAGGTCTTGAAGAACTAGGAACCCTTCCTGTTTTGTGATGATGCATCTATTATGTCTTTGTGAAAACAAGGGATCCTTGCTCTACCATCAGTCCACTAAAGACCAACAACCCAGAGATGAGAACTTCAAGAAGTGTACTCAGGCTGTCCTTTCAATATCCCTCTCCCTGGCACCACCCACACTCTCATGTAAGTAGGTTAGTATTTCCCTGGGGAAAGCAGGAACCCAACAACCTTTTCTCTTGTCTCTCTTTTCCCTGCCCCTGTCTCCTTCCTACATGGGCCATCTTTTGTTGTTCCCTTACATCATGGTTTCTTTGGACTCCACCCTGACTAGAGCACTCCCCATTGGGGGTCAAGCAGCTGTGAAGATGTTTCACAAGGTCAGAGATAAGACACCAGAGATAGAAGATCTGCAGAGACTCCTCTGGACTCAGAGTGGGCCTGGGAACCACATGGATGAAGTCTGGCCTAATATCTACGTGGGAGATTTGTAAGATATCTATCTCTTTCCCATTGTCTCTCCCCTGATTTCCTATCCTGCCCCAAATCATACATCCCTAGGACCCAAACTAGGGATCAAATCCCAAAGGGATATAGGGCTGTCCTTGGAGAGGCCACAGGGGCGAGAATGCTAAACTAGTTGGATGTCTCCACCCCATTCTGATCTCTAGGGAATGAACCATGGGGCTGGAAAGGCAGAGTTGGATTGTCGGGGTTGGGGCTGGAGTTAGGCTCTGGGTTAGAGTTGAGATTTTGGAGCTTGGGAAGTACGTTTTAGGGTTTTGATCATGATTAGGAGGTTTCAGTTTTGGACGTAGGTTAAGGTAAGAATTAGGGTTGGGGACTGTTGAGGTTGAGGCTGGATTAGACTCCCAGTTATGGGATGCCTATCGCCATCTGACCCCGTAGCAACTTCATGTCTCTTGGACTTCCTTCCCCACCGTAGATGGGCTGCTAGGAATCTCAAAATGTTGCAAAGCCAAGGAATCACTCATATCCTCAACGCTGCCCATGGTGGGCTGGGTGTGTCTACAGGATCCAGTTATTATTGTCATTTACCTGTGACCTACCACGGGATACAGGCTTTTGATGACCCTGCGTTTGACCTCAGTGTCTTTTTCCATGAGGCAGCAAATTTCATCCAGGGAGCACTGGAGGCCTCAAAAGGTGAGAGGGCAGGCTCATTAGAGGCACTTCCTCCTTTGCCCAAGTCATATAAGCACCGACCCTTACTCCATTCTGAGGATCATGCAAGAATGATTGGGAGCAAAAGTCAGTCTAGAATTCTAGTACCCTAAGGCCAGGGGTTTGGTGGAGTTTAAGACCTATAACTGCCCTTGATTTTCTGTTACATTGGGCTGCAGGTTCCTAGTCTGTAAAATGGAACAAGGACTCTCCCTCTTCCTTCCCTTTATACCCACTTGAGGCTATTCTCACAGTGCTCTATCTTCACGGCTCAGTTCCATATCTGTAGAAGGAGAGAATGGCACATGATGGCCTTTAAGGTCCCTGCCAGTTCTAAATCTCTGATGCTCTGATTTTTCCAGGGAAGGTGTTGGTTCACTGTGCCATGGGGCTCAGCCGCTCTGCTACCCTGGTACTTGCCTTCCTGATGCTCCGGAAGCAGTTGACTCTGGTGGAAGCCCTGAGGACAGTAAGTGTCCATCGAAACATCTGCCCCAATCGGGGGTTCCTTTCCCAGTTGCGTGACCTGGACCTCCAACTTAGTCAGGAACAGCAGAAAGGGAGCAGGGAGAGGCTGATGCCGCCCACCCCTCTGCACTGAAAAATAAAATGGCCTTTAAAAAAAAAAAACAAAAACAAAGTTTTACTGACATTTCACTAGGTTCAAAAGCTCTGCCAACGGGGTCATCCTCCATTAAGAATGGATTGGAAGGGGGCAGATCTGAAAACTAGAACTTTGTCCTCAGAACTGTGCCCATGTGTGCCTGTGAAGGGTGACGTCTGCAAGGATCAAGATGACAAAGTGACTCTGTGAGCTGAGATAGGAGAAGTTTGCCAAAAGTTCCCTGGAGATTTTCCAAAGTCCCAGTGAGTTGGAGATGTGAAGACTTCTGAGCAGGTTCTGGTCACAAACTGAATTTCTGCTTAGGGTCCAGGAAATGTACAGGAGTCATTCCTCTGTATAACCCTTCCCAAAAGCCACTTCTCTGAACTCTAGGCTACAAACAGTGACCCATCCTCCACCTGGATAGAATTATGGGTCATAGATTCTTTTCTTTTCTTTTCTTGCTTTTTGGAGGGGGGAGGCAGGACAGGTGGGGTTAAGTGACTTGCCCAAGGTCACACAGTTAGTAAATGTTAAGTGTCTGAGGCTGGATTTGAACTCAGGTCCTCCTGATTCCAAGGATGGTACTCTATTCACTGTGCCACCTAGCCAGCCCATAGATTCTTACAGAAACATCTAGGTTCTGCAAAGCATTGGCCAAGGAGTTGGACTTCATTTCCTGACAAAATCCTCCCAGGCTCCTTGCTACTCTGCCCTGTGGCCTGGCATCCTGGGGATGAACTCAGTCAATTCCATGAACAGAGAAGGCATAATAAGCATTTATATAGTACCTACTATGTGCTAGGCACCGTGCTTTACACATATTATCTCATTTGAATAATATTCAAGCTTCTATCCACCCCTTTCTTAACTTTGTTCCCTCCCCATCTTTCTGGTACAGTCAAGGATGTTGGGGGCAGGGGAGAGGAGAGGAGGCCTAATAGTCTAGGAAGGGACAGGACATCAAAATGGCCAAGAACAGGTGGCCAATTGGCAAGCCCAGTTTCCTTTCCTTTCTCCATCATACCTCTACTCCTAAGTGGGACAAGACCACAGTCATGAGCCTTCTTCCACTTTGCTTTCTACCTTCTATTTCTACATAATAATAAAGGCTTGAAAAGAATGCCCACATATTTTTAAATCCCCTTGGCCAGGGATTAGTTGCTTACAGCCTTCTCCTGCTATTCCTTCCACCCCCAGCTCCCAACAATCATTGACACATACCATATATATAGCCAAGGCTGAGGCTGGACTAGCCATATTCTCAGCATTCAGTGTTCTGATAATGGGTCAGAGGGGGTGGAAGCAGGTGTCCGTGGTCAGGACTGCCAGACGGGGCTCAGTCTCATGCCCTTGCCATGCCATCATCTTGGCATCTTCCCCTCCTGGGAATGAACAGGACCGATGGCCCTGGGTATGGTGGGTAGTAAGAAGAGGAGGGTGGAAGGGGGGGAAGCAGATCATGGTTTATAATTAAACACAAATCCAAAATAGAAGCAGCTTCAATAGAGTAGAGACAGGCATCTGGGAACCTGCCTATTGGGAGACTATAGCCATCGGCTGGAACCAGGCTAGGCCCCCTCCACAGGTGAGTGACACCCCCTCCTCAGCCTGTTCTAGGAATGCCTCAAAGGACACAGCCCTTTGGTGGCATGTGCTTGGGGGTGGCAGGGGCACATGTGGGTCTTGGTAGCTGGGTGTGCGGGGGGAGTTAGAACCACCTGACCAACAGATAGGAATCAGAGACAGAGGAAAACTGAAAGTCAAAAGAGACATACAGAATTGCAACAGCATGACTCTCCTCTTCTCAGCACAGACAAGATAACCCTGAGCTGTGTAATTATAAGAGGTAGGTAAAGGAACAATTTGTTCCATCTGACAGGCAACCTGATAGTATGGTGTAGTGGTTAGGAAGCCAGTGTGATGTAAAGGAAAGTGCACTAGGTCTGTAGTCTGAGGTAGTGGGTTCAAATCCCAAGTTTGCCACTCACTACCTTTAAATTATTTAGATTATCTGGGCCTCAGTTTCTTCATCTGTGAAATAGGGAGAGGTATTCACAGCATATCAGCTAGAGAAATGGTCTTGAAACCAAGACAACCTGGGTTCAAGTCCTTGGCCATGTGACCCTGGACAAGTCACTTAAACTCTTCCTGCACTAGGTGACTCCCTAAGACTCTGAATTATTGAGGAATTTTCTCACCTGAGAGTTCCCTTTACCAAAGAAATCACCACGCCAGTCCTCATTGCCCTTCCTCACCCAAAACCAAGAGATGAGATTAGACCACTAAGGTTTCTTCCACCTCTGAATCTACAATCTTCTAAGTGTGGGACTTGGAAAGACCTGGATTGGAATCCTGTTACTTATTAAGCAAGTGACCCTGGGCAAGTCACTTACCTTCCCTGAGTCTCAGTGTACAAAGTTAAGAATAGAAAGCCCACTACCCATGGGCTCCTCTGTTCTCAGATTTTTAGGGGTCCAGAGAGGAAGGGAGGGAAGAATACAGCTTTCTCAGATGAACGATGGAGACAGGTGATGGAATTGAGGGGAACAGAAAGGAAAGGGCCTTCCAGCTGCCCAGGAGGGGCAGAGCCTGGATGGAGGGCAGCATTTATTTCCACCTGTGAAAGAGAAGGCTCTCACAATTTCACTTTCTTCTATGTCAGGAGTTCTTAGCCCTTTGTATGTGTGTGTTTCCTGGACTGCTTTGGCAGGGTTTGATGAAGCCTGTAGACTCCTCAGAATGTTTTTAAATGCAGAAAATAAAATACGTAGGATTAAAATACTTATGCATAGGATGAAAATACATAGGATTAAATACCTGTCAAACATTAAAAAAAAGTTCACTGACCTCAGGTTAAGAATTTCAGAATGAAATTCCCCTTTCAAAGCTCTTTACAATTTTATACCTTCCCTCGGCTAGACCAAATTGTTTCCTATAAGCACGAATCTTGACCTTCCAACTTCCCCAAACCAAAAAATCCCAAGGGAAATGACTTGAATCAAGTCTTAAGACCAGTCAGAGGCTAGGGGCAGGCAGAAAGCACCCCAGGGCAAACAGCAACCAGTGTAGAGGTCTGCTTTTGTAGCAGATTGCCCCTGGAATCCAGAGCCTCAGTGCCAACAGGGTGGAGGGGGCAGGTGGAGCAGGGGGAGTATCCCTTAATAAGGATTCCCCTGACATCCCCATCCCTTCTTCAGCTCTACCCCATCCTCCACTTCTCAAGAAGCCTAGGATTCTTGATGTGGGGTTGAAAGGAGCCTTAGAGGTCAGGATTAGGGATATTGAACAAGAAAGGACTCCAGTAGCCACATACTCCACCTCCACATCCCCCATTTTACAGAGGCTGAAACTGAGGAAGTGACTTGTCCATGGTCGTGTAGGCAGCAAAAATCAGAGACCAGTTTGAGTCCAGGTTAAAATGATTTCTCTGGTGAGAAATGAGGAGAGACTTGCGAAGCTTCTCAAGATCTCACAGTTCAATAATCCTTCCTTCAGGGAAAGGTGCTAAAGTGTTGGCTGAAGTGAGGGCCACAGGGGAAGGAAGATGGTTGTATAGCTAAAAGGTCTTCTTGGGTCTGAGATATTGGGGTTTCTTGTGTACCTTCCTCCAGCAGGGCTGCAGAGCATGGGCTTGGCCACAGGAGGGTAGTCTTACCCTATGTTTGATTCTGGGAGGCCAGAGAAAAGAATGGCAAAGCTTCCACGAGCTGGGTGGGACCCGATTTGTCTGTCAAAACTGTAGCAAGGAGACAGCGTCTGCAGTCAGGGGTCAAGAGCTTCCTGCAAGTAGCCCCCAGCCTCAATCTGGTCAGGATCAAGGCTGGAAGGGCCCTGGGCCAAGGCTAGCCGGCAGGGCCAGTCCCTGGTTACCTCCTGTTTGTTGTTGGCACCCGCTGTAACCTCCCTGCTTTCCTGCCAATACCCCTTCTCCGGGGCCCCTTAAAATGACATCATATGAGGCTGCTCACTCTGCAGTGTGTCCTGGGCTAGCTGAATGAGCACATTGGTGCCTTGAGACAGCTTGATGAAGCTGCAGCGTGTGAGGGGTTCCTCTTTTGGTCAGGGATAGCTCAGGGCCTCCCTTCTTCCCCTCTCCCCTCCCCCGAGAGGCTTCCAGGTCTCCTGGCTGGAATTCTAGACGCTTCACAGCATCTGTGTTCTCAGATGGAACCTCAGCCCCCTGTTCTGATCCCTACTGTTGAGTCAAGCACTGCCCTGGCCCCCAGAGCCTCCAGACTCAAGCCCTAGACCATGCTCTAGGTAGGTGGGGTTATATATAGATAAGATTCCCATTACTGGGGAAGGGTTGGAGGTTTCCTCCAGGATCAGGCAGTCCTTCCATGGCCTTGAGCTTAGTCCTGATTGCAGCCTGTGAAATCTGCAGAACCCCACAGCCAACGTTTCCTAGGAGTTCAACTCTCTGGGTCAATAACCATTTCCACCACCAACTGGCTGTGGGACTTTGGATAGGTCATTCAGGCTCTATAGGTTTCTCTTCACTCCTGCTGCCAGTTTTTAAGTTGAGATTGTAGGTCTTCACCCCACCAAGTGGAAGAAGATTTCCTCTTACATTGTCCCATACCTAAATACCCTGAATGGGGGGTGGGGGTGGCCTGAGAAAGAAGGTACCACCTCTGTCATCCCTCATGGCCTAGCCATGCAGGATGGGATGTCAAAGTCAGAGGGACACCAGACCAGACCCTGATATATATGATCTCACAGCTTTATAAGCTCCGACCTCCCAGGGATTTCCTTATACAGCCAGCTATCTAGATAACCCACCTTTCTGGACAAGACACAGCCAGTGTCTCCATTTCTATGCCCTCTAGGGCCCTGGAAACACTCTCTGTCACCACAAAATAATGGTTGTGGATATAGTTCAGGAATGCAAAGGAATAGAGGAGGAAAGTTTAGGCTATGTCTAACCTTTCCTAGATCAGATGAGAAGGTTCACTGCTATCAGATGGGGGGAATTGAAGGATGGGCGGTTTATGACCATTTTCACCAGGAGTCCCAGGGGGAGCATTAGTAAAGAACTCCTGATGCTGGGAGAGGAACCTGGAGAGTCCTGTGGTTACATTGGCCACACTATTGGGTATAGCCCCATTGGCAGACAGAGAATGGTACAGGACATTATTGTCCCTGCTCCAGGTAGAAGTCACTTCAGTTCCTAGCTGCTTCAGCCTCATGTGAATGTCTCAAGAATATTACTGGTTCCCAAACTTACCTAGGAAAATTGTGAGAAAGACTTGGATTCCCTCGCCTACCCCCTACACCCAGGGCCAGGTGCCCCTTGGGCCTAGAGACATACATGCAAGTACTGTATCCACTAATGTACTATGAAAAGAAGCCCAGGAGACAACAAGCCTTCCATGTTTACTGAACTCTTCCAGCCTGGCTTATTTCCAACATGAGGTGGTGGACCTGGCCCAGGTAAAATTAGTTCTTGTTAAAATTGTGAAGTCACATCGTTTTCTTTCAGACACTTCTCACTCGTCTTGTCTCCTCTCCCCTAAGTCTTGTCCACCTCATCAGCTAGCCTTCATCAAGGCTTTGAAAAACAGCCTCAGGGCATCACCCCTCTCCAAGGTACTAGCCTAGCACATGTTCCTACATATAACAAATTACATACACCCTTAATTTCCAAATTGTTCTTTCAACTCAATTCCTGTTTACCTCCTAATCAGGACAGGTAATAGGCCAGCAATCAGAACAAGAGCCCTCATAAAAGTTACAAAGGAAGATTATAACTTGCTTTCCTTGAATGGTAGACCTATTTTTTTAATAAAAAATACTTTGAAGTTCAGTTAATGGAGGACAGTATATATATTTCATTGCAATAATAACAAATAAAAATCATAGAATCACAGAATTTTTGAGAGGCAAGGGTCACATGCTTAACCCTAATCTGAAGGATGCTGAGGGTCATGTTCAGCCAATGAAATGAAGGAAGAACAACACAGCCTCCAAACTAGTCCATTCTACTCTGACCCTGAGGATATTTGGGAGAAGGAAGCTGGTTAGGATAGGAGGACTGAAGTGCCTTCTTACTTCCAGATTCCTGGTCCTTTTTTGCTGGGGAAAGAGAACTGGGTTTTGCTGGGGAGTATATTAGGGGTAAAATCACCTGTTCAATTCAGCACCTACTAGTACCAGGCCCTGGGCAATCCAAAGACAAAAATGATATTATACTATGCTACACACAAGTAGGACTTTGGGACAATCATGTCCAGAAGAGGTTGAGTTGACCTGTTTAGACCCCAGACAAGTATGTGACTAAGTTGTGTAGCCAATGGGACACAGTACTGAGACCCTGACTGGCATTCATTGAGTGGTTTCATGAGCAACAAGGTACTAGTCTAGGAGAAGAAAGAATGGAGATGTAGCTTTCCTTGAAATACAAACTGAGACCTCCAAGGGGCAAGGGATGATATAAACCCTTCAGGTGTCACTTGTCTCCTCTGTCTCATGGCTAAGCTCAGGCAAAAAGGCTGGTGAGGTATCCCTCTGTCCTCATGGTCCTAGCAGAATGGCCTCTACCTGCCACCCAGGTAAGGCAGAGGTGAAGGAAAGGAAGATGGTGCAGAATTATAAAATGGGAGAGAATTTTAAAAATCACCTAGTCAACCTCCATATACTCACAGCCCCATTTAATTAGCTAACTTCCCACCACCCATTCATTTTGGGGTCACAAAAGCTGAGGCCCAGAGAAATTAAGTAACTTGCCCAAGGGAACGCAGCTATAGATCTGAACTCTAAACCAGACCCCATGTGACATTGAGCAAGGGTCTTTTTCTCTCTAGCCTTGAGATTCCTCTTCTGTAAAATGAGGGGCTTGGAGGTGATGAATCAGTGATGCCCTCCTGATCCTGGAGGAGCTCCTGGGACAGGATGATCTTCTCATTCTCAGTCCAGAAGTGTTTCCCTTGGATCATGCTGTGGAAGCCGCCTGTAGGTCATACGCAGCTCCTTGTTGGGCTGCCCGAGGGGATGGGGATGCAGAGTAGCACCAGAAGAGCAGCTGGACCAGTGCTCCAATGGGAGATCCCTAAGCTTGCCTGTGCATCCAACTCATTCTCCCTTGACTTTGGCCTTCCTGGCCCCCTGCTTTCCATAGTTCCCAAAGCCATCTCCCAACTCTCCTCCCATAGTTGATCATATGAGAGGACAAGTTCCTCTCCTACCTTTCATCCCTTCACTGCTAAGAGAGACAGGTATCTCTCACTCCCTCTATAAAAACCCAAACCCAAACCAAACCAAAGCAAACAAAAAAACAGGTATCTTTCCTCAGTGTTAGGGGAGACAGCTTTTCCTGGATTCTGGGACTCATTCCTCCTCCCCCCTTCCCTCCCGCTTCCCTCCCTCCCCCAGGGCCCGCACAAGGACAGCAATGGGATGCCCTCCCCTGTTTTCCAGGATGGATTCACTACAGAGACAGGACCTGCGGAGGCCCAAGATCCATGGGGCAACCCGAGTTAGCACCCAGAACCTCGTCCCCTACCAGACACCCACCTTGGCCTACCTGCAGCGCCTGCTGTGGATTCGAAGGGCCTCCTCAATGAGCCACATCAATGAGGTCTGGCCCAACCTCTACCTGGGAGACGCGTAAGCCCACCTTCCTGGACTCAACAATGATTGGATGACTTCTTCCTGAGGAATAGTTGAAAGGCCCAATTCCTAGGCACCTCTCCCTAGTAGGAAAGGGAAGAATGAGGAGAAATACTCAATAGAGCAAAGTGGGGGACATGGCTCCACAACAGACCAAAGCCTTCAGTGCATCTTTCTCCTCGGGAAAGAGGGTCCCAGCTTTGGAAAGAGCCATTTGGATGAGTTCTCCAGGCTGGTTCACCCTGACAATCCCCTGCCCTTAGGTGGGGTCCTCAGTGCCGGGGTTGGTCTGAATCCTGAGAACCCCAGCGATGCCTGGGCCTGGGGGCCAGAGAGAAGACTTCAGTTAGGTGCTGGAGATAAGAAAGACAAACATGACTCAGTTCTTGCACTCAAATATTGCATTCCACTATTCACTTTGGTGTGTGGTGGATAGAGAGCAAGGCTTGGCACCAGGACGACCTGGCCTGGTGACCCTGAGCAAGCCACTTAATCTCTGCTGGCCTTAAGCAACCCTCTAAGACAAAGGGAAGGTGATAATCTGAGTAATTAGGACTTTCCTTATTTTCTTCCAGTGAAATCACAGATTTAGTCCCCATTCCATTTTATAGATGGTGAAACTGAGCTCAGAGCAGTTAACTGATTTACTTAGAGGTAGCTAGGGGGCATAGTGGATAGAGCACTCGACCTCAGTTCAGATCCAGCCTCAGCAGCTTACTAGCTGTGTGGCCCTGGGCAAGTCACTTAACCGCTGTCTGCCTCAGTTTCTTCAACTGTAAAATGGGGGTTCATAATAGCACCTATTGGAAGCATCAAATGAGATAATATTTGTAAAGTGTTTAAAAAATACTTGTTTTCTTTCCTTCTTCGTCCATGGTCACACAGCTAGCAACTGCTCTGAGCCAGGCTAAAACCACCAGTCTGCTACATACTAGTGCCCGGGTGACAGCACTCTGTCCTCTAAACCTCCCTGACTCTGAGGAGGTCTTGGCTCTTCTGCCATCCTGCCAAATGACCTGGTTGTAAGCAGCTCCCTGGCCTCCTTCCCCATAGCCCAGGCAAGGCCCTGACGCTCTGCCAGCAGCAGCATCCCATGCCTCTCCTTCCTTGTTCATCCTCCAGATATGCAGCGCGGGATAAGGGTAAGCTGTGCCAGCTGGGCATCACCCACATTGTGAATGTGGCTGCCGGCAGGTTCCACGTGGACACAGGCTCCAAATTCTACCGAGGGTTGCCTGTGGAGTATTATGGGATTGAGGCTGATGACAATCCCTTCTTCGACCTCAGCATTTACTTCCTGCCTGCAGCGAGATACATAAGAACTGCTCTCAGCAATCAAGGTGAACCACTACCTCCTCTTCCCCCCCCTCCTCTTCCTCTACTTCCCTCATCTCTTCCTTCTCCTTTTCCTCCTTTTCTTCCTCTCCTTCTCTTCCTCCTCCTCCTCTTTTTTCTCTTCCTCCTCCTTATTTTCTTCCTCTTCTCCTCCTCTTCTCCTTTTCCTGCACTTCCTTCTCCTCTTCTCCTTTTCTTCCTTTTCTTCCTCTTCTTCTCTTCCTCCTCCTCTTCTTCCTCCTTTTCTTCCTCTTCTCTTCCTTCTCCTCTTCCTTGACTTCCTCCTCTTCTTCCTCTTCTCCTCCTCTTCCTCCTTTTCTTCCTCTTCTCTTCCTCTTCCTTCTCCTCTTCCTCCACTTCCTCCTCTTCTTCTTCCTCCTTTTCCTTTCCTTTTCTTAGTAGTGGTATTATATTTGAGAGAGGGGTAGAAGAGATTGAGGGAGGAACCTTAGGAGCCAAATAGGACAAATGGCTCTCAAGATTTGGAGTTAGATGTTTCCAGAAGAGGCATCTGGGCCCATTCTGAGAGGACCAGACAAGTGGGCAAAATTCTCAAGGGTTTGGGCTACCTTCCCCTTCCTTTTTCTCTCTTTTCCACCCCAGAAAAGCACAAATACCCAGTAATCACCAGTTTGGGAAGGATTAGAGAGAGGATTATAGACTCAGAGTTAGAAGGGGCCTTAAGGTCATCTGGTCAAATCCTTTCCATGGACAGCTGAAGAAACTGCAGCCCAGAGGGCTTCTGTGTCCTGCCCAGCCCACCTGCCATGCAAGCAGGAAGTCCTTCAACTCCAAAACCCTGTTCTTTCCATTATCCCATGCTTCCTCTAATTCCCTCACTTCTCATTTGAGGAAACTGAGGCCCAGAGTCATTTTCCCCAAGTTCTCATAATTATGATCTTCCTCCTGAATTATGATTCAGAGCTGGTAGAGACCTTAGGGGCCACGGAATCAAACCTGCTCATTTTATGGATAAGGAAACTGAAGACATTAAGTATATTACCCGAGGTCATAAAGGAAGTGTCAGAGATGGGATTTGAACCCAGGTTTTCTGACTCCAAAGTCAGAGCTCTTTCCACTCTGCCACTCTTAGTAAGTAAATTACCTTTACCAGTGCAAATCAGAACCAGTCCGAAAAAGTTCTTGGGTCATTGAGAAGTTAAATGATTTTGCTCAGTCTCACAACTGGGATGTGTCAGAAGTAAGGCATCTTCCTGACTCTGAGCCTGGACCTTTATCCATTATACTATGCTCCCTATCCCTAGTGGGTAATAAAGTATTATTATTCCTATTTTTTAGACAAGGAAACTGAGACTCCCTCAAATGAGAAGTGAAAATTACCTTCCCTGGAAAGGATTTTTAGCAAAGCTTTCTTTTTTTTCTCCCTCAGATATATTCATATCACCCAGGTGAAATCTGTATTTAGGGGGTATTTAATCAAGAAATAAGGGAGCAAGCATCCCTAAAGGAGTTTCACTCTACTGCTCCTCATCTCCTCATATGGCCTGCCCGGTTGGAACAAGTGACCATAGTACAGTCCCCAGAAGCATTGTCTAGAGCCTTCACTAGGGTACCTGAGTCACTAAAAGAAAACTGAAAAGGCCATAGTATAAGTTACTTGGTCCTCATGCCTAGGCAGTGATTGGTTTTCCAGAAGTCTCTGGGGAAACCTTAGTGAACAACTCAGGTACCAGATGATGGGCCCCGGAACTGTCGTGGCGGACCAGTTTGACATAAAAGGGATCAAAGATCTCTTGGTTCCAGTAGGGCCTTGACCAGCTGGCAAGGCCATCTCTGTAAGAAAAAAGGTTGGGAGATATAAACATCTGCACACAGGCGACCATCATGTTATAATGGACATCAAGAAAGAGAGAGGGGTTTATTCACAAAAGGGCAACCCTAGGGTGAAAGGAGGAAGGAATGGTCTGCTTCTGCAGTCCGATGTGCTATGGACTGACTATCTGTCTCTGAATTTCAGCTTTTTGGTGTTTTGTTTTACTTTGTTTTTAATGCCAGTTGTCCAGGACAACCCTTTGAGAAACAACATGAAGCAGTACAAAAAGCACTGCATTTGGCATCAGAGGACATAAATTCAAACCCCACCTCTGACATTTACTATTTGTGAGACATAGAATGACTCACTTAACCTCTCAGGGTCTAAATTTCTTCATCTGTAGAGTCAGGGCATTTGTCTAGATCAGGGGTGGGGAACTTGCAGTCTCGAGGCCACATTTGGCCTCTAGGTCCTTCAGTGCAGTCCTTCAATTGAATCCAAACTTCACAGAACAAATCCACTTAATAAAAAGATTTGTTCTGTAAGACTTGGATTCAGTCCAAAGGCTGCCCCCAAGGACCTAGAAGGCCGTGTGTGGCCTCGAGGCTGCAGGCTCCCCACTCCTGCTTTAGGTAACTTCTGAGGTGCCTCGTAGCACTAGATAGATGTTAACTACTGGGATCAGGACAATTTGCCAGAGACTGTGATAAGATTTTCCTCCTCTCCTCCCTACACTTCCCCAATCACTGCCTTATCATGGTAGAGGTGCTTTTGTAACTCAATGAAGCTATGTCATTCAGGGTTACTCAAGACAGGCAAGAAGAGATAAGAAAGTTTTCTTAAATAAACTATGTAAAGAAATAGAAGGAAACAATAGAATGGGAAAGACAAGTTGTCTCTTCAAGAAAATTAGAGATATTGGGGCAGTTAGGTGATGCAGTGAATAAAGCACCGGCCCTGGAGTCAGGAGAACCTGAGTTCAAATTCAGCCTCAGACACTTAACACTTACTAGCTGTGTGACCTTGGGTAAGTCACTTAACCCTAATTGCCCCGCCCTCCAAAAAGTGCAAAAAAAAAAAATTAGAGATATCAAGGAAAAGTTTCATGCAAAAATGGGTATGGTAAAATAAAAAAATAGTAGGGATTTAACAGAAGCAGAAGAAATTAAGAAGAGGTGCCAAGAATACAGAAAAGAATTTTACAGGACCTTAACATCTCCAATAACCACTATGGTATGGTTCTGATCTAGAGCCATACATCTTGAATAATGAAGACAAGTGGGCCTCAGGAAGTATTACTAACAATAAGGCTAATGGAGGGGTGGAATTCTAGCCGAACTATTTAAGCCGAACTATTTAAGCCGTATTTAATATGATGCTGTTGAAGTGCTGTGCTCAATATATTAGCAAATCTGGAAAATACAACAGTGGTCACTGGATTGAAAATATCAGTTTACATCCCAATCCTAAAGAAGGTCAGTGCCAAGGGATGTTTAAATTATTGAACAATTGTACTTATTTCACATTCCAATAAGGTTATGCTTAAGATTCTGCAATCTAGGCTTCAGTAACATGTGAACCAAGAACTACCAGAAGAGCAGATTGGTTTTTGAAGGGGCAGAGGCACTAAGAGACCAAATTGCCAACTTTGACTGGATTATAAAGAAAGCAAAGAAGTTACAGAAAAAAAAAGCTACTTCTGCTTCATTGACTACTCTAAAACGTTTGTGTGGGTCACAACAAAATGTGGCAGGTCCTCAAAGAGATAAGAGGAGCAGATCATTTTACAGTTCTCTTGAGGAGACAGTATGCAGGTCAAGAAGCAAAAATTAGAGCCCAACATGAACAACTGATTGGTTTAAGACTGGGAAAAAGGGATGACAAAGCTGTATATTATCACGTTACTTATTTAATTGAAATGCAGAGTACATCATGTGAAATGCCAGGCTGGATGAGTCAAAAACTGAAATTAAGGTTGCTGGGAGAAACATGCACAATCTTGGATATGTAGATGATACCACTCTGATGCAGAAAGTGAAGAGAAATTAAGAAGCCTCTTGATGAGGGTGAAAGAGGAAAGCATAAAAGCTAGCTTGAAGTTTAACATCCCCAAACCCTAAAATCTTGGCCACTGGCCTTATCACTTCCTGGCAGGGAAGAGGGAGAAGAAATAGAAGTGTCAGATTTTATATCCTTGGGCTCAAAGATCACCACAGATGTGAATGCAGTCATAAAATTAAAAGACACTTGTTCCTTTGAAGGAAAGTTCTGGCAAATCTGAATGATAACATTGAAAAGCAGAAATACCAACTTTCCAAAGAGGTCCACTTAGTCAAAGCAATGGTTTTTCCAGCAGCAATATGGCTGCGAGAGTTGGACTATAAGGAAAGCTGAGCACTGCAGAATCATGCTTTCAAATTGTGGTGCTGAAGGAGACATTTGAGAGTCCCTTAGACAGTGAGGAGATCAAATCAGTCAATATTTAAAGGAAATAATTCAGGCTATTCCCTGGAAGGTCAAATACTAAAGCTGAAGCTTAAAATACTTAGGCTACATAATGAGAAGAGTTACTGGAAAAGACCCTAATATTGGGAAAGATGGAAGGTAAATGGAAAAGGGGGTGGTGGAAGATGAGATGGATAGATGGGGTCATGGAAATAATGAACAGATTTCGAGAGAGGACAGAAGGGTCTGAATTGCTGTGGTCTATGGAGTTACAAGGCGTCAGACACAACTGAATGACTGAACAAGAAGATATGATCCTGATTCTTTGTCCTTCACCAGATAGATCCCACTTTTGAAAGGAACCTTGAGGTCGTCTTAATCCAGTTTACTCATTTTGCAGATGAGGAAATTCCCAGGGTCACATATAGCTATCTCCTCCTCTCCCCCAAAACCCCATCTCTGACCTTAGTTGATTTCACAATTCATTCTACCCTAGGGTTAATTCTAGGTCCCCTGTCTGCCCATTCACACCCTGAGAGAATGATGCTTGCCCAGGAACCAAGGAATTCAAAATTGGGACAAGCTTCCATTGCAACTCACTCTAGACAGGATTCTCTTCTCCTTAGTTTCCCACTGCCTGACCTTTGAAGTACCATGTGTCACTGGGACTATTCATAGTCACAAAGTCTAAATCAATTTTTCCTCTGTACTGGACACCAGGACCCTGGAGATGATGGGCTGAGCAAGCAGAAAGCTCCTGAGCAGTTCTCTAAGGGCTTGAGCCTTCCCAAGCAGAAGGGTCTGGAGCTTCTCAGACTTTCTCTAGTTCCTTAGAAACCTTGAAAGAAGAGGATGTGTGTCTTTCCTTGGATTTTCTCTAAGAATCCTCCTGGAGTCTGGACATGAGAAAGACTACTTTCAGTCCCTGACTGACATTAGGGGTTAACATCCTTTACATTTCAGAGCCCAGGAGCAAAGCTCCAGTTACCCACCTTAGTTAACATTTTTGCCTCTTGTCTCTAGGGGACTTGGATGGGGCCATATCCATTGAGCATTAAATTCTTAATTCTCTATTATTCAATTCTTCTTCTTCTTCTTCTTCTTCTTCTTCTTCTTCAATTATTAGTTCTCTATTAGTTCTCCTGTAGTTGTGGTCATAACTTGTCTTTTGTCTCTACCTGCAGGTCGAGTATTTGTGCACTGTGCAATGGGGGTCAGCCGGTCTGCCACACTTGTCCTGGCATTCCTCATGATCTGTGAAAATATGACCCTGGTGGAAGCCATTCAGACGGTGCAGGCTCACCGAGACATTTGCCCCAACTCAGGTTTCCTCAGGCAGCTCCAGGTCCTGGACAGTCGACTGGGGCGGGAGATGGGAAGGCTCTGACTGGGCAGGTAGCTGGGACTAGAGGCCCCTTAGGGGTCTCCCCTTCCCACCTGCTTTGCAGAAGACTGACAGCCCCCACTGTTTAGAAAATGGACCCTGCGATGTAAATATCAAGATTTGGGGCAGCAGGGGCAGGAAAGGTTGAGAGTTGATGTTTTAACAGGTGAATTTGCCCAACTTGTTTAAAAAAAGAAAAGATTCTTTATGCATAGAAGAGTTGGTCTCAATCTATAATAAAGAATTAATTCATCAGACCAAAAATGGACTTGTTCTTTTTACTTTTAGGGCCCCGTCAAACATGTAAGAAAGGTCTTAAACTGCTCCCTTTCTCTTGGCTTGCCAACTCACCTCTATTGCCCTCACCTGAAGGCCTCTATAAGACTGGTCCAAGTCAACAGATTTGGACTAGGCTTAGATTTCTACTACGTTGCCGTCCCATTCATCAACAGATTTTACCACTTTTCTCTGTATAGCACTACTTGGCTCCCTACTTCCGTCTACATGGCCTTTGCTAAGTTCCTGGGTCACCTTTCACTTGGACTTTCACAAACTCCGGCTATTGACCACCAGCTACTCTATTTCCCATCTCATATGCCCTTGCCCCCTAGCTATTATCATGGTTGACAACCAATGTCAACAGGGTCATTAACACAGGGCTTCCAAGAGGGGTTGGGGCTTGAGTTGCTGTGAGAACAGTGATACCATGAGCAGAACTGGGCTTATCAGGTGAGATCGAGCTATTTTCTAATAAATAGTATTTACCCTGAAGTAAAATATTGGATCTACTCCTTCCTTAATACATCCTATCGATATCCGGTGTTCCATGGGTTGTAATCAGGCCCTCAGCTTACTAGCTGGTACCTTCCTATATCTGGAGAATGTCCAGCATGCTGTGACCCAGACTGCTGTTCTAAGAAGCCAATGAGGTATGAATACATTGCCATGGGATTGCCATGTGAATGGCTTTTTACTCTGGGTACACAGGAGGTTACATGACCCTCTTCTTATTCTGGGTAGAATCACCTGTTGTTATTACAGGAAGGTAGGCTAGTGCTAGGCCCCAGATCTGTGATTTCACTAATATAGGAACTCCCAGATGAGGAAGCTCCCTTTGCGAATGCAGACCAACATCTTCTCTATAAATTTGTCTTAGTTGCCTAGAGATGATATAAGAGGTCACATAGGGCAAGGGTCACCTAGCCAGTGCTTCAAGGAGGTTCTCTATCCTCTTATGCCACACTGCCTTTCTGTCAATAGGTCAAGTGATTTTATAATGTAAAACTATGGTGACAAAATTGTGAAAGATTGCATTCTTGAGGGCACCTATGGGATGAGTCATAGAGGTGAAGTAGAGGAATTGGGTAGGGTTGGTAACCTGAACTTGTAGCACTTACTGAGCTCATTAAGAGTCTCTATTTTATAAATGAATAAGCAGAGAATTAGAGGTTCTTTACAGACTGGAAGCTTGAATTTGGAGGGCATTCCTAAAGGAGGCCACACTTTAAAATAAGACACAAGAAGTGTACATTTTAAGCCATTAGAGGGAGCTAAAAGGTTGCAGAAGTCCTCCAGGGAAAGATGATGCCCACAGGCCAGGCAAAGGAACCATACCCAGATATCAGCGGGGAAGGAGCCATTCTCAGGGTTAGGAATCATTAGGTACCAATTTCATAGGATTCTAATTCCTTTTCTCTAACGTGGTAAAGGTAATTTTTGGCCTCCCACCTCAAGTTTTTTCATCTTTTCCCTGCTTCCTACTCACACCTGAACCCCACCTCAAGGCATCAGACCTGGATTTCACTAGTTCCCGAGTTAATCTGCTTCTTTGGCATCAGCAATCCTTTGTGCCCAAACCCTCACGATCTGTTTCTTTCCCTCCATGATTACCACGGTGCTGGGCCCATTACAAGCATTCTCCACCCCCCTTTTCCCTTCTGTATCTCTCTGACAGTTTCCTGGGCAGATGAATTTTTGTATGTGGTGCCAGAGGCAGGAAAAGGAGGGGGCGGAGAGGAGCCAGAGATCCTGGAACTCCCAATATAAGAGGCAGGGAAGGAGCTCACACTTTCAGATCATCTGGTGGCTTACCATCCAATACAATAAGCATTTAATAATAATAATAATAATAGCCAGTATTTAAATTTCACTTTAAGGTTTGCAGAGTCTTTCACATGTTACCTCATTTGATTGTCATGACAACCCTGGGAGGGAGATGCTATTACTACCCCCATTTTACAGATGAGGAAGCTTAGGCACAGAGACTTACTGATTTAAAAAAATTAAATAAAGAAACAAACATTAAGTCTTAACCCTTCCAAATGCCAGAGTCCTAGGCCAGTTCTGATCCTCCTAAATAGCCCTTAAGGATTTCCACAATAACCCCTTTAACTGACAGGGAGGAAATTGTCCAGTAGGGATTATCAGTTCATCATTTTTTTTAGAATTGGAAAGAATCTTATTTTACAGATATGAAATTCGAGAGAGACAAGTGACTTTCAGGGTCACAAAGCTAGCAAATGCCTGATATGGGCTTCTGACCTAATTGCTATTGATAAATGGCCACCAAGACGGCATCCCCTCCTCTGACCAAGGGAGACATGGCCAGCAGGGAAAGAGAAGGTGGCTAGAATGGGTTTATACTTCCAGGTCTCCTTTCAGGTCCATTAAGATACAGAGACATAAGAGAGAAGGAGAAGGAAGAAAAGGGAAGAGGCCATTTCTGCCCCAGGATGACTCAAAATATTCAAGCTTGCTCCTCCCCACCCAGGCCTTCCATCACCACATCTGTGGACCACAGCTTGCAATTTTCCGAATTCTTCTGACACAGTGTTCCAAGGGACATCTGGTTTCACTCTGGCTGCTTTTTAACACTCCACCATAGGTAACTACAGCTTGTTTTCATTCTGGCTCTTCCTATATCCTAACTAACAAAGAGGAGTGTGTGGCGGCAGGATGCTCTGGTTGCCATTTGTGTTTTCAGTCTTATCAATCTATTTTTAGCCATTGGTTGGTATTCAGGAGAACAATGCCCTTCAGCTAGTCCATTCCAACCTTTTCAGTACAAACAAGGACACACCAAGACCTGCAGAGTTTTTCCTGCTACTTTGGGTCCAATTTTTGTGGTCCTGGGCTATGGAACAGAGACTACTTAGGATAATGTATGAGAATACTTAGGATAATGTAATGAACCCTTCCTGGGCTGTTGACATTTCAATCACCCCTTTATACTGCCTGTAGGCAAAGAGACAGAGTCTCGGAAGTAGAACCCCGTCAGAAATGCAGACAAAGCCATCTCTGAAATTCTTCATCACTGAAACAGCCCAGGACTACAGACACCTGGTCTTCACCTTTACCTGCCTCCCTTCTTACTGGCACATTGAATAAGAAATGTAGGGACTCATTTGCATGGCAAGTACCTAGCAGGAAACACATCCGCAGTAGCCTTCCCGAGCTTCAGAGGCTCACCTGGGTCAGATCCAAATGATAAATAACCTATACTCATTTTCCTGATTTCAAATTTAGCTTTAGACACTTCCTAGCTGTGTGACCCTCAGCAAGTCACTTAACCCTGTTTGCCTCAGTTTTCTCATCTGTAAAATAAGCTGTAGAAGGAAATGGGAAACCACTCCAGTATCTTTGCCAAGAAAGCCCCAAATGGGGTCAAGAATCCGACACAACTGAATAACAGGAGCAAAGGTGTAAAAAGCCTGGAAAATTAATTGAGTAAAAACACATGCATTTCTCACTTAACACATCAGCTCCTTCAAAAGCAAGTTGAACTTGCTATTAGGACAACCCCTATACATTCTGATGATATATTTTTTACCCACAGTCTTATATAGCTCCCCTGGCCCTAAGAATCATAGAACTACCCCATGATTTATACTCCATGAAGAAGTTAAATTTACCCTGGAAAATTCTGAGCAAGCACAGAAGACAAACTTTATATTCTCCATTTTAAGCCAAAATTTGTCAGAGACAATATCACATATAAGTATTTCTTTTTATTTAAATTTTTTTCAATTAACAACATTTATTCTCTCTGCCTCCCATTAAGAAGAACAAAATTCATTCAACAAATATTCAATCAAGCAAAACACATTTCTATATTGGCCATGTCCATCATATAATAGTTTGTTATTGGAGAGAAGTTGAGTTTAACCAGAGTTTCCTCTGCCCTAAATAGTTTTCAATCAACATTTTAGAGTAATTGTGAAACAAAGACAAGATTCTATAGCAAAGTTTGGGGATTTTGTTTTATTTAAACAGAACAATAGTGATGTTAATGAGTAGCCTAGGAGAAACTATCTTTCTGAAAACAATTACTCTCGGTTTAACTACTGCCCTTTGGATGTGAATAGGCAGTTTTCTAAAGAAGAAATCTAAGCTATCAAATAGCCATAGGAAAAAAAATGTTTCAAATTACTAATAATTAAAGAAATGCAAATTAAAATAATTCTGAGCTTCGAGTCTCAAGGAGTCTCACGTTCCTTGTAATTGAAAAAAAAATGGCAAAAAAAGAAAATGCTTCCTATTGGAGGGGGTGAGAGATAACAGGTGAGAGTGAGAAATTAGGGCCCTTCTGGTGGAGCTGTCCAGTCATTCTGGAAAGCAATTTGGAACTATGGCTCAAATGTTACTAAACTGCATCCCCTTTGATTTAGCAGTTACACCACTAAGTTATTACCCATCCACCCACACCCCCCCCCGAGAGATTTTTTTTTTTAAGAGGAAAAGAATCTAGAGCATACCAAAATATTTTGGCAGTTCTTTCTGTAGTGGCAAAGAATTGGAAACTAAGGGATTGCCAGCCAATTGGGGGAAAGCTAAACAAATTATGGTATATGGATGTAATGGACTATTATTATGCTTTTAGAAGTGATGAAAGGAACTGTTTTAGAAAAACCTGGGAAGACTTTGTATGAGCTAGTGGAGAGTGAAGCGAGCAGAACCAGAACAGCTTATACAATAACAACAACATTATGAAGAAAACTATTTTGAAAGACTTAAGAACTCCCATCAACACAATGATCGACTGTGGTTCCAGGGGAACGATGATGAAGGCTGCTGCTCACTTCTTTATGGAAAGGTGATGGAACTGGGGAGCAGAACAAGATACAGATTTTCTTTTGGACGTGGCCAGTGTAAGAATTTATTTTGCTTGACTATGCACATTTGGTACAAGGGTTTTCTTTTTTCTTCCTAATGGGAAAGGAAGTTTAAGGGAGAGAAAATACATTTTTCATCATTAAAAAAATTAAAATAACTACTCCCCTTTGAATGTGGTCAAAGCTGAACAAATCTCTCCTAACTGTATTAAACAAAAAGTTTTCCTACTCTTAGTCTGGATACCACAAATAAGACTTAACTCTTTTAGGTTCAGAGAAATCAAGATCCTTCTCTGGGACTGATTAATTCTTCCATTCAAGGAAGACTGATTAGGTCTTTGATTCAAATAAGACTATGGACTGTCAGACTAGGGCATTGTAATATCATTTCTTAATATTTTAAAACACAACTGAGGTCTTAATTCCACATGCTTCTGCATAATCCTCTTCCCATCAGAAGTAACCACCCGGGGTGGCTAGGTGGCCAGTGAGCAGAGCACCAGCCCTGGAGTCATGAGGACCTGAGTTCAAATTTGGCCTCAGACACTTAACACAAAAGCTAGCTGTGTGACCTTGGGCAAGTCACTTAACCCCAACTGCCCTCCCAAAAAAGCAAAAAAAAAAAAAAAATGAAGTACACCACCCTCTAGCAAATGTTTGGAAATGACGAAAGGTTTAAAGATCCAAATCTCCTTTGTTCCCTGACTTCCTCATGACATGGCTCCAGCACCTCAGCTGCATGAGCCACAACACCAATCTTCTTCCCTCTTCAAGATGCCACTGAAGAAAATCCTCTCTCTTTGGAAGGCTAATGCCTGAGTCATGAACAAATCTAGAACCTGGAATCACTGCTGAAGCAACTCCCAAGGTCAGGACTCCTCCTTTCTTGGGCCACACACACACACAGACACACACGCATTTGCACACACATACGCCTCTGCCCCTTGTCTCTGAAGGGAATCTCCTAATGTTCCAGCTGTCACCATCTCCTGAGCCAGAAAAGTGAACTCCCTGTAAACTCTCCTCCCAGATGGCACACAAGCATATGTAGTTCCCATGTGCTTCTGCACAAAAAAAGCCACCTCTAACATTGGGGGGGGGGGAGGATCCTGTGCAGTCACATGTTTCTTCTGACCCAGAACACAAGTTCATTCTACTTACTACATGCCAGTATGCCACCTGAACAGGTAGCAATTTTGTCTCTGACAGATTTTGACTTAAAATGGAGAGTTTATTTCCCATGATTGTTCTTTCTTTCTTCTGGAAGTCCAAAAAGGCCCAACTGGTCTTTTCAGCTTACTTTTATAGGTTACAGAGCAGGGCAGCTTTTCCAAAAGTTCATCATCTTGAGGCCCAACTGGCCAGTTATCTTGGAGGCAGCCCCAGTCATTTGAAATTAATTAGGAGTTTTGCATCCTCTCATTAAGGCGCCAGTGGGCATGCCCATATTTTCCATGAGGAGGTGCCCCTCAGATTTCTCTAACTAAAGCTTCATGCACATTAGTCTCATAAATTTAGTTGATCAACTCATATTAATCAGAGAAGGGTAAACAGGGTACTACATTAAAGCTGGTCAGAACGCAGCATGGTGAGTCTGAGTCTGGGTTAGATAGGAGCCCAAGGCTCCAGAATGGGAGCTGGAGTGTTGCATAGTGGGTGGAGGAGGTTGGAACTAGAAAACAGCTCTTCAAATACATGGAAACAGACATAGTCCTACACTTACCACATCAGGATCAGATGCCATAGCATGCAGGATACAGCTATTCCTCAGGGCTTAGCTACAGCCTCTGAACTTATTCACTGTGTCTCCAATCCTCTCCCTTATCCCATCCCCCAGACAGTCATTGAATCTAAGAGTTGGAAAGGATATCAGAAACCCTCTGGTCTGCCTTGTGCCTAGCTAATCACATCCTCTACAGCTTCCTGGACAAATGGTCATCCAGTCTTTATTTGAAGTTCTTAAGCAAGTGTGAATTCTCTGCTTCCTGAGGTAGCCCATTGCACTTCTAGATAGTTCTATTTATTGGAATACTTTCTTTCAAATCAAACCTAAAACTGCTTATCTGTAACTTCTACTCAGTGTCCTTAATTCTGCCTTTTGGGGACCAAGCAGAACAAAGTTAATCCCTTTTCACATGTAAAAGACAGTGATTTAGTTGTATGGTCATACCAACCAAGAAAGCCAAATCTCCAGTCATTGGATGCCTTGCTAAAGTTTTCCTAAATTCTCACTTATGTCTTTTTAAAAAGCATTTCATTAGTATTACTTCCTTCCAGCCCAGGATGGCTCTCTGAACATACAAACCTTATTAACATGAGCTAATACTGGGTGTCTTCCCCATCACAGTCCTACAGTGGCTGTAGCTGCATTTTTAGCATGTGATGAAGGTATGCCAAAATAGCTAGGAATGTGGCCTTAAACTACTTATAAGTTTACATGCCCATTCCAGGGTAGACCCTCCTAATTTTCTTATCAGAAAGACCACCCTCTCTTGATTTGCCCCCAAGCTGTGAATCTGTGTATAAAATTAGTTCATGTGGCCAAGAAAGGCTTATACTTGTTCCTACTGCTCTATAAAGATGGGCAATAATACTGTAGCCAGTTCAGGTGTGGGGTGATGACTGCTGCAGCACTGGATCCTCAAATAATCTGAGGCATTAGGATCATAGCTTTAGACCTGGAAAGGATCTTAGCGGCCATCTAGTCTAACCCCCTTATTTCACAGATGAGGAAACTGAGACCCAGAGAGTTTTCCAAGGTCTACAACAGGTGACAGAAGTAGGATTTGAACCCAGGACTTCCGACTCTAAAGTCTGTGCTCCTTCCACTGTACCACCTTGTTTGCATTCTCAGTCTGTTTTATCTGAACTTGCTGCACAGGCCTATAAATGCTATGGTGACAAGAATGAAGGGTGGCTGCCATGCCATGTCAGCAGAAGTGGGTGAGGGATTTTGTGGGGAGGGGATCAGGGCTCTCAAAAGTTGTCATTAAGGTCATAGAGTAGAATCTCAGAACAAGTATTATATCATAAATATGGCCAAAGTTGTCTCTGAAAGATTTCACCATAGATTCAGCCCTTACCAGAGAGTGACCCTTTGCTGTTTAAAGATGGTTTCAAAGGCTGTGCCCAGTGGCTTCTCTTCTGGTTAATTAACCAGTGACACAAGAGGCTTATCCTCATGAAGGAGCTTTCTCAGGAAATACAGACAGTGCTATGGCATCCTGCTCACATCTTGTAGGCTCATCTTCCCAGGAACAGAAACTGCTGAGAACTTGCCTCGGGTCAAGATGAAGAAAAGACCTCTCCTTGGATATTGAATGCTGTGATATTGTTACCTAGTTGTGACCTAGGGGTGGATGGCCTCAGTTACAAGAAGTACCAAGTTCCATATCCTTCTTCCTTCTTTCTACACTAGTATTTAGCCTTCCCCTCTTTTTCCCCTCTTCAACCCCTCAAAACAGAACCAATACACTCTCAGGATCTCTTTTTTCCTTATATGACTCTCTCAATACCCTTCGAAAGCACTGAGGTTCAGAAGAGACACAGTTTTTTTTCTCCCCCATTAGAATATTGTGACTATATTACGATATAGCTCCATCTAATTGCTCAAACAAATGTACTTTTTAAGGGTTCTTTGGATTCTTGGATTTGTATTTCAAAGTTCTTACTCAGTTCTGGTCTTATCATCAGAAATTTTTGAAAGTCCTCTATTCCATTAAAGATCCATATTTCCCCCTATACAATGATGATCAGCTTTTCAGGATAAATTATTCTTGGTTGTAAATCTATCTATTTTTTTTTGCTACTTGTAATATTGTATTTCAAGCTCTCCTCTTGGTGTTTAATAGAAGTTACCAGCTCTTATGTGATCTTGACTGTAGTTTGACTCTTGAATTGCTTCTTTCTGGATGTGTCAGTGTATGTTGATTCAATTTGGAGTTGATTAAATTGGAGTTGATTTAATTTGGTTTTATCTAGTACTTCATAGGAATTCTTCTCCTCTTTATTCTCTACAACATGGTACATAAACTGCAATTATTTTCATAGTAAGTATTTTGCAAATACTTGTCATGAATACTACAATGGGCAATGATCAAATATTACATAACATTTTTTTATTGCTGTTGTGCTTGGGTATACAATAAAACCAAAACTACCAACCTTTTTCTTCGCCTCTCCAAGGGGTACCTGTAAACCACCTTTCCATTTTGCTACAGTTCCTTGACTTCTGGTTTCATTTAAAGTACAAATGTCAAGATGGATGTGATTTAGCTCCTCCAGTAGTTAAGTACATTTATTATTCACTGGATAAGGATTTTATGATAGCTAAGTCAAGTTTATAGATACTCTAAAAATAGATTATTTGCACCTTCTGACCCCTCTTCTTCCATTCAGCTATTGTTGTTATAGATTCTACAACAAAATAGCCTTCTTCCCCATACAGCCCATTTCTGCTAGAATAGCCTTCTGTCCCATACAAGGCTACTTTCTACTTGTATCTGCTTCATGGGTTACCATAGCCAAAGAATTCATTGTCAATTGACCAACCCCCATGTGTGTGTATGTGTGTGAAATATATGTATTATATATGTGTATATATACATACACACATAAATATATTTGTATACATACACACATTTTATATATGTATGTATATGTACATATATACACACATGTGCAAACACACGTATATCTAGATTTTGCTAGATAACTTTATATCTAATAGCTTCTATGGTCTATGAGTTCAATAAGGCTTCAAGCTTACGTTAAGTTATTAGATTTTAGTTACATATGAGATCTTCCTATGTTCAAATTCGCTCCTTCATATACAGTCATGTTTCTTTCATGAAAATTATATTACAGATGTGCCAGTTTCATAATTTACTTTTCTTCTAAGGCTTTACTTGGAAAAGTTGCAGAGAAATATTTAAACCCTTGAAAAACATCCTTCCAAGATTTTTCTCTGAAAGTCCTACAATAGCCTAGCAAAAGTGTAAATGGTTTCCCCCTTACACAGTCATCCACTTGGGGACTCTCCAGATGCTTCTGAGAAGAATCTGGAAGGCCACAGATTTTTTTTTTTGGTTATAGTTCAATATAAAAGGCTTTGTCAAAGTTCTAAGTAAACAGTTACTTCACTGGAAGGATAGGGATGAGATTATCTTCAGAGAAGTCTGGTCAGGTACAGGGCCCCATTTGAGCAGGGTCAGGGATGACACATTGGTAGCCCTTTGGGAGGAGAGACCATGGTGCACTGGTGCCCAAAACATCAAGTGAAAAGGAACCAGATAAAGAGTGAGAGTGGCAACCAAATTGTTGTCATAGAACTTTCTCTGGGAGCAGCCTGCTTGGGACCAGGCCCTGAACTTTCCGAAGAAAAGGTGACAGTAACATGAAGTTGACAAGGCCAGGTCAGTGACTTTCTTTTAAAAATTTTAAATCATTGTTTGTTTAACATTCCTATCGAATTCTAACAGGCAAAGCATCAAACCAAATATCGAATAATTTTTTAAAACCCTACTCTAAAATATAAACTATTTATTTTCTAATTAAACAGAAACAATTTCACTATGGTGCATGTTTTTAACAAATGCAAACAAATTGGAAAACCGAGAAGTGCTTTCAATGATCGCGAGTTGTTCCCAGCCGTAAAAGACCATCTTTTAACACCAACATTCTCCCCAGTGATGTTGTCTGACTGTAAATCAGGGAACACTATGATCTCAAAAGAATACAAATTATAGGTGATCCAAAGGCAATGGAGAGACACATGGTGGGTGTAAGTAGGCTGGGGAGCATATTAACCAATGATTACTTGTGCATGTGAAGTTGTATAAAAGATATCATTGAGGACTCACTCCTGTATGAGGATGCCAAGTGGTGTAATTAGATCGAGTTCAGATCCAGTCTAAGTGTGTAACCTGGGGCAAAAAATTTCTCAGCCTGTTTCCTCATCTATGAAGTGGGGATAATAATAACACCTACTTTTCAGTGTTGTTGTAAAGATCAAGCAAGATAATGTATTTTCAGCTTTATGCAAAATCAAATGCTATACAAATGCTATTTATTATTATTCCTATTACTGCTACAACCAGTACTACCGCTAGTACTACTACTACTACCACTACCACTACCACTACTACTATCACTACTACTACTACTACTACTACTACTACTACTACTATTATTACTATTACTACTATTACTACTACTACTACTATTACTACTACTACCACTACTACTACTACTATTATTACTACTACTACTACCACTACTACTATTACTACTACTACTACTATTACTACTACTACCACTACTACTACTACTATTATTACTACTACTACTACCACTACTACTATTATTACTACTACTACTACTACCACTACTACTACTATTACTACTACTCCTACCATTACTACTACCACTACTACTATTACTACTACTACTATTACTACTACTACCACTACTACTATTACTACTACTACTACTACTATTACTACTACTACCACTACTACTATTACTACTGCCACTACTATTACTACTACTGCTACTACTACTACTACTACCACTACTACTATTACTACTACTACTACTACTACCACTACTACCATTATTACTACTACTACTACTGCCACTACTACTACTACCACTACTACTATTACTACTACTACTACTACTACTACCACTACTACCATTATTACTACTACTACTACTGCCACTACTCCTACTACTACTACCACTACTACTATTACTACTACTACTACTATTACTACTACTACTACTACTACTACCACCACTACTACTATTATTACTCCTACTATTACTACTACTACCACTGCTACTACTATTACTACTACTACCATTACTACTATTACTACTACTACTACTATTACTACTGCCACTACTATTACTACTACTGCCACTACTACTACTACTACTACTACCACTACTACTATTACTACTACTACTACTATTACTACTACTACTATTACTACTACCACTACTACTACCACTACTACCACTACTACTACTACTATTACTACTACTTCTACTACTATTACTACTACTACCACTACTACCACTACTACTACTACTATTACTACTACTACTACTATTACTACTATTACTACTACTACTACTACTACTATTACTACTACTACTATTACTACTACCACTACTACTACTACTACTACTACTACTACTAACTATATCAGGAAAGGAGACTTAAAATCTTATAAATAATCCAAATCTTGTATCGATATCCATAGAACATTTAACAATTTAGAGGAAGGCCTCCCTCTAGTCCACTGGTGAAATCTTTTATGAAAAATCTATCTATTTGAACTGTTTTTTAATTTACTATTTTATTTTTCCCAATTATATGTAAAAACCACTTTTAACATTTTTTTTTAGGTTAGAAATTTTGACTTTATTAAAGGAGAGCCACAATACCTTAAGCTATTAGAAAACCATGTTAGATCATCTTTTTAAAAACCATTCAGTCTGATCAAGGTGTTTGGGTTGAAAATTAACATTCATTTTTTAAATATTGAGTTCCAAATTCTCTTCCTCCCTCCCTTCCCTCCCCCCTCATTGAGAAGGCAAACAATTTGATATAGGTTATACATGTATAGTCATGCAAACCATATTTCCATTATTAGTCATATTGTGAAAGAAAAAAGATCCTCCCCACAAAAAAAAAACTAAGGAAAACAAATTTTAAAAAAATATATGCTTTTATTGGCATTCAGATTCCATCAGTACTTTCTCTGGAGATAGCATTTTTCATCATAAATCTTTACGAATTGCTTTGAATCATTGTATTGCTGAGAATGACTAAGTTATTCATAGTTGATCATCATAAAATATTGGTACTACAATGTACAGTGTGCTCCTTGTTCTGCCCATTTCACTTTGCATCAGTTCAGGTAAGTCATTCCAGGTTTTTCTGAAGCATCCTGCCCATCACTTCTTATAGCACACTAGTATTCCATCATAATCACATACCACGACTTGTTCAGCCATTCCCTAACTGATGGGCATCCCCTCAATTTCTGATTTTTTTGACACCACAAAAAGTGCTGCTATAAATATTTTTGTATGTATAGGCCCACCCTTTTCTTTTTAAAAAAATCTCTTTAGGGGTGGCTAGGTGGCACAGTGAATAGAGCACCGGCCCTGGAGTCAGGAGGACATGACTTCAAATCTGGCCTCAGACACTTGACACACTTACTAGCCGTGTGACTTTGTACAAGTCTCTTAATCCCAATTGCCCTCCAAAAAGCCAAAAAAAAAACCCCAAACCCCAAAACCAGAACAAAAATCTCTTTGGAATACAGACCTAGCAGTAATATTTCTGGGTCAAAGTGCATGGAGAATTTAATTTTAGGCTTTCTCTATTCTAAGTGATGTTTAAGGATAGTTTCATTTTTGTGTTTATTGTATCAATATTCTCCTGATATTAATCCAAGCTTTCCTGGAGGCCATGTAATATTCTGGTTGTCTGACTCAACTAGATTCCATAAGTAGAGGTATAGGAAGTATGTCAGTAGAGAAAAAGACCTTTGGTGAATGAATATATATCTCCCTGTTTTATTCATTTGGTATGAATGATCAGAGGCTTATTGAATATGGTTACTTGTTATCATAACTTTCAAGAAATCCTGAATGATTCTGATGTATGGATGAGAGACACCTTATTGTAAAATGCCTTTTTTATAATTAACAAACAATAAATACAGGTCGGCTAGGTGGTGCAGTGAATAGAGCACCAGCCATGGAGTCAGGAGGACCTGAGTTCAAATCCAGCCTCAGACACTTCACACACACACACACACACACACACACACACACACACACACACACAAAACTAGCGGTGTGACCTTGGGCAAGTCACTTAACCCCAATTGCCCTGCCTTCCCCCTTCCAAAAGACAAACTAACAATAAATATAGTGGGATGCTATAGTCTCTCAATTTTTCAGTCAATTTCCAAATGGAAAAGATTTGGCTCATTATGAAATATTATAATGAAAGCTGCCTTGTTTCCTACTATTACTCTAATATAGTTTGTTGTCAGTTAATATATAGATGAGTCCCATAAAGGTTTTGTAGAGCTAGGAGAGTAGGCGGATAGATTGGTAGCTGCTGATGTTCTCATGGTAGCATTTTTCAGTGTTAATAAGGTCTAAGGTTTTTCCCTCACAGCTTTTGGTAACTTCCCTATCCTTTGATTGCACTTAAAAATCCTACTTGATCACAATGGATAATTTTTGGATGTACTGCTCTATTTACAAGTATTTTCTTAATATCTTTTTTCCCCAATGATCATTAGTGATAACCTATAATTTTATTTTTCAGACATCATTTTTTAGCCTTAAGGACAAAAATATTTGCCTCACAGAAATAGCCTATTATCTTTTCTGTTCAGTCATTTTTGACTCTGTGACCCCATTTGGGGTGTTCTTAGCAAAAATACTAGAGTGATTTGCCATTTCCTTCTCTAGCTCCTTTTACAGATGAGGAAACAGAGGCAAACAGGATAAAGTGACTTGTCCAGATCAACCTGTCACTTTATAGAATGGAAATTGGGTTGTTTGGTTTGTTTATTTGGGTAGATTCACTTCTGAATCTATCTGGTCTTGGTGCTTTTTTTCGTTGTTGTTGCAAAAATAGATCTTTAATGATTTGTCTAATTTCTTCTGAGATTAATTGATTTACAGTACCCATATTATGTTTTGTTCATTTTGGTAATTCATACTCTTTGAAGAAAAATAGGTACAAGGAAAGAGATGAATCAACATGACGCAAAGACTTAGAATGGTCTTAGAATAGAAAGCTACTTTCCTGGTCCCCACAACACGCACCCTAGACACGCTTGTGTTTCAATAACGTCAAAAACCTAAGTTTTGATGGTTAAGAGATTTCCCTCCACTGATACAAATAATAATTTATAGTTGTAGAAAGATGTCTGAGCCTCAAAGCAGGTCATTGACTCTACCATTGCCAAGGGCCAAGATTCAAACCCAGGATTCCTGTTTCCAAGGCTATTTATTTCTCTTTTGACTACAGCACATTGCCTTTTATTTTTTTTAAATTTCAAATTAATTTGTGTATGTATATGTGTGTTTCCATGATGCCCTCCTTGATTTCTTTTAGGCTCATCACAATCTTCCCTTTCTTTTTCTCATTTTATATTACATTGGGAAATTACTTACCCAAGTGGTAAATACTTGCCTTCCTATTCTTTAATAGGCAGCCAGGGGACCTAGTGTATAGAATACTGGACTTGGAGTTAGGAAGTTATGAGGTCATATCCTGATGCAGATAGTTCTTAGCTGTTTGGCCCTGGGCAAGTCATTTGTCCTCAGTCAGCCTCAGTTTCTCCATCTGCAAAATAGAGATTAAAAATAGAACCTATCCTAAAGTTGTCATGAGCCTCAGATAAGATAATGTTTGTAAAGGGCTTTGCAAATATTAAAGGATTATATAGATGTTAACTATTATTATTAGAAGATTTTGGGTCCGTGAGCCAGGCTTTTAAATTTTGTATATGGCATATTTTAACTTCTCTGATAGTCCGTAGTCTACCTGGGAGATTTTTCAATGATCCTAATTGATGTCACTGGGTATGTTATGTTTGTCTTTCTTCTTGCAGCTCACAGGATTCCTTCCTTGTTTTTGAATGAATGATCTTGGTGACTTTATACACTTTATGTGTCTAGAAGGCTTGAATTTCAAGCTTTTTTTTTTTAGTACTTGTGAATTCTTCTTATTTATAATTTGTAGCTTGTTTTTAAATTGTTTGAAAAGGTTTTTGTGACTGAGTTCCTGATATACGTGCTCAGATTATTTTCTTCTCCTAATCTTCCAGGATGTCAGTATTGTTAAGGCGTCATGACCTATCTTCTAAATTTGTCATTTATATTGGCACGCTTTCCAACTTTATTAACAGTTGAGTTATTTTCTGAGCTTGTTTTCCCACTTCTCTCGTCAGCAGTTTTGTCTCAGCTGTAATAAGTCTATTTTTGGTTGCCTTTCTTGATATCCCCAGGTTTTCTATTATATTCTCCATATTGGTCATTTTTTTTCATTATTTTCTCCTGACTTTTTTTGTGTGTGGCATCTTTTAGTTCTAGCTTGAGTTCCTCCCAGGGTCTTTTAACTGCTCTAAGCTTCTCATTTATGTCCTCTCCTGGCTTTCTCGCCAGTGTTAATTCTTCCCATAAATTCTTTAAATGTGTCATTTATCCATTCAAGGATATCTCTTGGGATAGCTTGCTTTGTTTCTTTTCCCATCAGCATTGTTGCTGCTGTTTTTGCCTTTGTTACACTTGCTCATGGAGTATTAAAAATCGTATCTGAAACTCTTCTTCACTTTGCTCATGGCCTTTTTTTTTTTTTTGGTAAGTCATTTTCTTATGTGGATTTTTTTTAGCTATTTGTCTTCTCTTCAGTGTTTCTGTTGCTATGGGGGATTCAAGGGAACCCAGCTCCTCTGCAGCCTCTCATTCTATCATCTTTCCAATAAGACTCTGTTAAGCATTTTCACACTTTTAAAATTAGCATTCCACATTCTCACACTTGGTGACTATGTCCAAGGTTACAGAGCCTGCTACTATAGTCTTGAGTTGGTTTCATCTTCTTCCTTAGCAAGGAAGTAGGGTGTCCAAAACAAAGTATTTTCAGATATCAAAGGAGTCTGATGTCTCACCTGAGGACGGCTCTTTCCCATTATTGGAAAGTCTTTATTAAAAGCCAATACTGATGATAATAGAGAGTGTTGAATAGTGGATAGAAAGACAGTCTCTGTCCAGAAGATTGGGTTCCTAAGAGAAGAGAGAGAGATGGACAGAGAGAGAGGGGGGGTAGGGAGAGGGAGAGGGAGGGAGAGAGAGAGAGAGAGAGAGAGAGAGAGAGAGAGAGAGAGAGAGAGAGAGAGAGAGAGAGAGAGAGAGGGAGAGGGTGAGGGAGAGGGAGGGAGAGAGAAGGAAAAGGACTCATATGTAAAAATATTTATAGCAGCTCTTCTCATAGTAGTTCTAGGTTGGAAGTTAAGGAGGTGCCTACCTATTGGGGAAATGGATAAACAAATAATGGCACAAGAAATGACCAAATGAGTCTAGAGAACCCATGGATTATAACACCCCCTTCCTGCCAGAGAGGTAAATAACTCTAAAATCTCTAATGACACATAAACTTTTGGACGTGGCCAATGTAGGAATTCATTTTGCTGAACTGTGGGTGTTTGTTTGAAAGGATTTTAAATGTTCAAAGGAGGCAGTGGGAGGGAAAGATAATGTGTGTTAAAAATTGATGAAAGGGGGGCGGCTAGGTGGCGCAGTGGGGTGGCTAGGTGGCGCAGTGAATAGAGCACTGGCCCTTGAATCAGGAGTACCTGAGTTCAAATCCGGCCTCAGACACTTAACACAAAAAACTAGCCGTGTGACCTTGGGCAAGTCACTTAACTCCAACTGCCCTCCAAAAAAAAAAGCAAAAAAAAAATTGATGAAAGGGAGGAAAAGAGCTGGGTTCGAGTCCTGCCCCTGACACAAACTTGTGTGATCCTAGGCAAGATGCTGAGCCTTTCAGGCCCCTAGGCACCTCCCTAAGATTATAAATTGCAGAAAAGGTGCTGACCTGCACTGTTAACGAAATCCCTCCCAGGAGCTCCTCCACATAGGACAAATTCACAGGTCTAGTCAAGAAATGACACAGCTAGGTGACACAGCAGATAGAGAACTGGGTCTGGATCTAGGAAGACTCATTCCCAAGTTCAAATCTAACCTCAGACACTTACTAGCTGTGTGACCCTGGCCAAGTCATTTCACCCTGCTTGCCTCAGTTTCCTCATCAGTAAAATGAGCTAGAGAAGGAAATGGCAAATCACTCCAGTGTCTTTACCAAGAAAACCCTAAATGGGTTCATAAAGAGTTGGAAAAGACTGAAAAACAACTGAACAACAGTCAAGAAACAATCATTGAGATTGACATAAAATGTTAAGGTTTACAGCATGCTCTATACGCATTTAGTCTTTAAATCCCTGTGAGGTAGACTCTTCAGGCGCTATGATCCCCCTTTTACAGAGGACATTAGGACCGAGAGACATTATCCAGGATCCCACAACTGGTCTTCCTATCTCCGAATCCACCACTCCATCCACTATGTGACACTGGACACACTCAAGAGGGGGCATCCCTCTACTCCTCATGTCTTCCTGCTGTAGAATAGCATTCTGGGGACAGTCATTCTGTTTTATGTCCTCTACTCCTTTTAGGCAAAATAATGATAATAATTAAAAATGACACAGATGGATACGGGTCTTGCAAGTTGACAAAGTACCCTCTGCACTGACTCATTTGATCCCCACAATAACTCTATATTATGTTATTCCCATTATCCTAAGGCTCTGAGAAATGAAATGAGCTGCTGCCCGCGGTCACAGAGCTAATAAGGGTCAAAGGTGCAACTTGAACTCCAAGTCTAGGGTTCTTTCCATTACACTGACAAATCTCTCTTAATGCAGCTGCTGTTTCAAATGGAACTGGTCCAAAGCAAGAGTCATAGCCAACGTGTGAAGTGGCTAACACTCACCAGTGGTCAGCAAAGTATTAGACTGTCGATAGGCTGCCACTCGAGTTCCCAACCTAATTGTGGGTCCATTTAATTGATGGCTGTTGTCCTTATTAGGGACCCAGCTTTTCAAAAGTGTATTCAAACAGTTTTGGGAACAAAAGAACAAACACAAGCACTCCTCATCCCTTTGCCAAGCTCAGTCAATAACTTTTTGATATACGAATAGCCTTTCCCTCCTTTTTTGCTTTTTTTTTTTGGAGGGGGGAAATGCAGGGTAATTAGGGTTAAGTGACTTGCCCAAGTCACTCGGCTAGTAAGTTTCTGAGGTTGGATTTGAATTCAGGTCTTCCTGACTCCACAGCCGGTGCTATATTCATTGTGCTACCTTTCCCACCTTCTTACCAGGAAGAAGGAGAATTAACTTAGTAAAGTTAACCATTGGTAAAATTCATAAAAATGAATCTTTAGCTTTAGTGAAATTAAGTGTTTGGTTTTAGGGCCCAAAGAACTGGCAGAGTTGAATGTTTGGCTCAACAGTGTTGGATGTTGGCTGGTTTATGGAGTTCAACTCGATACACAAAGATCAAGGCAGAGACAAGTACAAAGATCACTTTGGATCAGATCACCCCAGACAGTGAATAGTAGCTTGCTGTTGTGGGGAGAGGGCAGAAAAGAAGGGGCAAACACAGCGTCTAAGGTGGGGAGGCACATGCTAATACCCTTGATCCAAATGTCTCTGGAGGTTGAAATAAAGTCCCAAGCAGCAATTTTGACAGGAGAGAGATAGCAGGTGTTCCAATTGTTTTGACAGCCGGGGAAATAAACAGAGGTATCTATTTCACTGTAACATCCAAAGCACTCAAGATTTCACTCCAAATACTTTGTCATCACATCGATCAGACATCAAAAAAGACTGCTCAACATTCCCACAGCCTCCACTCTCGTTGCCTATTATAAAAACATCCACAGGAGCATACAATAACTATGCAGGAGTGTTCTCCACCCCCTCTGTCTTTCAGTGGAACCCCGTCCCTGGGGATGGTTTGTGGGAGCTATCAATGACCAGAATCTCCCCATACCCAGAGGAAGAGAGGTAAAGGACCAAATGACATGGTAACCAGAATACAGCCATCCAAGTGGACCTGGCCACTGCCTGATTCTACCCATCAGACTCTTTTTTTTTTTCTTACTTTTTAAAAGTTTCTTCTTTGTGAGATAATTCTTATTCTGATTTCTAACTTATGGCTTGTGCTATGGGCCATATTATTCACAGTTGAAGTGGCTGTTGTGTGGGACCTGGGCTAACCACTTAGGCACTTTATTCCAGAACACACCCCATCTTTTTTGGAAACTTGGTGTATCCTGTCCAGAGACATGGGGTGGGGAGGTAGGAGAGAAGATGGGAGATGGGAGTTGGGAAGGGTGGCGGCAGTTTGGACATGAAGATGATTCTCTTGGCGAAGCTACTTGCTTTGGCTGGTTTTCAGTTGGGGCCTGGAACTCCATAACTACCCAGGATTTCTTTGTTGCAAGTGAGCTCAGAGAGCTCAGAGCAAACAAGATGGCCAAGTGGCAAAGGGCCACTTGCCTAGTTTGGATGAGTTATGATCCAGACCAGGTGAGAAGAGAGGAATGTTGGCCTTGACTCAAAGGAGTACAGAAAGCTGAGACACAGAATGGCAAATAGCCTCACTTAAAAATAGAAAAATTGAGAGATGCACGCATTTTGTTTTTACATTAGCTTTTCCCTACTCCCAAGACTTCCTCACCAAGATGAAGAAACAGGAATTTATTAAGGGCTTACTATGTGCCAGATACATTAGTGATTGTTAGTAAATGTTAGTGATTATTATTACTCTTACAGCTGGAGACAAGAAGAGACTTGTCCAAGGTCATACAGAAGACAAGCAGAAGAATCTTAATTTGTGTGATAGTATAGGCACTTGTAAGTATAGGGAAAGTACTCACTTCCCTGTTGGCAGTAAAGTAGGACAAAGGTTGGCTGCCCTCTTCCATCAAGCCTTTCTAGATAAAGCTCCCAGGATGACTTGTACTTTACAGATGAGGAAACTGAGGCAAACAGGGTTAAGGGACTTGTCTAGGGTCCCACAGGTAGGAAGTGTGTATAGGGCCAAATTTGAACTCAGGTCTTCCTGACTCCAGTTTCAGCACTTAAAGATGGACTTCATGCCGATTAACTGGCAAAGAGTTTGAATTTTGGGATCTGAGATAGCTTCTGAGGTTATGAACTAAAAGAGCTGAACCCCCTAATCTCAAAGTGACAATTCAATGGAGAACAACCTGTGGCAGCAGCAGAGACCGAACAACTATTAGCACAATGGAGAGAATAGAGCAGAGGATAAAGCATGACTTTACCAGACTGGTAGATGACTAGTAACTTTGTAGGGAAGAAAGTGGCAGTATCAGAGGAAGAGGAGAATTCTACTGGGGATGCAGCCCTAGCGTAGATTGTTTAGGATGTATGTTCTTTCCCTTTCCCTCCCTCCCTCCCTCCCTCTTTCCCTCCTTCCCTCCCTCCTTCCTTCCTTCCTTCCTTCCTTCCTTCCTTCCTTCCTTCCTTCCTTCCCTCCTTCCTTCCTTCCTTCCTTCCCACAAAGTCTTAAACAGTTCACTCTGAAGCTCATAGATTTGACCACAATAGGTCCCTACCCAAGCTCCACTTAATGGCTATATCTTGGGCTTTCCTGGCTTGGAGTGAATGTCAATGGTTAACTGTTTCTCTTTGGAACAGCAACTTTGAGGGTCTTCCCCTCCCAGCTTGATTTTTTTCTTTTTTCTCTTTTTTTCTAATTAAAGGGGCTGTCTCTTGACTCACTTCTTAAAGAGGCCTGTTCACTGAATGGGAGTTACCTCACTCTAAGTGAGAATTTGAAAAAAGTCTTCGCCTAATGGGTTCAAGGTCTCCCATTGTATCCTGGGTCATCTCTAGCCATCCTGATGAACATGTGGTCACTGGATCCAGATGACTCTGGAGGAGAAAGTGAAGCTGGTGACCTTGCACAGTCCTCCCTCACTCAAATCAAAGTCAACTGTAAGTCACGTCATCATTTCCCTGATGCCATGGTCCTCTTTGAGAATGAAGGACAAACACAACAATGTTCCTATACACGTGACCTCTCCTGTGAATTTTTTTCCTGTGTGTCCTTTCCACATGAGTTCCCCATATTTGTGTCCCATAAACATGTGTTTCCTTGTTACATATGCTTTTTATGTGTTTCCTACTCTACCAGTGATATGGGGGTCTATGGGAGAATGTAATCGTGTGTATATTGGCTCGTAGGAGGCAAGGTTCCATGTCATTTATTTTATTATATGCAGATGCTCAAATATATTTGTGATCTCATCATTTTGGAAGTTTCTCCTGACAATGGAGCTTTCAACACACCCATATCCACCAAGACTGTGAGTCTTCTCCATGTTCTCTTGTAAGGTCCCTGTGTGGAATCCACCCAGTGCCCTGGGGGACTTCACTTTCTTATCATCATGTCAGAGTATTATGGAGCACTCTGACTCTCCTTCCACCCTATCACCCTTTGTTTTTGTTATGTAACCAGACCATCTTCTTTTCCTATCATATAATAATTATTTTGTGACATTTTTTATTCCTGTTCTTCAGAGTTCTTCATTGGTTCACGATCACCCCCTACCTATCTCCACGGCCCTCTTTGTGATATTTGTTCTTAATTCTTCAGAAATTGTTGTATTCCACGATTCTCTGCTATAGTGCAACACTGGTAGAATATTGATATTAAAAAAGATGGATCTTTGATTTTCTGGAAGTTTGGGGCTATTAAAGGAGTTTTATAATTTCCTGAAGGCAATCTAACTCACTTTGTTACTCCTATCTATCCGTACTATTCATCTAGATCAGTGGTTCTCAACCTTCCTAATGCCTCGACCCTTTGATACTTGTATGTGGGTGTATCTGCATGTGGGCGGACCCTCCTGGAGATGGATAGAGGAGAGGTGTCTTGATTCCTAAGACCATCAGAAATATGTGTTTTCCGATGGTCTTAGGTGACCCCTGTGACAGGGTTGTTTGACCCCCAAAGGGGTCACGATCCCCAGGTTAAGAACGACTGATCTAGATGTATACTAATGGATAAGCACTATAGGTATCCATCCAAATCCACTCCATAGGCTTTTTTCATCCACTTGGACTTTACTGTGTGGATGATCAGACCAAACTCTCAGGAGAGATTACAGACATCTGCCAGTAGGATATAGGATAATGTGAGGTTTGACACAAGTGCTACAATGGCATCCATAGATTGGAACATCTAGAGGACCTCACCGTCCAAACTTCTGGTTGGTTTGGCAAAATAATTACCAGTGTCAGCTATCACTGGAGAAACTGTTGACCCAAACGTGTCTTGAACCTGGGGTAAATCTGAGAGGTTCATGATTGAGTAGGGCTCGGGCTTCCATATTCCAATGGATCTGTGATCTCATTGGTTCAGGGGTTATCTGGAACAGTAAAGGTCACAAACCATCCACGCTTATCCATCCCATGTGACTCTTGTCCATGTTCTCCCAAAAGTTCACCACAAGGATTCATCCAAACCTACCAGGGGGCTTTTTTTTTGTTTTATACCAAAGGAGTAATAAAATTCCTTTGAAAATTAATTAATTAATTCAAGGATTTAGTTAGTTTGTTTTCTTTGCTATTTTAAGTAGGTCTCTGTCTGATCTCATCATGATTAAGGGTGTTGAATTATTTCTCAGAGTCCTTGCCTGGGTGAAATCATATTAAGTGGTATAGGCCCAGGACAGCAGTCCTGAGTGGGAAAAGGGGTTATGGCAGTTGATGACTATAAAATGCCCAGAATATCTGAGTCCAGTGTTGATGCTGGAGGCATCTGACAAGGTCAGAGAGAAAGATGCTCCTCTGGTCATGTGCTTAGAATGACCAGGAGCAGCCCCAGCTCCAGACAAGCAGGAAGCCAAAGGGCAGAAAGGGGGCATTCTGAACTAGTGGCTTCCACCAAGTATGTAGGGCTAGGCAGACTGGCAGCAGCAGGGCTGAGGCAGCTGGAATATTGTTCTGTATATTTGAGAAGGTCAGCCTGTGCAGAATGCTGCCACCTAAAGCCTTCAGAGCTGGGAACTGGGTAGACTGGCAAGAGGGCAGTGATGGTAGAAGTGGCAAGGAAAGAGATGGGAGAGGGATTCAGCCCTCCTGGAGCAATCCAGGATGAGGTGCAGCTGTGTGAGGGAGGTGACCACCCCAGAGTCATGGGGACAGACTTCCCCCCACCCCTACTCCTCTGGCACCAAGGGGAGCTTAGCTCATCTCTCATAAGTCATGTTGTTAAGCCCTCAGGACAAAGTGTTACATGATTTAGGTATGTCTTCTCTGCAGGGGCTATGTGAATCTCAGCTGGATGGGCTTATTTTTTAAACTAGAGAACGTCTTTGAAACACAAATGAGTAAGACAATGCAAGAAGCATTTATTAATCACCTGTTATATATAGAGCACCTCCTGACTCCTGAGTATGTAAAGCCAAAGCAAAAACAGATCCTACCCTGGAGGACCTTCTCTTCTATTGAAAGTATTAGAAACTGCTCTCTTCACAACCATCTTGGAAAGTAGGTATTATTACCCCCATTTTAAAAATGAGGAAATGGGGGGCAGCTAGGTGGCGCAGTGAATAGAGCACCTGCCCTGGAGTCAGGAGGACCTGAGTTCAAATTCTACCTCAGACACTTGATTAGTGTCTTTAAGTGACTTTGGGCAAGTCACTTAACCCCAACTGCCCTCCAAAAAAAATAAAAAAATAAAAATAAAAAATAAAATAAAAAATAAAAATGAGGAAATGGAGATGGAGAAGTCTGAGTGACTTGTCTACGGATCACACAGTCTGACACGGCATTTGAATCAGGGTCTCTCGATGCTGTATTTGGTGTTACATCCACTCTGTCTGACTGATCTGTCAGAACCAAATTTAAACCCAAGTCTTCACAGAGTAGTAGTTAGATTGTATAGAAAACATAAATACTCTGTTTACTTTTTTTTTTTTTGAGAGCAGGTGGCAGGGCAATTGGGGTTAAGTGACTTGCCCAAGATCACATAGCTAGTAAGCGTTAAATGTCTAAGGTGAGTTTGAACTCAGGTCCTCCTGACTGCAGGGCTGATGTTCTATTCACTGTGCCACCCAGCTATCCCATGCTGTTTGCTTTTTAAAAAATTGTTTTGTTTTCAGATCCATATTCTTTTTCTTCCTTTTTTCTCCTCCCTCATCTCCTCCCTACAAACTTGAAAAGGCAAGAAAAACAAAATCCCTTGTTATAACCATGGGTAATAAGGCAAAACAAATTCCTGCATTAACCAGCTGTTACATCCTTAGGAAGGGGGTTCTGATTGACAGGGTTTTGCCATCCCAAGAGAAAGTGGCTTTTCCTTCCCAATGGTCTTGACCAACTTGAATACAAAACTTAACAATCTAGAATTTCGAATTTTTGGTTTGAAATTTACTCAGACTTTGTGTTATCTTTCTCCATCGGAGGTGCACTCCATCATCCCAGGATAAGGAGAAACAGGATTTAAAGAAAAAAAATCTTATTTTCTCTCGACCCAGGAGATTGAGCTCCCCTCCCTTAAGAAGAGATTACAACATAGAATTTGAGCAAAGGCTGAAACAAAGACATTTAAATTCCTCATTGCTACTGGTAGAAGCTTTGGGTCATTTACACTTAGCATTTATAATGTAAACCAGAGATGCAAATCAGAATCTTAGTGTAAATACCACAAACTTCAACATCTTGCTTATTGAGGTGGGAAGGGGCTCACCTCTCCCTTCTTCCTCTTTAAGTAATTATTCTTGCTACATGGTGAAAAACTCAGTCATTCTTACACTGCTAAAGGCTTGGAAGTGCTGCCTGCCAAATTCAGAGACCTGGGAAAGGTCCCCACTGCCCGCCCTTGGTTAAGCTCTCATGTAATGTGTGCCCTCTCTGGTAGCCTTCAGCTACCCAAGAAAGCAAGCAGAAGCCTGACTTCTCCGAAAAACCAAACAGTAAGATCAGAGATTTTGAGCTAAAACATTTATTAAGCACCTAATGTGTTCCAAGCACTGTGCCCAGTGCTTACAACAGCTATGAGGTAGGTGCAATTATAGTTTCTATTTTACAGTTGAGGAAACTGAGGTAGACAGAGGTTAAGTGACTTGTTCAGGGTCACACAGCTAAGATGGGATTTGAACCCAGGTGATCTGACACCAGATCAGTGCTTTTTCCACTAAACTGTTCTGCCTCTGAGGTAGAGACCCTTAATTCTCTTCTAGGATCAGAACTAGGATCAGAACTTTTTGCTACGCCTACAGTGGCCCTGGAGCACCAGGTACCTGACTCACAGGCTCTAAGGTTTCAGGTGGCATCCTGGAATAGTTTTACAAACAGATGTAGATCCGGCTCCTCTAGGTCTGGGCAGCACACAAGGTCAGAGTCAGCAAATCCGCCCCTAAAAATAGGCTCTGGTTTCCAAGCTGGTGAGGTCGCCTGTGGGGCTCCATGACATGCACCCGAGATACATGCACCCGAGATACCTACTTCCTCTGACACTCCTGGTGCTCACAGGTAAGCCTATCCATGAGGGAAAGCTTGATGGGGCTTCTGCTGGGCACCGCTGGTGCATTTCCTCAGGGGGTTGGTAGGTGAAAGGAAGGAACAAACGTCCCATTTTCTCAGCTAGTTTAGAGGCAAAGTGTATAGGCACCCCCTCCCCCCAACACCCATGTAGTAGATGGCTCAGGAACAGACAAGATATGAAGATTAGGTGTTCAGAGCTGTGGATGTGTAAGGCTTGACTGGAGCTCAAACTCTTGCTCACGCACAGAAGCTCTTTGTCAAACAGGAGAAAGCTGTCACAGTAAAAGCAGGGCTTTCTCCAAATGGCACTCTTTGGTCTCATTGTCAAGGTTCCTTTGGACATAGTCAGCCCTGAGTCTGTTTCTTTTCAGTGGTATTGTCCTAAGCTAGGAGATTTTCTTTTGGCCTGAATATTTCATTGTCTTTCCTCCTGTCTCCTCTCAGATCTGACCTCCTTAGTTCAATCACCCTTTCTCCTAGGCTGAGACTGAGGTGTAAATAAAGTTCTAGGAGTTCTTGGGAGACATGGGAGGTAATATGTGGCATAGCAAATTCCTGGACTCTTCTTTAAACATTAAATTCATCCATTTGGCCAAGAAGTCTAATAAGGGAATAGATTCAAAGAGTTCTTGACATGAATGACACTGAATTCTAAATGTAAATACCAGTTGAAATATTATTATTTGCTTTTTGGAGGGGGGAAGGCAGGGCAATTGGGGTTAAGTGACTTGCCCAACGTTACGTGTCTGAGGTGGGATTTGAACTCAGGTCCTCTTGACTCCAGGGCCGGTGCTCTATTCATTGAGCCACCTAGCCACCCTTGAGTTGAAATATTATTAATAATTACATCTATGATGATTATTATACCTTATATGCCTTATCATTATACCTTATATGTGTATGGTACAGTGGAAAGAAAGAACCACAGAGCCCTGTGGTTCAGATCCCACACTTGATATTTCTATTTGCATGACTGTATGAGTCAGACCCTTCTCCCCTGCCTCAGTTTCCTCATCTGTAAAATGAATGGGGGCAGACTTAGCTGGCCTCTGAGGTGCCTTGTAGCACTAGTTCTAGAATCCTATGGCCTTTTGTATAGTGCCTTTACTTCTAAATCATTATTCTAATGGTGACCATATTTTAATCTTGCCTGAGCCTTGTGAGGTGGGAAGGGCCTCTTTACACTGGGGGTGTCTAAGACTCGGAGAATTGACCTGCTCGAAGTCACACAAATAGGTCAATGGCAGCAAAGGAGGACCTTGAAAGCCCATTTCACTTTACCCAGGTAGATACGACTGAGCTTAGCCCCTAGTTCCCAGTAATAATTCATTAAAACAGGAAGCTGCCAGAACAACTCTTCCCAACCCCTGCCCTTTTCTCCCTCTCTCTCCCCATTACCCCTCAACCAGTATCCTTGTGGTTTCAGCCCTTGGGAGTTAGGTGTCCTGGAATCCCTGTTTCCCTACCACAAGGCCTTATCCTGGGGGCTTTCCCTTGAAGGACCTCCTGATCCAAGGTCATTTCCCATATATATTTGTCTTAAAATGATGATTTGAGGACTGTTTCCTTCTACTTGCTAGCAGATACTTACTAGTTGTGTTACCCTGGACAAGTCACGGAATCCTGTTTGCCTCAGTTTTCTCATCTGTAATATGAAACTGGAGAAGGAAACGGCAAACTGCTCCAGTATCTTTGCCAAGAAAACCCCAAAAAGGGACATGAAAAGTCAGACATGACCAAAACAAATGAACAAAAACAATAATGCTGCGACATTCCCCAGGCTTCAAAATTGCTTTTTTTTTCCTCCAGATTTCGCTGAGTATTCTATGCAGGATAGTGTCCTGTTTCCAGCCCTGGGTAATTCCTATGAGATCATGTTGTCCCTTCAACTGTGACTCTGAATCACTACTGTACCTGGAACCCAAGAGCCACCATGTAGAGACTGCCTCATAGCTTAGGAATGCAGTGATGGTTAGAAAGAGGAGGGGTACATTCAAGAGGGGAACAGCGAGTCCTCTTATTTACAACAGTTGTTGTGAGTAGATAAAGACTCTTGGTGTTTTGTTTTGCTTTGTTTTTTTTCCTTTAGCATAATTTAATTAGAAATGGATTCTGTTCTGTTCTGAAGAAAGTCACTCTGTTCCCTCTCAAATGACATCGCTCTCAGATGACCATGGCATAAATTTTGGAGGGTTTTGGAGCCACGTCCTCTAGGAATAGGGCCTAAGAGAAGGAATGTTATATGGGCATTAGGCTGGAATAAAAACTAGTGGGGGACAGAGAGCACAGGATCATGGGATTCTGAGTTAGGGAGCTTGGGAGTCAGTGCAGACCTTCCTAACCCTTTTTGGTTTGGGTCAAGGACACTTTTGGAAGTCTAATGAAACCTTGGTCCCCTTCTCAGAATAAAGTTTTTAAACGTACAACATAATATACTTTGGATTACAAAGGAAACCAATTTACAGCGAAATAAAGGTCATTTTCCCACCCATTAAAGACTCCCTGAAATATATCTAGAAGCTGCTGCCTCCCTGGCTAAGAAACTTTGACCTAGTCCACTTGAAGTTAAATATTTTGCCCAAAGTCACCTGGGTAGTACGTGGGCAGAATTAGGATTCAGACATAAGTCCTCCTGTCATTCCAAAGCCGGTGCCAAGGAGCTCTTTGATGGAGGCAGCCTCTCTGCTGACCACAAGAGGCTGGCCTCATTTGCCTGGGCCTAGGGAGGGAAATTGACCCAGACAAACTCCCAATGACTACTGCGTTCTCTCTGTCCTCTGAGCCTCACTATGCGTCACTATAAAAGTTGGAGTCCTGGAAAATGGCAGAGCTAGGAAAGAATCCCTCTGCAGAGAAGTGCTCTCTGCAGGGAACAGGCTCTTTGGATTCAGAAGGCTTTCAGGCCTTCTAACGTGGAGGATCAGAGTTCACTGTGTTTGTTTTGTTTTGTTTTCCTAGGGACCCCCTAACGAGTCCCAGAGGACAGACTCATGATGAAAGAGGAGGTAATAGCTAAGATTCTAGGAAAAACTTCTGTGTTTCTGGAGCCCCAGTGGGAGGGTACTGTCAAGAGGACTAAATGCAGTAGAATTTCCATCACCAGTGAGAAGGCCAACATGTTCTTACCCAGGCTGAGCTAACCCCAGTGTTGGCACATTTCTCCAGAGCAACCACAGAGGGGCTGCTTAGAGTATGAATGAATTGGTCCCTAGTCAGGATAATAGGGAAATCACATGTTTCTATTGCCCAGGGACTGAGTGAAGCTCGTCAAACAAACGGACTGGAGCATTTATGGAAAGCTCCCTGATGGACGCTTTGGCTATCTGGCCTGTTTCCTTCTAGGTACTCAGGTTTGCAAGTTCAGAGTTATCCTCAACTTTTCCTTCTCCTCCTCATCCCCCATAGCAAATCATTTGCTGAGTCTGGATAGTTCTTTAATGACTCGAGGAGGTTCAAACGTTGTCCTTTTGAATATTTAATACTAAATTAAGATTTTTATCGTGATCCATGTGCATAGTCCTTAAGCCATCTGGAAATTAATGTTCTTTCTTCCATGAGGATCTAGGTCCATGGTGGACCCTGGGGACTCTACTCACCCCCAAATTCGTGGTTATAAACATGATCAGGGGCTCAAAGCCTATTTGCATAAGATTCTTCTCATTGGTTCTGGAAAGGTGGAGATCACACTCTTAGAACCTCCAGAGTCTATCAGGCCTGAAAAGCTTTTATTTTTTAAGAGTCACCAGGGCTGGTCAGTCTTCAGCCAGCCATTTGCTTCAGTTATATCCTGCTCTTGTGACCCTCTTGGGGGTTTTCTTGGAGAAGATACATACTGTATGGCATGCCATGTCCTTCTCCAGTTTATTTTACAGATGAGAAAACTAGGGCAAATAGGGTTAATTAAGTGGTTTGCTCAGGGTCACATAGCTAGTTTCTGAGACTGGATTTGAACTCAGGTCTTCCTGACTCCAGGTCTGGCGCTCTCTGTCTGCTGTACCACCTAGCTGCCCAGGCAATGGCAAGCTGGCTTTCTAATTCCATCAGGGGTACTTCTTTGTGCTCTGTAAAAGGATACATGCATCTTCACACTTCTCTTAACACATTAACACCTCATCTTTCACCTGTCTCCTATGATTTCAACAGCTGACTGGGGGGCAGAGGCAGAGGTGTTAGTGGTAGTAGAAATCAACTGGCTAGACACCAACCCTTGTCCCTGAACAAATACAAAATAATTTTGGTAGAAGTGAGGAAAGAGAGAGTGCGAACAACAGGAGGAGGGGATCCAGGAGAGTTATTGTGCAGGCGGCTGCTCTTGGGCTAAGCCTTAGAGAGGAACATGATGGGCTAGAGCCTTCCAGGGTAAAACACAGGGGGCAGGACATGAAATATCTGTGTGCAGGGTACAGGAGGTGGTGTAGACTCACAGGATGGAACGTCAGGAGGAAGCGTGAGCTGAAATCTCTGGAAGGAAAGACTGTGAAGGGCTGCAAATGGCAGAGAGGCTTGTAGATGATTCAAGAGGCAGTAGGAAGCCACTGAGGTTTCTTGAGCACAGAGTAACACAGGCAGTTCTTCAATTCATGAATATTCATTTTGTAGCTTTGTGCTCTTCAGGAGGGCATCACCAACCACCACTGCTTATCTTTTTCCTCTGATCCTAACTAGATGATCCTAACTTGATGGCACCTGTGAACCCACAGATTGCTTGTTTCCTTCCTTCCTTTCTTCCTTCCTTCCTTCCTTCCTTCCTTTTTTCTTTTCTTTCTTTTCTCTTCCTTTTCTCTTCTTTCTTTCTTTCTTCTCCTAAAGTACTCCCATACTTCCTCCCCCATATCCAATCTCTGATTACTATTAAATCTCCTTGCTTATAATACTTTCTGCTCTATCCCAAAGCCTTCTCTTTTTCCTCCTCCCACTCACCTTTCTCCCACAAGAGCAAGAGCTTGTAATTCACAAAAACACACATATGAACTGAAGTCTAGCCAGGTTTAGATTTATAATTTTTTTTAGATCAAAAGATAGACTTCACATTTATCTCTCTTCACTTTTATCCGTACCCTTCCCCTTTCTGTTAGGCTGATATTTGATTAAAAGTATCTACCAATCATGAGTGAGAATTCAATGTCTCAGTCCCTGCCTACTAACCAGTACCATTGCTGCTAGATCTGCTTTTGTTTCAGTCACAGAAACCTAAATGATCATGATTAAGCAATAGCTAAATTGGGTGAGAAAATGCATAGTAAAATCAAGAAAGCAATGGGTATTTGCATTAAAAAGGGTGACGTTTCAAACACTTCCCAGCTTTGGCCTCCCTTGGAAATTTTGTATCTTGGTTGCTGTCCATTTCAATATCTCTTAGGCTCTGGATCTTCCTTCAGACATATTTACTCTCTGCCATTTGATGGTCTCTCACCATCAGGGGGACAGGGGGGATACTAGCAGTCACTGGCAATAGTCTCTGGGAAGCAGGTGACCAGCTGCCACCCAGAGATTGATCAAAGGTGCTCCCACAGGGTGGAAATTCCTAATGTCACTGCTGCGTCCACAGATGCTGAACCGGCAGTCAGAATGGCTGCCTCCATCATCCGTGAGTTATGTTGGACACTGCTGTCCAGCCTCAGCAGGGTAGGAACCAAGACGTTCTTTTTCAGCTTTGACTTGAGCCCTCCTCCTGGCTTTACAGCTGTTGTAAGAACACAATAGGGAAGGTCTTAAGGCTTCTTGGGTGCAGAGAAGCTACAAGAGATAGTTGGGGCTTCCAGAAATGCTGATGACCATTCTACCTCTTTCTATCTCCATCCCTCTCCCTACTTCTCTCCACTTCTGTCCCTCGCACTAATGGAAACCTGTCCTCAGCACCTGTTGTCACTCTATCCATTGACAGTGTCAGCACAATCAGCTCCTCCTCAAGAGCTCAGAATTCTAGGAAGAAAAGAGTTGACAAGTGAAATGACGTCAGATATCAGAGTCCCGGCGAGGACCTCGAAGACTGCTTTTGTATGTGGTCAAACATTCTAGTGTGTCACGGTCTTTTGGGAGCCTGGATTGGTCATCCTATATTGCCTAAATGACAAAAAGCTGCTGAAAATTAAACGATTCCTTTAAATGAATTGATTTATCACAATAGCATTTGACAAATAGTAATAGGTAGTTGTACAAGAGCTATTTATTAGGTCTACACAAGGGAGTTCGTTTATTATACTGAATAATATCACATATTTTATTGAAGCTAAACAGTTCATGTGACCTAATGGTTAGAGAGCGGGATTTAGAATCTGGAATCCCCTTCCCAGACTTAGAGTCCCATCTCTGACACCATTTACTGGTGGGATGGCCCTGGGCAACTCACATAACTTCTTATAGCCTTGGTGTACTCATCTGTAAAATACAGATAATAATCATAAGATTGTTGTGAGAACCAAATGAGATAGTGGCGTATAAATGTTACATTTATATTATTTCTATAAATGAGCTATTATTATCATCAAAGTTACAATGTTTGATGTTTAAGTGGATTTGCAGAGCTCTTATACCCTGAAATAGGGTAGAGACCCTATCGTTACCACTTCCTCCCAAAAGTGATTCTTGGCTTATAGATGGGGAATCCCTACTCTACAATATTTCTATCAGCTGAAAAGACTGGTTTGGTAAGAAATAAAAAGCAGCCAGAACAAAGCATGGATTTGGGGAAGTACAAGCAAGCATTCTAAGATGTGAAGAGATAGATGACTGGTGGGAAGGTCAATCAAGAGAGTTGACAAGCATTTTTTAAAGCCTTCAGAGCTAGGCACTGTGCTAAGCTCTTAGGAGATAAAAGAAAGGTAAAACCTTTCTCTGTCCTCAAGGAGATCCCATGCTAATGGAAAGATCAGAACAAAAGAACATCTTTCTAGAGCCTAGCTGCTAAGCATCCAGTCCCAAGCTCTTCAGATTCTCTCCAATAGCTGGGCTTTAAAGCTGGTCCTCCACCCTCACTCCCTTGTGTTTTACAACATAGGACATTTGAGAGACTTAAAACTCTCTGGGTGCTTGATAGCCTTGTGCGTCCTGCAGTGGTACTTTAATGAAAAGAGGACTAATTGGCCATTATTTCTGAATTACCACTTTGTGAAACCTACCAGCAACATTTTCATAAATCCCAAGGAAAAATATTCCAGCCACTTGAGCATTAAGAAAAACAAAGAAGTTTCATCAGCTGCTCCTGGGCCCTTTGCTCTCTTTGCAGAATGCTCCATGTAAGGGGATTGCCAAAAACTCTACTTTTGTCCTAATCACAGCCAAAAAAGGAAATGCAATTAGAGGTCTTGGATGTCATTTTCAGGCATATACTGGCTTCTGGAAATCCTGGACCTGCCCCAAAAACTAGGACAGGAGGAAAATCAATTGAGGACTCATAAATAATCATTTTGAAACTCCCGAACACTGTTTGAAGAGTTAATCAAATAAGTTAATGACGTCAACACATTTTATAAGAAATTGAAGCTTCCTAAGGCAATATTAAATTCTTACCACTCTAAATGAAGAGCTTTAAAAAAAGACTTGAAATTAATTCATGTAATTCTCTTCTGTTAACAATCTGCAAGGACCCTTGATCTAAAAGGAAAAAAAAAATCTGTCAAACTTGGATGACAGCCTACATCTCATGAATTAAATTAAATGTAATTTAAAAATTCCTGGGTTAAAAATGAAAAAAAAAACCTCAGAGTAATTTTTCTTTCACATTTGAAATAATCTTTACAGATTTAAGATATATGAAGAAAAGCATTGACTGTAGTGAATTTTTAAAAATGAATGTATGGGTATATTTTACCACCACCCTCATTCACTCAATGCATTCACTTTCAAGAAGTATTATCTCCAGTAAAGGAATTTACCTAACCATAATAACATTTTCATTTTTCCCATTCTTTAAAGGAATATTCCAAGCCCAACTTGGGTGGTAGTAAGGCACTGGGGAAGAAAAGCAGCTCCAAGTAGCTTATATGCACAAACCAACATCCTTTGGCTCCACACACCCTAGCACCCACTGCCAAATAACTACAGTAAAAAAAATATGATTCAGATCACAGATCCACAATGGATTCTTAAGGGAAACAAGAAAGACTGTGTACAACTCTTGTCCTGTACAAACAAGGATGATTATATCTGATTGAGATAACTTTTGAGAACCAAGTCAAGGAGGATAATTATGTCTGTCCACTTATCAGTTGGTACCCATAAAGGGGGCAGAAATTATACCTTTGGAAAGAAAACTGAATTTTCAGTCAGAGGTCCTGGATTTAAATCCTATTTCTATCCCCTCTCCAATCTAGCCTTCCTGTAGTTGCTGAAAGAGTCTGATAAGGCTTTATGGAGAAGGCAGGACCCAAATTGGGTCCAGAAGGATAGGAAGGTAAAGTGAGGGGAAGAAGGACAAAACTGGACTGGGCTTGGTGAGTACAAAGGATAATAAAGGCAGCACCTGACTAGAGGAGAGGGTGCATTAATAGCATCTACAGCTAGAAAGGCTCTTTACAATTATAGTTTCAAACCCTCATTCTTCAGATGAAGAAATGGACCCAGAGTTTTGTTCAAGTTTATACAGACAGTAAAGAAAAGGTCATAGACATAGAATTGATCAGAGACTCAACGTGGTGAAACTGATCATTGTAGCAAGACCAATCTAGCCAAAGAGGGGAGCCAATATGTATGCTCGGCCCAGCTCAATTTTGTTACATCTTATAGGACATTATATACCAATAGCCACCAGTAGCCACATGATTGCGTTTGAACCTCAGAGGAACCTTGTGAGGTAGATAATTTAGATATTATTATTCCCATTTTACAGATGAGGAAACCTAGACTCACAGAACTTAACTATCAATTATAGTAAGAACATGGATCTTAACTAGTCAATAATCATTTATCAGTTTGCTAATTATGCTCAAGGCACAGTGTGAGGTATGGGGGATACAAAGACAAAAATACAATAGTCCTTGTCCTCAAAGTGCTTACATTCTATAAAAGGGAGGTATACTCATAAATCAACATGAACAAAATATACACAGGGCAAAGTTTGGAGGACTAGGCAGAGCTCCATGAAGAAGATTGCACCTGGGCAGAATTTTGAAGGAAATGTGGGATTCCAGAGGCCAAGGAGGAGTGGAAGTATGTTCTGAGCATGGGGGACACACAACCTGTGCAAAGTTTGGGGAGATAGTTTTGCATCTGAGGTCCAACAGAAAGGCCATTTTGGCCGGATTGTGGAGTGCAGGAAGGGAGAGTAACATACATAATAAAATTGGAAAAGTTGGTTGGGACTAAGTTTGTTAAGGTAAAATACTCTGCTCAGTCAGAGAGTAAGACTGAAAAGCAGAACTCGAACCCAGGCCTTTGTGACTCCAGGTTTAAGTGCATTTTCCATTATGCCATCCTGTCTCCTGCAGCAATATTTCCTTAGAGTCAATAAACATCTAAAAAAAAAAAAGTTACCTAGCGAGCCTCTAGTCTTCTCTTAACAAGGATGGGCTTTGTTTGATACATGCTGGTTTTTACATCATGGGAGGACATCCTTGTGGAAAAGATGAGAAGGCAAATGGATACCCAGGATCTTAGGTGGGAAGTGAGCCCTGGACATAGGAGACTGGAGAGGTACCAGCTTAGACTAGATAGCTGTGACTAAGAGATGACCAGTACAATCAGTATATTGAGACAGAGAGGAGAGGGAGAAGGACTGGACCCTGAGGAATGCACATAGTTAGGAAGTTGGGGGGAGGTAACAAAAGAGACAGAGAGGGATTGGTCCAAAAGGTAGGAGGGGAACCAGTATCTCTGGATGATGCCAGAGACAGGAGAAATTCCAAAAAGGGAAAATCATGGCCCTAAAGGTCAATGACAAAATAGACTGATTCTCCATACTCACAGGGCAGTCTTTAGAGGTGCAGTGTGGTTTCTTAAGACCAAACCCTGCGGTATGGAGAGATAACAGCAACCTCAAGGCTTTTTCCTGGCATACGACTTTTTCTTATGATACTTGTCCATTACCATATAAGACCAAGCTCTTTGGACCATTTATGAAGTGTAGGCCCAGTCTGTGGAAACCAAACAAAACCAATTGATTCCCTTCTTAATTTTTTGCCATGTTTCAGGAAAGAAACCTTCGTTTGATTCTCTGGAAGTCAGAGGTTTTGGAGCTGTTCAGTGGGATTCATGCAGAGCGGCTTTTAAGATGGAATTGTAGGTCTGCGGTTTCTGGATGGCTATAAGATTTGCTCCCCTCCCCCCCTCAGATTCCCCACACTTGATGGTAATGAGTTCCAGAACTCCAATGCATGCCATCCTGTTTTGGTTAAACCACATTACTTCCTATTCTGTCTGGAAATTAAGCTGAGTATTTCAGTCACTGCGATGGGGAAATTTCTCTTCTACTCTCCATCCTCCTTCACCCTCTTTTCCCTTCTACCACATACACAGTACAGAGTGGGAGATATGACCCCATAGAAGGTAATGTTGGCAAGGGAAGGAGACTGAGGTTTGGGGGAAATGATATTTAATCCATCCTCCCCAGTCCTTCCTTGTCTCAATAATATATACCTCAGAAGTCTCCTTGGGTAGCCAGTAGGGATTTGAAAGGATGGCGGACATTCCCAGTATAATTCCAGATGTGCTAGCAAACAAATGGAAATAGCATTGAAGAGAACCAAGATGGAAGAAGGAGCTAGACTTGATTGAGTAAGCACAGCAGAAACTTTTGAGTCTGCTGAGACATCAGTTCCTGAGGTATCTATGAAACGGAAGATAGCAAAAGCATTGTTTAAAGAAAAAATCCTTGACATTATTACACTAAAAAAAGTGATTGAGAGAATGACCAGAACAGGGAAATCATATGTCTGCTTTTCAGTTAATAGGGATAAGCACTAGACCTGTGATATAATTAATGCGGGGTGTCCCAAAAGCCTTTGTTCAATTTAAAGCTAAAGCTTAAACCTTTTGTGATACCACTACTTTTGTGACACCTTGTACATAAAGAGCTTCCAAGGGAGGAAACTCCCTACCAATTTAACTCGGTTTTAGAGAGCTGCCAAGAACACTGAGAGGTTAAGTGACTGGTCTGGCTTTGAGTGAGGTTCATTGTTCCAAGACCCAATACAACCTCCCTTACATCTCCTTATTCTACCAGGAGAAAGAGCCCGAGGAGCCTTGTTGGGGTCAGAGCCCCGGAGTAGGGGGGATGGTAGGGAGGTCCTATCAGGGCATGGGTTCCAGGTCTAGGAATGTGGTCCTGGTCTTGGGAAGTAGAAGACCTTGCAAGGCCATTAGTGCCAGCCCTGGATGATGGTTGATGTTTTTAAAGGGGTAAACTGGTGGGGCAGGGAAGGGCTAGAAACACAAAACACAACATAGCATGATGGGAGCCAGCAGGGAGAAATTAAAGCAAGGAAGCTTTAGTGGAAGAAAATACTCATAATGAGAAAGGGCATGTTAAATTCCCATTAAATTCCCCTGGGTTTCTTTTCTATGAATCTTCACTGAGCTACCATTCCCTTATCCCGTTCTTGTAAAATTGATTTTGCTTAACGTAAGGGTAGGAATTTATATTTATTTCTATTAAAGTTCATCTTCTTAGGTTAGACCCATTGTGGTAGCCTATCATCATCTTTTTGAATCTTAATTTGTCCTCCCATGTGTTAGCTATTCCTCCCGGCTTCATACTGTCTACAATGTTGATCAATATGCTCTTTATCCCATGCTATCTTGGCCTTCCATTGAGCTTCCTGGAATTTATTGCTCTCTGTGAGTGAATGATATGTACCAGGCATGATGTGAAGCATTGGGGTCACAAATAAAGGCCCCAAACAGTCTCAACTGTCAAGGAACTAAAAATGTAAGAAGGGAAACAGTATACCAACAACTCTGTACATGTACAGGGTGAACTGAAGGCAGCCTTAGAAGGGAACTTTGAAGGAGACCAGGAAAGGTTTCTTGCAGAAGACAGGTTTACATGAGACTTGAAGGAAGCCAGGAAGTATACATGAGGAGGAAGGGCATTCTAGGACCCAAGGACAGTAAGTGAAAGGGCTTGGAATCAGGAGCTTGTTAACAAGCTACCCTTCATATTAGATTTATGCCCTCCTTTCAGGAATCACTTTGCATATTTTGTATTTAATTTTCTGCATAAAAGTTGTTTCCTTCTGATAGAATGTAAGTGCCTTGAGGAAAGGGACTGTTGCATTTTTGTCTCTAACAAAAGTACCGCGCTTGGTAAATAGCAGGTGTTTAATCAATATTTGTTGAATTGACTCTATGCCACTGACAGTGGTATTGATTAACACGTCAACCAGAACAGAGCTAAGGACAAAATTGGGTGTTCAATCTTCTAGCGATCTCATTCCAAGGCTGACATTCAGTGGGTATGGTCATTCAGCCAGTTCAAATTCACATAAATCTATTATTCACATAGCTTTGTTTTCTCAATAGGGATATAATAAGGGATTTTGTTAAATCCTTTCTTACATAGATTGATAAGACCAGGGAAGGGGAACATAAGGTCATATCCTCAGCCCAGCCACCTCATCTGGGAGGAAACAGGTACTTTGTCCTTAGGGAAGGGAATGAAAAGTGTTCTTCATCCATCCTGCCCTCCACACTAACCTTGACTAGATAACAAAAGCTTAATCTTTTTTTCGGTCTTCCTTCCTTCCATGCTCCAAGGGGACCCTTTAGTTATGCCTTTTCAGGGCCTGGTATATCATAACTAGTGCTCAATAAACCATAGAGCTTTCTAGACTTCTCTCTTCTTTCCCAAAGGTTTATGGCTGAAGGAAGGGCTCCTTACTTACCTGGAGCTCAACTCTCCTGCAGTGAAGACCATCACTTTTCAGAGGCCACATACTCTGTCTGAGGGGCTGACCTGCTGTTCCACCAGGGTAAATACTGGGGGAAGGTTGGTGATTGGAGAAATAGTAATTATTAGTGATATCAAAGAAACACAAAGAATTTCAAGCTAAAAAGAAGCTTAAAGTTTATATAATCCAACACCTGCATTTTGTAGATGATAAAACTTTTAAGATACATAAGGTTGTGATCCAAGGTCATGTAAGAAATAAATAGCAAAGGCCATACTTGACCCAAGTCCTCTGTTGACCTGACAAGGACATTTGAAGAGGTTTTCAGGTCTAAAAATGGGTTTTCAGGAAATAACTTAAGAAGTGACTTACAAATATCCCAGAGAGAAAGCATCAGCAACCTGAATGAAATGTCATTAACAAAGAACTAACCCACAACTTAATTTTTTTTTAGCCCTGGGACTAAGGGCCTGTGCTAATTTGCATGGTTTCTCAGACATATACATGTCCTAGGTGTATATGTCCTAGACATATACACTCCCTAGGTGAACTGTCCTAGAAAAAGAAAAAGACTTTCAGGTTGATGACTGGCACACAAATGGGTGCTTAATAAAGAAGTGTCTGTTACATGAATGCGTCACTTTCCTTTCATTTTGTTCTTTGTAGACTTACTGCAGGTATAGAAAGTTGGGTAATTTGGGGATGGGGTAGTTGAGTCTCCTCCAATTTGAAGAAGTAGCAAAAACAAAGATAAAAGGTGGGGAGAGGCAGTACCTTCCAAGATTTCTTGGACTGAGACTTCTCCAGGTTTTGGTATAAGTTTCAGCCAATGTTCTATTATGCAAATGAAGTCCCTTGTGCCCTTGAAGGCTGGGGAGCCTGGAATGTTTAGAAAACATGGTTCAACTGCCAATAATGGTCTTCATTGTTTACCTAGACTCCAACTCTGGATGAGTCAGTGGATTGAGAAGAAGGGGCATACCAGATTGGGGCACACATCTTTTCCTACTTTTAAATTCAGCTTTCTCCACCCAAACTTGGCTCATACCTTTTCTGAAAGTTTTCTCATTGGTGTGTTTCCTGATAACACCATTTCTGTCCTTTTCTCTTGATAGCCTGTGAAGACAATCAAAAAATCTCTTAGCAAAAAGATGACTGCAAGGCAGTCAAAGACCAGTCTGAACAAGGCCTATGGATCTAGCAAAGAAGAACCAGAAGATAACTACATCACACCAGGGGCCTTTGAGCTGGAGCGGCTCTTTTGGAAGGGCAGTCCTCATTATACCCACGTCAATGAAGTCTGGCCCAGACTCTACATTGGAGATGAGTAAGTGTTGAGACTAAACCCAAATTTCAACCATCTACAGGTTCACAGGACAAAGCAAACCCATCCATCTTAAATGGTTCTGAGCATAAGATTTACAGTGAGAAAAATTTATTTTGGTTGTTTCTGTTCTTTGGGGAAGCAAACGAGCTTGTGCATTAGTTAACATGTTGGATGTCTATCAAAGTTGGGTATAGCTCTGATTGTCTTAGCATTCTGCACCTAGGTTGCTAATTATCTGTAGAGAAGTTATCATCTGTCTTGTCTCAAATATTTCTATCAAGGACCTACAATGCCAAAGAGTCATAGCTTTTCAAGGGAGACTAGCCATCTTGGGTAATATTCTTTGAAAGTAATTTTTTTTTAATTAAGCCTATTTTTTATTTTTTCGTCTTTTTGGAGGAAGGCAGGGAAATTGGGGCTAAGTGACTTGCCTAAGGTCACACAGCTAGTAAATGTTTAGGTCACATTTAAACTAGGGTCCTAAAAAAAAAATAAAAATAAAAATAAATAAACTAGGGTCCTCCTGACTCCAGGGACCAGGGCTCTATCTACCATGCCACCTAGCTGCCCTAAAAGTAAATTTTTATGTGTATTTTTTCCCCAATGGATGCTGGGGAGATTTTATATCAATTTCATCACTACTGGCTTATAAACTTTGGTTGTTTATTTTAGACAAATTAGTAAAAATAATGATGTATTGTGTACAAAAGGTCTTTGCCATCATGAACCTGTGGTTTAGCACCTAAAGGAGTCGCTCCTCCTCCCGGGGGTACTGCCAAGCCCTTCTCCCATTAGTATACTCTATACATCAGGTATAACATCTATACAAGGTTTGTATAACATCTGCACCTTGGCCCCAACATAGTGATGTCATTTTGCTCCTTTTTGAGAACAAGGGCAACAACCAACCATAAACATCAACTGGTTTTCATTTTAGAAAGCAGAAAAGGTCTGGCTCTGACAGCCATGAGGGAGGAACGAAGCTTAGCTTCATTAGGTTCTGGGAGCTGGGTGGTCAAGGGAGGTAGGAATGTGGTGTAAGTTCAGGTTCCACTTTGGTATAACTATGGACAAGTCACATAACTACTCTAAGCCATATTGCCCTCATTGGTGAAGCAGGGATAATAACACCTGCAGAACCTAGCCAGCATAGCCAATGTATAGCTTGAGTAAGACAGTGTATATAAAGATGCTTTAACTAGCATGAAGTAAATGAGGCTTTGCCCCAGGGTACAAATATGGCATTGGGAGAAGGGTAGAAGGGAGGTGTGCTTTCTCCCCAGTAAGGTGGAAGCAACCACCACCTTCCTGGCTTACCAATTTCCCTGCCCACCCTCTTCCCTTACTACCCAGGGCCTACCTTCTCTACAAGTAGGTATGATAGCAGTTATGGTCATAATGTCCTCTGACATCCTGCGTTACTCCAAATTTGCTCCAAGCACAGTAATAGCTAGTTATGACTGTGAAATTTTGCAAACTTCAAAATGTGACACAAATGTCCATTTTTACCAGGACTAAGAGGAAGGCCATGTGGAATGTCCCAGCAGGGGCTTCTGTGTCTCCGGGGCTCTGGGTAGGGTGGGTAGACAGCTCCGAGCTTCAACTCTACCACCTGAAATAGCAGATCGATTTTTAAAGAGCTAGGGCTAGTTGGCCCCTGTATCATGTATCATATATTGTCATAACTTCATCTTAGTATATTTCTCACAAGACAGGTAGATGTATCTAGCTATCTGAATGAATTTATCATTTGTTATTAAATGAAAATTGTCCAGGAGGGGGCATCTTAAAACTAATCGTCAATTGAGACTCAACTTTCTTTAGAGAAGTGAAATATAGAGATATGAAACATTGATAGTGAATCCAATATCTGTCACAGTACTAGGTATATAATAGTATCCGACTGATCAATTTACATCTATAACTAGGGTAGAACAGGAGAGCTTTGCTCCAAGGTGCTGAAATGTAGAGGGCATATCCCAACACTTCAGCAACTCAAAACAGCTGAGTCTGGAACCTAGCAGTAATAACTAATTAAAATAGGAAGTGACCAGATGGTCAGTACCTCCATGTTCCTGGTGAGTTTCTCCCCAACCCAGCTACACCCTGCTTCTTCCTACAGCAATGATGGATCACTGTTCAATGGAGGCTGGTCTTCCCACCGTGGCACAGTGTTGTTGTTCATGTGGCCACACTTCTAAGGTTTTCCTCACACTCCTTTTACCTCAACTGAATTTGTGCTAAGTATGACTGGCTCTGAGTGAAGATCATTATTCTTTTTTAAAAAAAACTTCAAAATTTTGGTTGTTAACAGAAAATTGGACTACTTAGTAAGTCAGTCTGACTTTCTGAGTTTGACAGTTCTAAAAGGCGGCCCTTTCACATTGCATTCCCAATCTGACTCAGAATGGCAGTGCCAATGTTCTTAAACAGCAAAAACAAAGATGTGCCCTACGTGGCTGAGTTCCTGAATTGGATTTTCTTAATGGTTAATCAAATTGGTTCTCAGTTATGGGATCTTTGATTCTCTTTCTCCTGATTTATGGCAAAGATATATATATATATATATATATATAAAATACATTTTTGTTATACATTATATATAAAAATGATACATATATATGTATAATTTTTAGAAAAAAAACATGGAAAAGCACTGGCTAAGGGAGTCAGAAGGCCTGAAGTTTAACCTTGATGCCTCCATGAGCCGACTGGTTAGATCATAGATTGAGAATGGCAAGAGACCTCACTCAGAACTCACCAAATGCACCCCCTTCATTTTATGGATAAGGAAATGGTGCTCTAGAGAGGTTGTAACCTGCTCAAGGTATTAAGTAGCAGAGCTGGGATCTGAACCAAATGAAGTCTTCTTTCAGATATTCCGGGCCTCAGTTTCCATGTTGATAAAGAAGGGGGTAATAGCTGCCTTAACCATGTCATAGATAGGTGGCTAAGTGGTGCAGTGTACAGAGTGCCCAGCCTGGAGTCAAGAGGATCTGAGTTAAAAATCCAGCCTCAGACACTTCCTAGCTGTGTGACTCACTTTGCCTCAGTTTCCTCATCTGTAAAATGCACTGGGGAAGGAAATGGCAAACAATCCAGTATCTTTGCCAAGAAAATCCCAAATAGGGTCACAAAGAGTTGGACGTGACTGAAACAACTGAACAATAACAAAAACAAAACCTCATAGATAATCTGTGAAGATGAAATGGACTCAAGAGAAAATTAAATATTGTGACGACTTTTTTAAAAACTGAGAACCCAAGACTACAAAAAACCTTTGATTCCAAACTTCTCTAAGTTTCTGACTGTGGAGGCCAAGTGTCAGTAAGATGAAGACTTGAGATATGTGAAGGGTTTTCTTAAGATGGAATTAGAATATCCAACGACATCCTACTTGGTTTGTAATCTTGTATAATGGATGATCCAAAATACTATTAAAATCACACAACTCTTTTGGAAGTACAGGAAAAAGAAGACACCAGGGATTGTTACAGATTTTGTATTAGTCCGATCACACCTGGTTATTGTATAGTGATATACAGACAACAGATGTTAGAGAGTTCCTGTCCATCAGAACCACAACCAGGAATTTTGGAGCTTTCTGGAAGCAACACGCACAATGAAGAGGGGACAGGACAGAAAGGAGTTCACCTGGGCATGCGATGCTAGAAGGGGACTAAAATTATATTTGCTAAATGGCTGGTAAGATCAATTCTTTCTACTCTTTTGAAAGTCATTGGCAGGTACCATTAGTACCCTTTAAATTTTGGCACCCTGGAGAAAACCTCTGGTTACCCCACCCTAGTTACAGCTCTGACGCTGATAAGATGGATGGAATAGAGTTTGTTGTAATGAGTTACCCCTTTCTTATAGTTAGTTGACTACATTTCATTCAACCAGGGAAACTTCACATTGTCTTTTCAGTTCATTACAGTTTTCCAGACTGTATCCAGTAGAAAGGAACACATACATTATTTAGTTATGGAGAATTGCCAAGGCTAAGACTACAGATGTCAGGTGGGTTTTATATCTTTGCCGTGATACATGCAGAAAGAACTTAAAAACACAGATTAGTTGAGCTGCACATAAATTCACTGTGCCTCTCCATTTGTGCCCTATCTCTGGATATGTGCTCAGGTTTCACTCCTCCTCCAATCACTTAATAAGGTTAACAGGATTTGCAAATGTTTATTGAAATGGCAATTAATTATGTTGCCTATGAAACCCTACATACGGTGGTCATAATGGAGCAAAGGCTGCCAACAAGCCTGCTTCAGCTCTTCCATCCTTTTGTTTCCTGGTTTTGCTACAGATGTTGCCCAGAGGCAATGAAAGCTCCACTTTGGCTCTGTCAGGCCCTGATTAATGAAAACTTCAAGTTTAATGTGCTTTTTTTTTTTCTCCCAAGCTCGGGTTGAAATTTTTTCTTTTACTAAAAGCCCCAAAGACTTTAAGAGCACTGGGCCCCCAGAAGTCAACAAGGCAGCCAAGAAGAGTCTTGGGGTGGGGGTAGGGAGAAAGCCAGAATCACAAGCTCATAGATTTCAAGCTCAAAGTCCAATTCTCTCATTTTACAGAGGAGGAACTGAGGCCCAGAGAGTTTAAGGGATTTGCTTAAGGTTATAGAGGAAGTAAATAGAGGGAATGATATTCGAACTTGGGATTCTGGACACCAAAGCTGTACTCTTTCCACTGGATCATAGCTCTTGCTTGAATGAACAGGGACACCATGAGGATAGTACCCACTGCTGGCACCTGGAGCCAATGCTAGTGGTCCCCTCAAACATCCTGGTAGCCACACTGCCTCCTAGGAAATAGCTTTTCAATCCATATTCTCTCTCTCCTCTAACAAAAGTGTTTTCCATGACACTTTAGGACTGTTACCACTCAGTGGTGTGACAAACTTCTTGGACAGGTAGATCAAAGCAGAGGACCTTAAGGAATTCCTTCCTATGTGTCCTTGGGCAGATCACTTCTCTGGGGCTCAGCTTTCAGTGAAGATGTGGGATAAGAACAACCAATCAAGCAATTTTTATTAAGCACTTACTATTTGCTGGGCACTGTACTGGGTGCTAAAGATTCAAAGACGAAAATTAAAACAGTCCTTGCCCTTAGCAGGGATGTACCACACATACACCTAAGATAAATCAAATATATGCCCCAAAGAGGTGCAAGGGGGTTTGGAGGAGGATGGCGCTAGGAGCTAGGGGATCTGAAGATGTTTTGTGGAGAAGGTGGTGCTTGCTGAGCTTGGGAGGACATTATGGATTGTACTTGGTGAAGGTGAAGAGGGAGCTGAAGACTCCAGGCATGGGGGTCAGCCTGTGCAAAGCTGACAGTTGGAAGGATGTTTGTAAGAAACAACAAGAAGGATAATTTGGCTAAACTGAGTCATGTGTGAAGGGGAGTAGGCTAGAATAGGCCTAGAAAGGTCAGCTGGAGGTAGGTTGTGAAGGACTTTAAATGCCAAACAGAGAAATTCATTTTTAAGCATGCAGAGCAGGAGAATGACTTGTTCAGGCAGCACAGTGCAGTGGTAAGCATGTTGGCAATCCTGTTAGCAAGCCTGGCTTCAAATCCCGGCCCTGTCCTTGCTACCTATGTGACCTTGAGCACACCACTTGTTCTTAATGGGCCCTTTATGTGTGGGTGTTGGCAGGGAAAAATGACTGTCCTTGGTCAGGTGGTTTTAAAGGCACAGACAGTTCTAGCCACAGAGCCAAAGGAAACAGGCTGCTTCCAACCACCTGGTAGGACAACACAGAATGTCCATAAACAAACCAACTCTCTGGATACCCAAGAGCAGGTCCCAGGCATCCACCAGGTGGATGAGGCCATTGTAGGTGGTCTGGGCATGCGCCAAAACCCTGTGTGCTACGTAAAGTACTTTAAGAACTTTAGCACACTATATAAATTTGAGCTATTGAACAAGTACAAAACAATCAAGAAGAACAGTTGTAAAATTTCAAAGAACAAGCCTAAAGCCAAAGAAGAGATACAAGAAATGACTTCTCTCCACTCCTTTGCAGAGGTGGAAGGGCCCATGGCTATAAAACATCATACATACACTGTTGGATTTTTTTTTTAATGTACTGATGAGTTTGCTGACATTTTTCCTTCTTCCTCTACTTCTTTTTATTTAAAAATGTTTTCTTTGCTTTTAAGACATAACTCTCAGGTAGAGTGGAGGAGAGAGAACTGTTGTTGCATTGTTTCAGTCATGTCCAATTCTTCCTGATCCCTTTTTGAGGTTTTCTTGGCAAAGATACTGAGGTGGTTGGCCATTTCCTTCTCCAGCTCATCTTACAGATGAGGAAACTGAGGCAAACGAGGTCGTACAAGGGGCATTTAGCTGAGGCAAAAATAAAAGACATCCACAAAAATTTATTTTACAGAAAACAGAAGTTTGGAAAAGGGGTGAGTTTTTGGGGAAAGAAAACAAGGTCAGCTTCAGACATGTGGAATGTGAGGTACCTGTAGGATATCCATTTCGAAATGTCTAATAAGCAGTAGAGGAAAAGAACCTGGAGCTCAGGAGAGAGACTGGGGCTGGATGTATAGATCTAAGTGTCACCTGCAAAGAGATGATAATTAATCCCTTGGAAGCTGATGAGGTCACCAAGAGACAAAGTGCCCAGAAGAGAGCCTGGGGACATGCTTACACTCAGTGGGTGAGGTCCAAAAGGTGATCCCATGATCTCTCATCCCCTCCAGCATTAAATCTATGATCCTGTGATTCCAGGATCTCTTACAGGCCTTAAGGGATGCTAAGGCACTATTCCCGAAGAGCAACAGCCGCACTTTCTCACAAAACCTTCCCTCAGTAAAATGTTCAGAAGTGAAATACTCAGAGGGAAGGACACAGCAAAGAAACGGAATTAGGGGTAAATGGCTCCTCCGCAAGCCTGGGGAAGCTTGCTTTGTGAATATTTGCTTGCATGTTGTCCCTCCCATTAGGTTGTAAGCTCCCCAAGAGCTTAATAAATGCATATTCATTTCATTAAGTCCTCCCCCCAACTGGTTTCTCCAACTCAAAGCAAAGTAACAGCAGAAAATTGTCTTTCCAAACCTGATCCTTCTCTTTATCATATACTTCCACATTTCTGTCTTCCAAAGAAATCCCTAGAGCAGCGGGGAAACAGCCTCACATTTTTATGTCAATTATGTAATTGCTTCATGATGAAGGTAAATAGGTGCCAGGTATTTTGAGGCAAAGCAGCTGTAATTCCAACCCCCAACTTCCAGCCTGTTGGTTTCAAGTTCATTCATTTATTCTTTAGTCAACAAGCAGTCATCACACAAGATGGAATAGCATGCTGGATGTTCTCAGTATAAGGGGGAAAAGATCTAGAAGCCCTTTCCCAAGATTTTACTGAACTGGAGCTTTCTGGTGACTCCCAGCCCTCGCCTCCTAATGCCTTTAGCCTAGGGAGGGTTTCGACCAGCCATTCTAGCCTCAATCAAGGAAGATCACTTCTCCTCTCCTCACTCCCACCCCCATACAAAAAAAAAAGTTGCTCTAAGATACTTTTTTTTACCCTTCTCAGAATTACAGGATGTGTCTCTACAGCAGATAAGATAGGCAATATCTGACCATTACTCAGTTAATTGGATTAATGGAGAGAGCTAATTCAGGTTGGCCTGTCTTTATGGTGATTCAGTTTGATGATCAATTTATAGCCAAAGCACATTAATTACAGTTATTTGGTGAGGCCAGTCGGAATTAGTCAAAAGATTGAATCTCAGAGTATATTCTCAAAGAATTCAAGGTTAATTACTGTTCAGTGACTCAAATTAGATAAACAAAGAGTTGACTTCTGGAGGTCCAGGGTTTGACTTAAATAATAATTAGGTAAGAAAGATTTGTAATTAGCATATCAATTTGTGTTTCCCAAGTGTTTGAAAACTGTTTTCTTAGATAATTTAAGAATTTTTCTTCCAATTTTATTCACTCAGCTTAGCCAGACTTTTTGTTCATTGGTAATACATAAACGGAATTATTGGCCCCAGTCCAGATTTTTGTGACTTTTCACAAATTACAAATCCCCCACTAATGAGGTTTAATTGTAATCTGATAATTGCTAAATCTACTCTGTCTTCTGTGCAGTAGACACATCCAAAATGACGCCTCTCAGGAATAGGGAGTCAATAGGGAACAGTGAAGAGAATACTAGATTTGGAATCCAAAGGCCTGGGTTCAAATCCCAGCTCTGTCACTTTCCACCCCAGGCAAGTTGCTTCATCACTTCAACCTCATTTCCTTCATCTGTAAAATGAAAGAATTGCAGCAGATGACCTCTCAGTTCCCTTCCAGCTCTGAATGAATGAGTGAAGGATAAATATTTATTAAACATTTGCTTTTCGGCAAGCACAAGATTAAACATGTTCTATACAACTATGAAAGTGAAACACTCTCTGCTCCTAATGAGCTTATGTTCTAACAGGGAGAGATCACTCATCTAGGGGCCTGGTGGCCAGGGAAGGGTATTTGGCTCTGAAAATGCCAGAGATGGTGAGTGGATCCACAAAGGAGTCAACTGATGTCCCTTCTCTAAGATGAATAGCGTGTTGATTCGATTATAGCTCTCACAGCAGGAGGAGTAGCTGGGTAGATGGCTAGCATTGAGAAGATGATTGGGTTGTAAGACCAGATGACATATGAAGCTTGGTCTGGTCTGGGGCTGGCTGCACATAGAAGGCTATGTGAGTTTATGGTCACTCATTTGCCAACCAGGACAGCATGACCCCAGGAAGAGAGTTTTAAAGCTATATTCCTATAATGGAGATTAGTTACCTGGTTCAGATGTCAAAGATTAATTGAGTTCCATTTTTGCTACAATCCAGCTCTCCCAAGCCCTGGCTTTTTGGATCACCAGTGATTGCTCTCAGAGAACTGGTCACATCACTTGCCTCTCCTTTCACCTGCCTTTTAGGAAAATCTCACTTTCCCTTTCCTCTGTCTTCCCTTCTCATCTGGACAGATGCCCGAATCATAACTCCTGTGCCACATGCAGAGAAGAAACATGATTGGGCAGGTCAGTCAGAAACAGGAAAGTTAAGCATGGCAGAACAAAGAAACAAGAATAGGACAGAGGAAGGAGAATCAAAGTGACCGGACCCAGGCTACTTTTAATTCACTTGGTATTGTTGTTCAGTCATGCCTAACTTTTCACGATCCCATTTAGGGTTTTCTTGGCAAAGATATTAGAGTACCATTTTCTTCTGCAGAAACTGAGGCCAAAAAGTGACTTGTTCAGGGTCACACAGCCAGTAAGTACCTGAAGCTGTATTTGAACCCAGAGCCTCTTGACTCCAGGGTCAGCACTCTAGCTGTCCTGGTTCACTCATTACCAGAGAAATAAAAACTATCTCCATTTCTTTAATTAGAGTGAATAGCAAAAGGAGATTAGATAACTCGAATTAGTAAACCAAGCACAGAAAGTCAAAAAGAAAAATCATCTCGTACTTTGGGATGGTCCTTGAATTTGAGCCACTTTAAGGGAGCAAATATACACATAGGTGAAAATGCTAACAATTGAATGCACTGATGTTTAACTCAATAGGAAGTCATAAGCTTGGCTTATGGACCTTTGGGTTCTGAGGTTGATGTGTCTATACCTCAATTACACTTACACGACACAACCAGCATAAGTGTCAAAGAAGCTTGAGATGATCAGCGGACTTTTCACCATTCTAGCTCCCTTTCCCACTGAATGGCTTAACACCCCCTTCTCCCACTGGGGATGTGGCCCACATCCCACCATGGAAACCACGTGGAAAAAGAGGCAGCACTGAAAATTCTACCAACAACAAAATGGTCAGGATTACTCCTTATGGATGAAAGTCATAGGGGACAATTATTTTTTTTTAACTTGTTTCCCTTCACAGGAATCAAGACATTAGTCCAATATTTCCTAAATTATTCTTTCTTTTTTTTATTTTTAAATTTTTGGAGGGCATTTGGGGTTAAGTGACTTGCCCAAGGTCACATGGCTAGTTTTTGGGTAGAGTGTCTGCGTCCGGATTTGAACTCAGGTCCTTCTGACTCCAAGGCTGGTGCTCTATTGACTGCGCCACCTAGCCACCCTAAATTATTATTTCTTAAAGCTCAGGTCTTCTGAATGTTCCTTTCTTTCCACCACCAGTGGTGTTGGTGGAACACGGGAGGAAGGAAGAGCTCCTGGTGAGCATGGACATTGGTCATTCTCTAGATTATCATCCTAGAGGCTACTGACAGTATCATCTCAAAGGCTGGCAACTGCTGGCCTCTCTCTTAGGGATGAAGACATAGGAGCACCATTCTGCGCAGTTGACTATCACTGCAGAATCAGCATTGGTTTTGTTATAATATTAAAGGTGATTAATAGCTGAAAGATCTTTGCTATTTTCTTTTCTACTCCAAATCCATCAGGAAGCCAATGAGGTTAATCAGCCAGGGATCACTGAACTCAGTTGACATGAGGAAGGTGTTTCATGGTTGGCCTAAAGCCAACATAGCACATTAGGGGCATGGTGAAACCTATGTGTCCTGATTCTCACTCCTGGACTTTTACAGAATACCCTCAAACCAAACAATCATTGTCAGAATGAGTGCTAGAGGAAACCATGAGGCCATTGGCTTAGAAGAGGAAATGCGCTGCTGCGGAAAGCATGCTGACTTAGCAGCCAGAGAATCTGGTCTTGAATCTCAGTCTCACTATTTACAAGTCTATGTCACCTTGGACAAGTTACTTAATTCTTTGGGCCCCATTTTCTCATTTATAAAATAAAGGGGGAGTGAACTAGATCGTCTTTCTAAGGCTTCTTCTAGGTTAAAACCTACAATGCCATCAGTTTCACCCAAGTCAAAAACTATAGAATCAGTGACTACTTTTTAAATTTTAAAACAATTCCTCCTCTTCATTCTTTTTCTCCTCCTCCTCCTCCATCCTCCTTCTTCTGTTTGAAGCATGATAAAGTAGTATTTGACCCACTCTCTACAATATCAAGCATACACTGCAATGATAAATTGTTTTGTATGAATAAAGAATAGGGTAGTATTTAATAAAATGTGATTTGTACAGAAAATATTCTCAGAAAACATAAAAGGAAATAAAATAGTCTTCCAGAAAACTGGTAGAATTATGTATCTAAGCTAGGGATACTCAAAATGGAAACTAGTTAAAAAGTTGATGAGCTAGGAATCTAAATAACAGGTTAATTTTTTCCCCCTTATATAAATGAATAACAGGTTTATGGCCAGTACCATTTTTACAAATGAGTCACTTTGGGAAATAGAAGATGGTCTGAGCAATCCTGATCCAGGAAATTACAGGAAGTCTTTAAAAAAGAAAATGAATCACAAATAAAGTCAGATATAAATAATTGGAATAATATCAATTGCTCAAGGGTAGGCTGAGCCAATATAATAAAAATGACAATTCTACCTAAATTAATTTACTTTTCAGTGCCATTCCAATCAAACTACCAAAAACTATTTTATAGAGCTAGAAAAGATAATAACAAAATTAATCTGCAAGTACAAAAGGGTAAGGATATCAAGGGAATTAATGAAAAAAAAACACAAAGGAGGGGGGCCTAGCTATACCAGATTTCAAACCACATTATAAAGCAGTAATGATCAAAATTATCTGGTACTGGTAAAGAAAAAGAATGGTGGATCAATGGACTAGCTTAAGTACACAAGACACTGTAGTAAATGCTCATAGTAATCTAGCATTTGATAAACCCAAAGACTCCAGCTTTGGGGATAAGAACTCACTATTTGAAAAAAAAATTTGGAAAACTGGAAAATAGTATGGCAGAAACTATTCAGATCTGTGGAAAAGGGGAGAATTTATGACCAAATGGGAGAGAGCATTATATAATATAAAATGGATAATTTTGATTATTTTAAATCAAAAGGTTTTTATGCAAACAAAAACCAATGCAACAATGATTAGAAGGAAACCAGAAAGCTGGAAATTAATTTTTATAACAAGTATCTCTGATAAAGGCCTCATTTCTCAAATATACAGAGAACTGAGTCAAATTTATTAGAATACAAATCATTCCCCAATTGAGAAAAGGTTAAGAACAGGCAGTTTTCAGATGAAGAAATCAAAAGCTATCTATAGTTATATGAAAAAAATTCTAAGTCAGTATTGATTAAAGAAATGCAAATTAAAACAACTATGAGGTACTGCCTCACACCTATCAGACTGGCTAATATGACAGAAAAGGAAAATGATAAATATTGGAGAAGATGTGGGAAAATCGGGACACTAATGCATTGTTTGTGGAATTGTGAACTGATCCAACCCTTCTGGAGAACAATTTAGAACTATGCCCAAAGGGCTATAAAACTGTGGCCCTTTGATCCAGCAATATCACTATTAAGTCTATGTTCCAAAGAGATTATAAAAAAGGGAAAAGGACTATCACGTACAACATTATAGCAACTCTTTTTGTGATGGCAAAATTTGGAAATTGAGGGAATGCTCACCAGTTGGGGAATGGTCAAACAAGTTGTGGTATATGAATGTAATGCAATACTATTTTGTTATAAGAAATGATGAACAGGCAGATTTCAGAAAAACCTGGAAAGACTTACATAAACTCATCCAAAGTGAAATGAGCAGAACCAGGAGAACATTGTATGCAGTAATAGCAACATTGTGTAATTATCAACTTTGATAGACTTGGCTCTTCTCAGGAATACAATGATCTAAGACAGTTCCAAATAACTCACATGGAAAATGCTGTCCACAACCAGAGAAAATCTATGGAGTTTGAATGTAGATCAAAGCATATTATTTTTTCTTTTCCTATTTGAAATTCTTACCTTTTTTTTAGGGAGAGGGAAAAGAGGGAGAAAATCTGGAATTCAAAATGAAAAATAAATGAATGTTAAAAACTGTCGTTACATGTAATTGAGGAAAATATAGTATTTTATACTATAAAAGAGAAAAATAGTGAATGAAATGTGAAAAAAGTTATATTCAAATATAATGGCTCTTTTCTAGCCCATACCAGTGATGTGGGGGTTAGAAGAAAGCTTTCATGGAAGAAAATAAGATGAAATTGAATAGAGATAAACCTAAAGTCCCATATGTGGATTCCAAAAAACAGCTTCACAAGTCTAACTTGTCTAGATAATAGTTCATGTGAAAAAGATTTGAGAGACCAACTGCAATTCCGGAGGATCCATGAGGAAGCATTCTACTCACCTCCTGACAGAGAGAGGTGAGGGACTCAAGAGTGCAGATTAAAATACATTGTTTGGAGATAGACAATGTGGGGAGTTGTTTCGACTATGCATGTTTGTTACAAATGTTTTGTTTTTATCTTTCTTTTTCCAGTAAGGGAAAGAGGAAAAGAAAACTCATTTTTTGTCAATTAAAAAATTTTTTAAAGAAACAAGATCTGAGTGTTACTGTGGACTAAAACCTCAATATTAGCCAGTAGTAATGTAACATGGCAGTGCCAAAGGCTAATGTGAGCTTAGGTTACATAAAGAGGGGCATAGTGCCCTGGACAAAGAAGGTGATAATTCTATTATAGTCTTCCTTGGTCAGATCATATCTGGAATATTCTGTTTTGTTTTTGTCATCATATTTTAGGAAGGATATTAACAAGAAGCGGTGCATGCAGAGAAGGCAGATCAGTACTGAGGTGATAATGCCATATTAAGTTTAGTTGAAGGAATTGGGGTAGAGGGTGAAAATTGACCTAGAAAAGAGAAGACTTTGGCATTATGGGAAAGAGATTAGAACTGTCCTTTGCTCAAGAGAAGATAACTAGGAGCAACATGGAAGGGGCAGAAAGACAGACTAAGCCATAATAAAAGAAAGCTGTTAACAATTACATAATTCCAAAGTAGAATGGGCAGTTTCTCCCTCATTATACGTTCTTAAACAAAGCCTGGGTTGACCACCGGCTTTGGGATAATGTTTGGTGAGAGAATTTCCATTTAGCTAGTATTGGACCAAGAGGACCACTGAGAGCTTTTGGAGTCAGGTGACTCTGTTTCTCAACCTCTTTTTTGTATAAATAAATATGAGCCCTAGGAGAGATTAGAAGAGCTACTGAACTTTGAGAATCCAATTCAACTCAGTTCAACAAATATTTGTTCAAAGCTTACTTTGTGCAAGGAAAGGCAACTCAGTTGCCCTTTGCTGAATCATCATCCATGTCCTCCTGTCCCCTAACACTGGGTGTCCTACAAGGTTCTGTCATTGACCCTCTGTTTTCCTTACACTCCTTTACTTGGTAATCTTCTCTCTCATGGGCTCAATGATCATTTCCACACAGATGACTCCCAGACTACATATTCAACCTTGGTATCTCTCCTGGGCCCCACCACACAATGCCAAATATCTGCTAGAAATCTCCAGCTAGATAACCCGTACACATCTGAAACTCAATATTTCCAAAATGGCACTTATTGTCTCTACCTTGAAACCTACTCCTTTTCCACACTTCCCTGTTTTTCTGAAGGGAACCACCATCCTGAACCCAGGTTCAAACCCCTTCAAAGTCATCATTCACCCTTTTCCCTCTTATCCTCACCCATCTCCTGAATTTTTTAAGAAAAGTTTATTGATATATTTTATTTTTAAATAATAAACATGTATTTCATGAGAAGTCTCATGACTTCTTGTAACAAAATAAAACAGTGAAGTAAAACTAATAGTACAATGCCTCGTCCAAAAGTACATGAAACATTTCACATCTGTAGCACCCTCTCCCCACCTAATAAAAAAAAAAATTGACAAATTAGTTTATCTTTCTCCCACTCCCCAGTCCACTGGAGGAAAAAAAAGAAAACAAAATTTCTTGTATGAAATAAAGTATCTTGAAAAATGCATAGTCAAGCAAGACAATTTCTCTCATTGGCTGGATCTAAAAATAGACATGTCTCATTCTGCACCCTAAATTCATCACCCCATAGTCATGTTTGATCATTGGGCCTCTGGAATCATAGATGGTTATTGTATTAACTATTGTTTTTATAGTTTTTAAATGTATTTGTTTTATTTACAGTGCTGTTTTCATCATGTCTATTGGTTCTGCTTCCTTCATTCTTTATCTGAGCTTATTAAAACCCTTAAAATTGTTCATTTCTGTAGTCTTGGGGTTATACTATAAATAGTTCTGGTCCTGTTCATTTCATGCTGAATTAGTTCATGCAAAATTTCCCATGTCTCTTTGAAATAATCTATTTCCTCATTTCTTATACTGCCATAGTCCTTCATCACAACTCCCACCCCTACATATCCAGTCAGTTACCAGTTTTCTCTATCTGCTCCATCACTTTTGTCTGTCTGCTCTCCATTTGCACAACCACCACCATATTCAGGCCTTCATCATCATGAAGATAATGAAAATAACCTTCTCACTGGACTCTAGCCTTCCTATCTCTTCTCTCTCCACATAGCTGCCAAAAGACTCCTCAAAGTACAAGGCTGAATGTGCCATTTTTTTTGCTCAAAAACCTGTGACTGCTATCATCTCCAGTGTCAAACACAAACACGAACTCAGATTGGCACTTGAAGTCCTGGCTCTAGTTTATCTTTCCAGGCTTACTATAGAGTTCTCCCCTTTACATGCTCAATATTTCAGTCAAAACGACTCCCTTGTTGTTCCCCAAGCTCAGTATTTCACCTCCAATTTCACCGCCTTTCTATGGACTTTCTGTCTCCCATGCCTGGAATGCACTTGATACTCTCATCTCTGCCTCTTCGAACCAATTTCCTTCAATGATCAACCTAAGGGGAATACTTCTTTTGGGGAGCCCTTCCCAATCTCCCTTGTTCATAGTATCCCCAATTTATAGATAAGAGAACTGAGGTGTTGAAAGGTTCTAATTGGGCAAGAGTCACACTCTTAACAAGTATTGGAGGGGATAATTTGGACTTAAGTCTCCTGATTCCATGTCTATCACTTGAGCTCATAGAATCATACATAGACTTAGAGCTAAAAGGAAACTTCCAAGTCATTTCATTAAACCCTTCAATTTACAGATGAGGAAACTGAGGCAGGCAGCAATTATGGGACTTGGCCAGGGTCACACTGCTAGTAAATATCTAAGATCATATTTAAACACAGGTCTTCTTGCCTCCAGGCTCAGCCCATGCCATCTAGGTACCTCGCCCCCATAATAAGTAGCTTATTTGAACTCAGGTCTTCCGATTCCAAATCCATTTGTCTTCCTACAGAACTACCTTTTCATCTGTCTGCAGAAATTCCTCCCTTTCAGGCCCAACACAGATGCTAATTCTGTTGTGAAGTCTTCTTTGGCTCTCCCAGGGAGCACAATCTCTCCTTCCTGAAATGTATGATGGCAGGTGCCTGGCCATTTTGTTTGCATTGAGATCAATCTCCTTTTTATCTCTTTGTTGCTGTGTGTATCCTTTCTCTCTTAGCTTGAAAGTTCTTGGAGAGCAGGGTCTGCTCCATGCCTGCCTTTGTATCTCCTCCAGTGTCTGGCACACCCAGTGCCTTGAATGTAGTAGGCACTTGGTAAATATTTGCTAAATTCATGACTGAAATGTGGCCACATCAAACGTTGACATTCGTCATTTATATGACCCAGTCTTTGACATGGCCCTTTGACATTGACCAAATTGCCATTTATAAAGTTGAAATGCAATTGCTGAAGCCAGATTTAAGACTTTATGATTTATACAATCTTTCCTTTCATGGACAACTTAGTCCCATTTTTCCACTGCGTTTTACTACAAAGCAGCCCATTGCCTGCTAGGGAGTTGGATGATATTAGCAGGGGTTTTAATTAAGCACAGATCTATGACCTGAAAACAAAATTATTTTTATTGTTTGTTGTATATCCACTTAGGGACAAATCTAAACAATGAAAACCAGGTTTCTTAAGAAGAAAAATTAAGAGCAGAAGAGGAGCTCCATGGACCTTGTGGTGGAGCCAAGATCAGGCCAGAGAGAATCTGGCAAGGTCCATTTTCTCCTTGGGCCACTGTTTTAATCATCTGTTTGCAAATATCTTCAAATGCTCAGTGAATACTATTGTGTTCTTTCTTGTGTGAAACATGCTACTCCCTGGAACTAACTGATGGAACAGGGAAAAAAAGTCACAGACAAGGCAGCCCTGGATAAAAACAGACCCAAAGGAGAGGAGATGTAAGCTTTTGGGTGGCTGGGTCACACTGGGATAGAAAAGAGCCTGTACTACCAGTTCTTTTCCATTATTGGTCACAAGGCCAGTTATTGTGTTGACTGGCCCCCCTGCAAAGGCATGAAGTTTTAGTAAGAGTAGTTTCACTGGACTGGTAAATTTGTTATTCATATGAAATATTCAGTGTTTTGGAGGAAATTGTTGCATTGAAGAAACTTCTAATCACAAGAAGAATTTTCTAGGGATTAACAGATAAAAACATTTTGTGTTGGAGAAGATGTGGGAAAACTGGAAAACTAATGCATTGTTGGTAGAGCTGTGAACTAATCAAACCATTCTGGAGAGCAATTTGGAACTATACCCAAAGGGCTAAAAAAGTGTACATACCCTTTGACTCAGCAATTCCACTTTTAGGTCTGTGTCCCAAAGAGATCATAAAACAGGAAAATGACCTACATGTACAGAAACATTTATAGCAGCTGTTTTGGTGGTGGTCAAGAATTGGAAATTGAGGGGATGCCGGTCAAATGGGGAATGACTGAACAAGTTATGCTATATGAATGTAGTGGAACACTATTGTTCCATAAGAAGTGATAAGCAGGTAGACTTCAGAAAAAGCTGGAAAGGGTTACATGAATTGATGCTGAGTAAAGTGAGCAGAACCAAAAGATCATTGGACACAGTAACAGCCACATTGTGTGACTGATAAGCTTTGATAGACTTATCTTTGTGTAGCAATGTAAGGATCTAAGATAACTCCAAAAACTCATGATGGAAAATACTAACCACACCCCAAAAAAAGAACTACGGAGTCTAAATGCAGATCAAAGCAGACGATTTGCTTTCTCTTTTTTTTGTTTCTTCTTTCTCATGGTTTCTCCCATTGGTTTTAATTTTTCTTTACAACATGACTAATGTGAAAATATGTTTAATATGAATGTATATATAGAGCCTATATCAGATTGCCTATATCAGTCTTGGGGTCAGGGGAGAAGAGGGACCGGTAGAAAATTTGGAACTAGAAATCTTATGGAAATGAATGGTGAAAACTAAAAATAAATTAATCAATTTAAAAACAATTTTGAATGGAAACACTATTACGCACATGGACATCATAGTTTAAAAAAAACCACATTGATGAGAGAAGACAGGGGGACTGGTAGGAGGACCATTTGAAAGAAGTGGGGATGTTTTTGTAGAGAAGACTTAGATTGGGGGGACACTTCAAATATTTGAACAGTTGTGTTATGGAAGAGAAATTCATTTTGTTCCATCTAGCCCCAGAAGGGAGAGCTAAGAACAACAAATGAAGGTTGCTAACAGCCTAACTTGGACTTGATGTAAGGAAAAGTTCCCCAAAACATGAGAAGTGCCCATCCACAGGATGGAATGCTTTGAGAGATGGTGGGTTCCCTACTAGTAAGTCAACAAGCACTGGTCACACCATCACTATGGGCTGCTTGCTATGCTGTGCAAGGAGGAGCTCTGGACTGGATGAACATTTCTTATGGTGGGAATCCCTTTCTGCCATGGGTTAGACTGGAAGGCTGTTTGAGGGCCCTTTGAAAACCCAAATTCTGTGCCTATGAAAACCACTCTTATCTGGGTTTGGTGCTTCAGTTATGGTGCATGGAGGAGTCACTCCTTGGACTAGCAGAAAGCAGCTCACAATATCTTTTCCTGTTTTTGACAGGGCCACAGCACTAGACCGTTACAGTTTAGAGAAATCTGGTTTCACCCACATCCTGAATGCTGCCCACGGCCGATGGAACATAGACACGGGCCCAGAATACTACAGAGACATGGCTATCCAATACCACGGAGTGGAAGCTGACGATCTCCCCACCTTCAACATCAGCAATTTCTTTTATTCGGCTGCAGAGTTCATTGATGCTGCTCTTCAAAGTGATAGGAGTAAGGAGAAGGGCCAGGGGTCTGTCTGTATACGCTATTAGTCGACGAGCCATCAACTCTCAAAGTGCAGCAGGCACCGTGGTAGAAATACACTATAGGCAGGGAAGGCTGAGGCTGCTGCATTACCAAACCACATGTGAAGGTGTTTGTAAACAAGAGACAACTGAGCAGGCCATAGGTTGGGTGGTGAAGTTGCAGGCATGGCAGCCACTAGTGGGGAAACTGTGGGACAGAGGATGAGATGCTGTTTATCTGTATCTGATAAATAGGAACATAAGGCTCTGCCCCAGCCATGTCCAAGACAGCAGGAGCTTGTGAGTACTGACAGAAAATAGCTGGAGCCATTAATGTCCTTTAAAGTTTCCAGCCTGATGACTGAAATTTGTTATTCACTGACCTCCTAGCAGGAGGGCTCCTCTCCAGAGTTTTAAGAGCAGTTGTATAATCGACAAAATCTGGACCCAAGGCAACTGGCAGGCGGTCCTGCTGGTGTAGGAAAAACCACTAGGTGGCTTAAGAAGGAACCAGTGGAGAAACTTCAGGCTTTTCTGCTGACTTCCCAAACCCTTCATACCTAGGGGGTCTCTTCCAAAGTTCTAGCCTCCTTTGCTATTCCCAACCAGCTCAAACTGTGGAAGGCAGCCAGTGCCCTTGCGTTCTTCCAAGACAGACAGCATTTTATGGCTTTTTTTTCCCCTTAAAGGTTTTGTGTTTTGGGCTGCTAACGCTCAAGTTCCCAAATTGATCAACTGATCAATCCGAAAACATTGATTAAACATTTACTGTGTGTCAGGTACTGCACTAAGCACCATGGGTATAAGGAAAATATAAAAATTGTCCTTCCTCTCAGAGATTTTACATTCTAAAGGGGAAACACGACAGGTACACGGATTGGTATGTACATGATGAATGAAGAATAGATGGAAAGTGGCCTAAAAGGAGGAAGCACCAACAAATGGGTGCAGCAAGGGGTAGGGGAGGACTAGGAAAGGTGTCCTGTGGGAGATGGTGCTTGAGCTGTCTTGAAGAAAGTCAGAGATTCTAAGAGAAAGAGATCAGGAAGGAGAATGTTCTTGGCATATGGGACAGGAAAAGCAAAGGTAGGGACATGGGAAATGAGGCATTCTGTGTCACCCAGGTGGGCCAAGAAGACTGGACTATGCAGTGTATGAAGGTGGGTGACCTATTAGAAGACTGGAAAGACAGGAAGGGACCGGTCTATCAAGTTCTTTAAATAGAGGAGTTTTATATTTGATCCTTGAAGGAATAGTGAGCCATTAGAGTTTACTGAGTGCGGGAGAGGGGAGATATGGTCAGATTTTTGATTTAGGAAAATCATTTTTTCTATAGTAGCTATGTGGAGATGACTTGGAGAGAAGAGGTTTGAGGCAGGAAATCCAAACAGGAGACTATTGCAATTGTCTAGGCAGGAGGTGATGAAGGCCTCAGCTCGCATAATGGTTGTGTGAGTGGAGAGAAGAGGATATTTTAAAAAAAATTATTCATTTGTTACATTTTGTGTTCTGGAGTATCTCCCTCCTTCCATCCCTCCCAAACCTGCACTAGAGAGGGCCAACATTGGACACAGATACATAAGAGAAACTACATAATATACCCTTCCACATATCAGCTCTTTCTCTGGAGGGGGACAGCATCTTCCTTCATAGGTCCTCTGTAGTTGGTCTGAACATTCATCTTGCTCAGAAGAGTTTAGTCATTCTGTTAGTCTTTGAACATTATTGCTACTACTGTATACAACATTCTTGTGGTCCTACTCATTTCATTCTTCATTAGTTCATGCAAGTTTTTCCATGTTTTCTAAAATCAATCAGTTCATAATTTCTTCCAGCATAATAGTATTCCACCACAATCATATACCACAACTTGTTTGGTCATTCTCCAATTGATGGGCATTCCTTCAATTTCCAGTTCTTTGCCACCACAAAGAAAGCTGCTATAAACATTTTAGGACATATAGATTCTTTTCCCTTTTTCTCTGATCACCTTGGGAAACAGACCTAAGAGGTCAAAGACTATACAAAGTTTTATAACTCTTTGGACATAATTCCAGATTGCTCTCCAAAATGACTGGATCGGTTCACATTTCTACCAACAGTGAATTGGTGTTCCAATTTTTCCATATCCCTTGCAATATTTGCCATTTCCTCCTCTTATTTTAGCTGTTCTGTTAGGTGTGAGATGATATCTCAAAAGTTTTTTTAAATTTGTATTTCTCTAATCAATAATGACTTAGACATTTTTTCATATGATTAAACTTAGCTTCAATTTATTCTTCCAAAAGTCACCTGTTTATAATTTTGGGGCATTTATCACTTGGGGATAACTCATGTTCTTATAAATTTGACAAAGTTCTCTATATATCTGAGATACGAGGCCTTTATTTGAGAAACTGTTTATAAAATTTTTCCCCCAAGATCTGGCAAATATGTGGAATGAGTGAGAATATGCGGTTAAAGATGGCATCAAGATTGCAAGTGTTTGTGAAATCTGGAAGGAAGGGCAGGTTTGGAGGTAAAGACATGTTCCAGTTTGGACATATTGAGTTTGAGATGCTTATGGAATAGTCATTTGAAAATGTCAGTGTCAGCTTTCAGTGACATGGGACTGAAGTTCAGGGGAGACACTAAGGATGGATAAAAAGATATGGGCATCATCTACATAGAGATGATAATTGAATCCATGGAGCTGGTGAGCTTACCAAGTGAGATAGCACAGAGAGAAAAGAATACCTAGGACAGATCCTTGGGGACCTCCACAATTGGTAGGCATGCCATGGATGAAGACCCAGCAAGAGAGATTAAGAAGGAGTGGTCCAGCCAATAGGAGGACAACACAGAGTAGACTCATGAAAAAACAGAGAAAAGAGTGATCACGTGGGAGGGGAGAGGGTGTTCATTGGTGCCAAATGCTTCAGAAACGTCAAGAGAGATGAGGACTAAGAAAAGCCATCAGATTTTGTAGGTAAGAGAGCACTGGTAACTTTGGAGACAGTCATTTCAGTTGGATGATGAGATTGGAAGCCAGAGTATTCAGAAGAGAGTGGAAGGAGATTCTGAGCACAGAGGCCTTTCCCAAGGAAGTTGGCTGAGAAGTGGAGTGAATTATAGGATGGTATCTGGTATACGTGGTGAGATCTTTTTTTTTATTCATTTATTTTCTTGTTAACATCATTCATTTCCATGAGATTTTGAGTTACAAATTTTCTCCTCATCTTTCCCCCACCCACCCCAAAACAGCTATCCCACTGTATAATTCCTTCCCCAATCTGCTCTCTCCTATGTCCTCTCCCATCACCCCTCTGACTTTCGGGTAGGGCAAGATGGATCTCCCTATTTGTGGGGGTTTCTTAATAATGATAATCCTTTTAAATCACAGGCTTAGAAGTTGATCACAAATAGTGCTTTATCATGGCTGTCAACCCAGGCAAAGGCTTCTGGGTATCCTTGAGGGAGAGAGCAGGTCAAAAGTCATTTATCACAATAGGACATTGTACTATTCTGGTGGCATTTCTATGTGTTTCCAGTGGCTAAAGGCATGTTGGGTTTGTTGGTACTTCTATAAGCAGAGTTCAGACTTCTAGTTACTTGCCTTGCCAATTAGTCCCAGTGACCACATATCTTGGTGGGGATGTCACATAATTGAGGGTCTCCAGTTACTAAATCTGTTCATTACCACACAAAAACTGGAAATAGCTCTGGAGGCAGCCTGAGAACCCTCATGGCTGGATCTACGTTGGGAAGCCTGTGACATAAAGCACCTAGGGCTCTCATGCAAAGTGGGTGTGAGGTTCCCCCATCACAAAGGACGCTCGAGAGGTACTGACATTAGTACCAGGCAAAATAACCCACCATTTGCCACCTTTTCAGTAGCATGATGAAAATACCCTAGTAAAATTGAAATGTTGGTACCCCATTAGACACTGCTAACCATAGACTGTTCTCTTGATTAAGGGTGACTGAGAGCTTTGGATCCCCAAGCAGGATCAGAAATCTCAGAGACAGAAATTGAAGTAGAATAGGGGTTCTTGGTCTTTTTGTACGTGCCCTGGACCCCTTTCGCAGTTTGGTGAAGTCTACTGGACCCCTTCTACAGTCGATAGAGCACTGGATCTAGAGTCAGGAAGACCTGAATTCAAAACAAATCCTCAGAAACTTACTGGTCATGTGACTCTGGGCAAGTCATTTTACCTCTGTTTGCCTGTTTTCTCAACAGTAAATGGGCATCATAGTAGCACTTTGCTTATTATAGGGTTGTTGTGAGGATCAAATGAAATAGAATTCGTGGTGTGCCAATTACTTAGTCCAGCATCTGGCATATTGCAAATGCTTTATAAATGCTCCCCTCTCCTCTCCTTTGTCAGATTGATGTTGGTTTTTTTGCCTTTTTTTGTTTTTTTTAGAGGGCAATTGGGGTTAAGTGACTTGCCCAAAGCCATATGGCTAGTTAGTGTCAAGTGTCTGAGGCCAGATTAGAACTCAGGTCCTCCAGACTCCAGGGCCAGTGCTCTACTCACTGAACCACCTAGCTGCCCCTGTTGTTTTTTTTTAACATGTTAAATAAAATATAGAGAATTACAGAGGAAAGCAGCTATTTTGAAATAATCAAGATATGGTAAAAAACAAAACAAAACAAAACAACAAAACAAACCCCAAGTGTGGATGCCAGGTTAAGAGGTCTGCACATCACAACAGGTGATTTTCCTTGAGAGTAGCTGGAGTCAAATTTCTCACTTGGGAAAGTCATGATAACATCAATAATTCCTAACTGTAGAGTGTCTTAAAGTTTGTGAAGCTCTTTCCATGTCACAATCATCCAGTGAGGTGAGTGGTTTAAGTGTCATCTCCCTGATTTTACAGATAAGGAAACAGAGACTCACAGTTTTAAATGATTTGTTCATAGTCACAGAGATAGGCAGGATTTGAACCAGGAGTTTCTGGACTCAAAAAAATGTTTGATCACTGGACTTTTTCAAAGTGTGTTCAGATGGTGTTACTTGGCATGTATAATGTGGTGGGTGATATGTTTGCTCCTGCATGCACATATTTTAAAGAGTTCTGTGCTAGCTTTTGTTTGTTGACTGAACCTATGATTTCATTTGATATAGGGGACTTTAAATGAGGAAATTCCCTCTACTCCCATTCTGTATTTTATAGTCTGAGAGAGTTGTCTAGGACATGGAGAGAGTCAATGACTTGGCCAAGGTTACAAACCTGTATGTATTGGAGGAAGGATGGGAACCCAAGGTTTCAGCTCCCTAAACACTCTACCATGTTGTGTCAAATGTCAAATATGACATTAGGCATCAGAAGAATTAAAAATGAAAAGGGAATGAAAAGTGTTACAAGCCTCTTACAAAGAAAAAACAAAATTCAGAATTTACACTAAATTCACATCATACCCTCCTGGTACCTGCGGAAAGCAGGTCCACCTTAAAGGAAATTCGCATATAGAATGAGCATTGGCACATCAACAGACTCCATCCTATGGCATCTCAGGATAAAGCTGTGGTTATTTAGCATCATCAGACTTGCAAGGGGGAAGATGCATCTTCTCTGTATTCCTCTGACTTTCAGGAGCACCTGGGGTAGACTGCTTCAGGTACCCACATGACAGAAGAGGGAAAGTGGATGTATGCAGGTCAGATCAGGCATACGGTACAGGAGGGATTGGGTGATTAGAGCAGCCTGCTGGGAGACAGAGTAGGGCTCGATGATCTCACCAGACCAAGGTCACTGGTGTAGTTACCTTTTTTTTTTTTTCCTCCTTGGTACTGTCTGCTAAATATACTTTCATGATGTAGTCAGGGTTATAAGAGCACCCTGCTCACCAGCTCTGGGCTGAATTACACAGAGGCCCAATCACAGTTCCCCTGGCTGGGGATCATTCACCATTTATTAATACTCTCTTGATGTAACAAGTGTTGATGGATAACAGGTCCAAAAGGCAAGACATTTTTCTCCCTCCTTGACTTTCGTATGCTTTGCTGCTGCCCTTTCTCCTTCAAGCCTCTGTACTGTTCCTCATCGGCCTGTCTTGCCCACACTCTCTTTGAAATGCACTAATGGTGCTAACTTATTTCTGGAATCCTTGTAAGCATGTATAGAACATCCAGGTTATATCCCGTTAGCCCTGCATGGATTTGGATTGTCCTGACTGACACAATGGCCAGGTCACATTGCTTTAGACTGAGTAGCTTCCAGATTCGGAATGCCCAGAATGACGTGTTCAAGTCCTATTATGTCCATCCTAAGAGCGCACTTTCAGTATATCTGGACTGGCTAACTGTCCCAGATAACAACAATCACTTAGGAGAATCACAGATTGTTAGAGCCACAAGGCAACAGGAACTTCGTTTAGTTCAACACTCTTCATTTGACAAACAAGGATCTGAAACCCAAGGACATGAAGTGACCTGATCTGACACAGACAGTGAGATGCAGAGGGTTAACTAGACCCAGGCCACTAATGCAGAGATCTTTTCCCCACACCATCCCCTGTTGGAAATATGAATCTTGTTAGCTTGAGCCCGATGCCCTAGTTTTTTAAGATTTTTTTTTGGTATTCTGACTCTTGTCATCCAACACACTAGCATCTCTCCTTAGGTCTGTGTCATCTGCAAATCTGATAAGAATGCCATCCACATCTTTATCTACGTCACTGATAAAAAGTTGCCAAGCACAGATTCTTGGAGCAGTCCTCTAAAGACTGACTTCTGAACTGGTCTTTATTGGTTTCTTTTTACTTTGGTTGGTGGTACAAAGAAATGAAAAAGAGGCAGGATGCTTTTCATTTTAGAAAAGTAAAGAAATTCACCATAGGTCTTAGTCCTGAAACAAAATGTTTCATTTAGACCAGCGGTTCTCAACCCGTGGGTTGCGACCCCATTGGGAGTTTGAACAACCCTTTCACAGGGGTTGCCTAAGACCGTCGGAAAACACATATTTCTGTTGGTCTCAGGAACCGAGACATGGCTCCTCTATCCATCTCCAGGCGGGTCCGCCCACTTGCAGATATGTCCACATATGAGTATTAAAGGGTTGGGGCATTAGGAAGGTTGAGAACCACTGATTTAGACCCATTACGGTGATTCTAACAGGTTTAGTATCTTATCCAAGGCCCAGATGACAACTAAATCATACAGGATCTTGTAAGATCTCTGATCAATCAGGTGCCCTTTGGGGAAGAAAAAGAGAAATCATTGCCTCAACCTAATTCTAGGGTGGAATAGGTGATCCCCTGGATGGGGCTTTAGATATCATGGATGTTTGTGAAGCGATTGTCAGCTTACAAAGTGCTTTACATACACAATGTCTTTGGAGCCTTATAATAGCTCAGTAAAGAAGAGGTCACATACTGGCCCTGAAACCCAGGTTGTGACCCTCTTAGTTCAGGGCTTTCTACTATTTCATGCTGCCTCTAACTGATTAGTTCCATGACCAATAAGATGAGGGGTGTTAGTGGGGAGGGGTATGAGAGAGATGCTCCCCTAATCCAAAAAAGTCCTTGGACCTTGGGCCAAATCCCTAACTGCCTACGAGAAGACAGGCCCTTTGTTCCCAGCAGATCCACACGACAATCAGCAAATGACAGTATTAATACCCTTCTTTCCAAAACAAAGTTCAGCTCCAGGGTCTAATGTTTAAAGATTTCTTCTTTCTTTCCTCTCTGCAGATCCCCCTGCCACTCCTTCCTATGCTAAGAGCTCTTGTTAGCAGAATGGATGGCTAAATGAACTGCAGTTTTCATCTGTTTCAAATATTGGGTCATGACAAAAAGAATTACCCTTTTTTTTTCACGAGAGTAAGAGGTGCTCCAGTTATGGGGGGCCCCTGGAACAATCTGGGGGATTAAGGACACTGAAGCAACTCATCCTTGGAGCTGGGCTTGTCAGTTTTCCAGTTCTAGGGTCTATACTAACTAGAGATTCTGCTCCTGCCCCCCGAGCCCTCTGAATCAAGGAGTTATTGGTTAGTAATAATCTTGTCTCCTGCCTGAGCAAAGAAACACCCAGAATAATAGCAGAAAACAGACTTGGATGGGTTGGTAACAGAATAAGAAACTAATGACCACTTCGACATATTTATTTTAGCAGAAGCTGGTTAGCTTTCCAGGGCTAATGTAAGGCACTGGAAGGGGCATCCTGGAAAGGTAACTAGACAGTTCATGGGCTGGGTACAGGAAAGTTCTGCTGGAGAGATGCCAAATACACACACCAAAGCATTTATATCTATGTGGACATGTCTATATATCTATAGATACATGCACATATAACACACACATAATATATACACAAGTATTTATAGAGCAAAGTCTTCTCTATGTGATAATGAAGGCAATGCCCCCCCCCCAAAAAAAGAACTATGGGTAGAGGTGTTCAGGTAAATGTTTAGTAATTAGATCTCCAAAAAAGTACGTATGACACATTTTTTAATATAACCTGCGTTCTAAACTATGTTTATTCTCTGCTGCTTTCTAAAGTGTAGACAACCAACAGAGCAATCAAGCTCTCATTTGTAGTTTTGCTGATTTCTGAAGTATAAGTACTCACAGTGAAAATGTAACAATCTTCTCTGGTGAGCTGGTCACAGATGATGGCCAGCACACTTACTGAATGTCCTCATGTCCACCCCACCTCATTTTGCAAATAAAAAACAGTCTGGGAGGTTAAGTGACTTTCCCAAGGTCTCAAACTAAGCACCAGAAGTGGGATTTGAACAAGAGTCTTATGGCCTTGAAGCAGTGTTTTCTCCACATGCTGCACCCAGCACAATGCCTGGCACCATAGTAAGCACTTTTAAAAGTTTATTGATTGATTTTTGGATTGTTTCACCAGAGTTAGTGACAGATTTGCACTGATCAGCCACGTACCCTTGCCCAATTCTTTGCAGATTTATAGAGAACTGTAAGGGACTTTGGGGATGTTCTAGATTATCTTCATTTGATGGGCGAGGAAATAGGCTCAGAGAAATGGGGGTGATTTGCTCCAGGTCACATAGCTAGGAAGTGGAGCAGGACCCAGAACTCAGGTTTCCCAGCTTCTGACAGACGACTCTGTGACATTCTATTGTCCCTTTTGAGATAGACCCTTGTGACAGTCAACCAAGGCGAGGGTTAGCCCTTAGCCAGGAAGAAGCTAATTAACCCTTTGGGAGGAAATTCCGATCTAGGAGCCTGGGATCCCTGGCACGGACGATCACGAGAACTAAAGGTTTGCCTGGTGGCGGGGGGGGGGGGGGGGGGAGAAGCATTTCTTCATACCCAAGTTGCCAATCTTCACCCAACAGTTGTGGAAATACGTGAGGAGGATCACACCTGGCCCATCCAACTCACGCTTTCCCATTATGTAAACAGGATTTTGATGTCAGTGACTGTCATAAGACTAATGAGCCCTCGGTGAAAGCCATCGGACTTAGAATCAGGAGAATCTGGGTTCAAATCCCACTTGACTTACTATCTGTGTAACCATAGGCAAATCACTGAGCCTATCTGAGGCCCTGTTTCTCTTCCGTAAAAATGAATAAATAAAGTCTGCCTCATAGTATTGTTGTGGGGCTCAAATGAGTAAATCAACATCAAGTGCTTTGTAAAGCTAAAAGCCTATAGAAATGCCAGATAGTATTATCAATAGCAACAATAACATTGATAACATTTGACATTTAAAGTTCTTGCAAACCGACCCTACCCTACCTTTCCAGGGTCATTACACATTACTCCCCTTTGATATAGTCTACAGTCCGCCAGCCACCCAAACTGATCCCACTGCTTCTCCTTACACAAGATACACCGTTTCCTCTTTCCTTGCTTGTCAGGAACACTCTCCCTCTTCCTCGAAGCTTCTGTGGGGGCTCTTTCTTGGCAGCCACAAGATGCTAGTACCTTGCCCCCCAAGGTTGTCCTGCATCTCTCTTGCAGGTTTTAAAATTTGTGTGTGTATGCATAGATACAACACATATATGTATACACATATACATACATGTGTGTAGATGTATACATACACACACAGAGACATATATTTGTAGACACTTATATCTCAGAAGCAGAGAGATTCTGTGAAAGATATTCTTGCTAAGGCCTTCAATTGAATATATGCTCCTTGAGGGCAGGAATTATTTTGGTTTTGTCTTTGTAGCCCTAGTATCTAGAACAGTGCCTGGTCTGTAGTTCATACTTAATAATTGGTGACTGATTGATAAGGTTTCCTAGCACAGTAGTTTAGAAAACCTTATTTAGAAGCTGTTAGGGAGGCAAGAGAAAGGGATTATTTGCAAGGCTTTTTTTCTCGTTTTCTGATACAGGTGGCTTTTTTCTCTTCTCTCCTCTCTCTGCAGATAAGATTCTAGTGCACTGTGCTATGGGCCGTAGTCGCTCGGCTACCTTGGTCTTGGCATACCTCATGATTTACAGGAACATGACGGTGGTGGAGGCCATTGAACAAGTCGCCAAGAATCGCTGCGTTCTGCCCAATCGCGGGTTTCTCAAACAGCTTCGAGAACTGGACAAACAGCTGGTCCTCCAAAGGCGGAATGCTCAGTCTAATGAAGAAGAGGACTTGGAAGAGAAAGAAATCTAAGGCTTGAAGATCCCTTCACACACAGTTGCCCCAAAATACTTTGTGCTGGAGTAACATATTTTTTAAAAGACAAGCAAAAAACCCAACAGTCCCTTAAAGTTCTTTGGCACGAAGAAGGAAAACATGGAAGTTAGCCATTATTTCTTTGGAATAGTTTTGAGCATCACAGAGAGTACTATGGAGCATATTAGGGGATCATATGAAATCTATACTCCCTAAGTTGTTACCCTTTAGGGACTAAATCTTTGTTTCACAGCAAGAGGAAAAGGCAAAGGATTTTATAGTGGAATTGGTTGCAGATGAGCATGTATTACTTCAGTGAGACTTACATCAGTCTGTAATGGGGAGGTGGGAATGATTAGAAGACACATTAGAAAACTGTGCTGTGTTTCAAACTTCTGGTCCTGTCTTAGAGGAAAGGCACATTTTCCCATGGACCATTTTTTTTTTCTTTTTACAAACAAAACTTTTATAGCAATCAAAAAATGGGCTTATGGCATTAAGGTGTGCTACAAGAGTGTCCCGTTAACACATCACCTCTTCCGGGCTGTTCGAAATTCTCTTTCCAGAACTCTGTTCACAGTACCAAGCACTGTCCTTTCATCATCTCATGCTGGGCCACCCAGGATCTGTTCTAGGCTTACCCCAGCAGTCATTAATGCTATGTGATTACCTGAGCAGGCTGATGCATGTGTGAAACAGCCCTTCGCAGAATTAACAACCTTTTTTCCTAATGCCTCATCTGACAGGCCCGACACAAACATTCAGACTCACTCAACTTCTCTACAGTTACAAGGAACAGATGAGTTTGAAAGGGTCAGGGGAGAATAAAAACAAGAACAGGGACCATCTGTTGATTTTTTGGGGGGTGGGAGGAGATATTCCTATGCCATACATGGAAGTCATATAATATTACAGCTGCAATGGATCTTCAAGTACATTTAGTCTAATTTTCTTACTTTACAGATGAGGAAACTGAGGGACAGAGTGTGGTGTATGCAAGGTCAGATAGATAATCTGGTGGCATAGTAATTACTAGGACTTAATTTCTCTTTTTCCCATTTTACCATACTGCTTCTCTTGAAAATATGTTATATTAAAATAGTAGCATTAAAATTAGTTGCAGGGGTGCCATGTTGCTAGGTGGCACAATGGATAGAGCATTGGACCTGTAGTCAACTCAAGCCTCGAACACTTACGAGCTGTGTGACCCTGGGCAAGTCACTTAATCCTGTTTGCCTCAGTTTCCTCATCTGTCAAATAAGCTAGAGAAGGAAATGGCAAACCAGTTGAGTATCTTTGCCAAGAAATCCCAAAATGGGGTCATGGAGAGTTGGGTACGACTGAACAATGAAAACTAAAGTTAGAAGCTCAGAAACCTGAGTTCTAGTCCTAAGTTATGCCTCACTTAACCTTTCTGAGAGAGGTAAGTTTCCATTTATTTCATCTTCAACTTGTCAGTGCCTTACCAAGAATCTCTCTCACAAGACCTACAAGAACTGATGCAAAGTGAAGTGAGCAGAACCAGACAGTGTGCACAGTTAACAGCAACACTGTATGATGATCAACTAACTATGAAGCCTTAGCTACTCTCAGCAATACAGTGATGCAAGACAATGCCGAAGGACTCATGAAGAAAAATGCTTATCTGCCTCCAGAGGAAGGATAGACTCTGAATGTGAAATGAAGCATACTTTAAAAAACCAACCAAACAACTTTTTTCTTTTTTTCTGTTTTCTTTTGCAAAATGGCTAATATGCACGTTTTCCGTCTCTGCACATGTATAACCTATATCAAAGGGCTTGCCTCCTCTTCCCAATGAGGCAGGACATGAGGGAGGGAGGGCATATGGAACTCAAAATTTTTAAAAACAAATGTTAAAAAGTTTTTACATGTAATTGGAAAAAAATAAAATATTTTTAAAAAGAATATTTTTTTGGTATAAGTTCTTTGCCTTATCTATGAGCTGGAGATAATACTTACAATACTTATCTCAGAGTTGTTGTGAGGAAAGTACTTTAAGCATTATATGAATGTGGATTGTTATTATTAATTTTACTAATAATGAGTTGCTTGAAGGACAGGATTGAGGATGGGGTGGCACAATTTACATTTTGATGTCCTTTTTAACTCACAGTCTGTCTGTAGGCTCACTCTAAATCTGCATCACAGATACACCCTGTTCTACTAAGAGTTTTGAGATGGGTTGGCTATAAGCTATAATATGGAGGAATTCTTTATAGTGAGAGAAATGACCAAAGTTTAAAGGAATTAGAGGGAGGTCTGGACCTACCTGGATATCTTGTTAACTGGGCGTACAAAAAGCTTTATTCAGATTTGGGATTACAATTTTTAGCTGCTGATCTGAGAACTGGTTACCACCTAGAGGCTGGAAAATGAAATGCATCTAATATATTTTAGACCTTGGACCTACAAATTTAGGAGAAAATGGGAAAGGGTGGGGAGGGACTTCTGGAAACTGGAGCTCTGCACAGAACTACAATGAGTCAACCACAATGGCTGGCTTGTCTTTTGTAAGAAGGGACCGTACTCCAAATGATATTTTTGTTAAATATGCAGTAAAGTTATCTTCCAGAATGGTAAGTAAATGGTCTATAAATGTTTAATTACCAGTCAATTTTCTTTCTGGAGGCAAATGTGGCAACAGTGACACTGTAGCTGATAACAGATAATCAGCGATTTCAACTGAGATAAAACACAATTGAGAGTTACTATCTGGGATGCCATATATTGAGAACAGAGATAAGATGTGGGAGAAAGCACACACTGTGATAACAATTAAAAGAATAAGGCTGATACCCTGAGAATAAAATGGGACCTTTTCTGAAACAGGGAGAATGCAGCCAAGAATAAAATGAGTTCCTGATGGTGGGGTTTGGATTGAATTTATATACAGTCAGGTATTTCCTCGGGATTTTGAGGCAGATCTTTGTGGCTGGTTGTTCTTAGAAGGGAAAAAAGAACAGAGACCTGAACCACAGGATGCTCTGCTCTCCTGGGAAAGGGCCTGACCTGATGGGGGGTACATAGAAGACACCTCAGTGTTTACACATACAAAAAGTGTTAATACCTACTATGGTTCTATCAGAATACTGGTTTAAAATAATATTAAAAATGGACATTACTTAGTAAAAAGTCACACACTGAAAGTCAGATATCATTGTGAAATGAAAATGAAGGTGCACAATAAACCAGTAACTCTTCTATGGACCTAAAAGGGGAAATGCTAATATTTGTTAAATGTCGATGGGCGTGGGAACAGTTAGATTACGCACTATAACCTTATCAGGATGTCTGTAGAGTAAAAAAGAATCAAACTTTTAACTAATGCTGAAGTCTCAAATGATTAAATACGTAAGGTCAGGATATGTTAAAACTGAAAACTGTCCTGAGAAGGGAAAAATAATCCCAAACACTTTAATAGCATAACAATCCTAAACAGACTGAAAGGGGGTGAAGAGGAGCCACCAGGCTTAAAGTGAAAAGATCTGAGTTTGAGGTAGCTATCAGAGCTCTGATAGCTATGTGACCACATACAAGTCACAGAACCCTTAGGAACTTCAACGTCCTCATAAAGAAAATGGTAATGCCCACTTTTTATGGGTGATTGTGAAGAAAATAGGCAATAAACTTCAACTATAAAGTTGTGGTGATGCCATAGGGCACAAAGTCCTATACCTGGAGTCAGGAAGACTCAAGTTGAAATCCAGCCTCAAACATTGTGACCCTGAGCAAGTCACTTAACCTCCTCTTGCTTCAAGCTTCCTCATCTATACAATAGGGATAAATAATAGCACCTACCTCAAACAATTGTCATGGGAATGAAATATTTGTAAGGTGCACTGCGAACTTTACAAGTGCTGTGTAAATGGCAGTTATTATTAAAATACTTTTTATGTGCCTTGTGTAAAAGAAAGGAAGGGAATTGAGGCTTCATGTCTGTCCTGGGTTCTATTAGCCCTGCACCCTCAAAGTGGTCTCTACTCCACATTTGTTCAGAGCAACACAGTCCCGAGGAAAGATGGGAATTCCCGAGTGCCTCTTCCTTCTGCCGTGAGTTGTCGATTTGCGTCACTTAAACAAAGGAGCAAAAACATCAGCTCTAAAGGCTTCATGTCCTTTATGTTTGTTTATATGTTGTATTCCCCATTCTCCTATCTTATCCACCCCCTAGAAGGGTTTTCTTGATATCCCCAATCCCCAGTAGGCACTTAGTACCTGCTTACTGCAGCAACTGTTCTCCACTTAGTCTTAAGAGAAATGGCCTGGGGGCATAAAGCTAATCGCTGAGGGTCACACTGGCTGGAATTGTCAGAGATGGTATTTGAGTCCAGATCTTCAGAAACCCTCCAATCTCCCCATGATAGGATTATACTTCAGTGACAATATGCAGACATGTATAGATCTGCCGTTAGAAAAATGTGGTTCCAAATACCCATCTGTGGCTTTTTATTTTGAGATCATTCAAAAAAAAATTTCCTAAATAGAAATGAATCATGATGACTTTCTTCACCGCAATGGATATCCCTTATGTATAAATTTTCTAGTAAGAAAAACATATGTTTTCTTTCAGAAGCAATGATTACACCAATCTGATAGAAAAACATTGATTTCAGAGAAGATAAAATTTGCTCAGCAAATGAGACTCTCCCAGAGCCACCAACTAGGAGAGCTGGAAGGGAAGTCAACAGAGCTGAATCTCCAATGCGATGTCACACCCAGCAAGCTGCTGCCTCGCCTCTACTGAGCATCAACTTAGTGATTCTCAAGATGGCCCATTCCATTTTGGGACAGCTCTGATGGTTAGGAAGTTTTGGTTTTTTTTTTCCCCTGACATCTAAATTGTTCTCTTTTCAGCTTCCATCATCTGCTTCTGGTTCTGCTCTCAGAGGCCAAACAGAACAAGCTTAACCCCTCCTCCAAATGACAGTGCTCCACACACGTGAAGAACACTATCATGCTCTCCCCTAGTTATTTCTTCTCCCAGCTAAACATGGCTAGTTTCTTCAATCACTTCTTATATGACATGAACTCAAGGCCAGTTACCATCCACATTATAATATCCTTCTTAAACTGGTGTGCCTAGACTTGAATATAGTACTCCCGATGAGATCTGACAAGTACAGTGGGACCATCATCTCTGCCATTCCTGGAAGCTGTGTCCCTCTTAATGCGGTTAAAGGTCAGGTTTTTGGGGTTCTTTTTGGCTCCATCATACAGCTGACTCATATTAAACACAGTCCACTAAGACTTGAGATCTTTTTCAGAATAACTGATATCTAACCATGCCTTCCCATATACTTGTGAACCTGACTATTTTGTAGCCAAGTGCATTTATCTGTATTGAAATTAATTAGATTCAGCTCTATGCTCTAGTCTGCCCAGAGGCTTTGGGGTCCTGACCCTCTCAATCAGCTGAATCATCTCTTGCATCTAGCTGTCATCTACAAATACAAAAAGCATATGATCTCTCCCTTTAAATGGCACAGATCCCTAGAGCATTCCTGTCATGATGACACTGAGTTATCATCTAACCAGTTCTGAATCTCTATTTTATCAAAGGCTTTGCTAAAATCTAGGTAAAATCTATCAACAGACTTCTCATTTACTAGTTTAGTAATCCTGCCAAAAATTTGAGGTTACTCTGGTACAACCTGGTTTTTTTTGTAAATAAATAAATTTATTTTCTTGGGCACAACCTATTTTTGATTGAGGTCACACTGCCTCTTGGGAACCCCTACTTCTGTTTCTAGATGTTTCCTAACCATTTCTTTAATGATTGGTTCTAAAAATTTCCCAGAAATCAAAATCAAGCTCATTGGCCTTCAGACTGTTTTAGTAGGTTTTTTGGGGGTGGTGGTGGTAGGAATTGGGACATTTGCTGTTTTCCCACTTTTAAGATATGTCTTCTACATTTCATAATCTTAAGCATAACAATGATAGTTATTCAGCAGTTCTTTCAAGACTCAAGGATTTAAGTTTATTGGAGCCAGGTGTCTTGAACTCATCAAGGGTCTCTCAAACAAACCCATCAGGGTGAGAGATGAAATATTTGACTATTTATTGAAGCTAATAAAGCAGTGTCTTGTCTTGCAGTCACTCTTCCCTAGAAATGAATTTTGTCATGATCAGATTTTCTTCCCAAGGTCATGAAGTTCATTTTTTTAAAAGTCAAGTTCATTCTTAACTTCTTACTTGTCAATTTTGAGGTCTTCTAACCAGTGTACCTCATCTGAAGTAAACCCTTCTAACATGAATTAATAATTATTTCTAAAAGGTCACTTACTTATTCCTGAGAGGCTGAAGGTTCAGAGAAATGAAAGCGGGCTTCCTCAACTACTGAATGAGCAAAGCAACTTAAGCTTCCTAAGAAGTCAACACATGACTTGTTTAAAAATATTTAGGTCTATTTTCCTAATTAAATGTAACATAACATGTTCAAGTGTTCACAAATCCAAATTGCAGACTTTTTGGCATCTCAGCCTAGATATACTTAAAAGTTTTAGTTGATGTCCCCAAGAACCTCAGACACCTTGAGACAGGCCAGTGGTAGGTGAGCATAGGTTTTATGCATGAAGGAGATTCCAGTGAGTGATCCAGCAACGCCTCCCTTAAATGAAAACTTTCCTTTCCTCAGACAGACTGTCTTGTGGCATTAAGGCCCAATATTCACATTCTAGCTAGCTACCAACTTTAATCAGACAGACAGCTGGGTTCTCCCCAAAACAACACTCTTGTGGCCAGCATGCTGTCTACAAGGTTGATGGAAACCTGAGACTCACAAGCTTCAAACAAAATACTTAATGGGAGGTGAACTCAGGAGATTTGATTAAAATACAAAAGCTGTTAAAGATGAGACAGGAACCCATTTCATTAAAATGAGTAAATGTTTGTTGAGTGAATGAATTATATGCTGCTCATTTTATTGTTTATATTTTGCTTTGGCACATACATCATGAGACCTGTATGGCATCTGGTACTTTGCTGAATGACAGTGGGATTATTACTACTGTCACTTAATAAAACAAGAATAAATCTAATTAATTACTTTGCAGGAGCACACTGGTTATGACAACCAATGCTAACTATGAGGAGGTCCAGTTTGAGTCCAGTTTGAGTGTGTTTAATGGGATAGTAAATAGGTTCTAAAACACTAATTAATAGCCTAAATGGTTGTTACAAGAACTCTTAACTTGGACATGGGGCACAAGAACTTTCTTTATGCTAATTACATGGAATGCTCTTTGCTTATATTTTGTGGCCGTCAGTCATTGATTAATATTTTGGAGTCCTAAAAAAAAAAAAATTCAGTAGTGAAAATTTCAACAAGTTCTTTAAGAATGTCTTTTCCTTTTCAAGAATGCAATCCCCAAATCAGTTGCATTTCTGTATGAAGTTTTTATGAATCACTGTTAAAATGATGTTGCTGTGAGGTGTATTTATAATGGCTGTGTGAATGCTCTATATTTGTACAGGATTCCTTTGCAAATGAAGATCAAAGTCAAAAAGAAAGAAAACAAAGTAACTTTATTTTAAAGACAGTGACTGGCATACAGAATGTATGCACTGGCATAAAATAAACTTCTTTCATGAAAAGCATTAAAATTCATATAAATTAATTTATTAAATAGATATTTGGTATTGTCACGCTTTTATTAGATATTACTTTTATTTAGTGGTATTTTAAAAAACAACCCCCCCCAACAACCCAGAACTCCAAATTTATGCTAAATAACTTATTTTCCCCAAATGTGTATGTGTTCTGAGATGAAGGCAGTGTTTAAGCTACAGAGATGTAACAAACAATACAGCTTCAGTTGGTCATTTTCTGTTAATCATCATAATATGACAAGACACAAGAGGCTAAAAATGGCTCATCATAATTTATTTTATGTTAAAATGTACAGCTTTTTTTTTTCTTTTTAAGTGACTGACTAAAAAGAGAACAGATAAATACAAGAGTGTTGCTGGCTCCTATTTTATACATGGATTACGCCTCTTCTGCTTGGCCCTTACAGTCACCCTGTACAGGTACAAAGGCTACAAAAAAGGAAGCAATATAAACAGACACAAATAACTTTTTGCTTTTTTTACATGCGATTTGTAAGCTTAGTTTGGGCTATTCACAAGCTACTGCTCTATTTTTCCTTAAAAAATAACTCCAATATTTTATAAAGATAGAAAAATCTACAGATGGAATGAAAATGTAAAGTTAGAGGCATTTCCATAAAATAGCAACTTTACACCAAATTCACTTTTTTTTTAAATGCTGCCAAGTATTTGGACATATACGAAATGTTTCAAAACTTGACAGATAAACACTGAGATATGCTTCATTCCATAAACAGAAGTCTGCATTTATAAAACAGAAAGCTGCCTTTTTTTCCCCAAAGAAATCTGTCACCAAAATGGGAAAGGGTCTTAACTTTACACCAAACATTTAGCAATAAAACCCTTTCAACTAACAAAATGTGAACAGCTTTTAGAGCTTTTTACAGTTTTATAATTAACAAAAATATAGTTTTTTTAAACCCTCAAATTAGGGCACCCTAATCAAGGCAAAAAACTTAAGAAATGGCTTACCGTTAGCACAACACTTGTACAGTACTACGAAATGCACTGTCACTAACAAAGACCTTAGCGGCATGCGGAAGTGTCACCTTAAACAAAATATACAATAACTGAAATGCTAAAGGCATTTACATGGAGCTGAAGGGGAGAAGGGGGAAAAAAAGCTAAAGGTTCAGTATTACAACAGATAATTTGGGGGCTGAACATCCACATTATTCATTTAAATGGGAGCAGGCACATCAAGTGGCTGCCATAAAACTGCAGTCCAAAGAGAGAGGCCTTCCTTTGCAGAGAACTTCATATGAAACAAACAGAAATGCAGGGACCACAGAAAGGAAAATGAAACAAAGGAGAACAGCGTGGATAAGGCTTTCTGCTGCATACAGCTTTTTTTTTTTTTTTTAAAAATAAATGGTGCCAACAAATGTTTTTGCATTCACACCAATTGCTGGTTTTGAAATCGTACTTTCCAAAGACATTTGTGCAGATCAATCCAATAGCGATGCCAGTTCGGTTCTGCGCCTCCCCACCTCGCCTACCTTCTCATGTAGGATCCATTGAGGGGCTGTTTCGACATGCCGGTGTTCATGTAACCATGATGTCCAGGAGCAGTGTACATCATGTTACTGTGGGGTGGTGTCTGCATTGGCTGCTGTGCATATGGCTGGGTTCCCATCATGCCCATCTGCATCTGCATAGGGTACTGGGGAGTTTGATTCATGTAGCTGTGATTACTGTGGTAGCCACTGTTCATCATGGGTTGTGACATACTGTACCCATTCATTGCATTCAGAGTGTTCATATTCATGTTCACAGAATTGACGTTGTAGGCTGGGGCAGGCATTAGGTTCACGCTCATATTCATTCCACGCTGCATTGTTAAAGTCCTTGCAGGGCCTTGCATGGCTACAGTCTGTGAAGCACGCCCATAGATCTGTGACTGATGGGCTGCTGCAGCTGGTGGTAGAGATGCCGATTTGGTTCTCATGGACACGTGGCCCTTGCTGGCAATTTGAGTTTGCAGTCTTTGGGTGTGAGAGATGCCAATATTTGATGCAGCCATGTTCCGTTGCAAAAGAGGAGGTGGCAAATTCATTGGTGGAGGAGTAAGATTGGGGGGTGGGGTCATGGTAGGTTGTGCTTGGGGCCCCCCAGGGACAGAATGTGGAGATTGAGAAAGCTGAACAAGCCCTGTGTTACTTAAAGGTGTGGACAAAGAGGCACTGTTTGCATAGGAAGTTACAGCAGCGGAATGGCTGTAAGGCAATGAATGATCAATAAGAGTATTCGTTAACTGCTGCAGTTTGGCAAGGCTGAAGGTAGCTGATGGCTGAGGGTAATGCCCGGCCCCAAATTCACTCTGACCCATGCGTTCATACAAGCCGATGTTCGCGCTGCCAGTCTCGGGGATTTCTGCTAGCTGCATAGGGGGGGTGAAGTTGGCAGCCAGGCTGCACTGAGACAGCTGCTGGCTGCTACTGGGGGGTCTTTCCCCCACACAACCTTGAGGAGACTTGACATTGCAAGTAGGGGGAGAACTGATGCTCGTCTGCTGCATCATGCTGCAGCTCCCATTCATGTTGGACATTTGCTGGGTGACCGCACAACTACTCTGGGTCAGATTACTGGACGTGAGGCTGCTGTAGGAACAGCTGTTTTGTGAAGAGTTATTCCCACAGATGCTACTGCCCATGGAAGAATCATAGCTGCTTGGGTTCTCATAGTTTTCAGTGGTGCTCTCAATACTACCCAGATCGCTAAATCCACTGTCTACAACTTGCTGTGAATGATCTGAAACTGAGGGAACATCCATCATTGGGCTGGTCTCCATGTTCTGCAAAGATGGCACAGAGATGGCACTTTGATCAGGGCTGATCTGCGTGTAGCTGTTTTCCAAGGCAGGAACACTTGGACTATTAACAGAACGGACTGACTGGCTAGGATGTGAATGGACGGAGGAGACAGGGCTGCTGTGGTTGGACTGCTGGCAGTCATCCAGAGCGGTGATCTGTGGGCTTTGGTCTGCTTGGGAATAGTTCTGCAGGCTTCGGCAGGCCTCTTGAGTTTCCGTGCACTCCTGAAAGGCATCATCCTGGCCATTGTTTTCCTGGGTCAAAGACTGAACTGCCTGTACAGTCTCCGAGTCGATCTCCATGGTTTCTGGGGCTTCTTCTTTGAATTCGGAGCTTACATTTTCGCTCTTCTTTTGGTCCTGACTCTCTGCTGGTCCTTCTGGATGTCTCTCATCAGACTCGGGGGCACTTTCTGCATCTGCAGGCAGCTCCTTAGGCTCACTGCTACATGAAGCTGCCAGGTCGATGCCACAGTCCATTAGGTTTTCCTGGTTTGAATGACCAGTTTGAACACTTAGGTCTAAAAAAGTCTCCTGGTTCTCCAGCACTTCCTTGAAGGCTTCTCCTGAGAGTTCCTCTCTTTCTGCTTCTGTGACCTCCATGTGACTGTCATCTTCATCATCTGCGTCATGATCGTCATTATGGGAGGGCTCTTCCTCCTCTTCCTCTTCTTCTTCGTGATCGTCCAAATGCTCTGGAGCCTCTTTTTCCACAAAGAGCTCTCCCTGGTCTCTTTCCTGACCTTGGGCAGTGTGTGATTCTCTCTCTCCAGTTCTTTCTTCATCTTCTTCCTCCTCTTCCTCCTCCGGCTTCATTAGATCATTTTCTGATTTTTCAGAAGCTAGTTTGTCAGGGCTTGAAGGTACAGAAGTCTCGTCTCCATTTTCACTTTGGGGCTGCGTGGGCCGATCAGCTTCTTTCACTTTTTCCTCCGTCACAAGAGGAATGTGGCTTGGTTTGTCTTCAATGGGCTCCCTCTGCTCTTCTCCTGTGACTTGGTAGTCAGGCTCCATCGGCGTCTCCGGTGGGGTATACAAGTTCAGTTTAAAACCAGTCTTCCTGTCTTTGTTTTGCTTCCATTTAGATGGGCCACGCTTCATTCCTTTTGGCCATCCTTGTTTGCACTTTAGAGATTCTGGATTGTCTACACTGTCTTCTTTTAAATTATTTGAATTATCTGTGTTGTCTTTATGAGGTAATAGAACAGGGAAAAATATAAAAAAAAGAGTCTTAGAAGGCATAATTATTAATATCTTGAACTTCCCTTTCCAAATTAATAAACAAAACATGGTTTTAAATTTAATATTTTAAAGGTTAAAACATACTAAAAAAAGACTTGTAAATGATAATATTTTCATATAAACTAAGTAAAAAAAACTAATTCAAGAGCATTACATGAGGTGTACATGCACAAACTCTCTTTGCGCTCTCTTTCTCTCTTTTTTCTGTCTCCGTCACTCTGCCACTAGGAAAAAGGGCAATATTACTACCATTACAGTAGCTAATATGTGCAACTGCAATATTAATAAAGAATGACATTTAAAGAGCTAAGAATTCCCCCTAGCCCCTAGTACTACAATGTTAAAATGACAATTTTATCAATGAAAATTCAGGAAATAGACAAATTAAAAAGATTTATATGAACCCAAATCATCCCTACATGCTACTGCAGAGAACTACTTTAAAAGCTTAGGGTTACTAAGAAAACCTTAACTTCTGTTTTTCTTAATTTTGTATTTTTTTCTCTAAAACACAGATGGTTGCAAAAATTACTGAACAGGACCCAAAAACTGATTAATTGCAAGAGCTCCCTCACATAAAGATTTAATTAAAAGACCATTTCTTTACATTAAATTATTTAAAGTGACATTCATAAATATAAATCTATCGATAATTTAGACAGTTTAAAAACTCGAGATTTTGACATGTACTGAATTAATATGACCTCAAATGACATGAATATGACCTACATGTTCTTCCTATCATAAATTTTTAAGCAGTGAAATAAACTAATGAATAACTAAATATACCAAGCTCATAGATGTATCTGTATGTAGTCTCTCAAAAGATGATTACATTTATATGCTATAAATTGAATAAGTTTATCTTTACGTTTATTTGAACAGTTATAATATACTGGTTTCTTTTACCAGAAATTCTACCAGTAATAATCGGGATCAGTTAAGGTCAAGAAGAATATCAAGGGCACCAGAAGTTAGCTTATTTTTAGAGTTTATCATTTTGGTTTGTTGTCTTTGATCATATTTTTTTTAAAAAAAAATTCTAACTCTTGACAAAACTGAAATTTATATATCTGACTTCACTTTCTAGCTATGGCTATGAATGTCAGCTACCGTCATTTTCATTATCATTGTTATTATCTTATGGATCAGATTCTTGTAAGGTCTAACTTAAGGCAAGAAGAATTTCATTAATAGCCCTTCTGGATGTGTCACTCTAGTGAGGGTAAATAAAAATTAATCAATCTGGAAAAGAGATTTTCTTTGCCAGAATATGCCTGTTTCCCACTCAACCAATGCATGACAGATAAACGTCTTCATTTATGTGACGATAAAAAGATTATAGGCAGACTTACCCAGCAAGTATTATTTTCAAATTGGCTACATGGAGAGAATGTATAAATGATGTAAAATAGTTTCATTTTGTAGCATCAAGTATAAAAAAACCTATACTAATCATTATCTCAGATCTACCCCAAAATCTTATTTTTATGCACTTTAGGAGGGCAATAACAACGCTGATGTTATCATGTTCTACTTTCTTATCTTAGCTGCTATTACAACTAAATCAGCTAATGTAGAAACATTACTTCTCCAAAACAGAAAGTGAGTCTTTAAGTCACCTGTGGAGGAGGGGGATGAGATTCAGAACTAAGATAACTTAGGATTTTTAAAGACAACTGGGACAAAGATGAGAATGAAAAGGTACGATACCAGTCACACTGACAATAATCAGGATTATTTATAGGACACTGAGAAGCAGCAAGTCAGGAACTGGAAATAGAGTCAGGTTTTCCATTTAAGAAAATGAATGACCTCTCAGACCCACAGCATTCCCCAGTAAAGCAGATTTCAATGGTTTTAAAATTTAGGTTATGGAAGCAACAGCAATGTGTGCTTTTGATCTTAAAACTAGGTTCTCAAAAAAAATTAAAAAACCAAAGTGATTTCTGTCATTTTTGAGGGTAATCAGATATGCTCATTATTCCCCGACTGCTTCACAAACACAGCCCTTTTAGAGGTGGGAGGTGAAGGGGTAAAGATGTGCTTATTAAGGAGCTCAATCCATATATTTTTACATTTGCTGAGGAACAACTTCCCTAAAAGCACAAAGTATTAAAAAACAAAATGATGTAGAGACTTTGTTGTTGTTGTTGTTTTTGCTTACTGGAGGGGGGAATACAAGGCAACTGGGGTTAAGTGACTTGCCCAAGGTCACACAGCCAGTTTTGTTTTAAATGTCCGAGGCCAGATTTGAACTCAGAGCCTCCTGACTCCAGGGCCAGTGCTCTATTCACCGCACCACCCAGCCGCCCTGGGATGTGGAGATTTTTAAGGAGGAACATAAGGTCCCATACTTTGCCTTGTTCAACCAAAGAAATTTGTTTGCGGCCAATACTAGGGCACCACAAACAGTGATCCGCATTTACTGGAGTGTTTACAAGAGTCCTGGTTCACAGAATTAACACTTTTGAACAGGACCAGCTTCAAAGCAAGGAATACTATTTCCTTTCTTACTCAAGAGGGCGTCCAGAGAGGACTTGATGACATCATCAGGGATACTACAAAAGAAATTGCTCTTCAGGTGTGGGTTGGACTGGATGGCCTCTACTGGACTTTCCAGTGAAAACTGCTTCTCTTCTCTTTCTGATGGGTTATACAAGGAAGGAAGAACCAATACACGCAACTATTCCCAAGGCTAAATGGAGTACTCTTGTTCTCTGTCATCACACACTACAGGAAGAATGCTTGCTCTAAATAGTATGTCAGCACATTGCGGAATAGAAGACAGGTAGAGAGCAGAGGAGAGAAGGGCGACACACACAAACATTAATGAGAAGGGGGAAAATCTCCTTAACAAGCCTCAAAGCCACAACCTCTAAAAAGAGCATGGTTAGATGGTTCTAATGATTATAAATAGCTTTTAGTGATGAATGCCAAGGTTCCAGGGCTAACCTTAAATCTGGAGAGTGAGGTCAGCATATCTCAAAGAACACTCTTACTCTAGGAGGTTAGTCAGCACCGAACTTAACTTTAGGAAGAGGAGGTGAACTCTCCGTTCCCTGGAAAGTCTTAAAGAATATGACAGAAAATTGTTTTAGGTGCAGGGAAGAAATGGCGTTTCAAAGATGCCTTTTAGTCTTTGAGATGCTACGTCCTGGATTTCAGCGAGTCACAATTCAATCATAATGATTTTGTTAAACAAAAGAGCCAATTCTACTTACTCCTACAAGGGTCGTCGTTATTAAAGCAATGATTGTCTTTCTCTTCTTCCTCAGTCTGTCTTTGTTTCCCAGACTGAAACTGGAATACTTTTCTAGAGGCAGGCTTCAACTCCTCTTCTTCTCCCTCCATTTCACAGGTAGGCTCCAGCTGTGGCATTGGCCGCTCATCATCAGAGTTATCAAACGGCTCATTCAACACTTCTGTGGTTTCAGAAATCGTCTCTGTCGTGACACTGCTATTGATCCTTCTACGCTTACGGCCCCTTTTCTTCTTCAGTATAAAAGGTCTCTGGAAATTCGAAACATAATGCCTATGAATTAATGAAACCTTCACTGAAAAATGGAAAGAACATTCATGCCAGAACTAGCACATGTGAAGAGGGCAAAATGATGTGCTTTTCTATTTGACATTTATTAGTGGTCCTTCCAGGCCACAGCTGGGATGGAAGAGATTTTCCAAATACACAACTGTATTTCTTAAAAAATGCTTTAAGAGGGAAAATTTTTAACAGCCCAAATATGAATGACAAAATCAAACCTTTACTTCTCTAGCACATATACTAAATGGAAATATTGACTTCAATCAATGACTATGGTCTTATAAACTTTGGTTATTAGAGGAATTATCGAAAACCAAATGTTTCCAATACATATTTCAACAGTTCATTTATTGTTCATGGAGAACATTCATCCTACAGATAACGAGTGTTGACTGAACACACCCTGGGTATAAGGTCCTATTAGAAACATGAAGACGGCTCGGGCTTTGTCCTCATTTTTACAGGACTTCGATGTCTCTGAAGTGGGAATACTAGACAGGCAATTGCACCATAAAGATGAATGACTAAAGGCTCTAAGGCCTGTCCACTTTACCTTTGTAAATCCCTCCCACACTCTCTCTCCTCTCCTCTGATGCGGGATGACAGGCCCTCATTGCCTCACGCCTAGACTGCTGCCACAGCTTAGACTATTGCTGGAGAGGCTCCCTCTCCCAAAGCCTCTTCTCCCCACATCGGTCCATCTTACTCCAATCATGTCACCCGTGAGGCTCCCTATCACCTCCAGGATCCAATATAAAATTCTCTGCTTGGCATTCAAAGCTCTTTATCACCTGCCGTCCATCCCCACCCTTTCCAGTCCTCTTCTTCTAATGTGATCCAGAGACACTGGCCTCCTTGCTATCCCTTGCACATGATGCTCCATCTCCCAGTTCTGGACATTTTCACTGACTGTGCCCACTTTCTGTTCATCTCTACCTTCTGGCTTCCTTTTATCTCACCTCTGATCTCCCTGTCTACAGGAGTCTCTCCTGACCCCCTCCTCCATCACCTCCACTTTAACCTCCAGGTAGCTGGTTTGGGCGCAGTTGTTTTCATGCCGTCTGGCCTAGCAGACATCCAGCTCTTCGTGAGAGGGACTGTCTTTCACCTTTCTTTGTCTCCCTAGAATTTTAGCACAGGGCCTGGCACGTAGTAGGTACTTAATAAATGTTTACTGACCGACTGAATCCAAAAATAAAATAGTAATCTACAAAGCCACATGTCATCCACTGCTGGAATATGGGCGTGCAAATGGTTTGGAATCTGTTCCACAGGAGCAGCCTGGATGAAGAATATTTAGGGAACATATATGGACACTGTTTTTTTTTCCAAAAACTGGCACTGCTTATATCCAAGAGATTCTTTTGTTTATTTTCCTTCATCATCCTAGGTGGTACATGAGATTTTCTTAAAAAAAAAAATAAAGCTCGTTTACTGTTACATTAACATCTTCTGCCAGTTTATGCCGACCTAAAAGCTTCAACTTTTTACCCCAAATCATGATTACATGGGGTTTCTTCCCCTGAAAAAAAGCCATTGCACTATACACTGAAACAAGAAATTGATACAGACTCATAGATTCAGAGCAGGAAATGATCCTAGAGGACCTCTGATTCAATTCCCTTATTTCACAGATGAGTAAACTGAGGGCCAGAGGCTGGACATGAGCTCAGGTCTGCTGGCTCTGGCCCAAGGCTCTCCCCACTGAACCCTATGCAGGCCTGCTGCTAAAAGGCACCTCACTAACAAACAAGACACAGATAAAACAATTTTAGTAACACCTAAGAACAGCAGTAACTGAAGTGGTTTCTAAGAACTTGTGATGTACAGCTTTACTGTGCTTTCGGAAACAGGAAGAGCTCAATATGCTTAAGATTTAAAGTAAAAGGGAACACGTTTTCCAAAGACCTACTGCTTCTTGCCATTATGAAGGTCAAATGATCAGGGAATGTTCCCTAATTGTGCACTGAAGCATAGTTATCTGTCCCCTAATCCTATTAGGTAATCTAACATTTATGGATGTCAAACTCCAAATCTACCAGACAAAATCTAATTTATTTAAAGTATTTCCCAAACAAGTAAATAACAGATGTAAACAGGAACTAATTTTCTCTGTTGTAAATCCTTTACTGTAGGTCAAATCTTTTGAATATATGACTTTTCTGGAGATAGGAGAAAATTCTACTTCATTCTAAAAAAAGGGATAGTCTAATGGAAAGAACTTTCAGAATAAAGTCTCAAGTTCTGGTCATCAGCCTGTCAAAGGTCACGGACATAATTCTGTGTGACCTTGGGAAGGGGCATTTAACTGGTGTGGTACTTCCTCTATCTGCATAATAGGGAGTATAGTGTATGTGTTCCCAATATCACAGCGATACTGGGCATGCCATTGAAAGGGATAAGAAATGTACTATGCTCTGAGCAATCTGAAAAGGTGCTACAGAATGATAAAATCTTATTGTTAGTTTATTTATAACCAAAGAGGGGTGTGTGTGTGTGTATGCGTGTGCAACTTTGATGTTCCATAACTATATTACTCTATGAATGTCAAACATTCCTAATAAAACCATGGTTCTACTATACCAAGTAGAGATAAGCAATAGAGAGGCTTTCAAGGTCATTAGCCTGCGGGTCAGAAAACCCAGATTCGGGTCCTCGCTCTTGAGCTGTGTGAACCACGGCGAGCTAACACTTTTGGGTCTCATTTTCCTGATCTGTAAAATAAGATTAGAGTAGACAGCCGGGAAGTTGTTACTAGCCAATGACTCGATCTTGACTAGACTGCGTTGGAGCAGCAGGTGGCAGTCGTTTGACTAAGGTACACCTGGGGATCTTGTCAGCCATTAAGTCGTTCCCATAGCCCCCAACCTCACAGGGCAAACAGAATCAGGACTGCAAGACACAGAATGATGGAACCGAATGGGGAAGGCTGGTATACAAAGGCTGGTATACTCCTGGGAAATAAGGAAAGAGCAAAGGCTAACGCACGGGACGCCTGTGGAGGAAGCTGACTGAAGGACCCACGGCCCCAGCAAAAAAGGTACCTTTCTCTTTAGAGCAAGTGACTGTGGCTTTGTCAGTCGAGGAGGAGAACTTCGGTGATTTTCTTCCTCTTCCTCCTCTTCCTCTTCTTCCTCCTCTTCCTCTTCTTCCTCTTCTTCCTCTTCACTGCTGTCTCTAGTTGGCTCTGCAGACTGCCCTCTGTCTGCTGTCATAGGCACGCTCTCTGGAGACCGCAAACACTTATTTTTTGATTGTACTTTTGCAGGTGATTGCCAACTAGTAGCTCTAGTTGATAAAATTTCTTGGTCTTCTTTTTCCCAGCAGCTAGCCTGTTCCATAAGACGTTCAGCCTGAGGGAGAGAAGGTTAAAAGGATGGGCCCGTGAAGCGGCATTCACGTAGTGATAAGCTTTCAAGTTCAGTGAAATAGTCATTCCAAGTCAACTCTGATTAGCACCGCGAGCTAACCAAGCAATATTTCAGCTGAATCATCTAGAGCCTCTTTTGCAATAGTTAGGATAACAAACCAAAGAAGATTGTGTTTCATGGGATATTTAGCGCTATTAATGATGCAGCGAATTGATTTAAGTCTTTTATCACTACATTACATGCTCGCTGGTATGGATCACTTTAAGCAAGTTCATAAACACAAAGAATCAATTGACATCTCAGCCTTTGAGCTCAGCACCAAATTTTATCTGATTATATGCTCTCATACTACTCCAGTAGTGAAAAAGGCAGCCCTGTGATGGAGGATGAATGGTTTATTTTTCAGATGTGAGTCTGTAAAATTATCACATCTTATCGTACAACCTCAGTTAGGACAAATTAGTGCCATATCATTTCACAAGCTATCTTCTCTATAACAAAGCATTTCACGATGATATTAATGCCTTACTTAAGCTACCCTATTACTGAATGCCGTAAGATTGAAGCCAAATGACTGAAAATGACGATGCCAATTATTACCTCTTTTTCAGCTTCTCGTTCCTCTTCAGAAACTGCAGCATTAGAAACTAACAATGGGGTCCACCTCAGACTTTCTGGGTCAAGTTCATTCACACGTGCATTGGTTTTCAGTTTTTCCATATGGCCTAATATCAGTTTTTCTCTTCTAATTATCACAAATCTGTAACAAGAAAAACCAGACCAAGAGGGAATCAAAAGCTGAATCTACATTTTACTTCAAAATACTAACTCAATAATATAATTTTGATAAGGAAATATCTGAGAAGATACCACTTAAAAGGCATAACCACTTGTAAGCCGAGCACTTAAGAGTAAGACTATTAAAGCAGTCTTTATAAAGAAGGCCATGGGGAATTAAAGTTAAGTTTTTCCATCTTCTACCTACGCACGCACACCTGATTCCCATCACCCACAAGGACCTTTTTGGACTGGAGTCCTGTGAGCATTCTAACACCACACATACTTCTTCACGCGCTTGGAGTACTCACTTTTCTTCCCTCTTGTCAATCATACTGAGATGCTGCAAAGTGGTGGCGATGTCGTGAGGACACATACCAGTGGCCCGGCTTATCCCTTTGATGCTGATGTGTTTTTCATGGTGGTAATAAAGGTATTCTAAAATAACACTTTTCCAATAGGCCAGATAGGAGAGGCGACCCAGATCAGACAGTGGCTTTTCAGGAGATCCTGCTTGTCCCTCTCTTCTAGAAAGCAAATAGCCTAGTACAGAAAGGAGGAGAAAAAAAACCCTCAATTCATTGCAATGCCTTGAAATGCGAGCACGAGAGGCACTGGAAACAACATCTATGGGAGGCAACCTAGTACTGTGGAGAGACAGCTGAGTGTGAACCCCCATTTTGCTATTAATTAGTCATGTGACTTCAGGGAAGTCATTTGACCTTTTTAGTCTTCAGTTTTTTCATCAGCAAAATAAATGAGGGAGTTAGAAGAATGATCCCCGAGTTCTTTCTAGTGCTAACAATTTACAAATATAAGATAAAGCTATAGGAAGTAAGCTAAAACATTAAACATTTTCATACCATGAATGTGGATGATTTCTGTGAAACTTCTTCTTAAGTCTCTTTCAAAAGGTAGTTAGTAATAATGGTTAACATTCATGTAGTGCTTTCTCTGTAGGGCACTTTTATGCAGAATATCTCACTCGGCTCTCACCACAATCCTATTATTATCCCCATTTTGCGGAGGAGGAAATCAGCACACGTACCACATAACTGTCTCCCATTCGGGAATCCATGTGGCAGAAGGATCACAAGCTTACATCAAGAAATAGTTAACATGAACCAAAAGACAAGACTAAACATAGAGTCTCAATGGATAAGAATTTTCTCAGTGCCTTGGATTTCAAAACAACAACTAAATGTCATTCAGAAATCATCCCGAAGAGAGCACCGCAGATATTATTATGTACATTGTTATCTACAGGAAAGCCCAATGACCGTTTGACAGCTGTGGATTTTTATTAAAGGTCTCTTAGATTCTATTTTCTCTGTTATATTCATCTAGGCTTGATCTACTGCTGTGTCTAGGTGGACTAATAAAAGGCATGTCTTGTATGTCAAAGAATACAACTCACTATCAGTTCCAAAAGCTCTATTTTCAACTATTTCAGAGAAATGAGTATATGTTGTTATGTGGTACGGTAATCCAGTTCTAAAGAACTCAATTTTTAAGCATGTCATATCTATGAAGTTCCATTTAGCAAGTGAGATTTTTTTTAAAAAGGGAAAGATTCCAAATAAAAGGCAGAAGAAATCTATCTGAAGGTAGATAAGGAATGAAAGCTAGTGGCTGTTACCACAATTACGAGTCACTTAAGCAACAAAGAAGAAATGCTTCAAAACAGTAATATTTACTTTTCTATGATGAACAGTTTTACCTTTATGAACTCCCTAAAGTTAAACATGGACCACACAGAGTAGGTGGCAGCAATTACAATTTATACTGTCTAAAGAGTCAAAACACCTTAGTATTTTTCTTTTTCATCCACATTTCCAAAATGGCCACATTCTCAGCAGTGATCTCATTGGAAAATTCAATGTTTTTTTAAACCCAAATTTGAAATGTATTTTTCCTCACCCACAAATCTACTGCAAGGAAATGCTTAAAAATATACAAACAAATTCATAATGTTGCACCAATAATGTGCAGCTAACCAAGAGTTATTCCCACTCCTCCTCCCCATTTTCCTGGTTTTAATCACAGAACTATTGGCAAGAATATGGAACATGCATGAGCATTTAACTTTGGCTATGTTTGTAAAGGCCATTTGTTCTGGCTTGTCTACTTATCTGCCCACTGAAGTTTAATGTATTTGATTTAAGACAACCAAATAATACACCAAAAAACATGTCACAGATAAAAGACTGTCAGTGTAATTTTACACAGAAGCTACTGACATGCAATGTGCTAAGAATGCTAACTAACCACATAAGCCATTTTATCGAATCTTACCTAGAAAATTTATGTCACCGACATAGATGATTGGCTCTGTGATAACAGAACATCTCTTACAGGTGTCAAAACCTCTTGGCATAGAGATATTCAGCTTATTAGTTAATAGATCAATTATCCACTACGTACTAGGCCCATGTTGGAGGGCTGTAAGCTGCTGCATATGTTAGATTTACAAGGACCTATTGGAATGGGAATAATTGAAGGAGATTTGTTCCAAGTTAAAGTCACCCAACAAGTCTTGGTCTGTCTGGGATTCAGATGGAGGAAGAACCAAGTGGGAAGTTTTGGAAATGCCTTTCTCTCTTGAGCTTTCTAAGACTGAGAACTATCTAGATAGCTGTGAAATCCCCAGGTACACTGTAATCCAGAACTGAAAGAATCTCTCAGCCTGGCAGAAAGGATGACTTAAAAGAAACTGTTAATAAAGCATCGTGAGTCTTTAGAATAACAATAGCTCTCACTTACATAATAGTACTTTACAGTCTACCAATTCAGCTCCTCAGAGCAGTCTTGTGCAAGATGAAGTATAAGTAGTAGTAGTATCTCTATTTTACAGAGTAGGAAGCCAAAGTTAATACTTGTTAGAAATGAGATTTGAATCCTTTTTTTCTAGCTAGGTCTAGGGTTCTTTCCTGCATATCTGAAATCACTGGCATTTTTCCTTCTGTAACCTTTCCCTTCCTTTTTGACAGCCTCTCTTGCCAAGTCTCCAGGGTCTTCATGTATGTCCCTGGTGACACACCTATATCTACTCTCCAGGTCCTCTCATACTCCAGATTTTTCTGTCCTTTCTTTCAGGTCTCCGTACTCTTCAAAGAAACTGACAGACAATCTGGTGGACTAATTCAATGCTAGAATGTTAACGTGTTATTTCTTCTTCTATTTTATCAGGATCTTAATTCAAAGGAGTGATTTCATTAGCAAAAATGTGACAACTTTAGAAGATGACAGAGGAGGCAACACTTATATGTATGTGGGCTTTTCAGGGTCCTAAAAGGTGGCTTCATAAACCAGGAGAACATTGTACATAGAGCAATACTGTACAATGAACAACTGTGAAAGACTTAACTGTTCTCAACAATACAACGATGAAGATAACCCCAAAGGACTCAAGATGAAAAATGCTATTCGCCTCTAGAGAAAGAACTTATGACAGACTGAATACAGACTGAAGGATAACTATTCTTCCTTCCTTCCTTCCTTTGACTTCCTCCCTCCCTCCCCCTTCCTTCGACTTCCTTCCTTCCCTCCTTCCTTCCTTCTCTCTTTCTTATTTTTTCCACACACAATGACTGATAAGGAAATGTTTTACATGATTATGCACATATATAACCTGTATCAGATTGTTTCAGGAAAGGGGGAAGAGAGGAGTGGGAAAAGTAGGGAGAGAGAGATAGAATCTGGAACTCAAAGCTTAACAACAGATGTTAAAATTGTTTTTACGTGCAATTGAGGAAAAAATAAAATATTTTTAAAAAGAATAAAAAACTCTAAGCAAAAAAAAAAGTGGCTCCCTATTTTAATTCCACTAAGGGCCAGCTTCAAAGTTCCCCTATGATTGATACTGCAACGATAGTCCTAGAGCTTGGAATACGTGACAGGAAGGTATGAGGGTGCTGTAGCCTGATCCCCAACACCGTAGGTGCTTTCAGCACCTGATTGCTATAAATTTTGGCAATATGTAATAATATGTGTAACATATTATGTAATATGCAACACACACATATGTTTATTATTCCCTGTAAGAGATGGCTATGGGGACAAGGGGGGGATGGGGTTTTTAGTGTTCTAATTAGTCCGATGAATGCCAAGCACCCGCCATATCTCCAGAGGACCCAGGATGAAGTATGCTACTCACCTCCTGACAGAAAGGTGACTGACTCAAGGTGCAGAGACATACCTCTTTGGATATGGCCATTGTGTGGATTTGTTTTGCTTGACTAGGCTTATTTTTTTATAAGGTGCTTCCCTCCCTCTTTCGGTTTTTAATTGAGACTGGAGGTAAAAAGGTGATTAGCAATAGTGCTGCCCCAAAAGAGAGGTATTGAAATGTTTTTTAAATGCCCAGAAGAGAATAGAAGGAAGTTCAGAAGGAAACACAAAAAAAGCAAGATAGCTTTGAAAGTAACATGTTGAATTTATTATATACTTTTAAAGAGAAAATCAAGCCACACATAGTAGAAATGTGGTTTTACATATAATCCCATTTTTTCTATTTTTGTATACAGAATGGTGCTAGCTGGTGTTCATTAAGTTGAGAATAAAAAAAAGAAAAAACACCTGGAAAAGAAAGAAATGGTTATGAAAAGGTTATTTATGAAAATCTGGGCTCCCACTCTCACTTGACTACCTGTAGTTAATCAGGAAAAGTGACACTTCTTGCACATGGGGGGGAAATCCCAAACCAAAAACCTAGGCTGAGAAATACTAAACAAGTATGATTTGGGTCAACATTTATCAAGGTTATTACTAAAGAGCTATCATGAAATACTGCATCGGTGAGAATAATTTTGGTGAGAATCTGATGAGAATTATTTTCCTTTTTCCTCCTCCTAAAACTTAACTGACAGAATTCAGTCAATTCCCTCATTTAACTGACTAGAAGTGATTTCCTAAAACCCAGAAGGTAAAGCAAGCACAGATCTTTGTAGCTATTAAAAGACTAACTGATAATTTCCAAGTTTCAAATGCAATCTGTGTGAACTGTGGTAATAATGTTGCTTAAAATAAAGACTCACGATGCTAAAGGGCCCGCTTAGAATGGCAGTAATCATTAGTACGACAGCTAACATTTTTATAGTGCCCGCTATGTACTCGCCAAGGTGCTAAGAGCACCTTTATAAATATTATTTCAACTGATCCTCACAACTCTGGGAGTTAGTTGCCGTTAAAAGATGAGGAAATGGAGGGAAAGAGACTTGCCTGGAGTCATACAGCAAGTAATCTGGATTTGAACTCAGATCTCCCTGGCTGTGCCACCTCGTCCAGAAGAAAAGCTACAAGAAAAGCTCCACTTACACAGTTTTCCTTAGATTTTCTAAAAGCTCTGCAAGGTAACTTCCAGTTCTAAATCTAGGATCCTGTGCTGTGGTTTACGCAAGGCGTGCCTGGTCAGTGTAAGTAAATAGTACCAGAGCATATCATTAAGTTTCCCTTCCATAAATAAAAGATATTCCTCTAATTGAAAAAAAAAAAAAAAAGGCCTCCCTTTAACCCCAAACCTGCCACCAGTCCTACTGACTGCTTCGAATTGAGCTGCATGGAAAGCTTCAAATATTTCTTGCCACTTGATTTCCTTTTTACCTTTTCCCAGAACTTTTTATCGCACTTGTTGCAGAACCAGTTGACAGATTCATTTTTAATGTGGAAATATTTCACTTTCGGGGAGCCAGGTGGCTCAGTGGACAGAGCTCTGGGCCCGAAGTCAGGAAAACTCATCTTCCTGAATTCAAGTCTGGCTACAGATGCTTACTAGTTGTGTGACCCTGGGCAAATCACTTAGCCCTGCTTGCCTCAGTTTCCTCATCTATAAAATGCGCTGGAGAAGGAAATGACAAAACACTCCAGTATCTTTGCAAAAAACAACAACAACAAAACAACAACAACCCCCAAAACAAAAACCAAAACCCAAATGGGGTTAGGAAGAGTTAGACGTGACTGAAATGACTGACCAACATTTTACTTTTATGGACGCGGGTACTATCTCCACCAATGCGGATTAAATCCATCTAGCCCATCCATCTCATCTTGTACCTACAACTCTTTGTTCATGTCCTCTTGTAAATTCCAGCATGCTAGGGCCTTTCCAGTATGCTGTCTCTTACCATGCATGGGTGCTCTCTTCTATTTATATTTACATGCACGCCAATGGAGCACATTCACTGTCAAAAAGCTATCCTTTGACCTTGCTCTAGCCAATCTCTATCCCCCTTAGTTGTACATTTTTCCAGTTTCCTTTGTGCTGTAATTGTAATAGATCACAGCCTACTCATGCTTTACCAGGCATTTCTTTATTGCCCTTTGGTGATTCCCAGTTTCAATTCTTTGGAGAATCCGGTATTCCAAGACTTACAGCATATAACATCACTGAAAGACTATCAGTGTTAACAAGATGGACATCTGCTCCAGAGAAAAGCTTGGGGTCATTAAAAGTACTCAAAACTGAAATTTCTCAAATCAACCCAAGTCTGACTCCCCGCTCCCCACCCCCCGTCCTATTCAATTCTAGGCTGTGATATTTGTACTGATAGAGAAGCTTCTTGTGTTATCCATGCAGCTGCATTTCAGAGGGCGGACAAAAAGGCAGTCTTCATCCACCTGGTTATTCCTGTGTGAATAATTATGCCAAACTCCTTTGAACAATTATTGATCTTATTTAAGCAGCTTAGCAATGTTCCAGGTCTGATGCAACGTGCACGTCATCGTTTACAAAAAGAGACTTCTGGACAGCTATATTTCCTAGAGGACTCTCTCTTCTATTTGTACTGGACATGCTCTGTGACAGCAGCAGATGTTTTTGGAAAACACACATTTCCCTAAAGCACTACTTAATATTAATAACCGGAGAATCATCAAGCAAATTCATCTCTGCAACATCTGTCAAAGAGAATTCTAGATTTTGACATTATGTTGAGAGACAAACCTTGTTGAAGCAGAATCTTAAAGGTAGTGTGCTTTCTAAAAATAATCAACAACCATAAAGAGAGCTGGAACTTGGATTTCCTAACTTTTCAATCAATTGATGAAATTATAAAGATGCCTTTTTCAATAGAGTAGAATTTGTGACAGTCACCTGTTCCCCTTCTCATGGCATCGAGAATGCCCTTCACAGATGTGTATATTATTCTCACAAAAATTACAGAGATGGAAACGCAGGTATGTGGGCCAGTCCTCATTGGTACTCTCTTGGCTGTCTTTTTTTCTTTGTAATAATAAGATTCAGAAGTTTCTCAAGCTTTTGGTATCTTTTCCTGTTTTGGATAAACTGGGAGTTCTTAAAACCGCATCACTTCCCAAGCAGCTGATCACCATGACAATGTGGCGAGTCCAGCTGCTCTGTCTGCCTCGATATCCCCACGTGGTATAACTGGGACAATGACGCTGGAGTTCAAATGTGCAGACACTGTTATACTTGATGACAAAAAGAGCTCGTCACACAAAATTCCTTACAGACCTTTCCTGCTTCTTGATCTGTCGCCTTCTTTGCAGTTTCACCTTTCAAAGATCTCCAATGGCTCTGCTTAGCAGAGCCTTCTGCCGAATCTACTCTAAACTGTTTCTGTTGACACAGTTTCTCCCTGTTTTATGAGGCAACACTGCTCATAACCTTATTTTATAATAGTTTGATCGATGAGGACTGCCCTTAGCTACTATCTCTCCACTTGGCAAAGAAACCAACTGTTTCAGGCAAAGATGGGGCCAGAGGTGGCAGAGTGGCTAGAGTGCCGGGCCTTCAGTCATGAAGACCTGAGTTCAAATCTGGCCCCACTCACTTATCAGCTGTGTGATCCTGGGCAAGACACTTAACCTGTCTGCCTCCATTTCTTCAGCTGTAACATAGGATAACAGCAGCACCTTCCCTGAGGGTTATTGTGAGCATCAAAGAGGAGAATATTTGTCAAGTGCTTTGCATGGTGCCTGGAGCATAGCAGGTACCCAAATAAATGCTTGTTCCCTTCCTCTTTTCCTTTCTAAGATCCTTTAGTTTCCTTATTATGACAACTGATTTATATGAACTAAATTCCTTTAGTAAATTATTTATAATCTGTGGCTGTTGTATTTATTTCCAATTTTTGGTAACAACGGCCTATTAATATAAGACATATAATATAATATAGGACGGAGTTGTTTTACTTGTATACTATGTCTTTTAAATTTTTATTCTTTCTTCTGCTTTTGTTTTTTGGGTTTTCCTTTGCTTTTTTACTAATTTTTTATCTTTGTTCTAACAAATTGGTGGTCTCATTGTACCCAGACAGCTGATTCATGTATGGCTCCCACATCAATAATGAGACATTTCCTACTTGCTAAAATACAATTATACTTTTTACAAAAATGTCATTTTGTGCTTATTAAGTCCAATGCTCTATGATTTTTTTTCTATACATTTCTATTATGGTGTGAGATCTCAGTGCTATCCATAAGACTTTAGGCTCTTGCTTCTTACTGATGCATCATTTTCAATCTCCTCTAATGCCCACCTTTGCCTTGAAGTTAGCAAATATCAAGCAAGGTATATGTTGATTTAATTGGTAGAGTTTTTGTGTGTCCCCCCCTCCCCCCGACCCAAAAAAAAGGTGCATAAGCTGCAATTCTTTTCATGGTGCTATTTCATAAGCACTGCAACATAAGAGGCCTAAAGATTCCTTGAAATGTTTCTGATTGCCTATGGACACTAGCCACTTCCCATTTAGATGCACTTTCTTTTGTCTTCTGGTTTCATCTACAGAGAAATATCAAGATTAATACCATTCATCCTAGTAGCAGGCCTACTTGTGGACGCCTGGATAAAGATCTCACATTTGGAGGATCAACACCAAATTTTATATTTTGTAGATTGTCTAAAAAGTGTGATCCTTGTGCTCTCTGACTGCCTTTCTGCCACTGTCATCACACTCTATCCTGCAGTCACTCAAGACAGAGACATTTTTTATTTTTCTAGGTTTTATGGATTAATGGCCAAATTTGGCTCCGCCAAGTGTCTAGACTACTATCGATGTGCCTCTTCATATTTACAGTAAATCACAGAAAGAAGATTCAGTTTGGCTGGGAAATTTTTGGAAGCTTTTCCAAAACAGTAGAACACATTTGTGTGATAAAGACTCGACTTTTGTAATAGAGAAGATGTTTGAGGTAAGATTTTGGTTTACATTACAATGGCTAAATTAAGCTTACCCAAAAGATGTAAAATAATTGATTTGTTACCAGTAAATAAGAAAACAATTATTTAGGAAGTCAGTACATTTCTCCAGAAACATTTGAAAGTAGTAAAGCATGCTAATGATAAGTGATTCTCCTGGTGATATAATGTGTCTTCCTTAATTCTAGATACTACCATTTAAAAATCTGACACTATTCAGGTTAATGACACCAACTGAAGTATAGCAGAAGACAAATTCATTAGCTATAGTATAATTTAACATTGGTAAAAACCAATTTTCATATTCTCCTCAAATTCCATGTCTCATCAAGTGTTAAATATATAGATTTTTTTATTCTCCAGTATTTTATTCATAGATAACTGAACTTGTTTTCTAGACCTTCTTTTGATACTATTTTCCGTTTTGATTTATCTGTTTATGTCCAAGGGCTTTGAGTTTTCTTCCTGAAATTGTTGGTAATTTCAGTCTTCTCCTTTTATTATCCTTATCATTTGCTTCCTAACTTCCTCCCTTCTGACTATGGGGGCTTTGGGGGCTAGATCTCGAACGCTTCAGCCTCATCTCACACTGGGAAATTCACAGTTTACTAGCCTAGGTCTCTGTCTCATCTGACTTTTAGGTGGTCATAAATGGCTCCTCTGATGGATGCTGTCTTCTTCTCTCAGGCCTGGGGCAGTGCTAAACAGCTACCCACATGTCCTGCGTTATGTCCTGGGCGATCCGTCCCACTCCCTATGTTCCTCAGTTCCCCAGCCCAACACTCACAGTTCAGAATCTGTTTCCCCTGGCACCAGCACTTCAGTGCTTTATAGAGCTGGTGTTTCTGGTCTGCAGCACAGAGTAGACTTTTTCTCCTAATGGGTTATTATTGCTAAGTTGGCTATCAAGGCCCAAGCAAACTTCTGTTCAATCTAGGATCATGGTCTCAAAAGCACTGGAGGGGGGCACTTTGTTGTACGCCTGTGTCATGTCCTTGGGTCTATTCCTGAGGCCTCGAGGCCAGTAGCATGGAAGTGGGAGAGGGGTGCTGGGTGAGTTCAATATCAGTAAACATCAGTTTATGGATTTGTGAGTTTAAAAAAAAACAACTTTCTTTTGGATTCTGGGTATCCTAGACCCTGGAGAGAGAGAGAGAGAGTGAAAATATTTTATCTTTGTTGTACAATTTTGGTTTTGACAACATTTGAGAGGTAGTGGGGGAAAAATGTCCAGTCCTCTCGTCTTGTTGCTCATGTGACCCAGAAGTTCAAAAACTGATTCTCAAATTGTCAGTTAGCCAAATCTGAGAGGAGATTAATACTTTAGCATCAACTGGGATATTTTAAAATAAATTCTGACAGGCCTGAAAGCACTGAAATTACATACATTAGAGAATAAGCTGTAAAACATTTTAATTTAACACATAACAGCATATTTTTTTCCTCCATATAACAAAAGCACTGCTCCAAGCAATTCAGGTTCATGGCTTTGAAGTTTAAATCATGCAACTAATGGAACAGATTGGAGTGAGATTATAACAAGATGAGGCAAGTGTTTTGAAATGGGTCCTCAACTATCCACAAACACGGTCCTTTGGTGTCTTCATATGAAGTTAGCTCCAAATCCACATGGGTATCAATTGGTTACTTCTTTCCTAGAAGTGGTAGAATTTTCAAACTTTGAAAATTCTTATTAGGATTAAGTAAGAAATAGTCAAGATTAAATCCAAATTCAAACAGGAGGAGTTCTTAGGGTTAGAACTGCAAGTACATGATACATGAAGATATACAGACGGTACACAAATAAAGCCCTTTGCGAAGGATGGACACTCAGTGTTGAAAGAAGAGCCTCCATCTCCCACATTATGTGAATTAATTCAAAAAGCCAAATGTAAACTTTGGAAAGTCAAAATCTACTTGCATTTCACTGCACCATGTAGGTCTGGAGTCTCTGGATGATTTTAGAAAGACAATCTCTAATATTACACACCACTTCTTTAACTCAGCAGATGTTGCTGAAAGGTCCTTACTTAAATTTGCAAGCCTGGGAACTGACACCCAACATGAAATTTATGGCAGCTCTCCTTGAACACGAAAAATGATGACTGTGACCACACTGTCTTGATGACTGATGATACAATCTCAGTGAACTAATGTTTATGTTTTATTTAGTGATTTCTTGGCACTGTGCTGCACTGTGACAAACAGGATGAATTACTTTTTTTTCCAGTTTAAATAGTCAATCTTGCAAATAAAATCATTTTGTCTTTTCTAGTTATCTGTCTCTTGGGTTAAAATTTGTTGCTAGGGAAGTCAAAGAGGAGGAATTCATATATATACACAAACACACACACACACACACATATATTAGGATATATATGTATATGTTCAAATGGTTTTTAGCAAAAAGGCAAGTATATTCTAAATTGTGCCATATATTCATAAAGATCATAGACTTAGGGCTGGGAGAGATGTCAGAGGCTGTCTGATTCAATCCCCTCATTTTATAAATTAGGAGAGAACTGAGGCTTGGAAAGGTGAAATGATTTGCTGAAGGTAGCAATACACTAAGTAGCAGAGTTGGGATTCAAACCCAGGTAGATACTCTGACTTCACACTACATATAGATCCAGTAAGTATTCTTACAGTCAACCTAGTCATTTTTTTTGGGGGGGGGGGAAACCTCAAAGATTCATTACCAATGAGTTTCCTACATTTTAGAGCTTAAAATGAAAAGTGTTAAAAACGAAAATAGAAACCACCCTTTTTATCCTTTCTAAAACCCAACGTCTTGCCCCATAGAAGAAACGGCTAGCAATGCTTCCCTAGTGTAAGGGGAAATTAGTCTTGTTTTTTCAGATTTCTTATACTTGAAGAAACTGCCTGATTTTGTACGCGGGTTTAAGAGTCCTCTCTCCTAGGGATATAGGCAGGAGGTAATAATATAGTAACTTTAAATACATATTATTTTGCTTTCAAGCATCCTTTATGCTAAGGAGATTTTAAGGAGATATGAAAAAATCCCTGTGAGAAAGCTACAGTATTGGGTAGGTGGCATTACCACATCTCAGAAACATGAAGAGACTTGCATAGCTCTTTCAGCAGTAAAGCCAGGATTAGAAATGAGATATCTGGAGATTCTCTTCCACCTAAAAAGAGCTTATCTATAGCTCCTTTAGTGGGAAGCATAATGCACCATGCCCATCTATTCTCCTGCCCTCGCCAACACACACAAAGCACGTGATGTTAGACATCGTCATTGTCCTAAATGATGGAGAGATGCAAAGAAACACAGGAGCAGAGGTTCAGAACCGGAAGGGCCCTTAGACGACATTTAGAACCAATCTCTTTATGCCACCAGATGAGAAACACAAGGCTCACAGAAACTTTCTAGGAACTGACTGTATTTTTTGTTTAATGACTGAATGAAGCATTGACCTTGCAGAGCAAAATGTAACTTTGAGGTTCCACTGACAAAATGTCATTCGATACCTTAAAATCATACACGATTCTATGACAAACATGACTACCCGACTCTGTTCAATAATCTTCTCAGTACTGACACTGAGCCAAGTATTAAATGGGGAAATATGAGCGTGCTAAAAGTATCCAGTTTCGGGGGGGTGGAGCCAAGATGGTGGCATAGAAGCAGCAAAGCACCACAGTTTCCACACAAACACGCTAAAAAACTCATAAAATGGGACGCTAAACAGATTTTCAAGCTCCAAAACTCTCCAAAAGACAGAAAGCACATCTGTTGCTACAGGCAGCGCAGCAGGCGGGGCTCTTCACAGCAGTCTGGGACCCGTGGCAGAAACCCTAGCCGGTCAAGCCCTGGGGCATCGGGCACGGAACCGCGGCTATAGGAGAGCAGATCGGCTGCACTGGAGGCACAATTACCACATCTATCAGTCCAGAAGAAAAAAAAGGCTAAGAGAAAGGTCCGTGGATTTTGCTAACTGGGGAGGAGAAGAGCGGGTCCGGCCAGACTGCTCTCAGGGTAAGGAAGCAGTGGGAGGCGGCTGTAGCAGCAGGAACGGAGCACCAGCGGCCTCCACTGGGCTGCTTCAGAGCCCTCGGCCTGCAGATAACAGGGGGGCTGACGCAATACACTGGGGCCAAGGGCTCTTGCGTTGAGTGGCCTGGATCTGGATCGTGGTCTTGAGTGGTGGTCCTGGGGTGCGCTTTCAGTGAGCCAAGGCTGGGAGGTGGGCCTGCAGCACCCCACTAAGAGCTCCGGCAGCTGTGAGGGCCCCAG